>AP025066.1:29721897-29864034 GCA_036186865.1 Eustoma russellianum
AACTCTCACTTACATTATCACTCTCACTTACCGTCGAAGTATGGATAGAGATTTGAGACTGAAGAAAACTGTCAATGCAATTAAAAATATGATTATTCCAACTATATTGAGTATCAGGCATGGAACAATTCGAGTAGGTCTCCATACAATCAAGGTCAGCTCGGCACAAACTTAGTCAGCTCAGCCACCCCACTTAACACTTGTTCCCTCCATCCCCTCACCAGAAAACCCAGCAGACCTGGGCTCGGCATAGCTCGGCCTCAACAAACCTTCTTAGCTTAGCCACAAAAGGCCACAACAACGCACAAAGGCCAACCAGACACCGCCCGGCCTCCAACCAGCGTAGCTCAGCCAACTACCAGCTTGGCACCTCTCTCTAACCCACCTCAGCCAAACCACAACCCAGCTCGGCCACACACCACCTCGGCCTAGCAACCCACTCCAGCCCACACACAAAGCAACCACCCAGAGTTGGTCCTTGCTATACCTCAACTAGGTTTTGTACAAACAATAGAAGGCACCACAGCCCAGCCTGAGATCAGCTAGGCCAACACAGATTTGACCGCATAAACGAATGTTTACCTGGAGCACCATGTTGAAAGAATTAACTCCCTGCTCCAAGATGTCTTCACATAGGTTATCTCCAAATCGACGGCCCAGGTCTTGAGGAAAAAACTTAAAGCTCCTCATGGTAAGGCCAAGATACGGATAATTGTCTGACCTTCATGATTATTAGTTTTTGGAACCTTAGGGAATGTAACAATAGAGTCTATAATTTTGTTAAAAACACAATATAGACGTCCTCAGATTATTAGAAATGAAGTTAAACACCAAAATGTATCTATTCTTGCGGCAAAAGTTTGCAGGGTGGGAGCTTGTAAATTACTTTGACTCCCATGAAGGCAAGCACATTTTGTTATGATGGAATCCGTCCTCCGTTAATGTCCAAGTCAGCTCAGTAGACACTGCAAAATTGTATCTAAGGTGACCGGGCTGAGCTTGTCAGCCACCCTTGTTTATAGGTTCAACAGGATTGTAAACAAGCGTCCATTATAGAGCTTTCTTTTCAATTAGAGCCAAGAGTTGACTAACCCTTGGATAGTCTTGACGATTTTAACTGCATCCTAGGCGAAGAAGAGAGAATTAGAGGTAGGTCAGCTATTAACAACGAACTGCAAGACCAGCTCAGATGCTGCATCTAGAGCGGACTGATGGCGATCACCTTCTTAGGCTTGGGATAATGGCTCTGTCAAATATAGGCTAGACAGAATCGTAGCCAATGATGCCTTCCTAGAGACATTTCCCATGGCAAAGGTGCACTTATTTCCTGCAGATTGCTTCTCTCACCACTCTCCTGGCGTGCTCTGCCTTGATCAATTCAGGTTAGTAGTAAGAAGCTCTTTCAAGTTCTTCAACATGTGGGTTGACCATGAGGACTTCCTCCCTCTGGTCAGTTCGCACTGGAGACAAAGAATACAAGGCTCGGCAATGTTCCAGATTTGCAAGAAGCTGAAGTCCCTGAAAGGTCCCTTGAGGGGCCTGAACAAGAGATCCTTCTAGCACGTCTCCAGCCTAGCTTACCAAGCTGAGGAAGAGCTGAAGATCATGCAAGAGTTTTCTGACAATAATTGGGCCACCCCTGAATGAATAGACAAGTTACAAAAACAAAGCCACCTTGCATTCAATCTAAAGGAGGCAGAAAGAAAATAGTTGCTCAGCTCGCCAAAGGTAACTTTTTAATTTCGAGTGACAGGAACACAAAATTCTTTCCCTCTATAATTAAAAGGAACAGGTCAAAAAATAGCATTACGTGAGTTCAGCTAATTGACAGTACTATGTCATCATCCATTGAGTAAGCACCACTGTGTTTTGTTCAGTTCTTGAATGACCTGCTCGGCTCAGCTTAGCCTGTGCAGGCCATCAGTGCACAAATGTTGAATAGAGACCCACTGCTCTTAGCTCAGCAGTCTGACTCTCTTATTATCCCTACCTCAGCCTGGGTTGGACTTCCACAGGGACTTAATACAGTTCACAGATTGCTAACCTGGAGCTCACACAAACTAAAATGGAAGGCACTCAAAGCCAAGGCATCAAAAATTGCCTTGCAGCTACAGTGTACCACATCTGGCAGGCACATAATAGATACATTTTTGAAAGCAAAGTTTTTGTATCTAGGGATATAGTACATAGAATACGCACCCACGTGTACAGAGTAGTGTATAAGCTCTTTTCCGATATTTTATACATAGACGATGCTTCTATTGTTTAAAATAACTTACATTACTGAGTTGTGCATGTAGATCGGTAGACCGTTCTACAAGTAGGGCTATTGTATGAGATGCATCCTTTTGAAACAGGAACGCCAGTTTGACTTCATTCAAATTAAAGGTTCACTTATTGAAAAATTTTAATTTAGAGAGAGAGGCATAGTTTATAGAAGAAACGTTCGATCTAAGATACAACATCTGCCTTCATGGCACGTAATGACACATAAAAGTTGGCATGAAAGTATTAATAATTCTTCCGTGATATATGAAGAATTTATTTATAGGAAAATGAACCCTTAAATCAAAATTCTTAAAGTTCATAAAACGGTTCAAACCTTGTGAAATGTACATCGATCTTCAAGAGAAACATCAGCGAATCCAAGAACTGAGCATTCGTACAAGAAATTAAACGCGTGAAAAACAATTGTGCAGAAAATGGCACGTGATGGCAGATAGAATTTTGGAGAGAAATTGCTCAATTGCTTCGCAGTTCTTGATGCTTAACCGTCTGATGTACAAAAAAAACAAACATATACACCTTGCGTAAGAGATAAAGAGCAAAAGGACTAAACTGTCCCTTAATACAACACTGATACAAGATTGAAGTAATGGCAAAATCGTCATTTCGCTACTTTTAAACTGTTCCCGCCTACTTCCTGCATCTTCTTCCTCACTGCACACTGCGCACCTCCTCTGCCTCATGCAACAACCTCCTCCGTTGCACAACCCTGAAATTCATTCACTCCATAACTAATTGAATTCATCAGTTAGTTGTTCCAATCACTGATTGCCACCACAAATTCACAGTGCCAGTATCAACCTATTACGGATCATTGGTCACAACTTTCACCTTTAACATCCCCATTCAAGCGTAGCTTGTCATAGAGGTTATAAACTCCAAGTAAGCTTATCAGCCGTGCCACCCTCTTAGAATCCAAGGCCTTCGTAAATATGTCAGCCAATTGCATCTCTGTACGTACTGGCATCAATTTTATCTCACCTTCTTGCACTTTGTCCCTTATTACATGGCAATCTATTTCTATATGCTTTGTTCTTTCATGAAAAACAGAATTCTTAGCAATGTAAATTGCACTTTTACTGTCACAAAACACTTCTACTGGTGTTTGATCCTTCAGTCCCAAGTCACTCATAAGATAGAGGAGCCACTGTATCTCGCAAGTCACCATTGCCATAGCCCTATACTCCGTCTCATCTGATGATCTGGATACTGTTGTCTGCTTCTTTGCTTTCCAAGAAACTAGAGCATCTCCAAAGAAAACACAATACCCCGTGACTGATCTTCTAGTCTCATGAAACCCCCCCAATCAACATCCACAAAGGCTTTTAGCTTCACGTTGCCATTTCTGGGAAACAACAGTCCCTGTCCTATGGTACCCTTAATATATCTAAGGAGTCTATGTGCAGCCTTAAGATGATTTTTAGTAGGGCAGTCAAGAAACTGACTCAATTGTTGGACTGTAAATGCAATGTCTGGTCTAGTGATGGTGAGACAAATGAGTTTCCCTATCAACTTCTTGTAATGTGTCACATCCCCCAACTTTGGAGAATTTTTGTGTGTCAGGCTAAGATGGCTTTCCATTGGACTTTTAGCTGGTTTGGCTTCTAAGAAACTAGCCTGCTCCAGAAGCTCCATAGTGTACTTTCGTTGGTTCACACTAATCCCCCCCTAGCCTGGGCCACTTCAATGCCCAAGAAAAATCTGAGAAGGCCGAGGTCCTTAATTTGAAATGCCTAGTGCAGTGCCTGCTTGACCTCAGCTATAAGACCTTCATCACTAGATGCCACTATGATATCATCAACATACACCAATAGTACTACGAAGTTTGTCTCAAGATTTTGGGTAAAGAGAGTGTAGTCACACTTAGATCGATGAAACCCCATTGACAACAGAAATCTGGTCAGAGTTGTATTCCACTCCCTACTTGTCTGCTTTAAACCATACAGTGACTTGTTGAGTTTACAAACCATATTTGGTCCACCCACTGTCATGCCAGAAGGGGGTAACATGTAGATGTCTTCATGCAAATCACCATGTAAGAAGGCATTGTTGACTTCTAACTGGTGAAGGTGCTAGTGAAATTTGGCTGCTAATGCCAGTACTACTCTAACAGTTGTCATTTTTGCAACTGGGGAAAAAGTGTCCATATAATCTATGTCATACTATTGCGTATATCCCTTGGCAACTAACCTGGCCTTGTGCCTCTCCACAGTGCCATCTGCCTTCAATTTCACTTTATAGACACATCTGCAACCAATGGCCTTCTTATCTGCAGGCAAGGGTACCACAGTCCATGTACCATTAGCCTCCAATGCTGCCAACTCAGTAGCCATAGCATCCTTCCACATACAAGCTAGAAGCTTCTGCATAGTTATTAGGCTCAATATGTGCATTTAAATTCAAGATATATGACTTGTACTTTGGGGTTAATGATGCATAAGTCATGATCTTGCTGAGTGAATGTGGAGAAGTATGTTTATAATGCTGATCAGGAGAGACAACGATGTTACAATGATAATCTTGCAGATAGATAGGTAGTCGTTTGTTTTTGTGTGGTCTGTCATGAAGTACTCGTTCTTGAATGGATGGTAATTCTATAGTGATATTTCCACCTTTCACGGGTGTATTGCAGTTATCAGACTGAGCATATGGGCACTCATGTGAATTTTTGGATGCATCAAGGTTCAGAGGTGACTGAGGACCTATATGGATAGGATTTGATGTGTGCTGAGAATTTTGAAAGGGTGACTGATCATTGGTTTCGGATGGGAGAGGATTTGTAGGACAAGGTGGTTCATTTTCTAAATAAGGGATTGAGGAAGACATGGAATCTGATGTGGTTGAATTTTCAGGTGCAGAAGAATTCTGAGATCTGAATGGGAATGTGGTCTCAAAGAAGGTAACATCTCTGGATATGTAAACACACATAGTATCAAAGTCTTGTAAGATGTATCCTTTTGTATTGTAAGGTATCCCTAAGAATACACTTTTCTTAGCTCTTGCAACAAACTTCTCCTTATGTCTTTGGGTGTTGGTTCCATGCCAAACAACTAAACACCTTTAGATCTTTATATGCTAGGACTTCCTTGTACAACATCTCATATGGGGTTTTCTGATGAAGAGCGGGTGTGGGAGTTATATTTATGAGGTAAACTGAGTGTTGAATGCAAAATCCCCAATGTGAGGAAGGAAGACATGATTGGAACCTATGTGCCCTTGCTACAGTCAGGATGTGTTGTTGTTTTCTTTCAACTACACCATTCTGCTGAGTTGTATTCACACAACTTGTTTGATGGAGTATACCGTGGTCTGCATAAAACTGATTCATCATGAATTCAGATCCATTATCAGTTCTGAACTTCTTTATTTTTGCATCAAACTGAACTGAAACATATTGATAGAAACTTTGTACAATGGATCTAGTTTCACTCTTGGACTTCATCAAATAGACCTAACAATATCTACTATAATCATCTATAACACTAAGGAAGTAATATTGTTTATACATTGTAGGAAACTTGTATGGGCCCCAAATGTCCATATGAACAAGAGAAAACAGACCTGAAGCTACAGATTCAGAAACAAGGAAATGTGTCCTCTTCTGTTTAGCAAGAGGACACACAGTACATTGCAAGGATGGATCAGGAATTACAAGAGGATCTATTTTATGGATTTTTTTATTCTTGGACTGGACATGTGGCCCAGCCTTGAATGCCACAGCAATACGTCTGAAGAAGTGACATCATGTGCCAAAGAAGTAGAAAAGTAGCAGGATGTGTGTCTGATTGCTGGTTTGAAGGTTCTATGAAGGTAATACAAGCCTTGATCTACCTCAGCTGAACCAATATTCTTCTTGGTTCTGAGGTCCTGAATCAAGCAAGAATTAGACTTAAATACAACTTCAAACTTGTTTGAATATATGAGTTTACTCAAGGATATGAGATTGAAAGCAAATGCAGGAATATAGAAAACATTGGTAAGGGTCAGATGTGGATTTACTTTCACCGTGCCTATGTGTGTGACTTCTGCAAAGGATTTGTTGGGTAGTTCAATCGAGACAGAATTAACTGAAGTATAAGACTCAAATAGGCTGATGCAAGAGTAGACATAATCACTAGCCCCAGAGTCCAACACCCATATATTTAAATTTAATTGCAATGCCTTACATGATTCCTTTGCAGAAGTTATAGTCTGTTGTGCAGACACGACGGCATGACGTGCATCTGTGTTGCTTGGCCCCATAGCAACCACCTCTGCTGGTGCTTTCCTGACGCTCCTGCAACAAATGAATCAATTGAGCGTACTGATCTTGGGTCAGGACAGGTGACCTTACATTGCCTTGATTATGCTCCTCATCACGGTCTGTCTGATTGATCCTTTCACCATGTTGGCTTGCTCCACCATCATTACTAACCATGTTCACTTGAACCTTGGACTTAAATCCCAGAGAATATCCATGTTTCTTATACCATTTATCAACAGTGTGCCCAAACTTATTGCAATAACTACAGACAGGCACCTTGAAATTATTTTGATAAGGTCTTGATCCACTTCTCTTCTGACCTCTACCAGCAGACTTATTGTTGACACCAGGAGCATAGATATTATTTCCAGATGCATTATTCACATTCATCACAGATGAAGGACTATTATTAAAGTGTTCTTAAGCACTAGAATAGTTCAGTTTTCTCTCCAACTTTACAGCAATGGCAAACGCAGCTTTCAAATCTGGCAGCGGATTAGATAGGAGGATTTGTGACTTTACAGCCTCAAAGTCATCATTCAATCCTTTCAAAAATTTAATCACACAATCATTTTCAACAAATTTATTAATCTCCGCCGTGAGATTACAAGTACATCTACGGCATGAACAAGCAGGAATGGGTCTGAGGACTAGCCATTCCTCCCAAACACTTTTAAGCCTAGTATAGTATTCGGTTACACTGCTGTTTTCTTGTCTAATGGCATAAAACTCTTCTTGTAAGTCAGAAAGTCTAAAGGAATCAGCATTTCCATATCTAGACTTTAAATCAATCCATATCTCAACCGCAGAATCTAACCATACAACACTTTGTCCAATGTTTGGAATTAAAGAGTTCACTAACCAAGAGGCTACCATATTGTTGGCTTTAAGCCACGCATTGTACCTGCGAGCGTTCTCTGCTGGTTTCTCAATTGATCCGTCCACAAACGCAACCTTATTCTTCGATTCCAGTGCTCTTCTTGTAGATCTACTCCAACTGTGATAATTGTTTCTGTCAAGCAGTGGCTGAACCAGCACCATGGACAGATTATCGATTGGGTGAATGAAATACGGATCATCCACGGGATCAATAGCAGAATTGGATGTAGAGGCTGACATTGGACTGTTATTGTTCATGTTTGACGCCATGAAAATTCCAAAGTTCATTGATTAAGGCTCTGATACCATGTGAAATTTACATCGATCTTCAACAGAAACATCAGCGAATCAAAGAACTGAGCATTTGCACAAGAAATTAAACGCGTGAAAAACAATTGTGCAGAAAATAGCATGTGATGGCAGAGAGAATTTTGGAGAAAAATTGCTCAATTGCTTCGCAGTTCTTGATGCTTAACCGTCTGATGTACAAAACAACAAACATATACACTTTGCGTAAGAGATAAAGAGCATAAGGACTAAACTGTCCCTTAATACAACACTGATACAAGATTGAAGTAATGACAAAATCGTCATTTCGCTACTTTTAAATTGTTCCCGCCTACTTCCTGCACCTTCTTCCTCACTGCACACTGCGCACCTCCTCTGCCTCGTGAACAACCTCCTCCGTTGCACAACCCTGCAATTCATTCACTCCATAAACAACTGAATTCATCAGTTAGTTGTTCCAATCATTGATTACCACCACAAATTCACACTGCCAGTATCAACCTATTACGGATCATTGATCACAATTTTCACCTTTAACAAGCCTCTTTACTCTTCCCTTCACCCTCCCTTTCCCCCTCTCTCCACCACCACCCCCACCCCCTCTTTTACAGAAGGTGCTCAAACGAAAAAGCACAATCCGAAAAAGAGCAGCTTTAATGCAGCAGCAGTCGTTAGATCAAACAATGGAATCAGGGTCAGGATGATGTCTTGATGAGCTGACAATCCGTGGTAACGCCTCCAATTTATGTCACGTGAAAATCCCGAAGATTCGGGGGTGCAGAACGTCATAGAGGAATGGAGGCAACCGGAGAAGAAGAAGGACTCGGCGGGAGCTATTTTAAAGATGTGAAAAGACATCTATACCCTTTGCATTTCATTTAGGATATGACAGTTAGTAAGGGTAGTATGGTCATTTCACAATATATCCTTCCCTCTTCGTTTGAATGTATAAAGCGGGTTGTGAGTATGCATTTTGACCCGTGAAGAATTGAATAAAATTGGTTCTATTTTCTCTAATGAAACGCTCTCCTTTTCATCTTGAATTTGTCGTTGTGTTAATATCTTTTGATTGGATTGATCAATTTGACACCCTCCCCCAACTCCTGCACCCTTTTGCTGTTGGAATTTTCCTAAATCACTTCAATAAATCTTCAGGCAACCCTTTTTTTAAAACCGATTTATCTTGATTAAAATACTTAAACCAAAGGATAATATAATTAGGCGTTGATTCGGCAAAAATTCTACTTGTGGGCGGAAAGGTCACTACATATTTTCAAATGAAGTTCATCTATCACTTAATCTCTAATTTGTTTTTTTCCTACAATGTTACTATGTGTTTAACAATTTTCTGCGTTGATTTCCAAACCTAGTAACCCGTTGCCCAACGCGTATAAATTTTATAGGTGATGTAAATGAGAGATGTGTTTGGATTAACCGTTCTTAAAATCTGTCTGCGAGAAACCTACGAAGAGTTCAAATTCAAACACAGCATGATTCGAACCTCACATACGGTAGATGAACCATATCTATATTGCTAAACACCTTTATATATGTTTTTTTTACTTGACTATGTTTCATATATGTAACCATTCTCTAAACCTTTTAGCAGCATTCGCTTGTACTTTTTTGATACATCCATTGTATAGAAAGAGAAAGTTGTACACCACTAGGCAGCTTCCGGATAATTTTATGTAATTATCTTTTGAAATGCATCACTTGCACAAGTGTGTATTAAATAATGTCTTACCGTAGTATGAAAAACAAAAATAAGTTAAAATAATATAACAACAACATTACCCTTTTGCCTTAGAGTCTACTGTATATGGTGGGATATGAGAAGTCGAATGTACATAACTATACCCATGTCTTAAAGACACGCGGAGGTTGTTTCCAATGGAGTCAAGTACACACCCTTTCTTGACTTTGAAATATAATGAAATAAAACAAAATGGTTCAGGTTGTTTCCAATGGAGTCAAGTACATACCCTTTCTTGACTTTGAAATATAATGGAATAAAACAAAATGGTTCACTAAGAGGAAGAGGAGAGAATAGCAAGAATCTGGTTTTTTTACGATATATCTTCTTTTATTAGGTCAATGTGATGAAGATATACATTTTTTTTTATTATTATTACACTGCTGATTTACATCTCATGATTTATTCTTCGTCATTGAATAAATTAAAAATGCGCGTATTATGATGCGTATTTATCTGCCATATGTCAACAAATTCTTCCAAAAAAAAAAGTAATTATGAATTGTCATATGCGACTATAGGGCTTTTTTGATGCCCTACACTTATTTAATTATTCTTCATGCTTGTTTTATTATCTCAATCAAGCTGTGACTTAAGAAATTTCTTATTCATAAATAAGATTAATAAAGTTTTCCCACCAAGGAAGAAGGCATGGAGACAGATAAGGCGAATGATAATAACAATACTAACAAAAGTTATAAAAATAATAGTAAACTACAACATAAATCGTGGAATAAAAGAATCTTTATTTTGAAAAGAGTTTTCAAGAACAAGACGATGAAACAATTGTAAACAACAATATTGTCACGATCATAGACCAAGTTCTTGTTTGAATTGTGATAGAACCAATTATTAAAAGACTTTCTTGTTCCACACTTATGTAAAGAAAACTTTGTCACCTTTTTTTTTCTTTATCGCGTAGATTTATGTTTCCAATAGAGTTAAAGACACGTTCTTTCTTGATTTTGGAATATAATAGAATGAAGCAAAATGACTAACTAAATTGGTCGCGCTTCTTATATTGTGTAGTAGTAGTTGATTGACACAGATTGACGCAATTTTCATTATGTGTCATCGGAAAACAACCTCTGTATGTTTCCAGCACATGTATATGGTTGCGTACATCCGACTCTCTATACCTTATCATAGACAGAAGCCTCTAAGGCAACGGAGTAATGTTGTTGTTGTACAATATATAACAAGCATCAATGACTTTCTTGTTTTATTACTCCCTTCATCTTAAAAGGATTGTACATATTTCTATTTTTGCCCGTCTTAAAATGTTTGTTCACATTGTATATAAGAAAACAGTAGTTAAATTACTATTAACTTGCCTTCATTAAATGAATGGATTTGTAAGACCAAATGATTTTCTAACAGCAAAATAGAAAGTACAAACATTCAATTAATGTTTCGATTAACTTCTCTTAAATTGTGTGTAAGTTTGACACTTACAATCTTTTCGAAATTGAAAGAGTACTTTAAAAAAAACTATAAATGCAGTATACAGCTCTCTAGATTACATATACGTGTGTGTCTTGTGAAATTTCAAAGAAATTAAGAATTGGATCAAGAACTAGATCCAGGAACAAACAAGAACTCAATTAAGAACAAAACTCTTTAACATCGCAACCAGAGCAGCAAGCCTCTGGTCAATCAGAGAAAGCAACAAGAGAAGAATGAAAGGAGGAATTTGGGAATCTGATTTCTCACTTTTGATCCACAATCGAATGAGTACAAAAAACGGTTATGCAGCTGTTTAAAAGGAAGAAGAAAACAGCTTATGAAATGACAAATATGTCCCTCACTAACGTCTCCTTAGCAAACTAATCATAAGGATAAAATGGACATTTCACCCATTTAAATGCTACGCGCGCTTCCTCCTTCTCCTTCTTGCTGACTTCCTTCTCCGCAACTGCACCACCAACGCTGCCATCTCCTGGCCCACCTACCAACCGCTTTCCATGCTCCATTCCAACACCCTCACGTGACACCTAAGCATCTTAATCCTCGATTGAGTGCTTCAGTTCAGTCAATTGCATCAAACCATATCCTTGATCAGTGCACTGCATCGTACACCATCCAGCACACACATTCAGCATACACGCTTCAACACCCCCCCTCAAGCTCATGCCATTGAGCTTGCTATGGCATACAAATTCTGAACCCCCAGTGCACCAACTAACTGTGTTGACCTCCGAACATCCAGCGCCTTAGTGAACAAATCCGCCAGTTGCACTTCAGTGCGTATGGGCATAAGTTTCAACGTTCCATCCTGCACCTTGTCTCTAACTACATGGCAATCTATCTCGATGTGCTTTGTCCTTTCATGAAACACGGGATTCTCTGCAATATAGATTGCACTCTTACAATCACAAAAGACTTCTACAGGTCTTTGATCCCTTAGCTGCAAATCCTTCATTAGATACAGAAGCCATTGCACCTCACATGCCACCATGGCCATAGCTCTGTATTCTGCCTCCGCAGATGATCTAGATACGGTAGATTGCTTCTTGGCCTTCCAAGAAACCAGTGCATCTCCAAGAAAGACGCAATATCCCGTGATTGACCTTCTTGTCTCGTGGCATCCTCCCCAATCCGCGTCCACAAATGCTTTTAACTTCATTTCACCACTTCTAGGAAATAGCAGTCCTTGCCCAATTGTTCCTTTCAAATACCTGAGCACCCTATGCGCTGCTCTTAAATGATTGCTGGTAGGACAATCCATAAACTGGCTTAGTTGTTGTACGGCAAAGGCAATGTCAGGTCTGGTGATGGTCAAGTATATCAGTTTTCCTACCAATTTTCTGTACTGAGTAACATCTTCCAATGGAGTTGAGTCCTGATGTATAAGGCTGAGATGCGTTTCCATTGGAGTCTTAGCTGGTTTGGCATCTACGAAACCTGCCTGATCCAACAACTCTAACGTATACTTTCTCTGATTTATGTGAATTCCTCCCTTCGCTTGTGCAACTTCTATACCCAGGAAAAACTTTAGTCGTCCCAGATCCTTGATCTTGAACGCATTATGCAAGGCTTGCTTGACTTTTGTGATGGCCCCCTCATTGTCACAAGTGACAATGATGTCATCCACATACACAAGAAGAATCAACATGGATTGCCCAACTGACTTGGTGAAAAGGGTGTAATCACATTTAGACTGTTGAAATCCAATTGATAACAAGAATTTCGTCAAGGTTGCATTCCACTCTCTACTAGCTTGTTTTAGTCCATAGAGTGATTTATGAAGCTTACAAACCAACTTGGAACCTGCAGTGGTCAGCCCTGGAGGAGGTACCATGTAAATGTCTTCATGAAGATCACCATGAAGGAACGCATTATTGACATCCAGTTGGTGAATTGGCCATCGTAATCTTGCGGCCATGGCCAGAATTACCCGTACCGTAGTCATTTTGGCAACTGGGGAAAACGTGTCTTGATAATCTATCCCATATTGTTGCGTGAATCCCTTTGCCACAAGCCTTGCTTTATATCTTTCCACTGTCCCATCAGATTTCAGCTTTACTTTATACACCCACCTGCAGCCAATAGGGTGTTTACCTTTAGGGAGAGGGACCAAGCTCCAGGTGTGATTGGCTTCCAAGGCTGCTAATTCAGTTGCCATGGCTGCCTGCCAGACAGCAGAGCCAGCCGCTTCTGCATAAGTGTTAGGTTCTGTATGTACATTTAGACTTAAGATGTATGCCTTATACTGAGGAGCCAGTGATGCATATGACATATATTTATGAATGGAATGTGGTGAGGTATGGACAGAAGTCTGAGCACTTTGTGTGGATATTAAGGAGTTGCAGTGATAGTCTTGGAGATAGGCAGGAGGCTGTCTGGCACGTCGTGGCCTTTCAGTGTGTACATCATTTCTGGCAATGGGCAAGTCAATAACAATGTTTCCAGATGGAAGCACGGGAGTGGGATGATCTCGGTTGGGAGAGATGTCATTTGGTACGGAAGATAAAGGCTAATGGGGAGTGACGGTATCTGGCACGGGGAGTACAGGCTGATGATGAGGTACGCTTGAGACATGCTCATGTGGCAGTTGTGTAGGTGGTCTAAGAGTTGGTGAAGGAGGCTGATCAAAAGCACATTGAGGAAGGTCATCAGAGGTAACATCATGGGTTGTTTGAAGAGTATGTTGTGTGTCACTATGAAGGTAAGAGGCCTGGTCAAAACTGTCAAGTTCTGAGACAGGAAGATTTGGCTGATCATGGAGTCCAGGAGCAGAATGGAGTGAGATATTTTGACTATTAGAGGAAAATGGAAATATGGATTCAAAGAACGAGACATCCCTTGAAATGTATACAGCTTTGGTATTGAGGTCTTGCAATATATATCCCTTGGTGGTATATGAAAGTCCCAGGAATACACTTTTGTGGGCTCTGGCTGCAAACTTTTCTTTATGATGGTGGGTGTTACTGCCAAAGGCCAGGCAGCCGAAGACTCTAAGATTAGAGTAGTCAGGTAAGGACTTGTATAGTAGTTCATGAGGTGTTTTGTCATGAAGAATAGGTGAAGGTGTGATGTTGATAAGATATACTGAATGTTGCACGCAAAAACCCCAGTAGGAAGAAGGTAAAAATGATTGAAATCTGAGTGCCCTTGCTACATTTAAGATATGTTGGTGTTTTCTTTCCACAACACCATTCTGTTGAGGGGTGTTTACACAACTAGTCTGATGCACAATCCCATGGGAAGCAAAGAAGGCATTCATTTTAAACTCTGGTCCATTATCAGATCTAATAACTTTGACTTTGGCATCAAACTGAACTGAAACAAAATGACAGAAACTTTCAACAATAGACCTCGTTTCTGTTTTGGTTTTCATGAGATACACCCAGCAATATCTACTGTAGTCATCTATTACAGTAAGAAAATAATACTGTCTGTATAAGGTTGGGTACTTATATGGACCCCAAATATCCATGTGTACAAGAGAAAATAAGCTGGAAGAGACAGAACTAGAAATAGGAAAGGGTGATCTTCTCTGTTTGGCTAAAGGGCAAACTGTACAGACATGGGTTGATTCAGGAACAGCTACAAGAGGCTCAATTTTCTGGATCTCTTTCAGTCTTGGGTTAGATGGATGCCCAAGTCTTGAATGCCACAACAAGCTATCTGATACACTGGTGGCACATGCCAGGGGAATGGAAGATGAAGAAGGGAATCTGGGTGTGCCATGCAGATAATAAAGGCCTTGATCTACCTCAGCTGAACCAATCATCTTCTTGGTTCTGAGGTCCTGAATCAGGCAAACGTTTGAACAGAAAATGAAAGTAAACAAGTCTGTTTTGGTAAGCTTGCTAAGTGACAACAGATTGAAGGCAAACGATGGCACATAGAAAACATCAGTAAGGATGAGATTGGGGTTGACATGAATTGTTCCAACATGTGTAACTCTGGCTAAAGATTGGTCAGGCAATTTTACTGAGATACTGTTGACAGGCTTATATGAATCAAAGAGATTAATGTTGAAACATATATGATCACTTGCCCCAGAGTCTAATATCCATACATTTAAGTTTTGATGCATTACATTACCTAACAGCTTACCAGAAGGGGTGACTTGCTGCGCTGACATAGCAGCATGGCGAGTGCCTGCACCATTTGCTCCATCAGACACTCCTTTGCGTCCTGCATCATGACGCTCCTGCAACAAGCTCACCAGCTGAGTATACTGCTCATGTGTCAACGCAGGAACCATCTGTGACACCTGATGATGTGAATTACTCACGTCTGAACTCACAGTCTCATAAGCCTCATATCCATCAGGCTCCTCTTGGCTCACACTGCCTTCGAATGATGAGTTATATCCATCACTACTCACCATGTTAATCTGACTCCTAGGCTTATAACCTGGAGGATAGCCATGTTTCTTATAGCATTTCTCAGCCGTATGTCCAGTCATATTGCAATGACTACAGACTGGCACCCTAGAACCATTCGATTGTGACCTTGGTACTTCCCGTCGAAAACCTCTCCCACGCTGCTTCTGCCAAGAGGCATTGGATGTTCCTTCATTATAAGACTTTTGAGGATACGCATTACTTCTACCTGCACTGCTCACATTCATCACAGATGAGGGATTATTATTGAACTGTCCATTTCCTCCTGAATAATTCATCTTTCTCTCCAATTTTACCGCCATAGCAAAGGCAGTTTTCAAATCTGGCAGTGGCGTGGACAGTAATACTTAAGACTTTACTGCCTCAAACTCATCGTTTAAACCTTTCAAGAACTTAATCATGCAATCATTTTCAATGAATTTATTGATCTCTACAGTAAGACTGCACGTGCATCTATGACAAGTGCACGTAGGAACAGACCTCAACACCAACAACTCCTCCCAAACACCTTTCAATTTCGTGTAATACTCTGTCACACTACTAGCATTTTGCTTAATCGAATAGAACTCTTCTTGTAAGTCTGATAACCTAAAAGAATCAGCATTACCATACCTGAATTTGAGATCACTCCAGATTTCAGCAGCAGAATCCAGCCATATCACACTCTGGCCAATGCTTGGACTCAGAGAATTAACCAGCCAAGAAGCGACCATGTTATTGGCCTTAATCCAAGAATTATAACGCCTTGTCCTCTCCACAGGCTTCTCAATTGATCCATCAATGAAGCCTATTTTATTTTTTGATTCTAATGCTCTCCTTACTGACCTGCTCCATCCATGATAGTTGTTTCTATCCATCAACGGTTGTACCAGTATCATGGCGGGGTTATCACTCGGATGAATTTAGAACGGGTCATCCGAAGGATCAAGCGGAGCAGAAACTGATGCTCCTGACGAAGACGCAGATGTGTTGTTGTTCGACGCCATGAATGTACCAAATTGCATTAACGAGGCTCTGATACCATGTGAAATTTCAAAGAAATTAAGAATTGGATCAAGAACTAGATCCAGGAACAAACAAGAACTCAATTAAGAACAAAACTCTTTAACATCGCAACCAGAGCAGCAAGCCTCTGGTCAATCAGAGAAAGCAACAAGAGAAGAATGAAAGGAGGAATTTGGGAATCTGATTTCTCACTTTTGATCCACAATCGAATGAGTACAAAAAACGGTTATGCAGCTGTTTAAAAGGAAGAAGAAAACAGCTTATGAAATGACAAATATGTCCCTCACTAACGTCTCCTTAGCAAACTAATCATAAGGATAAAATGGACATTTCACCCATTTAAATGCTACGCGCGCTTCCTCCTTCTCCTTCTTGCTGACTTCCTTCTCCGCAACTGCACCACCAACGCTGCCATCTCCTGGCCCACCTACCAACCGCTTTCCATGCTCCATTCCAACACCCTCACGTGACACCTAAGCATCTTAATCCTCGATTGAGTGCTTCAGTTCAGTCAATTGCATCAAACCATATCCTTGATCAGTGCACTGCATCGTACACCATCCAGCACACACATTCAGCATACACGCTTCAACATGTCTATATGTGCGTGTGCGCGCGATCGAGTGAATTCTCGTTACATACATGCATAAATATGTAGTGAAAATGTATATATAATCCACAAATTATATCTTACCATCCTTTTTGGGACTAGTTCAAATATATTCGTGTCTTAACTAGTTCTTTCGCTAGTTGCAATCCACTTTTATGTTCTTGGGGTTCATCTCTATCGTAACTATGTATTCTATGTAGTTCATGCACATTTGCTGAATCGAATGCAAGTTACTTTTAACTCAACATCGGTGTATTTTTAACATATGAGTATGTTTCACATTTGATCCTCCTATATCTTGTTATAAGTGGAAGCCTCTAAGACACTGAAGTAATGTTGTTGTTGTTGTTACTCTTAAAAAAGAAAAGATATATGATCATGTTAGTTCTAAAATGTTGTCGCTTCATTCAGTCTTTCACAGGGTTTTTTCTTTTTCTAAAACTGTTTTTAAAGTAACTAGTGTATACCCAATACTATATATCTTCGTAATTTTCTTCTAAATATTTGCTTAAATCGTCCATGCATGGCCTTCGCATTATTTTTGGTAACTCTAGGTAGCATATAATGCGTATTTGAGATACCATAAAATGCTATTTGACTTTGCAATAACGTTATTTGATAAAATGTCATTTGACTTGAGTGAAGGACACCCTCTTTCTTGACTTTAGAACGTGATAGAATAAAGCAAAATGACTCATTAAATTGGATGCGCTTCTTATATTGTGAAATAACAGTTGATTGACACAGTTTGACGCAATTTGTATCATGTGTCATCGGAAAACAACATCTGTGTGTTTCTAACACATAAGTATGGTTGCGTACATCTGATGTGCATAGACCCCGTCATAAGCGGGAGCCTCAAAAGCAATGTGGTAATGTTATTGTCGTTGTTGTTATTTGATAGAGAAAATAACAAAATGGGATTCTATTCAACAACAACAACAACATTATCCCATTGTCTTAGAGGCTTTCGCTTATGGCGGGGTATGGAGGGGTCAGATGTACACAACCATACTCATGTGTTAGAAGCACATGGAGGCTGTTTCCCGATGACCCATAACGAAAATTGCGTGTCGATCAACTGTTGCTTCACAATATAAGAAGCGCAGCCAATTTAGTGAGTCATTTTGCTTTATTCCATCATATTCCAAAGATAAGGAAGAGTGTGTGCTTGACTCAAAATGGAAATAACAAAATCGGATTCTATTATCCTACATTATTTAAAATAGTTTTCATTCTTGTCTTGTCTGTTTGTTCTTGTTAAAACTTGACTTATTTATTCAAGGAGCCGCCGACCTAGAAAAAGCATCTACAATTGTCGCATGTCACGATGCATAGAAAAATTTAAATGGGAAAATAATTATTTTTTACCTATGAAGAATTTATTGGTATGGTCGATATTATATAATTATATGCTGAGACGGCTGAAATTCTTTTTGTAGACGGAAAATCCACTACATATATACAATTGAAGTTAGTATTATACTCCTTCTTGTTATGCTCTAATTTGTTATAAAATCTCACTTTTTTTTAACAATTAGTGCCAATACCGTGTCAGTTTTCTGGTGTACTTTTTCATGAAGTTATTATCTAGAAAGATAAAGTTGTACAACAATTGGCAGCGTTTTCGATATGATATATATATATGTATATATATATATATATGTATATATATAAAATTAGATTGCAGAATTAGAATATTGTGGACAGCATTTGTTGGGTTTTTGTATGTACAAAACTTTTGGCATTTTGTAGAGGTTCGGAATGCATTACTTGCAACTGTCTATTGAATAATGTTTTACTAATGACAGAAGAAAAGTTAAAATACGGACATTATAGAGAAAGAAAGAGAATATCAATTAATAATCTAATTTTTACATTGTTTGTCCTTCTTTATATGGTCAGCTTGATTTTATTAAAATTATAGGAAAAATCACCTTTTGTCTCCAGTGCTTTGGCTAAATTTACGCTTGACCCCTTATGTTTGAAATTACATACTTAACACCCCTGTGCTTTTGGACTGATGGTGAAATGGCATTTTTTGTGGATAATTTCGCCGGAATTACTTTTTTAACAGGAGTTCTGATTGCAGGGGTATATTTGTCCATGTTTAAGCAAGATTAAGCTAAATTCTAAATTACCCACTTAACGAGCGCGTTTACAGCAATTCAGGCGAATTTATCCACAAAAATGTCATTTCACCATCAGTCCAAAAGCGCAGGGGTTTTAAATATGTAATTTCAAACATAAGGAGGTCAAATGTCAAATTAGCCAAAACACAGAAAGGGCAAAAGGTGATTTTTTCATTTTTATATGTTGAATCTCAATGCACTTGCACAGTAAGGTTTTTCATTTTGAAAAGAGATATTGCAGAATCTTTCATTTAAATTTTGATAACTATTTCTTCAGTCTAGATGTTCTATTTTCAACGGAGTCAAGAAAACATATTTCTTTCACTTTGGAATATAATGGAATACATCAAAGTGACCAACTAAATTGGTTGCGCTTCTTATACTGTGAAGTAGCAGTTGATCGACACAGCCTGACGCAATTTTCATTATGAGTCATTGGAAAACAACCTCTGTGTGTTTTTAACACATGGATATGTTTGTGTACATCCGACTCCTCATATCCTGACATATGCGGGAGCTTCCAAGGCAATGGAATAGTGTTGTTGTTGCATTTCTTCCGTTTAGATAAACCCTTTTGGCCTTTAGCCCCGTTAATCAACATATATTTATTACAATATTTAAGTGCCATAATCTTTTGTAAACATTTACCCTCAAAATCATCTTTTTTTTGGGGGGATGGTTAAAAATCATTTACCCTCAAAATTTAAGGGCCATCCTATGTTTACCAAATGGTTTGGTTGAATGAAAATGGAGGACTATTTGATAAGTATTTTTGTCTGCAAATGTGTGGTTTATTTAATTGCAAATAAGTCAAAAGATTCTTGAGAAAATCATTAATATTTTGTCTGCAAATGTTCGACTTGTCTGACAAATATTTATGTTACAAAAAAGTCTGGTATCATTTATTTTATGAGAATGAGACAACCTCAGGTGCAAAATATGGATGATTATGCGTTGTCAGAAAATCACTTATTGATACATAAAATGAATAAAATCTTTTCAAAAAGACGTTGGCATGTAGACAAACAAGACCAATGGCAGTGATAATAACAATAATAATAAGAGTAACAATGATAATATTATTGATTTAATCATATTTTTATGTAAATTCTTTTCAGTTGTTGCACGAAACGTTCAAAAATTTTGAAATTACAATATTTATAGAAATTTTGTCAATATAATGAAATCGTTGCTAATTTGACGGTCAAATTGGTACTAACTATACAAAATTGATTTTGATACAACAATTTGTTATGTTTTGAATAAAAATTGTAATTTTTAGAAGTTCTATATTTTTTCGCAACAAATAAAAACATTTGAATAAAAAAGTGATTAAGTCGAATAACATTCGTGCAAAGGACCTCCTTTTCAAGAGTGTATTAGCACCTCATGGTGGTACTTGTTAGGTCCGTGAAACACGCTAAAAGGATGATTGAATAGTGTGTTTATCCAAATATGGTTCTTTTTCAAATCTTTTTGCAATAGAAGTGTTTAAACCAATACTTGATGTGTTCTTTGAAGGAAAAAAACTTGCGGAAATGAAAGAATACCAAATTTATAGAGGTTCAAGTCGAAGATTCTGTTCCTCTACCTTCTTGCTTTGAACAAGAAGGATTTTTGAATAGGGGATTGCTATTTCTCCTTGGGAGGAAACAACAATCAAAGAAAATATAAGTACAAGCTAGGTTTAACAAACTTAGCTCAAGAACAATGAACAATCAACTCCTTTGAAGCCTAGACTCCTTAAGATCTTCTTTGTACCAAAGAAATCTTCTATGGAGTATGATGTAGCTCCTACACCATCAACTAGCTCTTGGGAAGCTTGAGTTTCGCCAACAAGAAGATGACGTGCTTCTTGACCAACAATCTACACTTTGCTCCTCACAATCCTCACTTAGAAGAAGACTTCTTCTTCTTTACAACAACACTCTCAACAATAAAGTAATCTATACAATGATTTGAGAGCAAAATAACAATCAAGGCTTGAGAGCTTAGAGATAGAAAGTTGTCTTCAAAAATGGAGTCTTTCAAGCCTTATAGAGCAATTTTCCAACCGTTGGAGAAGAAAGAGAAAAGTGGAAGAAGACTTTGTCTCATATGTTGACACCTCATTATCTTGAAAATCTTTTCTTGGAAGAAGTCAAAACTTCTTGTGGAAGCTTTGCCTTTTAAGCTCAAAAGGGAAAAAATTTCCCAACTAACTTTGATTTGCTTTTTGAAATAGAGCCACAAAAGTCATGATTACATGGAAAAGATAAAAAGCACATTGGTCAATAAAAAGATAGGAGAGAGAAAACTGTACCTGCAAAATTTTCGTCATGCATCAGACGTTTGGATGAAGCGCTAGAAGTGACTTTGCACTCACAGGCAATGCTTCATGAAACGCTCTATGTTTTCACTGAAACATTCTGTCCAAGTTCTTTACGGGATGAAGCACTTGATATAGTGTTTAATGTTTCAGCGAAAAACTTAGCTTGACCAGACTTCGCACTCAAGGTGAAAACTTCATGAAGCGCTTTATGTTTTGACAAAAGCATTCTGTCTAAGAACTTTGAAGGATTAAGCGCTTTATAGGGCACTCTACGTTTCAACAGAACTTTTCTGTTCTGAACCTTTAAGACATTAAGCGTTTAATGCAGCGTTTAACGTTGAGCAGAGGTTTTCTGTGAAAACCTTTTGAGGAACAAAATGTTTGATTAAAAAGTTGAAATCCAAGAGGCAGTTTATTACACAATTTTGAAACTTATACATTGTGCAAATCATCAAAACAAATTTGTTCCAATTTAGACAACAACAATCTCCCTCTTTTTATGATTTCACATTGAGCTCCTCCTTACTAGATGCATCTTATGCTCTCCCTTACTAGATGCATCTTATGCTGCTCCTTGCTAGATGCATTTTCTTAGGAATGATCTTATTTCACATAACCAAAATGCATATTCCTGATAGAAAAGAATAATAACAGGGAACCATTTGAAGCTGCACAAAAACAACACCAAACAATCTAAACACATCCAAGTCTTTAATTTCTAACAATCATCACCACAAAATAGCACAACTCAAACATTCATCCATAAAAGTCAGTACATCATACCATCCCACATGAGCAACCAGCAAGAATTTGCAGGAAACTAACAAAGTACTTAACAAACTACAGGAACGTAACAGAGTACATAATACTTAACAAGCAAATAGAAATAGTAGCGGCAAAACAGAGATATAAAATAGAGATAGTGGTAGAAGCAGCAAAGCAGAGTACTTCTCCCCCTAAATCATCAAAAGACATGAATAAATGGGGAGGAAGCAGGTTAAGGGAGCTAAATTGTTTTTTTTTCGAGGAAGAGGAACTTTTATTGCAGCCAAAATGAAAATATGTACAGTAGTCCAATCGTTCGATATCTCTACGCCTACATCATTATGTTATCTCAAACTATATACAAAATCCTGTATAGCTACTCTACTAAGAATATCACGAGCCACTTGGATCGGCGACGGAAGATGGAGTATGGTCCCATGAGACAACAAGTTTCTCCAGTACCAAATAGCCGACACTGCATCCCAGAATATATATCGCCAATCGGCCATGTTCCCTGGCTTCTGCCATGCAGCCTGTAGATTTTCCATCACCCATTCGAGGCCATTGTTAGGCCGGTTGAAATCCCTCCAGATGTTCCGAGGTACTAAGGCTTGCCACACTTGCTTGGCCCAACTACAGTCACGAAACTCATGCAAACTATTCTCCTCCCTTTTCCCACACATCCCACAGCTGTCGTCTGCAGTAATATGCCGCGATACCAATAGGTACTTTCTTGGCAATGCGTTGTGGCATAGCTGCCATATCAGCAGATTGTATCTACTTGGACCCTTCATCGACCAAATGTTCTCCCATGGAGTTTGTGTTGGAGCCGTATATGTCAACTCCTGCAGTGCATATGCGCTCGCGACTGTAAACTTGCCTGAAGAAGTTGCTGTTCAACGTGGAGTGGCGCTGCTGCTCGGATTCAGGAAGTACGACGACTCCAGTCCGGCAGGGAGTTAAATTGTTGTTGGTTCATCATCGAAGGCTGCAACAACTTTGGCATAACGAAGCTTAGACTTCAAATATTCGAAACGCACATCATTAAGAGATTGCAGCTGCACTAATAAGGGGGAACATAAGAGATTGATAGATTGCTTTCATTAAGACTATGCTTCTATATGTACCTATATAGACAAAATGGGATTCTATTATCCTACATTATTTGAAATATTTTTCATTCACCACAAAAAAAAAGAGACATAGCGACAGACATAATCCGTCGCAATTTCGTCGCTAAAGGCGTATAGCGACGGAATTGCGACGAAATCTGCAGGTCGTTATACGGCTTGTCGCAAAAGTGATTTTCGTCGGTGAAGCGTTGCTATATTGCGACGAGAAAAGGCTCGTCGGTGTTTCGTCGCACAATTGCGATGAAACTCTGTCAGGTCTGCGACCTGTTATTTCCGTCGTCGTTTCGTCGGTATATCTTTTGTCATCGCTATTTTTAAATATTTGATTTTTTTTATTTCCGGTCTGCGACATTTATGTTTCGTCGCAGATTTTCGTCGGTATATCTTTTGTCGTCGCTATTTTAAAATTTTTGATTTTTTTTGTTCCAGGTCTGCGACATTTTTGTTTCGTCGCAGGTTCGTCGCTATCATTTAAATTAATATTAAATATTAATTTAATATTAAATATTAAATATTAAATATTTATAATTTATTAATAATATGAATATATTATTAATTAAATAGTTTTTATTATTATTTAATTTTTATAATATATTTTATTTTGTATATTAAATCATTTGTACGAATATTATGCAGAAATACGGTATTTGCGTATTGAAGTTCGTATAATTAAACAACACAAAAGAAATGGAATCCGTATAAATGTTTGATAAAATATAAAAGAACAAAGAATATGTCAATACAATAAATGAAATAGTCTGTACAAAAAATCAAAAAATGAAATACTATGCAGAGGAAGATGGAGGGGGGTCATGCGGAGAAGAGTGACCATCAGGAGGGCGAGGTTGAGGCTGCGAGGAGCTGGAAATGAAAGAGATGATGAGATGCGATAGCTGCGAGATTTGCTGGTTCGTCGCCTGCTGCACCTGCATCGTCTGCTGCTGCGCCTGCTGAAGCGCCTGCTGAACCGCCTGCTGAACCGACTGCTGTAGCGCCTGCAGGGTCTGAGTCAGCTGCGACCGCAGTGCCTATACACTCTCTTCATGCTGCACCCTGATGGTCTTCACCTCATGCTGCAGCGCCGCATGCTCTGATTCCAGGCGCGAAATATCCTCTGGGGCCGCAGAAGGCGCGGAGGTGCTGGCCTCAGAGGAAGCACCTAGATGCAGAACTTCGGGAAAGAATCACGGCGCTGCTGATCCAACCCCGTACACCTCCCTCTTCTTCTTATTTTGAGGGCCGACGGTCCGAACCACATCCCAATAAGCGCGGTTCTTGTCGGCCTCTTCTCCCCTATGTGCGAGTAATCTATTGTACTCGTCCTGAAATGAGAATAAGAATTGTTAGGATTTAGGGTTTAGAAATAAAACAAACTAAGGAAAAAACAAATGATATCGTAGTCTACTTACACTGATGTCGCGGCCATTCGCCGGGATCCAGTCCTCCGTCCCGTCGGAGGCTTTCTTCCGATGCGTCTTGTAGAAGAGATCGTAGGAGGCTGGCCACTCCCCCGTCTCCTCGTGCTGAAAGAATGAAATAAAATATTTTAGTGAAATCCATAATTTTAAAAATTTTGTCATGACCTATTCGTTTATCGGAGGTATCCCGGCCTTAAAGGCCTCTCTCAAGTCAAATGAAAAATAAAAAGAAAAAGGAAAATTAACACATATACTACTTAAATTAATCATATACGAATACCAAAAAAACAACAGCGCAACATAAGAAATCAATGAATATAAATAATCCACTTAAGTCAATGAATGTAAATAATCCACTTAAGTCAATGAATCTAAATAATCCAATGAAATCAATGAATCTAAATAATCCAATATTAAAATACTTACCATAGAACGCATCGTGGTGGCGTGGGAAATCGAACCACCTGAGTGTGTGGCAGGTGCTGGGCCCTGTAGATTGCCGCTGCGCCGGTTAGCCGCGTTCCAGGCGCTGCGGGCTTGGGTAGCAGGGTCCGTCCACCCTTCTATCCACCCCGCCCAGGTGGCCTCGGATACGTAGGCAGGCCTGGCAGAAATGGGTCACGCTCCCACATGGTCTTGTGCGAGTTGACGAAGTCCCTGTAGCGTTTGGCGGCCCTCTGCCGCCAGGCCTGCTCCACGTCGTGGGCGATGTCAGCTGTCCAGCTGTACGCCTTCTGCAATTATTATACGGAGGAAAAATAAAAATGTGGTTAGAAAAGTAATGATCGATTACGCATCAAAAAGTGAAATTCATCAAATTTGAATACCTGAAACTCATTCCAGTAGAACCTACGTGTCTGCGGGGTGACACGGGACCAGGCATATCCAGCTGGGTCCTGCCTCAGGTGGAAGGACAGAGTGATGCAACCGGAAATCTGGCCCGAGTCCGGTGCAAACCTGAAAGAGGTGAAGTTGTTAGGAAAAAATAACGCGTGAAATATATTTGAAAACGTGTTAAAAAAATAAATCATTACTTACGTATGGGTATCATGTGACCAAGGGAGGGCACGACGCCCTGGTATGACACCCTCGTCCGATGCCGCATCAGACGCCGGATGAGGTGCTGAACCGGTGGGTGTGGGTGGCGGCGTAGATCTGGGGGGTGCGGACCTATCGGCAGACCCTAAAAGGTTTGCGTCCGCAGCCAGAACAGCGGTCGAAACCGACCCAAGCAGCTCATGCTGAGAAAGGAACATATTAAACTCTCCTGAGATGGCCTGTGTAGCTGGTGGGTAGGTGGATCGAGTCGGTAAACCGTCACTAGCCATCAGATCTGCAAGGGTGAAAAATTTAAAAGGCACATTCAACAAGTTTAGGGTTGGTTGCCAGACAAATAAGATGTCCAAAAAATGACAAGTGTTTACATACATTTAATGCAAGATATTAATAATTTTGAAAATTTCGGCATGACCTATTCGTTTATCGGAGGTTTCCCGGCCTTAATGGCCTCTCCAAAGACAAATCCAAATCCAACAACATGACATGATTAACCAAACTACATAATCAAACTTCATCATCAAATTATTACACTTCAAAGTATACTTCACTTGAACTTGATACTTAAAGCATAAATATGCATCACCTCTAAACAAATTACACTTCAAAATGTACATCACCTCTACATCCTTATGATACATAACTTGTAACATGAATTATGTATAAAAATAGTAAATTAAAGAGAATTATGGGCTGCCCAAAGTAAACACAATTAAGTTTAACAACAAACAGGTTTCAACCATAAACTAGCTAAACAAAATACAGGTTTCAGCCACCCCCGCCACAGCCACCCCCTGCCCCGCCAACAACCACTCCCGCCCACAACCCACCCCCGCCAACAGCCACCTCCCGCCCCGCCAACAACCACCCCCCGCCCCGCCAACACCCACTCCCGCCCACAGCCCACCCCCGCCAACAGCCACCCCCCGCCCTGCCAACAACCACCCCCGCCCACATCCCACCCCGCCCACAGCCAACTCCCGCCAACAGCCACCCCCCGCCCGCCAACAACCACCCCCGCCCACAGCCCACCCCGCCCACAGCCAACTCCCGCCAACAGCCACCCCCCGCCACGCCAACAACCACCCCCTCCCACAGCCCACGCCGCGCCATTCACCACCCCAACCGCCCCACTCTGCCCCAACCTGCACCATCCAGCCGAACCCCGCCCCACCCAGCCCCACCCACAGCCACCCAGCCCCACCCACAGCCAGGCGGTTCCGCCCACAGCCACCCCCGCCAACAACCCCCGCCACAGCCAACAACTACCCCTGCCCACAGCCAACCCCCGCCCGCAGCCACCCCCGCCAACAACCCCCGCCACAACCACTCCCCCCCGCCAACAACCCCCGCCCACAGCCAATCCCCCCGCCAACAACCACCCCCGCCTACAGCCAACCCCCCCGCCAACAACCCACCACCAACACCCACAACAAACAATTCAATCTATAACTAACTAAAATCATTAAAAACAAAATAGGAAGAAAAACTAACCGGAGAAAGGAGGTCACCGGAGAACTTGACGGCAGCTGCGCAGAATTTCGCGGGGGAGGGAGGGAGATTTCGCCGGGGGAGGGAGGGAGTTTTCGCCGGTGGGGGGGGGGGAGAATTCGCGGGGGTGGGAAATGGGGAAGAAGAAGGGGGATTTTAGTTTTAAGTACGAAATTTTGCGACGACATAGCGACGGAAGTTCGTCACTGTTTACTGTGTCGTCGCTATTCTTTATGTCGTCGTTATTTCAAATTTGCGACGAAACTTGTCGTCGGTAATTCGTCGGTGTTTTTGAAAAAAAAATAATACAAAATATAAAGTACTTACAAACACATATTATGTATATACATGTGTATAAGTACATCAATATTGTTAGCCACTTTCACATAAAGAGGTACATAAAAATTTTGACTAACGTCAATCTTCATTGTCATCCGCATCCTCATACGCATCTTCATTTTCATCTTCATTCTCATCTTCATCTACATGCTCGTCGTCCTCTTCATCCTCGTATTCATCTTCGCCTACATCTTCAATATTGTTAGCCGGTTGTATGTTGAGATGAATTTCGATGAAACCGTCGTTCGGGTCATTTAGAGGGAGATTGTGCAGTTCAACATGTGTCGTATCCACAACGCGCGGGTTTTCTTCTTGAAATGCGGCATCCATGCCATCTGAACCTGGCTGGATACTGACATCAAACTTGCTCGATTTCACTTTGCACACGGCTCGCCAGTCTTTTGAGCTCGCATTCATCCTCGTCGTCGGATACGATAGATAGTACACCTGGGACGCTTGACTAGCCAAAACGAATGGATCGTACTTTCTGTACCGTCGCCCTTGGTGTATGTCTACCAACTTATATCGGTCGTGAACCTTTATGCCAGCGCGATAACCTTCCCGAGTTGGATCGTACCATTCGCATTTGAATAGCACCACCCGCTTTATAGGCAATGCGGGATATTCGAGCTCAATGATGTCAGTAAGGTAGCCGTAGAAGTCATCCTCGTCCAGGCTATTGTCATACCGCTTGACACACACTCCGCTGTTCTCCGACGATTTTCGGCTGGCATGGAAGACTGTGTGGAATCTATAACCGTTCAGAAAACACATGTCGTAGCGCGTGACTCTGCTCAATGGACCCTCGGCTACTGGTGTCAGAATGTAACCGTACTCTTCGTCAGCTTGATGACCTTTGCTCGCCTGTAAAACGACAAGTAAGTATACATCAACGGAGCAATAAATGCGTATCACATTACGTACACGTAACCAGCAAATATGTAAACTTACATGCCACCTGAACCAATCAGCAAACTTGACATCTAACTCATTGTTTATTGCATCGCTCGATATACCCGGTGAACGTTCTTGCAATAAATCAACGAACAAGCTGAAGAAAATTACGAATGAGTACCTTTGTAATATAATGGATATAGTAGCGCAAGGTATTTACAAATTAAAATTGGATATCATTTATACCTCTGGAAACGGTCAACTTGACGGCAGTTGCGCAGAACATAAGAATGAGCAATCTTCAGATCGCTGTCCCCCAATATCATTTCCTTTCCCTGTCCGTGAAACCTGATCGGATGTGTGAATATCGGGAGGACACCGGATCTGGAAATGCCGTCGTCGTTCCGGGGAACATCTCTGCACCTCGACGGGACATCTGGCTGGAAGTAATGAGACACAAAGGTCGAGGCTTCCTCCGTCAGGTAGGCATTGCACATCGAGGCCTCGACTTTGGCCTTGTTCCTGATGTTCAGCTTCAAATGCCTGAGATATCTGTTCATATAGTGAATACTCCAACGTCACATGATGAAACAAATTGGTAAGCATGCTCGCGGTTAGACACATAAGAACGTCACGTGATAAATAAGAGTACCTCTCGAATGGATACATCCACCTGTACTGAACAGGACCACCAACGCGTGCCTCGTATGGTAGATGAACTGGCAGGTGTTCCATTGAATCAAAGAAGGCCGGAGGGAATACAGTTTCCAGCTTGCATAGGATCACTGGGATTTCGCCCTCCAGTCTTGACATATCATCCGCCCTGAGTCTCGTGGATGTAAGACATCTGAAGAACAGACTCATCTCGGTAAGTGCTTCCCATACATTGGTTGGAAGCAGCTCGCGGAATGCAATGGGCATCAACCGTTGCATGAACACATGACAGTCGTGGCTCTTCATCCCGTGCAAACCACGTTTATTCACATCGATGTTCTTCGACAGGTTCGAAACATGGCCGTCAGGAAATCTAGCCGTCCCCAGCCACGATAACAACACACTGACCTGCTCCGCAGTCAGCGTGTATGAGGACTTTGGCATGTAGGATGTGCCAATGGGATGCAGCTCCGGTCGCATTTTGAGGACGCGCATATCAAGTCGTGCCTTCAAATTGTCTTTTGTTTTTCCAGGCACATTCAGCACTGTATTGAAGATGTTGTCAAACACGTTCTTCTCAATGTGCATGACATCCAGGTTGTGTCGGATCATATTGCTCTTCCAGTACGGAAGCTCCTAGAATATGCTTCTCTTCTTCCACCCGATACAGTCACGGGTCAGGTCTGTGTTGTGGCTGCCGTCCGGATCATCAGCGACCCCCACGAATCCACAACTGTCTATCTCGTCCAACACCTCCGCACCCGTGAGAAGCTCAGGCTTCGTGTCCTTCTCAACGATGCCAGACATGAACGCCGTCACGTTCTTTCTGTACAAATGACGTTTGGGCAGGAACTTCCTATGGCTGTCGAACCAGCAAATCTTACATCCATGTTTCAAGGACATCGTCTTCGCTTGCTTCATGCAGTAAGGGCAAGCGTATTTCCCTGCTGTGCTCCACCCCGACAACATAGAATAAGCCAGAAAGTCGCTGATCGTCCACATCAGCGCAGCGCAGAGCTGGAAGTTTTGTTTGGTGGATACATCGAACGTCTCCACGCCAAACTCCCACAACCACTTCAGCTCCTGTATCAATGGCTGCAGGTATTGGTCGATCTTCTGTTTCGGATTCCTAGGCCCCGGTGCGATCACAATCAAGAACATGTACGGCTTCTTCATACACATCCAAGGTGGTAGATTGTACGGCGTCACGATGACAGGCCACGACGAATACTGCTCTCCCGACTGTCCGAACGGGTTGAACCCGTCGATGCATAACCCCAACCTAACGTTCCTTGTCTCTAACGAAAAACCCAGATGTGTCGCATCGAACGTCCTCCAAGCTTCGCCGTCAGATGGATGGCACATCTCACCGTCTTTCATGTAGTGCTCCGCATGCCACCTCATCTGGCTAGCTGTGGCACCGGATGCGTAGAGCCTCTGCAGTCTAGGGGCGAGAGGTAAATAGTTGAATTGCTTTCTTGGCACGTTCCGGTTTCTTTTGTTCGTTCTCCACCTGGGTGTCTCACAGACCCTGCACTTGTTTTTATCCTCGTTGATGCCCCAGTATATGATGCATCCCTCCGAACAACAATCAATCTTCTGAACCGGCAGTCCCAACGCCTGCAGCTGTTTCTTCGTCGAATAAAAACTGTCGACCATCGTGTTCCCTTCGGGAAGAGATTCCCTCATCAGCTGACACATCCCATCGTACAATCTATCCGTCATGCGGTGCTCTGTCTTCATGCTCGTCATCCGACCGATCATGGACATCTGTGTGTGACTACCGCAACCGGGATACAGCGGCATGTTGGCGGCGTTCAGCATCTCAAAAAACTGTCTCGCCTGAGGGTTTGGATCTTCCTCCATGAATATACGTGGCTGTTCGTCTGGATCCTGTGCACGTTCGTACCCGACATGAGACTGTAAGTACTGCTCTCCCGTAAATGCGCCGGCGGCTGCGTCTTGCACCATCTGCACGTATGGGTTGTGAGATCCCTCGCCTATTTCTTCGACATCAACCTAACTGGGTCCCCCTTCGACGTGAACAGTTGCAGATGTAGACGCCCCCTCATATTCGCCGTGGCAGTACCATGTATGGTAATTGTGCACGAAACCTTGTTTCAATAAGTGAACCCTCACGTCACCCGGATGCATATATTTACGGTTCTTGCATTTCTTACACGGACATCTAATCTGTGTTCCACTTTCATTACTCATCGCAAAATCTACAAATTCTTCGAGACCTTCAACAAATCTAAAACTCCATTCCCCGTTGTTTACTCTCTCGTACATCCACTTTCTATCGCTCCTCTTCGGAGCCATTTTCTCGCTATACCTTCAAAATAACAGCAGCTATCTTTTTTCGGTGTGGAAAACCTCAAAATCCCACACAATAAGATATCTTCCTTCTATATTTTCGTTGAAAAGTGATGATTTATGTGTTTGAATTGGGAGAAGAATAGGAGAAGAGTGGAAGAAGAAAGCTGCGTTTTATGGTTCTCAGCCTGCAATATTACCGACGTTTTAGCGACGCTATAGCGACGACCAAGAAACACAAAAACCGACGATTAAAAGGAAACAAACACGAATACCGACGACTTAGCGACGCAAATAGCGATGAATTTCATCGTATGGTGTGCGTGTATTAATGTCTACATTCATTGCTTACCGACGCTGTACCGACGAAATAGCGACGCAAAACGTCTCTTCACACCAATCGACGCATTTAGTGTCCGTACGCATTTCGTCGCTGTTTGCGTCGCTACGGCGTCGCTAGTTAGTGTCCGTATGCATTTCGTCGCTGTTTGCGTCTCTAAGGCGTCGCTATTTAGTGTCCGTTCAGTGCCCAATTGTTACAACTTACGATGCATTTACGTCGCTAAGGCGTCGCTATGTCGTCGCTGAATTCCTCTATATAAACAGCCAGCCGTGACTCTCATTGTATAAAAAATCAAAAAGACAAATATGGTTCGTACTAAGGCCCAGGCACGACGTGGTAGTGGTCGTACATACCCAAGACAGGGTCTTCAACCACCGGCACCTGCACCGGTTCCTCCACAACCACAAGCACCTCCGCCGGCTGTCTCCTCCGAACCCACTGTGCAGGGGCCAAGACGGCAAGAGGATCGCCAATTGTGCAGAAATACAGGAGCTGTGGAAAACAGTGGAGAATATGAGGGAGGTGCTTAACGACCAGGATGAGCGTCTCCAGTACCTGCACACAAGGCAGATGCGCATCAAAGCCAAAGCTGCGCAGCTGAGACGCCTCATGAAGGCGTGCGCGGAGAGTGTTGCTACTCTCTGTTCGGATGACGAACAGTGAACGGCTCCTCTCCGCTATTCTTTTAGATTTTTTTTTCCTTACGTATTTTGTAATTTATAATTCTATGTTAATGAAGTTTTTTTTTCCAATCATCGGTTTCGTTTTCTTAATTTAAACATGTGTTTAATCCCTTACGAATCTCGACGACGCTAAAATACAGACGAAATGTGGTTCGAAAAAATTCGGGACGACTAATTCACCGACTAAACAGCGACTATATACCGACGAAACTTAATACAACGACGAGAAATTCCACAGTGTCCGCACATTTCCCGATGGTTACAACGTACGATGAATTTACGTCGCTAATTCGAACGAAGCGTCACGCCAGCACATGTTACGTCGCTAAGTCGTCGCTAATTCGTCGCTAATGCCAACGAAGCGTCACGCCCGCACATATTCCCATCTTGATTAACGGTCGAAAAATTCGTCGCATGTTCGTCGCTATGTCGTCGCTAAATTTACCTATTTATAACCCCAAATCCGTACATTACACATAAACAAAGTTATAAAACTTCAAAGTATGCCGCGTCGTTATAGAAGAACCCCAAGGCGTGGAGGGGCAAACAGTGCACCTCCACAACGGCCTCCTCCTCAACCACAACCATCGGTTGAGCGGGAGGGTTCAATATCTGTGCATGGCCCAATGCCGCCAAAGGATCCTCAAGAAGAAATGCCAGAACCGGATATCGACTTCCGTATGTTTATAGCAAACATGCAGCAGCAGTCGAGGCAACTGCACAGCGTGAACAGAAGGCTGCGTAAGTTGAAATCCAGATATTACAAGCTGAAGCGCCTCCTCAAAGAGCTCGCAGAGAATGTGGCGGCCACTCTTTCTTCCGATGACGAAGAGTGAACGGCCCCTCTCCGCCTCTCTTTTAGATTTCTTTTTTTAATTTTTCGTCTTCATAATGTAACTTTTTATTACTAAATGAATAAATTTTTTTCCCAATCACCGCTTCATAGTGTTTATGTTTCTGGAATTTTCGTGACACATTACCGACGATATAGCGACGAAACGTTACAAACTAAATAGCGACAAACAAAAGACACAGAGTAGCGACGAACCACCGACAAAACACCGACGAAATTGTAACGAAATGATTAACCTGACTACTTTTTTGTTAGCGTCAATGTATTTCATTGTAGTTTCGTCGCAATTAACGACGAAATTCCGTTTATCGCTACGTCGTCGCAAAATACCGACGAAATACCGACGACACGTGGTACGTCGGTGACTTTTTCGTCGGAAAACTGAATTCTTTTTGTGGTGATTCTTGTCTTGTCAGTTTGTTCTTGTTAAAACTTGACTTATTTATCGAAGGAGGCGGCCGACCCAGAAAAAGCATCTACAATTGTGGCATGTCACGATGCATAGAAAAATTTAAATGGGAAAATAATTATTTTTTACTTATGAAGAATTTATTGGTGTGGTCGATATTATATAATTATATGCTGAGACGGCTGAAATTCTTTTTGTAGACGGAAAACCCTCTACATATATACAATTGAAGTTAGTATTATACTCCTTGCTATGCTCTAATTTGTCATAAAATCTCACTTTTTTTTAACAATTAGTGCCAATATTTTGTCAATTTTCTGGTGTACTTTTTAATAAAGTTATTATCTAGAAAGATAAAGTTGTACAACATTTGGCAGAGTTTTGGATATGTTTTATATATATATATATATATATATATATATATATATATATATATATAATTAGATTGCAAAATTAGAATATTGTGGACAGCATTTGTTGGGTTTTTGCAAAATGACCCACTAAATTAGTTGCGATTCTTATATCGATAAGTAGCAGTTCATCGATACAGATTGGCGTAATTTTTATTATGAGTCATTGAGAAACAAACTCTTTGTGTTTCTAACACATGGATATACTTGACTACATGTGACCCTCTATATCCTGCCATAAACGGGAGCCTTAAATGCAATAAGGTAATGTTGTTGTTGTATTTCTTCAGTTTAGATAAACCCTTTTGGCCTTTAGGCCCCGTTAATCAACATATATTTAATGCAATATTTTAGCTTTCGTAGACGTTCACCCTCAAAATCATCATTTTTTGAGGGGAGAAGGGGGGTGTGAAAATTAATAAAATTTAAGGGTCATCCTGTGTTTACCAAATGGTTTGGTTGAATGAAAATAGAGGACTATTTAACAAGTATTTTTGTCTGCAAATGTGTGGCTTATTTAATTGCAAATAAGTCAAAAGATTCTTGAGAAAATCATTAATATTTTGTCTGCAAATGTTCGACTTGTCTGACAATATTTCTATTACAAAAAAGTCTGGTATCATTTATTTTATGAGAATGAGATAACCTCAAGTGCAAAATATGGATTGCTATGCGTTGTCAGAAAATCACTTTTTTATACATGAAATGAATAAAATCTTTTCAAAAAGACGGTGGCATGGAGACAAACAAGACCAATGGTAGTGATAATAACAATAATAATAAGGGCGACAACAATAATAGTAAAAATGATGATGATGATAATAATAATAATAATAATAATAATAATAATAATAATAATAATAATAATAATAATAATAATAATAATAATAATAATAATAATAATAATAATAATAATAATAATACTGGTTTAATCATATTTTTTATGTAAATTCTTTTCAGTTGTTGCATGAAACGTTCAAAAGTTTTGAAATTAAATATAAATTTTGTTAATTTGATGAAATCGTTGCTAATTTGACAGTCAAATTGGTACCAACTATACAAAATTGATTTTGATACAACAATTTATTATGTTTTAAATAAAAATTTTAATTTTAGAATTTTTATTTTTTTGGCAACAACTAAAAACATTTGAATAAAAAAGTGATTAAGTCGATTAACATTTGTGCAAAGGACCTTCTTTTCAAGAGAGTATTAACACCTCATGGTAGTACTATTGGTCTATATCACTAAACGTCAACTTTATAAGCTTTTAATCGTAGAAATGATTAATTCAAGTTGATCATAATGATTGATTTTATATTTATATACTATAACATCGTTTATTTGTTTTTCCTGGTGTAAAACGAGATATCACATCCCAAATAGGTGAGCATCCTCACTAGATTAATTCAAGTTGATTATAATAGTTGATTATATATTTATATGCTATAACATCGTTTATTTGTTTTTCTTGATGTAACACGAGATATCGTATCCCAAATAGGTGAGCATCCTCACTAAACGTCAATGTCATAAGCTTCTGATGGTAGAAATGATTAATTCAAGTCGATCATAATGGTTGATTATATACTTATATACTATAACATCGCTTATTTGTTTTTCCTGATGTAAGACGAGATATCGTATACCAAATAGATGAGCATCCTCACTAAATATCAGTTTTATAAGCTTCTGATTGTAGAAATGAGTAATTCAAGTTGATCATAATGGTTGATTGCATACTTATATACTATAACATCGTTTATTTGTTTTTCCTATGTAAGATGAGATATCGTATCCGAAATAGGTCAGCATCTTGAGTGAGTTTATCCATATTCCTTATACCATACGATTTTAAAGGTGAATGGTGAACCCGACTGTTTAGCATTGTGTTCCACACTATGTTGCATGTTGTCATATAAGTTCAAGAGGTGACTCTGATATCACTAAACGTCAACTTTATAAGCTTCTGGTTGTAGAAATGATTAATTCAAGTTGATCATAATAGTTGATTATATACTTATATACTATAATATCGTTTATTTGTTTTTTCTGATTAAGACGAGATATTGTATCCTAAATAGGCCATCATCCTCAGTAAGTTTATCCATATTCCTTTTACCATATGATTTTAGAGGTGCATGGTGAACCCGACTGTTTAGCACTGTGTTCCACACTATGTTGCATGTTGTGTAAAATCGGGTAAACACAAAGGCTTTTGGCAACTCAAATTTCTGAGTTTTCATTCACTTGTTCGTCAATTTATATGAAATACAAAGGAGTAATCTAAGCTAATCTACAGCTACAACGATTAATACAAGAACCATACAAATGTTATCATATCCTTACATTTATGTATATCATGTCTCTCAATTTTCGTGCAAGATATATTCAATAATTAGAATATATGGTTAGATTGGATATCTACAATCATATCGAATCAGACGTGTAGACAACACTTCAAATCTTCAGAGCTAAGCTTGTCAGTGAGTTCAGGTCGGCCAGCAGGTTAGTATATTGCCGAGCTGAAAACAATAAGTAAGGTCGGCAGGTCAGGTCGGCTGCTTGGCAGGTCGATAGCGTAGCTCAGCTCTAACACCCCCTTCTCAAGTTGGCGCGTGAAGATCAGTAACGCCCAAATTGGACAATAAAAAGCGAAACTCACGAGTCTCAAGTGTCTTGGTAAGAATATCTGCAAGTTGATGTGTCGCGGAGACATGAAGAGGCCAGATTAGTCCATCCAAAATAGCATCCCTGAGAAAATGGCATTCAAGCTCAATATGTTTAGTGTGTTCGTGAGCAACAGGATTGTGGGCAAGATGCAAGGCCGACTGGCTATCAGTGAATAACGTGACAAGAGCTGAGTGAGAAATGCCTAGAAAAGTAAGAAGGCCGAGCATCCACTTCAGCTCGCAAGTGGTGTATGCCATAGCTCGATATTCAGATTCGGTAGAAAAACGATAGACTGTGTTGTTGCTTTTTAGTCTTCCACGAAACGGGTGCTGTGCAAAGTTGAATAGAATAAGAGGAATGAGATTGTCGAGTAAAAGGACAGCTTGCCCGATCCGAGTCACAGTAGGCAGTCAGTTGAGGTCATTGCTGATCGGGAAAAGCAGTCCTTGGCCAGGGCTGCCTTTGAGGTACCGAACAACTCACAGAGCAGCATGCCAGTGGTCAAGCCAAGGAGATTGCATAAACTGCGCTAACGTGTGGACAACATATGAGAGCTCAGGTCTGGTAATAGAGATATAAATCAAACGACCAACTAGACGGCGATAGGCCAGCGGATCTTCCAGGAAAGAGCTGGTGGACTGAGCCAACTGATGTTGTTGTTTTAAGGGATGGACGGGGGCTTTGAGGCATGCAAGCCACAGTCGGCAATGATATCTAGAGGACACTTCTGCTGGGAGACAAAATTACACGTAGTACTGCGAGCAGCCTCAAGGCCAAGGAAACACTTTAAAGGACCAAGGTCCTTCATATGAAAACACATACTCAAATAGGTTTTAACGGCCTCCATTTCCTCATAATCATTTCCCACAAGGATGAGATCATCAACATAGATCAAAATGTAAAGGCAAATATTAGCATTAGTACAGCGGAAGAGAGAGAGTAATCCGAATAGGATTTAACAAAACCATAAGAGCGCAAAGCCGAGGAAAGCTTGGCAAACCAACATCAAGGTGATTGCTTAAGACTGTACAGCGACTTACGCAACCGACAAACAGACCGTGGTGAGGTCGCTGTGAAACCACGAGATAGCTTCATATAGACTCCTTCATCAAGGTCACCATGAAGAAAGCAATACGGACGTCCATTTGGCAAATGGAAAACTGCCGAGCTGCGGCTAGAGCCAAGAGGACGCGACCTGTGACCATCTTGGTGGTGGGGGCAAAGGTTTCATTATGGTCAAGTCCCTCGATCTGACGATTGCCATGGACAACCAACCTGGCTTTATACTGATCAATACTGCCATCAGAATGATGTTTGATCTTATATACCCATTCACACCCGATAGCACGTTTCCCAGCAGGAAGCTCTTCTAGAGTCCACGTTTGATTTTCCTCAAGAGCATCCAGTTCTTTGCGCATAGCAGCGCACCAGTGAGGGTCTCTTGCCGCGTCTGAGTAGGAAACTGGTTCTGAAGTGGAGGAGATAGCCACAAGAAAATGCGATGTGATGCAGAAAATCGATGATTACTAAGAGAATTGATGATAGAGTAGGGAATACCTGAGGAAACAGTTGATGCAGGTGATCTGAGCGAAGGACTGGATTGTACAGCATTCATGTCATAACCCAGTAATCTTGTGGGTAGCTTCTTGATGCGCTGTCCTCAGCCAAGTTGAGGTGAAGATGATGAGAGATGAGCTGGTGAGGTCAGCTCAGGTTGCAATGATTCGTCTGCTGTGCTGGGGTTGGGTGTTGAAGTCTGTTCGGACGAGCTGCATTGGGGTGCTGAAGTCAGGTCAATGGGGGTCGGCTCAGGAGAATATGTGTCCGGAAATGCCGGAGATAGATCAATGGAGAGTTGTTTAGGAGCAATGGTTCAGGGGAGGCTGGTGATGGAGTATGGAAAGATGTGTCAGCAAATGGAAAGATGGTCTCGGCGAAAGTGATGTTTCGAGAAACAAAGAATTCACAAGTTTCGAGATCATAAACCATCCAACCTTTCTTTCCAGAGGGGTATCCGACCATAATACATTTGCGACTGCAGGATTGAAATTTATCACCGTGAGTTTGATCATTGTGGACATAACACAGGCTTCCAAATACTCGAAGATGGGTGTAACTTGGAGGTCGGCCAAAGATAATTTCGTAGGGTGCCTTGCCTCCAAGCAAGGTAGATGGAGTACGGTTGATGAGGTGAACTGCGGTAAGGACACACTCCCCCCAGATGTTACAGAAAGGTTGTCTTGGAAGCGAAGTGCTCGAGCCACATTCAAAATGTGTCGATGTTTTCGTTCAACTTTCCTATTTTGCTGTGGGTATATCGAATAGAGGTTTGATATATCACACCTTGATCAACAAAGAAAGAGGTTAATGGTAAGAATATGTTCCATTATCAGTTCGGAAAGTTTTAATTTGTCAGCCGAACTGAGCCTGAACCATGGCAAAAAAACTCCTTCACTAATTTGGGACTCGGTCTTTGGTTTTTAGCAAATACACCCACACAGCCGAGAATGATTATCCACAAAAGTCAAAAAATAAGACGCACCACAAGAAGTTTTGTGTCTATAAGGACCCCTCACATCACAATGAACAAGATCAAAGCATTGTTTAGCAATAGTATCACTCAAATCAAACGGTTTTCTGGTCTGTTTTACTCGAAGTCAGACCTCACAACAAGTTACACTAGTGTCACTAACAAAAGGCACGATGTATTGTTTCAAACGTAAGACATGATTGGAATGATGTCCCAACCAATTGTGTCATAGGGAGACGTCAGACTCCTTCTCTATTGCATGCGTCCGGATAGAGTCTGCTCTGCCTAAAATATACAGTCCTTCGATCACATCACCCGCTCCAATCCGAGTCCTGGTAATCCGGTCTTGTATCATACAACCCTCGTTAGTAAACTTAACAATATAATCTTGATCATGCAACAGCTGTGAAACTGACTGCAAATTGCAAGTCAAGTTTAGAACAAAGAACACTTGGTCAAGCGTCGGATCTTCATTCAGCCTGCTAACCCTTGGTGCTGAGCTTGAGTCACAGCTCTGTTAGGGAGCCAGATATTACACGGTGGGATTGGTGCACATTTATACAAAAGGTCTAAGTTACCCGTCGTATAATAAGAAGCTCCCGAATCGATAATCCAAAAAGAGTCAGCAGGCTTACCATTAAGGTGTTCTGGAGCTGTTTGCTTACCTGTAATAAGCGCTCATAGAAGGGAGCTTAGCTCTGCTGCAGAAAGGTCGGCCAGAAGTTTTCCACCCCTGTGCGCATCATCCGAGGTGGGAGGTGCTTTTGATTGAGCAATTGTCACATGTGCAGTGCTGCCCATCGGTTAGGACCGTGAAGATGTCAATTGCTCCGGACCTTTAGACTTCATCTGACCTTTTGGACGGTCTCCCCACCAGTCAGGATAGCCAATGATTTGAAAACATCCACTGGCCTCATGTCCCTTTCTGCGACAACGTGTACACCCACCGCAGCTTTAGAGGCCCTCCTGTCAGCACCTGCTTTCCCTGTCACCGTCAGGGCAAAAGTAGGAGATTCATGCCTTTCTTCCACCAAGGCAATAGACCCCAGACTTTCTTCTTGTATCACCATATGGTATACCCTATTCAGAGTAGGAAGAGGTTCCTGACTGAGAATAGACGAGCGTACTGTTTAAAACGTTTGTTCATCGAGTCTCATAAGGAACTGATGAACTCGGTCAGCTTCTTTGCAACGACTGGGTGTGTTACGCGGGTCACGCCTACAGCTGTTGCAAGAACACAATGGGATGTCATCAAAGTCTTTCATCTCATCCCAGAGTTTCTTCAATCTGCCATAATACGCCATGACAGAATCTCTATTCTGCTTGCAATTTGCGAGTGTCTTCTTTAGTTGCTGCCCTCGCAGAGCATTCATAACAGCAAAACGCTGTTTGATGTCGCCCCACAACTCCTTAGCAGTCTCTGAGTAGGACATAGTGGAACGCAGGCTAGGTTCGATCGTTTTCAAAATCCATGCGACAAGCATGGAATTTACGGTCTCCCAATCTGGCATATCGGGAGAAACCATCATCAGGTTGAGTTATGGTTCCATCGAGGAAACCATATTTCCGTCTGGCGAGCAAGGACCCATGAACGGCCCTTGCCCATTCTTCATAGTTTGATCTTTTAAGTTGAACAGGGGTGATGAGCAGCCCAGGATGATCACATGAGTGCATATCATAAGTGGATATAATTTTCTTGTGAGAAGATTCAGTTGCCATAGTTTGTGAAGAAGAGGTAGAGGACTCGGCAGTTATGGGTGAAAATAGACTTTCTGAAGAAAGAAGATCAGAGATTTAGGAACCTGTCTCTCATACCATGTAAAAGTGGATAAACACAACAGCTTTTGGCAACTCAAATCTCTGAGTTTTCTATTCACTTATTCATCAATTTATAGGAAATACAAAGGAGTAATCTAAGCTAAATCTAGAGCTATAGCGATTAATACAAGAACCATACAAATGTTATCATATTCCTAAATTTACGTATATCATATCCCTAATTTTTGTACAAGATATATTCAATAATTAAAATATATCTGGTTTGATTAGATATCTACAATCATATCTAATCAGACGTGTAGACAACACTTCAAATCTTCAGAACTGAGCTCGTCAGTGAGTTCAGGTCGGCCAGCAGGTCAGTATATTGCCGAGCTGAAAACAGTAAATCAGGTCGGCTGCTTCAGCTTCGGCAGGTCAGGTCGGCAGCGTAGCTCAGCTCTAACATGTTGTCATATAAGTTCAAGAGGTGACTCTCATAGTATGATATATTGGTATTCTAATCGTCTCTTATACAACTCCGGAACTTGCATGAACAAAAAACTCGGCCCATAACACATAACCTGTGATCTTTCACAAAGTCGATGAAGGCGCCCCTTCCTTTATTAGTTGCTTCTTTGATCTGCATACTGCTACTCTTCCTTTTTGTCTATTATTCAATGAGAATTTACTACAAAATTTTAGAGCCATCAGTAGCTAAAGATTTCTAAAGCTGTAAACCAGAGTCCGTTAAATTCAACAAACAGTTGGTGGAAGCCCACCTTATATACTCCATCTGCAGTCTTGCAATATTTCTGGTGATTCTTCTTTCACTTTCTTGTTTGCTTCATGTTTTTCTTCATTAAATACTTTGTGGGTCTGAGCAATTATGGTCAGATACGAGTTCTTTTGGTATCAATTTTTGCCCTACTACCCTCGACTACAGCAGGATTTTGTAAAGAGGGTTTCAGAAGAACACGAATTGATTGAGCTCTGTTTGTTTTATCCGTATGTTGAGTTTATGTTTTGTGATCTTAATTTAAGAATTTGATTTGCAGAAACAGCTCTTATACAAAGTGTTAGGTAAAACTATGTATACCAGATCGTGAAACTATCCGGACAACGCTAATACACTAATACAACCGCCAAAGCTCTTTTGTTTTGTCCGTCCTAATCGTTTCCTTTTGTATTTGCTTGAATTTCAAGGGGGGGGTGGGGGGGGGGTGGGGGGGCCAACAGGAAATGTTAAGGGAGGGGAAGATGGGGGTGGTGAAGGGGGGGGTGACTGAGAAAGAGGACGGGGTGTTTTCTGTGGCGGGTGGTTGAGACGGTGGTAATAGTGGCGTGATGATGTTAGATGAAGCAGAGAAAGATGAAGATGAAATAAAAAAATAAAAAGGATAAAATAGTTATTACTCTTGCGGTAAAAGGTGATTATGTCTTTTAAATAGATAAAGGTTGAAATATTAAAAAAAATTACAAAAACAAAATGTTTCGTATAAATAGTTCAAGAACTCTTGAAATTCTGTCTTAATGCTTACTACGTCTCATTTTATAGTCAACAGGAAGAATTTAATTTAATAAAAAGATGTCACATAATGCATTTTGTGATATATTAGTTGCTTAACATCACTTCAGTGTCTACATTGTTTATTAAGAAAGGACTTTGTGATTGAACATAAATCGATAGATTTATAAGTAGAAGTGTTCAAAATTTTGACACGGCCTGAAAATGGGGTTATGAAATTAGGACATACGAAGTAGTAACAACAACAATCATACTCAGCATATCCTAACGACAATACTTCAATCCTAAGAGATAAAATGATTGCTTTCAGTAAGGCCCCTTCTTCTATATGTAACTGCATAGATGATACAATAATGAAAACATGGTGTGCTAGTGTATTAATAAATGGATTTAATAAACACAAATAGAGAGTATGTAAACTCCTAAATAGTAATATTGTACTATATAGAAATATAGCACTCGTCATTTAATAAACTGTTACGAAAGCCTGGGACCAAATATTTATGAATGGGTTTGTGCAATATTAACTACACCCTTTAGTTACAATTCTCTGTGCTTATCCGGTGATAAGCATAGATAAAAGTGTTTGGGATCTCCTCACCCCTATTTTCTTCACTCCTTTGTGACCACACGACACGTGGCAGTAAGGATGGGTGGTGAGGCTAGATGAGGGTCACATGCATCTAACCTCACCACCCCTTGCTGCCACGTGTCGCGCGGTCATGCGTCACCGCATCCCTTTGCGGTGAGAGGATCCTATCCCAGATAAAAGACAGGTACAAAAAAATAGCTTGGGTAATATTGGATCTATTTGGACCATAGAAGTTTGCTTCACTTGAGAATAAGTCATTTTCAATGGGAAGTATTAAGTTAGACAATGACATAAAGCTAACAACTAAATTCTTGGCCATCATTCATTTATTTGTAAGGCATACAAGACATTGAGAACTTCATCCTCAAACACTTTTAGGCCACAAATGCTATACAAACAACTGTAACATTACCCCATTGCGTTAGAGGCTCTCGTCTATGGCGAGGTACGTGAGGTCAAATGTACGCAACTATACTCTATGGTAGAATTATACAGAGTTTGTTTCCTGATGACCCATAATGATGCGTCAAGCTGTGTCGATCAACTGCTACTTCAGAATATAAGAAATGCAGCCAATTTAATGAGTCATTTTGTTTTATTTTCATATTCCAACACAATTGCTTCATAAACCCCCACCCAAAAAAAAGAAACAAAAAGAGAGAGAATTCATATATATCTATGTTTATTACTTGTTTGATTATAGTCCAGCGAGCTATGTTATTAAAGGAGACATTTCTGCATTTTTTTATTTGAACTTTTTTTGTGGATTGAAGATTTAACGTACACGGGATTATTTATAAGTCTCATGTAGTGTATGGTCTTCTATACTAGACTCTGATACCATTCATTTTTAGTCGATATTGTGTATCTAATTATGTTATAATTGCTCATTCGTAAAGGCAATATTGTGGCTTCGATCATCAAGTATTAATTAGCCTAGAGCTCGAACTGACAAACATGAAGAGCGTATATATATGTTATACTTGTTCATTCGTAAAGACAATATTGTGATTCTAGATGTAAGTATTGATTAGCATAGAGCTCGAACTGACACACATGAAGAGCCATTATGTATCTATGTTATACTTCTTCATTCCTAAAGCTCATATGTGGTTCTTGATGCAAGTATTGATTATCCTAGAACTCAAAACTAGCAAGCACGAAGAACGTTATGTATCTATGTTATACTTGTTCATTCGTAGACAAGCAACATTATGGTTCGAAATGTAAGTACTGATTAATATGAAACTTGATATGGTTCCAGATGCAAGTAGTGATTGATCAGCTAGAGTGAAGTAGCAACCATAAGAAGCATCGTGTATCTTCTATGTTATAGTTGTTCATTCATAGACAGGCAACACTGTGATTGACGAGATGCAAGCATGGATTAATTAGCATTGGACTCGAACTGGTAATACAACCACGTAAATGTTGTTGGATAATTTCTCATTGGATTAGGATTCCTAAATTGTAGGAACTAAAGATAGAGTTATTATCTTAAGATTCCTTCTAAGTAGAATTTGGTTTTGCTTAGAATAGTTGGCCTATATAAGCACAGAGTTGTTGGCCATAGATGATAAGTGAGCAACGTGAGTGGCAAAACCAAAGGTGAGGCGTGTTTGCATAATTGCTAGAGTGCCTAGATTGGTTGTTTTGGTTTTGAGTTATTTTCCGAATATTAATACAAGCGAGTTATGTTGTATACGTGTTGTGTTTGAATCCGTTTTTACTTCAATTGGTATCAGAGACGAGGTTGTTTGAAGAGGGAGGAGCCGCCGTGTGGGTTTATTCCGTGAGGAGGCTGGCGTGTTCTTCGTACCAACAGAGGCCGGATTCATCACGTGTTCGTTGAATACTTGCGTGAACAAAGGAGTCTTCAACACACACAAAAAATTGTTTCGGCCGAAGATTTGAAGCAACTCGCAGAAGGGTAGAATCCGATCAATGAGTGAAGTCGGCGAGAGTAGTGCCAGACCTACCAGCACCGCCAATCAGACGGGGTAGGAAAGTCGGATCTACAACCGTGCAATGCCCAATGCTATCTCCAACAAATTATACCGTGTGGGCTATGCGAATGAAGATCGTTCTGAGAGTTCACAAGGTGTGGGATACGATTGATCCAGGTTCGGATGATGCCGAGATAATGATGTTGCAATTGCTCTACTGTTTCAAGCAATCCCCGAGAATTTGATCTTGCAAGTCGGCCATCAAGAAACATCGAAAGGAATTTGGAAAGCCATAAAGACGAGATGTTTGGGTGCTGAGAGGGTCAAAGAGGCGCGGCTCCAAACCCTTGCTGTTGAATTCGATAGACTCAAGATAGCGGAAACGGATTCTATCGATGCTTATGCTGGAAAATTGTCCGAAATTTTGGCAAAGTCGGCCTCCTTGGGTAGCCCTTAGATGACTCCAAGATGGTCAAGAAATTCCTTAATGGTTTGCCGAGATTGAAGTACATACACATTGTTATGTCACTGGAACAAGTGTTGGTTTTGAACAAGATCGATTTCGAAGATGTTGTTGGTCGCTTGAAAGCGTACGAAGAACGAATTAACGAAGAAAGTTTCAATACTACGTCAGACAGTACTTTGTTATATTCATCTTCTTCCGATCAACAAGATAAGGGATTTTTGGATCAGACGGGTAGAGGTCGCGACTCACGTGAAAAAGGTTGAGGCCGAGGGAAAGAGACGAGGAAGGATCGCTCGAAGTTAATATGTTTCTTCGTTGCGACAAGCCCAGACACTTTGTGAGCAAGTGTCCCGAGAGAAAAATGAAGACGGATGAGGCATTTATCGCTGATGAGCATGATGTAGATGAAGCGGTGTTTGTCCACGAAGGTGTTGATTACGTAACTCAAAAGTGTGCTTGAATGAAAGGAGCTTAATGCCGAGTAAATTGACTTCTGAGCCTATGGAAGATCATATATGGTATCTGGATTACGGTGCGAGCAATCATATATCGGGAAATAAATCTTACTTCTCCAAGTTGAATGAAAATGTGAAAGGCAAAGTAAGATTTGGAGATGGATCTTGCATTGAAATTAAAGGCAAAGGAACAATACTTCTTCAAGACAAGACAGGGGAACAAAAGCTGTTTACCGAGGTCTATTATATACCAGAGCTGAGGAGCAACATACTCAGCCTCGGACAAGCCATAGAGGGTGGTTGTGACGTGAGCTTGAAGGGTGACCACATGATATGTATGATAGGGGCGGCGCCGTTTGTTGATGAAAGTTCAAAAGAGTCCGAATCGCTGTACAAGATCTGTATAAAGCCGGGTGTCCAAATGTGTCTTCAAGCTAAGATGGATGATGAAGGTACCAGGCTGGTTCACATTGGTCAGCCTCAGCCGCAGCCGCAGCCGAGCACAAGCGCAGAGGTGCCAGCTTTGCCCAGGCCGAGCCCGGAACGCCAGCACTCAGACACTGGCAGAACAGTCAAATCTGACACATCAGAGACAAAAGAAAAGAAGCCTCCGAAGGAAAAAGCGGATAGCACTAAGAAGCAGAAATTAGTCGAGGACAAGACATTCAGGCTCAAGTATAAAAGAAAGTCCAAACAAGCTCAGAAGCATGTGCAATCAGTCCAGCTAAACCCTTACCCCAGAAATGATGCTGAGGCATATGATAGTCGTTTCTCCTTGGCAGTTGCAGCAGAGCTCACTGCCTCAGCTCGGAATTCCGGTAAGATGAAGTGGATCAAGAAGGCAGAGCTCGTTGGCAAAAATAGCATAAGGTATGGAGCTAATCGACGTACGCAGATTAAGAAGAAGGAGGTGTGCCAGCATGGCAAGAACTTCTGTGAATCACGGGGAAGTATGCAACGAAGAGAATACTGACAATCAGACATCAGCTTATGTCAAGCGATGGAGTATGTAAGTGGCGACGAGCAAAGAGCGGATATCTTGACAAAACTGTTGGCGCAGACGAGGTTCAAGGAGATGCGAAGCTTGCTTGGCGTCGAAGAAATTCCGAGGTTACATGCGGAAATTAAGGGAGAGACTGTTAAATAATTTCCTCATTGGATTAGGATTCTTAAATTGTAGGAACTAAAGATAGAGTTATTATCTTAAGATTCCTTAGTAGTCTTTATCTATTCTAGTTAGGATTTGTTTTATTATATGTTTACCTAGTCCAAGTAGAGTTTGATTTTGCTTAGAATAGTTGGCCTATATAAGCACAGGGTTGCTGGCCATAGATGATAAGTGAGCAGCGTGAGTGGCAAAACCAAAGGTGAGGCATGTTTGCATAATTGTTAGAGTGCCTAGATTGGTTGTTTCGGTTTTGAGTTATTTTCCGAATATTAATACAAGCGAGTTATGTTGTATACGTATTGTGTTTAAATCCGTTTTTACTTCAAATGTTGCCAAGCAACTGAGCTACCTGAAGGCGATTCATGAAGTTATTCAAAACACGAGATTTAGCACTCAATTCTCCAGATACAGAATCGAGGTTACGAGCAAGTTTGTTAGTGTCAACATACCCTGAGGTTACGAGCAAGTGAATACCCAAAAACTGTATATGGTCACGACCATCTAAAACCTTCAATGAAATAAGGAATAGAAATAACAGAAACTGTCTAATCAATTCTTCCCACAAGGCCTATGCATCCCATTCTGCCCACTCGCCGTCATCCTCAATGAAAATCATATCATAACTGAGTTCATCTGCAAAATCAAAGGCAGTACCCTTAGCGAAAAACGCTAGCAAGTAACCCGCTTATAAGACATACGGGATCATCACATGGCAAGACATGAGTAATAGATAATTCACGGGAATTGTGGGGCACATGTCTTGTAAAACTTTCAAATACTAAGTGAGTAACGTAATAAAGCAAGTACATCAATTTACGCGTAAATAACAATTCATTGGCATTCAAGTAACATTCACATTCATACCACACTGACTCTCGTGATGCATGTCAAATATGCTCTACACTACTCGAACACATATGCATGGACACTTTCTCTTTTCAAATCAATGCAATGCATGTCACAATGTCCGGTTCCTAACTCATTTCCTTGTAACGCACCCCGGCTTATATTTCCATCCCGGTTAACGTTACAAGCTCATATGCTCTGTGATGCACCTCGGCTTATATTTCCATCCCGATTAACATCACATATCTCGTAAAACTCTACAATGCACCTCGGCTTAAATTTCCATCCCGATTAACATTGTAGAGGACTTTATACCCTGTAACGCACCCCGGCTTATATTTCCATCCCGGTTAACGTTACAGTCTTTTGTGTCCTGCAATGCACCCCGGCTTAAATTTCCATCCCGGTTAACATTGCAGTTCACCTTCGCAATTCTGTGCCGAAGCACATCTCTTTTTCAAAACCTTATGCAATGCAAGTGCCATGATGCAAGACTCCTTATTTCAATCACACTTCTCGATCACATATGCAATTCACATTCACATGCGCAAGTACAAGTAACACACAAGAGTTCACCAGCTTATTCATCAACACTTGGACTTCAACAACTCATCAACACTCAACCTTGTTCTAAGTTCACAACCCAACGAGAGTATCCCTATCTTTCCTTCATTGACTCTAAGACACCTGGGACGTTCATTTCCTAACCCTCCTAAGTCATTCACGTTGAAACTCGGTTCGAGAACCCATTGAAGTCATCAATATTGATTCACCATCCTAGGTCATGTTCCCAAGAGACTACCTTTAATCAGGTCTTAAGAAGTCTCTAAAGTCACCCAAAGGTTCCCCGAACGTCCCTCTTTCTTCCTTATTTTCCACAAAATTTCTGGACTTCATCCCCTATACATCGATCGATCGATGTCCAACTGGGGACATCAATCTCTCACTTCGATCGATCGATGTCCTTCTGAGGACATCGATCTCTCAGGCACCACCACATCGATCGATCGATGTCCGTCTGGAGACATCGATCTCTAAGACTGCCTGCACATCGATCGATCGATGTCCTTCTGGGGACATCGATCTCTCAGCAACCTGCACATCGATCGATCGATGTCCTTCTGGGGACATCGATCTCTGACATCGATCGATCGATGTCAATGCTAATCCAGGACTTCTTCTGCGATTTCCTGCAGATCTCAATCAATGTTTCCAATCTCCATCCACCAATTCCAAGCCTAGATTTCCCTACTACAATTTCATGCTTAACCTACAGATTAACCGCTATACACGTATCAAGCAGGATTCAAGCCTAGATCTCGATTATCCAACTCTCTCAATCCCAAAAATCCCACCTTTTCTCTTCGGTCACCCGCAACCACGCAATCACATCAAGAAGGGATTCCAGGGGTAGGGATTTGCAGGATTTCACATAATCAACAACAACAACGAATGCTTTTCCAATTACATTGGCCAAATCTCGAACGAAAGCACATAGATTATAAACAAATAATCAAAGAACGAATCTACTGCATGGTGATCCAACTTGATATCAAAATAGGCCGTTTATCTTTCACAAATCGTAAGAACTTATAAACAGATTACTTGCCTTTGATTACCGAGAACGGATTGAAGAACGGATGGGAGTTGAATGGAAATTCGAGGCCTTCTTCTCTAGGGTTGATGGAGTCGCTTATGGGAGAGGGGGCTGCGTCAGTTTTCTCTGCGTAATGAGGAAACTGACGTTGGTCAGGTTTTTATATGGCCAGGGTAAAGTTTGGTGTTTCTAAATTATATCTTATTTTCCTATTTTCCTTAAAGGATAAACTTAATTATTTAATTCTAAATTAAATATAAATAAATTCTAACATTAAATCCATCATTAATTTCTAATTAATCCTCATATTAATGCCTAATTAATTCTCGTTGACCGTCATTAATTTCTGTAAAGTCCTTCTTTGTCTTTTAATTACCCTACGAAGGGTGCGGGGCATAACATTCCACCCCCCTTACAAAAAGTTTCGTCCTCGAAACTGGCGTACCTGATTAAAAGAGGTGTGGATACAGTTCCTTCATTTGATCCTCAAGCTCCCACGTGGCTTCGCGCTCCGTATGGTTACTCCACTGAACTTTGACATACGGAATGACGCGTCGGCGTAGGACTTGCTCCTTTCTATCCACAATCTTAATAGGACGCTCTTCGTAAGTGACATCTTCTTTCACATCCAATGGTTGAGCTTCAAGGATATGGCTTGGTCCGATACGTATTTCCTTAGTTGAGACACATGAAACACGTTGTGGACTTGGGACAAACTCGGAGGTAAGGCTAAGCGGTATGCTCCTTCGCCCACTTTGCTGAGTATTTCGTAAGGTCCAATATATTGGGCTTAACTTGCCCTTCATTCCGAATCTTGCAACCCCTTTGGTGGGTGAGACCCGTAGATAGACCTTTTCACCTTCCTCGAACTCCAAAGGTCGCCTCTTTGTGTCAGCCCAACTCTTACTGCGATCTTGAGCCACTTTGAGCTTCTCTCTTATCACTTTGACCTTTTCAATAGTTTGTTCAACCAATTCTGGTGCAGTGATTGTCCTTTCTCCCACTTCGTCCCAACAAACAGGGGACATGCACTTACGCCCATATAACGCTTCGAATGGCGCCATGCCAATTGCACTGTGATAGCTGTTATTATATGAAAACTCCATTAACTTCAACATGCTATCCAGTTTCCTTTAAAGTCCAAGGCGCATGCTCTCAGCATGTCTTCCAGTGTTTGGATGGTCCTCTCGGATTGTCCATCCGTTTGCGGGTGGTAAGCTGTGCTCATTCTCAACTCTGTACCCATAGCTTTCTGGAATGCCCTCCAGAACTTGGAGGTGAACTTGGGGTCACGGTCCGATACGATGCTGACTGGGACTCCGTGTAGGCTTACAATGTTATCCACATATATGTTGGAAAGCTTCTCATAAGACGTACCATATGGCATAGCTATGAAATGGGCAGTCTTTGTCAAACGGTCTACAATCACCCAAATCATTTCATTTCCATTGCGGGTCTTGGGAAGTCCCATCACGAAATCCATCGTCACGTGTTCCCACTTCCATTCTGGAATCTCTAGTGGCTTTATCAAACCACCAGGTCGTTGATGTTCCGCTTTGACTTGTTGGCATATCAAACATCTCTCAACATATGCCGCTATTGACCTTTTCATCCCGATCCACCAATAGTTTCTTTTGAGGTCCTTATACATCTTAGTACTTCCGGGGTGGATAGACATTCTTGAGTTATGCGCTTCTCGGAGCAATTCTGTTCGGAGCTCGTCTTTACTAGGCACGCATAACCGATTCTGGAACCATAGACTCCCTCTTCTCGTCCAACTGGAAATCCTTTATACCGGTCCCGTGGTTAATTTGTCACGGATCTCTTTCAGTGCCGGGTCCCTCAAACTGTGCCTCTTGATTCTGTCTACCAGTCTGGGCTGATAGACAAAGCTGTGAGGACATTTGCCACTGAGTCTAACCAATTCAAGAGCAAATTCCTCTATCTCTCTTTCTATGGAGATTGTCTCGCGTGGCTAGACTTTCTGCTCATCGCATCTGCCACTCTGTTGGCTTTGCCCGGATGGTAGTTGATGGTCAAGTCATAGTCCTTGAGTAACTCTAACCATCTCCTTTGCCTCATATTCAGTTCCTTCTGTGAGAATAGGTATTTCAAACTCTTATGATCCGTGAACACGGCACATTTCTCTCCATATAGGTAGTGTCTCCAGATCTTGAGAGCGAATACCACAGCTGCGAGCTCCAAGTCATGCGTCGGATAATTCTGCTCATATGGTTTCAATTGTCTTGACGCGTATGATATGACTCGTTCATTTTGCATCAAGACACATCCTATAAACAGAAAGTTAATTTAGGACTTGCATAAGTATATACAATGCATTAATTGTAATGATGTACATACCTAGTCCTTTCTTGGACGCGTCACTATAGATCACGAAACCGTCGGTGCCGGAAGGTTGTGCCAACACCGGGGCTGTGGTCAATCTCTTCTTGAGCTCGGTAAAGCTCTGCTCGCAATCCGCAGTCCATTCGAATTTAGTCTTCTTCTGAGTAAGTCGACTCAATGGTACTGCTATTGTTGAGAATCCCTCAACAAACTTCCTATAGTAGCCTGCCAAGCCTAGGAAGCTTCTGACTTCGGTCACATTTGTGGGTCTTGGCCATTCAGTGATGGCTTCTATCTTCTTAGGATCCACCGAGATCCCGTCTTCCGAAATCACGTGACCAAGGAAGGCTACACTTCTTAGCCAGAATTCACACTTGCTGAATTTGGCATAGAGCCTTTGTTGTCTCAGAATTTGCAACACCACTCTCAAGTGTTCGGCGTGTGCTTGCTCGTCGGGAGAGTAAACTAGGATGTCGTCGATGAACACTACTACAAATTGATCCAATTGCTCTCGAAACACAGTGTTCATCAAGTCCATAAAGGCCGCTGGGGCATTAGTTAGTCCAAAAGGCATCACCAGAAATTCATAATGCCCATAGCGAGTCCGAAAAGCAGTCTTAGGGACATCTCCCGCTTTCACAAGCAACTGATGATACCCTTGACGAAGGTCGATCTTTGAAAACCAACGAGCTCCTTTTAGTTGGTCAAATAAGTCCTCTATCCTTGGCAAAGGATATTTGTTCTTGATGGTGATCTTATTCAACTCCCGATAATCGATGCATAACCTCATGCTGCCATCTTTCTTCTTTACGAATAGAACTGGAGCTCCCCAAGGTGATACACTGGGGCGTATCAATTTCTTGTCCAACAATTCTTGAAGTTGCCCCTTCAACTCTTTAAGTTCCGCTGGAGCCATTCTATAAGGTGCCTTAGATATAGGCTCGGCTCCCGGAATCAGGTTGATTTCGAACTCCACTTCTCTCGATGGCGGAACTCCCGGCAAGTCATCCGGAAACACATCTTGAACTCGTTGATCACTGGAATTTGATCCATAGAAGGAACCTCCTGCTTCGCGTCTAGAGCATATACCATAAACCCCTCTGCTCCTTTCTGTAAAGCCTTAAAGGCCCTAATCGCCGTCATGTATATCTTCTTTGGAGCTTTGGTTATCTTGGTATTTCCTTGCACCGTGACGTCATTCATCTCAGGGTCCTTGAGGGTTACTCGCTTGAGTTTACAGTCGATGCTGGCATGATTCTTGGTCAACCAATCCATGCCCAATATTATGTCAAAATCCTTCATTGGAATTGAGACTAAGGTCACCGGGAAGAGTTTCCCTTCTACTTCCAAATCACAATTCTTGTACTGATGGTGAGAAATCAGTACTTGTTCTCCTGCTGCTTGTACTCTAAATGGGTTCTCAAGCCATTCGGGTAGACATTCGAGTCCTTTAGCGAAACGCTTAGAAATGAAAGAGTGGCTAGCGCCACTATCAAATAACACGTTTGCAGGCACGTTGTTAACTAAGATCACACCTAACATGAAAGTGCAGCACATAAAGGTCTCATATAAAGCATATTTAATCATCAACTTAAAAGGCTAAAATTCAACTTAGGCTGCTATTATTAAGCTTAAGTCGTACCTGTCACGACGTTTGCATCCTCCTGGACTTCAGCGTCCGTCATCGTGTGGACTCTCGCATTGGGCCTGCCTCTCTGCGCTGAGCCGGCCCGGCTCCTGCATGTGGCTTAGGATTCCATTCAGGGCAGTCCCTGATCCTGTGGCCTGCCTTTCCGCATTTGAAGCATGCACCGCTAATTTTCCAACATTCACCCACGTGTCTTTTCTGGCAATGTGGGCACTCTGCGGGAGCTTGTCGATTGGGTTGATTCTGTTGCGGTGCCTTCTGAACTGGCCCCATTTGTCCTTTCCTAGGGATTTTGACCCAACGTCCGGGTCTACTTCCGCTTTGTTCTACCCTCGGCCTCTTGCTCGATTCTTCACGAGCCTCTCTGTTCTGTGACCGTCGCATGTCACTCTCCACTCGGTAACATGCATCCAGCATCTCCTCAAAAGTTTTCAAACTCGACCCCGCGATAGCCGTCCGTATGCGGGGGTTCAGGCCCTCTTCAAACTTCAGCATTTTCATTCGATTGTTTTCCAGTACCATGGGCGTGAATTTGCCCAAGGCATGGAACCTATCTGCGTAGTCAGAGACGGACATCCTCCCCTGCTCAAACTTGTCAAACTGCCTCATTTTCTCCAGAATGGCAGTCTCTGGCACATAGTAGTCCTTGTAGGCCTTCACAAATTGATTCCACAGAATGGGAGGAGTCATTTTGGGCAGAATGCCGTTCCACCATGCATTCGCTCTGCCAGTCAGAAAAGGCGTGGCTACATCCACCTTGTGTTCCTCAGGCACTTGTACGAGCCTGAAGCATTTCTCCACCTCATCAAGCCAAAACTCAGCCACTTCTGGGTCAGTTGTCCCTTCAAAGTTTGGGGCATGCATCTTGCGCATTTCCCCAATATAATATCTGATGCCTTGTTGAGGAGGTGGTGGAGGAGGTTGTTGTGGTTGTTGCTGCTGCTGAGCAACCCCTTGTGCTATCACTGTGATAGCATCAATCAGTGCTTGAGGTACTAATATGGAGGTGGCGGTGGCGGAGGGTTGTTGTTTCCATTGCCGCCATTTCCTTGATTATCGCGTCTAGGAGGCATTTTCTGCAAGTTCAAGCTTATTAGTACTTGGGCAGTTCCAAATATGTACTTGGGTCCATACTGTGTACAAAGCGAAATTCGTAATAACATATATTGATTGTATTCTATCGCGCTCGTACACATACCCATCCCAATCAAACTTAAATCTAAGATTACATACTTAGACTAATAGATCAACTTAAGGTGAAAATCATAGCTTAAGACTCTACATGTCATAACCTAGGTCTCCGAGGTAGATCTGAACCTAGGCTCTGATACCACCTGTAGCGCCCCGACCCGGACAGCGGAATCCGACCGGTGCACCCGTCGTAGCTTACTGAGAAGACTACAAGACGTCTCATCTCTCAATACACATCATCAATGACGTAGAGAAATAAGCGCGGAAACATATAACGTCAATCTAAACCATCAGTGCATACGTCAAAAGACAATGAATACCCAAACTGTATATGGTCACGACCATCTAAACCTCAATGAAATAAAATAGAAATAACAGAAACTGTCTAATCAATTCTTCCCACAAGGCCTATGCATCCCATTCGCCCACTCGCCGTCATCCTCAATGAAAATCATATCAAACTGGGTTCATCTGCAAATCAAAGGCAGTACCCTTAGCGAAAAACGCTAGCAAGTAACCCGCTTATAAGACATACGGGATCATCACATGGCAAGACATGAGTAATAGTAATTCACGGGAATTGTGGGGCACATGTCTTGTAAAACTTTCAAATATACATAAGTGAGTAACGTATAAAGCAAGTACATCAATTTACGCGTAAATAACAATTCATTGGCATTCAAGTAACTTCACATTCATACCACACTGACTCTCGTGATGCATGTCAAATATGCTCTACACTACTCGAACACATATGCATGGACACTTTCTTTTCAAATCAATGCAATGCATGTCACAATGTCCGGTTCCTAACTCATTTCCTTGTAACGCACCCCGGCTTATATTTCCATCCCGGTTAACGTTACAAGCTCATATGCTCTGTGATGCACCTCGGCTTATATTTCCATCCCGATTAACATCACATATCTCGTAAAACTCTACAATGCACCTCGGCTTAAATTTCCATCCCGATTAACATTGTAGAGGACTTTATACCCTGTAACGCACCCCGGCTTATATTTCCATCCCGGTTAACGTTACAGTCTTTTGTGTCCTGCAATGCACCCCGGCTTAAATTTCCATCCCGGTTAACATTGCAGTTCACCTTCGCAATTCTGTGCCGAAGCACATCTCTTTTTCAAAACCTTATGCAATGCAAGTGCCATGATGCAAGACTCCTTATTTCAATCACACTTCTCGATCACATATGCAATTCACATTCACATGCGCAAGTACAAGTAACACACAAGAGTTCACCAGCTTATTCATCAACACTTGGACTTCAACTACTCATCAACACTCAACCTTGGTTCTAAGTTCACAACCCAACGAGAGTATCCCTATCTTTCCTTCATTGAGCTCTAAGACACCTGGGACGTTCATTTCCTAACCCTCCTAAGTCATTCACGTTGAAACTCGGTTCGAGAACCCATTGAAGTCATCAATATTGATTCACCATCCTAGGTCATGTTCCCAAGACTTGGACTACCTTTAATCAGGTCTTAAGAAGTCTCTAAAGTCACCCAAAGGTTCCCCGAACGTCCCTCTTTCTTCCTCTATTTTCCACAAAATTTCTGGACTTCATCCCCTATACATCGATCGATCGATGTCCAACTGGGGACATCAATCTCTCACTTCGATCGATCGATGTCCTTCTGAGGACATCGATCTCTCAGGCACCACCACATCGATCGATCGATGTCCGTCTGGAGACATCGATCTCTAAGACTGCCTGCACATCGATCGATCGATGTCCTTCTGGGGACATCGATCTCTCAGCAACCTGCACATCGATCGATCGATGTCCTTCTGGGGACATCGATCTCTGACATCGATCGATCGATGTCAATGCTAATCCAGGACTTCTTCTGCGATTTCCTGCAGATCTCAATCAATGTTTCCAATCTCCATCCACCAATTCCAAGCCTAGATTTCCCTACTACAATTTCATGCTTAACCTACAGATTAACCGCTATACACGTATCAAGCAGGATTCAAGCCTAGATCTCGATTATCCAACTCTCTCAATCCCAAAAATCCCACCTTTTCTCTTCGGTCACCCGCAACCACGCAATCACATCAAGAAGGGATTCCAGGGGTAGGGATTTGCAGGATTTCACATAATCAACAACAACAACGAATGCTTTTCCAATTACATTGGCCAAATCTCGAACGAAAGCACATAGATTATAAACAAATAATCAAAGAACGAATCTACTGCATGGTGATCCAACTTGATATCAAAATAGGCCGTTTATCTTTCACAAATCGTAAGAACTTATAAACAGATTACTTGCCTTTGATTACCCGAGAACGGATTGAAGAACGGATGGGAGTTGAATGGAAATTCGAGGCCTTCTTCTCTAGGGTGATGGAGGTATGAGGAGTGCGTTATGGGGGCTGCTGCGTCAGTTTTCTCTGCGTAATGAGGAAACTGACGTTGGTCAGGTTTTTATATGGCCAGGGTAAAGTTTGGTGTTTCTAAATTATATCTTATTTTCCTATTTTCCTTAAAGGATAAACTTAATTATTTAATTCTAAATTAAATATAAATAAATTCTAACATTAAATCCATCATTAATTTCTAATTAATCCTCATATTAATGCCTAATTAATTCTCGTTGACCGTCATTAATTTCTGTAAAGTCCTTCTTTGTCTTTTAATTACCCTACGAAGGGTGCGGGGCATAACAGAAAGAGAGATGTTAGGAGTTCGAATCCCTCCGGAAGTATTTGTGGAGAATTCCATTGCTTGAGCTCCATAATGCTATACCCGTGTATCTATCAGATTCCTAATTTACATCCCTACACTTCCTGTAGAACCGGGGGTGGCGGGAACCCTTCGTGTATCTATCAGGTTCCTAATTTACATCCCTACATTTCATATGGAACCGGAGGTGGCAGGAACCCTTCGTGTATCTATCAGGTTCCTTAATTTACATCCCTACAATTCCTTTGTAACTGCAGGTGGCAGGAACCCTTACCGGTTGGGATACAACTTTTTAGCAAAGACTCTTCAAGCTGCATCAGTAGCAGGAAAACCTTTTTTTTTTTTTTTTTTTTTTTTTTTTTGCACGAACTACTGAGTATGGAAATTTGATATGAACTCTCTCTTACTGTATCTCCCCTGTGCACAGTGTATAATTCAGTGCAGCCATTGAGGGATAACCAACTAGAATGAAGAGTATAAAGGCGTAAAAAAACAGCCTTCAAGAAAATTTGGCAGAACATATACATGATCTACCTACTGTAAATAAGCCATATAGATCCCTCTGAGCAGAATATTCCTGGCAGAACATATATGTAATCTGTTGCCATGGATATAAGACCGATAGCCAGTGAACAGATTGGCCAAGGAACATCGAATTCTTGAAGCCGTGTAGAGAGCCTTCGAGCATCATGTTTTGCTTTCCTAGTGAGATATATGAGGAATCAGCTCCTGTTAAGAACATAGAACAAAAACATGTAAGATGATATAGTATGTTTCTTTAAATTGGAAAGTTCAAATCGTGAATTTGGAGAGGTGAATTATATATTACCTCAGAGTAGCGGCTGTGACTATGATGATGCACATGAGAAGACTTCACAATGGTTTCCCACTTAGAACCAACAGGGGAAGTTTTCTCCCCAACATTCTTCAGGTGAAATACTTTTGAATTGTTTGCATGAGAGAAAGGATTGTGGAACTGGATCGAAGGCACAGTTTTCCAAAGCCAAGATTCAGAAGGCGACTTAGGTAAAGGGGGGGAAGAGGAGATGGCACAATGGCAGTACTAGAATCAGTTTTGTCCTTCAATCCATCATCTGTCTCTACAGTCCTCACCTCCTCTTTCTTTACTTGCTGTTCTAATTTTACCCTTTCCATTCTCTCATTGAGCTTAGAAACACGACCAGCTGCATATAGATCAGCATCTTGCAAAACATATGATTTAGGATTACTCTTAGTCTCCCTCTTGCTGATCAATCCATTGGTTCTACTTCTTCCTTTCTTCTGCTTTCGGCTAATTTCTCTGAACGAAAAGACTTGATAGGCTTCACATCTTGTGAAGGAGTTAAATTCCTAACATGCGGGTGACTACTTATAGGATCTATGTACACCGTCTTCTCAACTACACCATTCATTGGCATCAGTTCTTGTTTATATAAGCGAGGGGATGGTGCAGCTTCCTTTGGCAAGACAAGAAAGGTAGCTCCTTTGTTGAATGGAGACTGTGGAGTAGCATTTCGATATGGAGAAACACCAGCACTTCTCACAGTCCTAAATGGAGACACTCCACCAGGCTTGTTGGAAGCACTAATATATGAAAACCGATTGGATTCGCGTACGTTACGATACAGTTCTCCTGATAACACTCCAGAATGGAATCTTTTCTTATTATTAACATCCCAAGCAGACTGCAGAGAAATTAATATGTCAGCAAGAAACATCAAGCAAATGAAACTTGCACCAGATTAGACGACAAATGAGATGATTACCTTATCAAGAGGACCACTATAAGCCTTTCTTGCAAGCCGACTGATATCATTTGCTGGAGATTTTGGAGTTGGGGGTTTTGTTCTTAAACCTGGCAATGGATTTAACATGCACAAAGATTTCTTCACACATAAACGTGGAACTATACGCGGAAGAAAACTAGTCCAAGTTTTCCCTGAACGTTTGGTACGCGCACCATTCTCATCGTCTCCTGCCTCACTTTCAACATTTTCTGAATGCTGATAATGAGACAATACGAGGTTGGACCAAGATTTGTGTTCAAGCAAACGATTTCTTTCCTTGGCAACAATCTTTTCATTTGTTTTGGCATTTCAGGCACAACAAATTTATGTTTAGGATCATACTGAGGTGTTTCTAGCGCAACTGCTTTCGCTGCAGGCAAGAATCGGCTCATCATAAACTCTTTAGCTTGTTTCTCTACACTACTACTTCTCACAGATGATCTTGTACTTGCAACTTCAAGACTACTCACTCCGCTCGCGCTGCAGTTGATAGACATTGATTCTTCAGGAGATAACGTATCAGCTGCATCGGAAAAGGCATCATCTTCATGTTCCAAATCAGGATTTCCATTGTCATATATACTTGCCCTCAAGCTTTCAACTAGAGCTGCATGATCACTCAAAGTCAGCACCTCAAAATTGGACTTTTGAGTATCATAATCAATAGGCGTTTCACCAGAATTACGCCTAGAACCATCTCTCAACCTCCCAGGAGGGAGTCTTGGAGTACTTAAGGAACGCTTTGGGGTTTCGATCTCCTCAGAGCACTCACTTTTAGGCCTTCCTGGCATTTGTTCCCATATGAAAGGAACTGCACCTGGTTTGCTCACCTCATCTAGTTCCCCATTGAGTTTCTCTGTAGGGACAGCACGTTGCCTAAGAGGTGGTGATCTTTTATCTTTCTTCTTATTTGGTTCGTTTGATGCCCCAGTGATACATGCATTTCTTCTTACAGAAAGTAGGGGTACATTGAAGTTCAGTTTTCTTCTCCATTAGATATCACTAAACAAGAGTTCTTGAGTCTGCTTTGCGAGATTTATGATCTACAAGAAGTTAAACGAAATAAAAGTTCAGAAATGATCTTTATAGCAATACTACAGGACACATCAGATAAGAAATACAGATTCCAACACACACTATTCTAAACTACGTTTCCGGCGCATTATGCTCCTGCGTTTGCGCAGGATAGGAGAGGGGTAGCGGATAGCTTCGTGTATGATGCATGCAGTCTTACCCTACACTTTGTGTAAGAGGTGGTTTCTGCAGCTCGAACCCAGCAACCTTACTAGTTGCAATCTTACCAGTTGCCTCAAGACCGCCCTCTAACAACACACACTAGTCTGATTTGTTTAAATTCAATATTAAATCAGTGGAGGCTATACAGGACCTACACGTTTATGAGAACAAATTTGCTCAATACAATTCGAAGCACAAGTGTTTGACAGAGTTCTTGAAGAAGAAAAAAAATTCTCAGTGATAAAGCTGGCACTAAAACAACATTCTTTTTGCTTTTACTTCTGTTGGAGATGTGGGGAGAGGGGTGGAGCACTTTATTTTTACTACCTCTTTTAGGAACACATGTTAATCAATTCCAAACTGGCTTTTGGATTTTCTATTTTTAGAGAGTGAAAAACAGAGCTCTGATGCAAAGTGGGAAAACAAAATAAGGGAATTTCACAAACTTTCATCCTCAGCTGCCATTCCACTACTCCAGAGTATAGACATTCATCAGTGCAGAAGTGTCAAACATAAAAGAAAACAGAATTCCAAGTTGAACACAACAATCAATCAGTCTTTAAGAAATAAATGTGAAAATACAGAGAAGTTCAAAAAAAAACGTGCTCTTTTACAAACCAAAATTTCTAAAATTAACCCATTGCGAAAATAAATTTTCTGATAGAAAAAAACCCAAAAAAACAGGCCTTACTGATTACATTTTAGACATGAATAATGCACAAAATAGGAACAGAGCTCATATGGACTCCAAATTATTGCAGTAAGATAAATGAGACATGTAAGAGTTCCATTCCCAAAACGGGCACGTTGCCCTTCTGTGTTTTCTTCCTCTCTTTTTTCCCTCTCTCTTCTCTAAAGTAAGTTACTCTTTCACAGAGAAAATGTGGACAAGGAAAGAGGAAAACATTCCTTTGATTATCTTCCTTCAATAACAACACACTGCAGTTTCCCAGAACTGTTCTTTATTTTCCAATCCTTCCAAGAAAAGCTAATAAAGATAAAGAAAAAGAATAAATGAAAGACAAATCAGCAAATCAAGACCATCCACAAATCCATGAACTGGAAAACAAAAGGACAAACAAAACTTGAGGTGATCTCAAAGGATTGCATTATTACCAGTGAAACCTTCAGAATCCCATCACATTCCAGAAACAGACTTCAAGAAAACCAGAAAACCAGCAGCACAGTAACTACCTTTGAAAAATTCTCTATGATGACACATAAAAGAAGACCAAAGAAACTGAGACAAAGGAGTAATTCAAATAAAGGGGCCTTGAATGATGGCGAGAATTAGGAGGGAAAGAGTGCAAACAGAGTAAGGGGCCGCAGAAGTTGTGTGATAAAAGAGAAAAAGAGAAGCGATAGTTATAAAGGGATAGCCAAGGCATGCATTACCACAACAATAATCATGCATTAAAAATATAATAATAATAATAATAATAATAATAATAATAATAATAATAATAATATAATAATAATAATAATAATAATAATAATAATAATAATAATAATAATAATAATGGGTCGTTCTTCACCTTGTAAAATGTGTAATGTCTGTTCATTCAGTAAGTTTTGGTACAAAATGAAATTATCTTACTTATTCAATTAAAGATTTGTTACATATGAACACAAAGATCCTAAAGAGTGTTTTCGGTGTATTAGTCTCTTGCATTAACACAGGGTCTGAAGAGGGGTCAGATCGCTTTGTGATCTGACGTACGCAGCCTTATCTTACCCTTTATGTAAAATACTATTTCTGCGTCTCGAACTCGTGAACTTAAAATCATAAAGCAGAAATCTTAACCGTTGATTCAAGATCCGTTCTCACCAACACATCCTAAGATAAGGTAGGTAAGAGTAAAAGCTTAGGTGCAAATATTGGTGGGAAGACTACGAGTAATGCTCGAGCACAAACGAAAGCATGCCGTGTTCTATCTAAAAATACTTTTCACGATAGTCAAGACAGTAACCAGGTACTCTTTGATGAGGGAGTAGGTTCTCCTCCACTTGTACCAGAGGTCCCTTAGCCAGGTGAGATGTAAATCGAGGGATGTGCTCCACCGGCAGCCCTGCAAAGGGAGAGGACACACGAGACTCAGCCAGCCCAGAATCAACCCTTGTAATATTTCAACAAGGATTATCTCCTCACGGACTCGAACTCGGAACGTCAGAGTTCTAGACTCAATCACCTTTGTCACTTACCACTGGACTATGCCCCGGGGGCCGGTAACCAGGTACTGTGTAGTGCCTTCACGATTGTGTTGCTTATAAACCGTTAGAGCATCTTTAATCCAACTGAATTATAGTGCATATTATCATAAGTGTCGTAATTTAGTTGTGAAATTGTAACATAAACATGCGAATACAAATAATACAGTGAGAGAAAGACGAATGATAAAAACACTGTCTTTTTTTATAAATACGTATCTTTGTCATTTTTAGACCATTGATTTCTTTTCGTGAGTTTATTTGACCATTACTCAAACAAGATGCGTATTTATAAAAAAAAATACGTATTTATCATTGGCTACATATATATGTGTGTCTATATATACATACATATATATGTATGTATGTATATATGAAAAGAAAATTGATAAAGATAAGTTCCCTTTCTCCATCGTTGCTTGATATCGTTTCTATTTTTATTTTCATGTTGTTATTGTCCGTTAAATCACGTTATTCTCTGTCCTAAAATATCAGTCTTATTAACTTTTTGACATAACGTAATTATATTATGCAAAAAAAAAATCAATCAAAATAATATTTTGTAACAGAAAAGATATTACTTTGTATATTTATAAACAGTCCATGTTTACCATTTCGAATCCTCTCATGGTCCGGTGAAGGTCATCGCTTATATGCCTAAATTTACGTTTTTTTGCTGTCCACTATCATCTAACATCATTGTTTCTCCTGCCCTCATATGTCGGGTTGGGATCTCCTCACCTCCATCTAACCTCACCACCCCTTGCTGTCACGTGTCGCGCGGTCACGTGTTACCGCACCCACTTGCGGTAAGGGGATCCTATCCCCATATGTCGCGCGTTCTTTTTTTCACTTCCCTTTGTGAAGAGGGATTAGATTCAATGACGCTAGAGGAGTTGACGTCAATATGACGCGGCCAGTAAATGGCTGCCACGTGGCAGAGCTGACCCACGGCTTTTTTTATTTTTTAGCAGTTTCTTTTATATTATAACAAAACGCAGTTTCTTTTTATATTATAAAAAACATCAATTTTCTCAATTTCTACCCTAATTCCTGCTTCCATCGCCAACATACCAAGGCAAAATGGCGAAAGCTGTATTTTCCGGTGACTCCATCCGATCCCGGTGACAACTTTACTCCATTGGTTCTTGGTGGAAACAGTCGATGTGAACCAGTCACAAAACTGAGAACCATTTATACTCCGGGCTCTGGTTCAAAATCGCCTAAATATACATGAGCGTTAAAGCTATGCTTTTGAAGGGAAACTATTTCTGTGCACCAGTTTTCAATTTACAAAATTACAAGTTATGTACCCTCAGTAATCTAGTTCAGGACATTAAATGGTCTCTGAATAGTTGGAGCTGCACAGTTGCTTTTTTGTATCAAGATCTCGTCTATACACTCTTTACATTTCTATCATCATCATTTTATAAGCCCCTATCATTGAAAGGCAACTTCTTTTTCAAAAAATCTCTGTCTAAGAGCTATGATTGCTAATGGGTCAGAGTCAGATTTGTCGGAATGAATGCGTCCAATAGAGAAGAAGAAGGAGGGAATTAGGGATGGTGGAAGGAGGGAATTAAGGAATTACCAGCTTACCGCCTGTTCATGGAGTCACACCGCCTGTTCCGGATGAAGGACCTTCGAACGCGATGGAAGAAGGAAGGAAGACAAATGAATTTAGGGTAGAAATTGATTTTGGTGAGGATATCATATAATATAAAAAAGCGTTAAAAAAGGCTTGCTTTTAATGGCCACGTGGCGGCCATTTACTGGCCGCGTCATATTGGCGTCAACTGCTTTAGCGTCATTGAATCTAACCCTTAGAGGGCATCGGGATAGCATGTTCACTATTTGAGAAGAAGAAGATAATGGTCAAAGGTCTGCATTTGCAGTTTACTGACTGATTGAGAGACGTCAGTCTTGAAAAAGACAATGTGTCTTTTGAATATTGCAATTCTCCCTTTGAGCAATTTCCTTACCGAGTTAGTGATGTAGTTTGAATATTGCAATTCTGATAGAACTTTAAGGCAAAACAAGAACCCTTACCCTACTTGGTCACGACGACAACAACATTATCACATTGTATTATATGTTCTTCTGCTTATAGCAGAATATGAGAGATGAGATGTACGTAACAATACTCATGTGTTAGATACTCATTCGTCATAATGTGTATCTAAACATATGTTTTTTTATTAGGTCATTCGTTTGGATTTCATGTATTTCTTTTTTTTTTTGTCCGAGATATCCCTCCAGCCGAAAGCCAGAAGACTAATCCTCCGTCCATACGGTCAGCACACTAAGTGGTAGGGGACTGGCCAAATGATTTGCTCCATTCACATAAGTGGGGATCGAACCCCCAATAACATGCTTAAGGGACGAGGTGCTGAACCACCACACCAAACGTGTTGGTTCATGTATTTCTTTTGATTATTTGTCAATGTTAATTGCATTTCTGGTTCCACACTATGAGTGTAAATTAAGAAAACATTATTTTGTAGACAAAACATGAAACCAACCATGTTCAGAATTTGAGGAGAGTACCATGTTGATGTGGGAAGAATACAAGTGTAGTGTCTGTGGGACTTAGCACATGCTCTGAGCATCCTTTTGAGATCATCTAAGTCCAAAATGACTTTATTTGGCTGCAGTTGTTGAATCTCTCCTTCAATCAAGGACGTGATTCTTGTTTCATAGTGGACTCTGGGGCCCTCTCTATTGAAATTACATGTTCCTCCTCCACGTAAATAATACACTTCCAACATATAAATCTATTTTTTTTTTTAATATAATGTAATTTATATTATACTAAAGAATCAAAATAAATTTATATTTTGAACAAAATGAGCACGGCCTTTCAATATAAAGAAGAACTTAGACCATCTCCAATGGGAGCACTAAAACACCAAATTGGTGCAAAATATTACTCCAACCAAGCACCAAAGCTTGCACCAAATTGGTGAAAATGAATAATGTTGCACCAAATAGGTTCAACACTATTCATTGCACCAAATCACTATTCATCCCCCATATCATCATTTTAAGAATATTAATTTAATTTTAATTTCATTAATTTCGTTATAATAATTTTAATTTTGTTAATTTCGTTATAAAAATTTTAATTTCGTTAATTTTGTTATAAAAATTTTAATTTCGTTAATTTCGTTATAAAAAAGTTATATAACAAAAATCTAGAATGAATACTTACATTAAATTTACATGAATGTTAAATTTGTGTTAAAATATTTATAATAATGAATTAAAAATAGAATGATAGAAGAATCTTTAAGGGAATATTCTTATTTGGTGTTAGATTTGGTGTTTGTGGTTGGAGTACTTTTTACTGTTTATTGCACCAAATAGGTGATTTGGTGCAAAATTTGGTGTTTTGAGTTGGAGATGACCTTAGAAACCACTGGCAAAGGTTAGCCTCCCAATCAAAGGGTCCTATCATCTCTCCTATAGGGTTTTGTAGAGGATATAACACAAATGATATATCCCTTAAACGGTCTTCTAGAGCTTGTCTTAACTTAACAAATCCGAAAAGACTTTGAATCCAAGTCAATGACACGATTTAAACCCACAAACTATGAATGGTCTACCTTGATCACTGCTATTGCACCCTGATGATATTTCTCTTTTGAACAATGTCCCTACATACCGATCACCAACAAAATTAGAGGTCATTAGACCAGTACAACAACAACATTTCCCATTGCTTTAGAGGCTCTCGCTTATAACAGTGTATGCAGGAGCCAGATGTACGCAACCATACTCATATGTTAGAAACACACAGAGATTATTTTCCGATGACCCATAACGAAAATTTCGTCAAGTTGTGCCGATCAACTGCTATCTCCCAATCTACTAATCTATCTTTTATATGATCTCATATTTTTTTTTTTTTGCAATTAGATGTGACTATGTGTGCGTTGTAATTGGATCATTTTTGTAGGTTAAGATAGATAACGAGACAATGATCGTAATAGAAAAGTAAACTAGCATAACATGTGATTGGAGAATATCATATGGTATGTTGATCTCTTAATCATCTACTATACTGCTTGTTCATGTAATTAGATGTTGCATTTGGCTTCATTTTATTGGTTATGATAGATAATAAGACCATAGTTCATTAAATGTTTGATTCAGATTATATAAATTGAATAGTTTGGCAATTAATAGTAATGATTTACCTAATTTAGAACTGTTATCTGCTACTATTGACACGTATTATGTACTTGGTGTTCTAAATTAATTGTAAGTATTTCGTATCAATGGTTTTGCACAAACAAACTCCGAGTGTGTTTGGTTTGACCAAGAGAACCCGTGTTAGTTATATAGTATTCAAAACATATTTTAGCAACGTTACAACAACACATACCTAACATATCTCAACGACAACAAAAGTTATTGATAGGGTCTGAGAAGATAAGTGACAAGCAAACAATAACTCATTACTATAGGATAAATAGTTTGATTCCAGTGAAGCTCCGACCCTAAGAGCGACATATTTTAGTAACGTTAAATGCGTCAAATACAACTTTTCTAATGACTAAGGTCGTCCGTAGTGTTGAAATTACAAAAAGTTACTTTGTCAACTATGTTAGAGAATGTGAGGAAAAGGTAACACCGTTAAATTATAGATATTTTATCCCATTTTCTGACTAGTCTCATTGAAAATCGCATTGAAATCTTGAAGATTGCGATATTAATTATATAATCTATCATCTTCAAAACATATATATATAATATATATATTATATATATATATAAACTAATCGATCTATATAAATCTATAATGTACAATTACATAAAAGTAGACGTTAGTGTTTTTCATGTGTTCTCGCTACCTTTTGTCCTTACCGATATGTCAATTAGCACACACAAGTACTTATGTGTCATCTCCATGTAATTCTGTTAAGGAATCCATAGTAAAATTTTATCATTATTTAAAAAGTTATAAAAACCATCTTACCTATCGTAATTACTAATATCTAGATTTATCAGTATGCCATCTTCGTACTAAAGGGAATCTTGCTCATAGATTCCCTAAACATCTTTTAATCACTAACAGTAAAGGTTAAAAAAATTTCTAAAATTAATCAACTTCAATTTTCCACCCAAAAAACGTCAATGTAGTCAGTCTAAAAATAACTCCATCTCGTCAAGTTTTAGACTTGTGGGTCCCAACCAGACTAAAGAAGAAAGGATACGTTAGGTTGACAGCCAATATAAAATTTTGTCATTAAACATGATTATCAACAAGAAATTGCATTAAGGCTAAGATGCTTTCCGTAAGAAACGCATAGTATAGTTAGAATTTGGTATATCGGCAACGACTGCTAAATCTAAGGGCTTGGATGTAATGTCGAATGAGCAAAGGTCTCCGTTGTACGGTCCGAATACGGTGACAATTAAGTTAGAGCCGCTGCATCTCCTAGAGAACTCGAATGCAATGAAAAATAAGTAGAAGTTCTTATGTCATATTAGGTTCTAAGAGAGAAACACACTACGTTAAATAGGAGTATTAGACTAGAAACATGAGATATTGGAACTTTAACAGAGAAGACAATGGAGATAGTGCATGATGAAAAGAAGAAAAGTAAACGTTTTATTTTGCAAGAAACAAAGTGGACAGATAAAAAAGCTCAGATGGGGGATAATTCATGATTTGAACTTTGGTACACATGAAAGAATAAGACAAGAAATGAGTTGGAATTATTATAGACGCCTCACTAAGAGATAAAGTGATTTGTGTTATTAAGAAAAGGAGATAGAATTATAGCTCTTAAGTTGGTGCTTGATAAAAACAAAAAATATTTTTAGCTTATATGCTCCTCAAGTGTGTTTAGAGAATACTATAAAGGTTCATTTTTGTAAAGATTTAAAAGACGCAGTCCCTGAAATTCGAATAGATAAAATATGCTTTGAAACTGATGAAAATGGTAAAACAATTGAACCCGATGGTATTCCAATTAAGGGTTGAAAATACCTAGGTAAATAAGGTATTATGTGGCTCACAAATCTTTTAAATAAGATTGTGAAGATCGAAAAAATGCGTAACTAATGAAGAAAAAGCACTTTAGTACATATGTATACAAACGAAGGAAACATACAAGGCTGTGCAAATTATAGAGAAATTAAGTTAATCAACCATACAATGAAGTTCTGGGAGCGCATGATTGAGAAAAGACTTCGTCAAAAGACTAGTATATCTGAAAATATATAGATTTATACCTGGAATGTCAATAATTGAATCTATTCATCTCTTGAAAAGATTAATAGAGAGATATCGAGACATGAAGCATGATTTGCATATGGTTTTCATTGACTTAGGAAAAAAAATATGATAAATTTCCACGAGAGATCCTTTGAAGAGTGTTTGAAAAAAAGACATTGAAGTAGCATATATACAAATTACTAAAGACACGTATGAGAACGAATGACAAGCATAATGACTCAAGGAGGACTAAGCCAATAGTTCATCTTGCAGTGCAATCAGCATTAAGTCCACACTTATTTTCTTGAGTTATAGATGATCTCACTAAACATATTCAAGACAGAGTTCCATAGAGCATTTTACTTACAGATACATTATCATAGTGGATAAGACTAATGAAAGAATCAACGCTAAGCTGGACTTTGGCGAGAGAAACTAGAGAAAAATGACTTCAAATTAAGTGGAAAAAAGCAGAGCATATGAAAGTTAATTTTAGCAACAAAAGAATGACCTTAGAACCTTATATTTATCTAAGAGACCAAGAGATTCACCAGAGTGAAAGTTTTAGGTATTTAAAATCTATAATACAGAAAGATGGAAGAATTGACAAAGATATGGATCACAGAGTAAAGACGAGATGGTTAAAAATAGAGAAGTGGGTTGGGTCTTCTTTGTGATAAGAAAATTACATTTAAAGCTTAAACGAAAATTTTACAAGACGATAGTAACTCTTGCATTGTTATACAGATCTGAGTGTTGGTCAGTTAATTATGATCATGAAAAAAAGATGCAAGTGATAGAAATGAGAATGTTAAGATGAATATGTGGACATAAAAGAACAGATAAAATGAGAAATGACCATATAAGAAGAAAGGTCGTGTTAACTCCGATAGATGAGAAGATACGGGAGTCAACGCTAAGATGGTATAGACAGTGCAAAGACATCCTGCATATGCACCTGTTCGGCGATGCAAAACAATGCGGTGCATGTTAAACGTGAGAGAGACCAAAGAAGACACAGAGAGATAATAAGGAAAGGTATGACTTGCATGACAATTGAAGCAGATTTTGAATGATAGAGCACAGTGGAGAGAGTTGATTTATGTAGTCTGTCATGTAAAGGATATAAGATTTAAGCCAAGAATTCAGCTATTTAAGACGGAATCGCGTTTGAGATATTATAATATTTTTAAAAGAGACACATTATGCATTAGGTACTAGGAGACACAAAGAAAAGTAGAATTTAGACTACCGCTCAAAATAAAAATAAATAAAACGTAAAAGAAATGATTGATATCTACCATCGATACTACGTACTAAGAAAAAGACTTGAATATTATATACTCAGAGTTTTCATAAGATAATTATTTTTAAGCACTATCAAACATGATTTTAGCAGACATGCTAGCTTGGTAGAGTGGGCAAACTGATGAATTACCCCGATCTGGATTTAAAATAACCAATTTTGTAGAAGAAACCCTTGAAATCATTAGGCAAACAATTGAAGCACACAGTTGAATGAAGCGAGGGTGTTCGAATTTCAAAATTTTAACTTGAAATAATTAGACACAAAGACTCCGCATGCTTTATTGACTTCTGCATGCAAAAGATTACCAAATGTTGAATCTTATTCCATTCCTTGTCAACTATATATATCTACATTCAAGTTCATCTTTACCTTTGTCATGTAGCATCTTAGACAAGTCACAGAAATACAACTCGAACTACCTCCGAAACTCTTACGGTCATTTGGACGTAGTTTGGACGAAGGTAGCAAAAAGAGACTTCTGTTCTCAAGCGAGTTCATTTTTACCTTTATGATGTAGCTTCCCAGACAACTCAGAAGTAAAACAACTCGAATAATTCCATTCCTTGTTAACAATATATATCTATATTCAAGTTCATCTTTACTTTTGTCACGTAGCTTTCCGGACAACTCACAAAAATACAGCAACTCGAACTGCCTTCGCAGCTCTTACGATCTTTTGCTCGTAGTTCGAGCAAAGGTAGCAAAAAAGAGACTTCTATTGTCAAGATAGTTCATCTTTACCTTTGTCATGTGGACTCTTATAATTACAGCAACTTGAACTATCTTCGCAGCTCTTACGACTCTTTGGTCGTTGTTTGAGCGAAGGTAGCAAAAAGAGACTTCAGTTGTCGAGCTGCTTCCCTCGGGGTATGAACCCAATCAGACTTTTTGTTCCTGCTGCTGATTTTTTGTTCCTGCTGCTGATGATTTTCTGCTACTGCTGTTGATGATTTTTTGCTATCTGACTGTTCTTGATGGCGATGGAGTTTATTTTTGTTTAGGTTCTGGTTGTTAATCATGATGGTTGTTTAGGTTCTGGTTGTTATAGTCGAACGGGAGAAGATGTTGATGAATAGTTTTGTAGTAATTTTTGGAATGGAGAATGGAACATATGCCTTTGCTTTTTGCCATCACCATATTGGTTTGTGTTTGCTTTTTTGCATTTTTACCAAGCGATTGTTAAAATATTGAATGTGTTTGAATGTGTTTGATGCAATGACTGGCAGCACATTGTGCATCAGCACATACATGACTGAAACAATGTTGATAGTGTTTGATACGTTGACACACAGAATGAGCCAGAGTGCACCAGCAAAAATGATATTGCAAAACTGATACATGGCCAAATTTCAAACAGTAATTGTCATCAACTAAGGCATTTGGTTATGGCAGAATACAGCAAATATCCTTATTCTAATCTTAGATACATAGCCAAATGCCTATTACATATCAACACAATCTCCTTTGGTTACAACCGTGTTCCCAGGCAAAGGTTCAGTTCAATAGGGGTTGACCCTTCAGCTGATACTTGTGATGAACTAGCTGCTCCATTGGTTGATGCATTTGTTGTCATCTGTCTCTGCATCAAACAAACGCTTAATAAATCAGTAACATATCCACATTCACGCTGACCTTGATAAAATGTTAAACACAAAAATACACATACCTTGTTCATGTTTGCGGAAGGATGTACAGACCGATGCATGATCTTGCATCGTGCCCTCTCTGCGTACACTTGCTGCAATGACTGGCAAGACCCTTCCAAGTTGCCCGGTCCGAGTGCTTCCTTGGTTCGTCATGTTGTCTGATCCTTTGCTTCTTCGGCCTGCCTGCTTGTTTCCTGGCATCAGGTGGAAGGATCGGTGCAAAGTTGGTATGAACCCAGTAGATGCGAGATGGTATAGAATACAACACTGGTATGTAAGCCTGTACATACATGTCCTTGGAGTAGTACGAATGCACATAATTAAGAAGTGACCCCCTTTCCGTCTGAATTGCGGCAATTGCATGTCTACAGGGATGTCCAACTAGCTGAAACAACCTGCATGTGCACTCCCGTGTATGTAGATTAACAACATATGTTCCTGCTCCACTTGAGACTTCAAATATCTTTCTTGTAGCCATGATGGCAACGCAGTTTCTGTTAGTAGCCTTTATTTTCTCAATCATCACATCATTTCTTTGTGCTTCAGATTCACCTGAACGAGTGAGTTCTAGGATCTGTGTAGAAGCAAAAATCCCAGAAGATGTCACATCTAGAATGTAATCTAGACCCTCAAAGGTACCAACTGGATTTGCATCACCTTGAAATCTCTCAGATTTTATACCAGTTTCAAAGTGGGTGCATTGAATATGTTCCCTTTGTTCTACATCCAACAATGCTTCGGAATGTGAAGATGGTTCCATTGGGGCTGTAGCTGCAACATTTGTAGAGTCTTGTGACAGCTCAATTCTACTTGGGTGCACATTGACCCTTTTGTCCTTGCATAAAAAGTTATTTTCCTCTTCGTGGGGATTGTTTTTCTACCACCTATTACCCTGCTGTCTTTATTACCTCCAGTCATCCCACATTTACTTAATTCCTCCCTTGTATCTATTTCGTCACTGTCTTTATTGCTTACTGCGGACACATCAATTCAACACTTTACTCTACCATGGCATCAACTTAAAGTTATTTCATTTAAACTACACATTAACTTACAAATCCATCTACATACACAACAACATCCATGCAAATCCTTTTACGTACACGTATTCCTGCTGTAACAGAATACATAAGAACAACATGAATGCAATTTTCACACACGGACTTGAATCCATACACAAATGAGCTACTATCGACAAACCAATAAAAGACACGGTGCGAAGAAAACATCATTAGATTCCTGTTTTTAACTAACCTGTTACTGATAGACACTATTTCTTCAAGAATCAGCAGCAGTTTCTCTGTTTCTGGAAGAAACAATGGCTCTCTGTTCCTTCTACGACTGTAGCAACAACTTCCCGTGCTTACAAACACAACTAAAACGCAAGTTTCAGCTTAGTTGAATTCTTCTTCCACCAAAGCTTCTCCTTATGCGTGTTAGATAGGTTCAAACGGAAGAGAGTGTTTGCCTTATATTTTGTTTTTTTTGAAGATACCTCATTTGTAATCTTTCCCTCGTTTCTTAGAGACGTTGGTGACAGGGGCATTTTTGTCTTTACAACACATCCGACACAAAAAAATTACAGAAATGTCATTTTCTCATCAGTCCAAAAACAAAGGGGGGTTAAGTATGTAATTTAAACACAGGGGAGCAATCAAACGAATAGCCATAGCACAGGGGTTAAAAGGTGATTTTCCCTTGTATAAAAGAACTTTTTTTTCTACTAACATTCTCTTGTTGAAAATCTGCACAAAACCTTATGTAGGATGCCAAATATTAAATATCTCATATATGATTTCCATTTGTACTACTTTTATCGCAGACAAAAATACACTCTCTGTGCGTGTTTTCTTCCGGTAAAACGACGTCGTTTTATACTTGAATAGGAGTGGAGAAGGAAATTCATGAGGAGAAGTTGATGCAAATATCATATTAATGCAATACGACGAACTATAGAAAAAAAAAAACATGTTGAAAAGCTAATGACTAAATAAAGGACAGACAATTAGAAAAATCAGAAGATTTAAGATCGATAAAAATTATAGAAAAACCCATGATCGAATAATCGTTTCTAAAACATCTTTTCTTCATAATATTTATAGGTCCTATCTAGTGACTATCAAATAGAAGAAATAATATTTTATTATTTTATCAGAGATGCTACTTAATATTCTTCTTCGAACATTTCGTGTATATTTCTAGATGATATAATTTATAGCCCTCACGGCATAGCTCAGTTGATACTCAGGTTAGAAGTTGTTTCAAAAAAGTACATGGTTTGATTCCAGAAACACGCACAGTGTGGGTGTTTCACTTATGTCTAGACCAAAGACCCAGTTTGCAATAGACACCTCGTGTGGGTTCCTTATATATGACCTCCCAACCTAGGAGGCCGATGAACTCCTGATTTGCATCCTCCACAATGCTCCTTGAGACTGAGGCAGTGGAAGCCCTCAAGGACACGGTATAGCCTTTATGCTCCAAGATGATATAATTTATGTTTTCAGTGTAGTGTTTCAGTCCGTATGTAACGTATCAATAACCGATCCGATGACATTACCACAAAAGGGTATTGACGTACCACACTGGTTTTCTTAACCTTTAGCAAACATAATCCCCCCCCCCCCCCCCGGTCCCCCCTTTAAGACCTAAGATCACAAGATTCCTACTTGACCACAAAGAAACCACATTGAAATGTTAAACAGTGTCCAAGTCAAAAAGTGAAGTAGAAGAAAAGAAAATTACAAACTACAACACTTCCCAGGTGGCAGAACAATAAGTAAAATCTAACTCTATAATTAACCTCCCCAGCCCCCCCCCCCCCCCCCCCCAAAAAAAAAAAAAAAAAACCCGGGTACCAGAAGAAAATTTTCCCCTTTTGCTGGATCTGTACAAATGTTTGTATGTCAATATGAATTTAGGCTCTTCATCATATCCCTCTCAAAAAATGTCCAAAAGAAAAAACAATACTTGAGCCCTTATTACCACTAGATCGGATCATACAGAATATACGACAAACAAGGGTTAAGATCCGAGGAGGATAAAAGTGAGACAAATTATGAAGCCTCCAATCACGCGTCGCCACGTGAACAAAAATAGTTTTTTAAAAAAAACTACTTTTGTTCACGTGGTGACGCGTGATTGGAGGCCTCATAATTTGCCTCATTTTTAGCCTCCTCAGATCTGAACCGCACAAAATTACCTTTCCCCTATCAGGGTGCTCTTGGGTCCATGCCATGTTGCCAAACATAAGCAAGTTCATCCCATCCTGTACTCGCCAAAAGCCCGTCAACAAACACACTCATGTCTACCCCAACAGCAAATTCAGTATGATGATCATATCTTCCTATGAGAGCATCTTCTACCATGTAATCCCACAAACAAACCGTCATATCATATGAGCAAGACGCAATCATGCTTCCCCTATGTGGTGAGAACTTTATCCTCCTCACCGCGTAAGAATGTCCATTCAGCACTGCCCGGGCACCCTGTAGTTCCGTACGTCCCAAACTTTGATTGACTTATCAACTGATGCAGTTGCAAGGATACAATCATCGTACTTGTTCCAATCACAAGAAAGGATTTCAAATTCATGTGCAGGCAGAATCATGGTGGATCCTGCAAAAGAACCGTTATAGATTTAGTTTGATATGTAGATTACATATCCCATATTGTAAGGTTTATGTTTCTGAACATTTCTAACAAAGACACAGAATATATTGCATGCTAGGAAACAGAAAAAATAAAATAGAGCTTTCTTCCCGTTCACAATTTTCAAATAATTCTTGAGGAAAAGGAAGAAAATAACTTACAACCACAACTCCTTTACGACTACAAAACCCGTAATCTGGGATCTGTTCAAGCATAAAACTAAGTTAGGCATCCACACCAGCAAGAATTGAACGCAGGTTTGGTGGATCCGCATTGGCTTGATCCGCTTGGCTAAATCTACCCCTACTCCTATACATGTTTAAATGCATATCCACGTCAAATCTTTCCTACTCCCCTGTGACCACTCTTAGTGAGAAGCTTTCTCTTTGTTAAGTTACAAAAAGTCATGCGACAAAATTTGATATTTGCTGCATCTCATAGCTCAAACAACAATGAGAAACCAGCAATGGTTTTTAGCACTAAAAATTCATAAGGTCAGCCCAGATGAATTGATAGCCGTTCCAAAGAAGAGGAGTTTCTTTTTTTTTTCCCTTTTCTTTTTTTGCTCAATGCCTGGTACACAAGAATGCCAAATCTCCAAATATTGGAAGGTAGTCTCAGATGAATTAATAGCTGTTGAAGTTATATGATGTCCTCAAAGGCATTAATGAATATAAAATAGAATTTGGAAAGGAGCTAACTTTGATTTGCTGCACAAGAACTAACACTACATACATTATAAGTCCACAAACTGTTCATCACAAAAACTTACCTGACATCAATGAACTCCCGAGTGACTTTAATGTACTGCTACTGGTGGAAACCAGAAAAGGCTTTGTAACATATTACGGAAATATTCTCAAAATGATCCTAGAGATAGCTTTTGTTGTCGTTGGGATATACTGGGTATGATTGTTGTTACTGTTGTATTCTCAAAATGGGTGATATAGGAGGAATGCCATTTTGGTCTTGTATAATCAACACAACTAAACTCATGTTTTCTGCTCCTGAGTTACATCTCAACCATTCTTCAACGTTATCATAGTAGCAGCAGAAAATAGAAGACATGGAAAGAAGTTGAAATCATATGACAAATTGTCATGGGGTCAGACAAGAAGGATCTTGAACACATCAAAGGAAGCACCACTAAGTAAGGCAAAAAGAAAAAAAAAAAAAAAAAGGAAACTTCTAAGAAATTTAAAAAAGATTAGATTAATGAAGGAAACAATGCTAATGGCCACAAATGATTTGATCTATTGCACACTAGCAGCTAAGGTGCTTTGTTCTAAAATGTAAGTCTCAAATTTCCTCTATTCAGATGCTGCACATCAGCACATTTGGATGCTTTTATTCAAAGACCTAATAATGTTCTTTAGCAGGAGGTGAAACATGCCTCTTGAATCACTCAGATTGCCTGATCTATCACCAAGCTTGCTCATGCAAATTCATTATTATATACATTAGAGCTAATACACATGTTGAGCACCTACACAAGTACTACTGTTCCAACGAGAAATATTCCATGCAACAGTTATAACATACCAGCATAACGGTATGGTATATCAATCAATGACTTGATACATGCTAATAGATGAAACACATTCCAATCCAGGCAGTGTTGTTAAATTTGCGCCCGGGGCGCGCCCAGGGCACGGGGCACACGAGGCGCAGCCTAATTCGCCACAAGTCTTCCGAGGCGTGCGACTTACCTGAAGCGAGGCGGGGCGCGCTCGAGGCGGGTGGGGCGCAGGGGGCGAGGCGCATGAGGCGCTGATAATAAAAATAGCAGTTTCAGATTTTTTTTTAAAAAAAAAGTAATTTCTTTTTATTAAAATAAAACAAATAAAACCTAAACGGACTTCTGCAAACACAAAACTGCCGAAATCCAAATACAAAAGTCGACATCTCCCTCCCGTCGACATCGCAAACCGCAGCCGCCACGCCCGCCGCCGTCGCCATCTCCCGCTGCCTCCGCCATCTGCCGCCTTGCCATCTCCCGTTGCCGCCGCCGCTGCCCTCTGCCGTCGCCATCTCCCGCTGCCTCAAGGTAAAATTCTAATTTAGGCAGAACTATGATTGCACAACTAACGCACTACAGCCAGGGGTTGCTTCAGAATGATGATGGAGAAAGGTCACATAGTGCCAGGCTTGCTTAAAAAAGATTATAGAGAAAGGCCCCATATGTTACCGAGAAAGCAATGTATATTTTCAGATTACAGAGAAAAGCCTCTCATCAAGTGACCAAAGAAGCCTCTAGATCTATTCATATCATGATTGTGTCTGCAAAAACTGAGGTGCCATACCCTAGGATTAGACATGCAGTCAATAATCAGTTCACATTGCAAGGATCTATTATAAAGATCCAAGTAAAGATGAAATTTTGATCTTCTGGCAAAACCCATAAGAATTTTCGCTAGCTTCTCTTAGCTTCTGCAGTTATCAAGCTGTTTTCTTGCCCTTTGCCTTAGCTAGCTTCTTCGCTGCAAAACATTAGCACCCCTAAAGATTTATAACATAGCAAGTCGGATGGGAAAAAATGAAGAAGAGAAGAATGAAGAGTTTGTCTTGCCAACTATAACAGTGTAGCTTTTCAAATTTATCACTTATCAAATATCTATATATATCAGCAAATGAGGAAACATTTTGTGCAGGTTGTTTTACACTTATTTTTCAGTTTTTTTGTTAATCCAATAGGTACACTTCTGGTTCATGAAGAAATTTAGATAAAATTGGGATTATGTATCTCTAAACTAGGAACAGTGGTGTTATTTAGACACAAGTCACAGTGGTGTATCCCACACAAATCACAGTTGATTTTTTAGATAGATACTAATTACATTTATTTATATTTTTATATATTATCCTTGGTAAATTTGTAAATGTTCAGGTGGTCTTTTTAGATAATGGCAGAAGGTTCTTCCATGGCGAGAGATCCAGCAAGAAAATATGCAAGTCTAGTTGATCCAAACAAAAGATATGATTTTAAATGTAACTTTTGCGATAAAGTGATGAAAGGAGGAGTTCGTAGGGTGAAAGAGCATTTGGTTGGTGGCTTTAGAAATGTTACAAAATGCAACAAATGCCCGCCACATGTGAGAGATGAAATTGTTGAATTTATGAAGAAAAAAGAGGATGCTAAATTGGGTCAATTGTTATCATCATCAAGTTCAGCTGCTTCAGCAAGACCGCCCGATTTTGATGATTTTACCTTTGGGGAAGAAGAAGAGGAATGTTGTGAAGTGGGGAGTAGCGGGTTGGGTGGATCAAGCAGTAGGCGGTTTCAATCAAAAAAACCTAGAACAAAAGGGCCTTTAGATCTTTACATGACACCCGATCCGGCGAAAGTTGTGGCATCAAGAAAGTTGACCAAGGGAACACAGCAAACCATTAATGAAATGTGTAAGAAAGATTTACGTGAAAAAGTTTGCAGAAATTTTGCCAAATGGTTTTATGATGCTGGAATTTCTTTTAACGCGGCAAATTATGATAGTTTTAAGATTGCTGTTGAATCATGTGGACAGTTTGGGCCAGGAATGAAGCCACCTAGTTATCATGAGTTGAGGGTGCCTTTGCTCAACAAAGAAGTAAATGATGTGAAGAATATTGTGCAGACACATAGGGAGGAGTGGGCTGTTTATGGGTGCTCAATCATATCTGATGGGTGGCGTGACTCTGTTTCCCACAGAGATATTGTCAACTTCTTAGTAAACTCCCCAAAAGGTTCGGTTTTTATTAAGTCAATTGATGTTTCTGAAATTGTTAAAGATGCAAATTCTTTGTTGATTATGCTAGAAGAGATGGTTGATTATGTTGGGGAGAAGAATGTGATCCAAATTGTGACAGACAATGGTTCCAATTTTAAGAAAGCTGGACTGATGTTGCAAGTGAAGAAGCCAACTTTGTTTTGGTCTCCATGTGCAGCACACTGCCTCGATTTGATGCTAGAAGATATTGGTAAGCTATCTACTGTAAAAGATGCAATAAAAAAGTCAATATCCCTGACTGGATTCATCTACAACCATATTGGTGTTCTAAATATGATGAGAAGATATACGGGTAAAAGGGAGTTGCTTAGGCCGGCTATCACTAGATTTGCCACATCATTCATCACCCTGAGGTCTATCCATATGCAGAAGCATAATCTGAGAAAAATGTTTACTAGTGATGAATGGACCAAGAGCCAGTGGTTCAAAGAGTCGGGTGGCAAATTAGTGACTAGTATTGTGTTGAATAACAATTATTGGAGGCATGTCATCTATGCTCTCAAATTGGCATGTCCACTTGTGAAGGTGTTGAGAATGGTTGATGCTGAGCGGAAACCCGCTATGGGTTACATTTATGAGGCCATGGACAGATGTAAAGAAGCAATCTCAAATGCATTTAATGGAAGAGTAGAAAAATATGATAAGGCATTTAAAATAATTGATAACAGGTGGAATGATATGTTGCATCGACCATTACATGCAGCCGGCCATTACCTGAATCCGGCAGTCTTTTATGCTGATGTACAAGGAATTCTTCAATGTAAAGAGGTCATGGAAGGCTTGTATGATTGTATCCAGAGGTTGATTCCAGATGTATCTGTTCAAGACAAGATCATGAGAGATGAAATGGCATTGTATCGAGAGGCTCAAGGGGTTTTTTCAAATCCTATGGCGATTAGGCACAGGCTCGATATGGCACCTGGTAATTACTGATCATTTGTTTTTAGTTGTCTATTGAATTGACAAATGATATACTTAATGTTTAAATTTCATGTTGTATTCAGCTGAATGGTGGAAAGCTTATGGGTCCGCCACACCTAATCTGCAAAATTTTGCCGTTCGAATCTTGAGCCTCACCTGTAGTGCCACTGGTTGTGAGAGGAATTGGAGTGATTTCCAGCATGTAAGCAATATTTTTTCTAATTTCTAATATTAATCATTAATATCATTGGCTATATTGTTTTTAAGAAACTAATAAATATCCTCTATTTTTTTCTTTTCTTAGATTCATAACAAAAAGAGGAATCGCCTATCCCAAGCACGATTGAATGACTTGGTGTTTGTGAAGTATAATAGGGCACTAATGCGTCGATTTGATATAAGAGACACCACTGATCCTATTCTCCTTAGTGAGATTGATGACAGCAGTGAGTGGTTACTTGGGAGGATGGAAGATGGAGGAAGTGATGATGATGATTATGTCTTTGCAGATGATTCACTACCATGGAGCGCTGTGACTAGAGCTTCCGGTGTATTGGAACCACTGCATAGTACTAGATCGACCTCGAGGGTTGCTCCAACTCCTAATTTAACCATTGTGGATGAAGAAGCCGAGGATGAAGATATCAATTTGGTTAGCTCGGAATCGGAAGGAGTAGAGGAGGAGCTCTTGAATGATGAAGATGATGATATTTAGTTATTTCTTTGTATTATGCATTTGAAGTTGGGAATTGTTTTAAAAGGATTGGTTAGTTTTGGGTAGTATTTGGGATATATAATTGCTTGGTTAATTATTGTTACTTAATTATTTTGTATGTGTTGTAAAATTAAAATTATAATGACTTTGGGCGCCCCGATTCATGGGGCGCGCGCCCCGTCGCCCCGCGCCCCAAATTTTCACAGCTATCGCCTCGGTGCGCCCCGCGCCTCTAACAACACTGAATCCAGGACAACTGACAGCTTGTTACAACTCATTTTCAAAACTTGCATTTAGATGTTAGATCTTGCATTGAAACTCGCATCTTGTATTAAGTCATTGCGCCACACGATCATGCTGATGTGGTATAATGTTGCATAGGTTACTTTCTCCCTCTTGCAAGTGGTTGGTTTTCCACTTGTTAGAAGCTTCAGTCAGCTCACAATTTGTCAAAACAGAAGATAAAGAGAATCACCCAAGAAGCAGAAAACAACTGGGATAAGCAAAACCATATGATTTAACAAATTTAGCACCAAAAATCAATGTCAAGTGAAAAGGGAAAAAAATCAATTTTGAAACATTATCTACACTACAGGTTACGTCCTTGACCTTTTGCTGATAAGATCCTGGAGAAGCCTTCATAAGTTAAGTACTCATGCTGACATATGATCATGAAGAAAGTATTTGGTAAAATCAACCTCAAAATAACATCATATGGTTATCCCCATCCCAATCAATTTTTCAGTTTTCCTCAATGTATCATTTGCAAGTTTCAACACTAAAATGACAGGCGCTACTCATTCCCACTGTTCTATGTATCCAGGCATGGGTGCAGAATAGGAACAAAAGTACATCCAAGTTCAAAAACCTCATTATTTTTCCTTCAAATTTCCCTAGTAAATCCTAGTCCCGTGCAAAAGCATATCTTCATTCTCCGGATTCAGTTAAACTAACTTGTCATTTGCCATTATCAATGCAAACCAGAGCCCAAACTGTAATACCATGCCCCTAACAGAAGATCATCAGTTCACTTTCTCGTTGAGCAAAGCTACAGATTTCATTAGCAGAACATCCGAACTTACATAAACTTTCTCAGACCAAGCCCGTTTCATCCAAATGCTAAAACTATATAGCTCAGTTCGAAAAAACCCAATTCAAGCTAACAACCCTATGTCCTTTCAACTATTCAATTTCAGTCCATGTATATCGAACTTTAGCAACCTAAATTATTCTAAAGACACCATTCAATACATTGTGTAATGATTAAAACTATCACCAATTTCTTACTTTAACAACTGATACGTTACTCGCTAGCATTGTCTACATTGATTCTTTACTGCTTAAGTTATCTTAACAAGGAACATGCTACTAGACTAACAAACTCAGACAGAAGGAATATCAGCAAAAGGAGGCCAGGTTCATAAGTATTAGTTTCAGTCCACTGATAATGAACTATCTTTTTCTCTTCTTTTTCTGTTAAACAAGAAGTAAAGTCTGGAAAATCGAAGTTCTAACCGGGTTCACGAACATCCCAGATGCGGGCAGTACAATCCCCAGAAGCAGAAGCAAAAATATCAGCATGCCTCGGATTCCAAGCAGCAGAATAAACACAATAAGCATGTTCTTTAAAAGTCCTAACACTAGTAGGCCGATCAACAGTCCAAAGCTTAACAGTATCATCCCAAGAACTCGACAAGAACGAATCTTTCCTCACAACATTATAATCAACAGACTGAACTTCCCTCGTGTGCTCCTGAAGTGACCTAATTGGATTCGCAGTAGGAGGCAAAGACAGGTCGTAGAGCTTGACAGAGCCGTCGGCTACGGCGGCGATTATGAGGGAATCGTGGGATTCAGACCAGCAGCAATCGTAGACGCCGTCGGCGGTGTCGAAGGAGGAGAGTTCAGTGATCGGAGAAGGGGAGAGTTGGAGGATGTGGAGACGGCCGTTTCCGAGGATTCCGAAGTTTTGGGCGGTGCAAACTGCTATTTGAGATTCGTAAAACGGGCTGAATTTTACTGAGTAGCCGTTGAATGGTGTTTTGAATACCGGCATGGTGGTTGACGACGGCGGCGGCGACGGTATCAGTGGTGGGGGAGGGGATTCTCAACGGATTATTGGAATGTGGAAATCGATGATTGGGTTTATCTGCATGTGTAATTTCTTTTAGCGGTAATTTTGTTTTTCCCGGCATAGCGTGACGCATTGTGACAAAATTTATATCCGATTCTATTGCAAAATGACTAATTAAATTGGCTGTATTTTTATATTGTGAAGTAGCAGTTGATCGACATAGTTTGACGCATCATTATAGGTCATCGGGAAACAATCTGTGTGTCTTTAACATATGGGAATTGATGAACCAAAAGCTGACCTGCTCAGAAAAGACAAAGTCGTCAGTTAGTCAACAAACGGTCAACGACAAATTAAGGTCTGAGATAACTCCTACAGCTCGGCAGGAGTGCACTTCTGCTCAGCTATCTTATGCCTTTAGCTGAAGCAAGTTTATTAATACGGCTAAGGCAAATTCAACTATAATTCTTGGTCAGCTCGGGCGCATGCTTGAGCCAGGTCGGCACCTGCTTAACATGACCAGGACTGGTTAGGAATGAAGTCATCTCGTAAAGAGCAGTTTTACATATTGCACCTCAGTTCGGCAATGACTCAGTCAAAGCAGCCTTTTATGGTCAACCTCAGCAAATAAAGGAGTTAATAGTGCACTTCTAAGGGTATATTCAGCTTGGCCTCTGACTAACTTCGGTCTCGGCTTCATCTTAGCACCAAGTTACAGTCTCGGCTCTGCTCCCATAAATACTTCTACTCATAGTATCTCGGATAAGATCAGAGAAAGATATTATCTGTTTGCATCTGGGACCCATCAAGGCAGTTCTGCAGAATACTTTCCATGTGTCAAGCATCGACTGGCTCAGTACAAGGTCATCATTACAGGCCGACTTACACATTATAGAGTCACCCACTGACACAGCTACGGTCTCAAGCATTTGTCCCATCATACTGCGGCTCTGCAACAGATAAGACAACCATCTCAGACACATCGCAATCTCATCATCGGGCAGGGGGTAAGACCTCCTCAATCTTGAGTATAAATATCCCTCTTTCCAGACGAGGAAAGAGATCCAATTTTCAGAACAATCTCTGGAGCTTTCCCTTATGAACTCCATCTCGGCCAACGCTTTACAAAGCATGATACTCATTGAGTTATTATGACAGGTTTCACCTAAACCTTTATTCCAGCATAAATTGCTTTCCAAACACCCATAACTGACTTAAGCGTCGGAGGGTTTTCCCAGGACAGCGCCCTGGGACCTCTACCATTTTCTCTTCCTTCTCAGGTTCCATAGACGGATTCAGACGAAGAGTTAACGGCACACAATTTGGGTCATCTCTGATCCACCCGGTGATCATTTCTGGTCTCATCATGTATGATTGCGTACATCCGGCCTTTTATATTATGTCATAGACGGAAACTTCTATAGCAATAGGGTAATGTTGTTATTGTTTGTTTTCCCGGCAAATAGTAACAATCTTCTTTCCTTTTAATTAATTTCTAAAAGCAGTTTCAGCTCAATTATTGGTTTAACTTTACGGTGGTAATTGTGACAAAATTTATAACGATCAACAAATAGCTCAGTATTCATAAACCACTAAGTGAGATCAATATAACCGGAAGGAAGTGGCTAAATCCACACCTAAATATACCGATTCACACCTTACAATGGGTGTATTCGTAACTTTGCAAGAAAAGAAATACTTAAAATTAAAATTATTAGATTCTATCAAAAAATTTAAAGTTATTAATTATCTTAACTCTTCTTGTTCTAGTTTCAAACATTGGTGAAAGAGAAGAATTGCGTTAGGTTAACAACTAGTGTAAAACTTTGTCATTAAACATGATTATTTATCAAACAAACTGGCCTAATGTTAGGATGTTACATTTAAGGAACACACCATATGGTCCGAATGCAATGTCTTGGAAAGGACCACTGCATCTGGAAGCTTGAATATAGTGTCAAATAAAGAAGGGTCCCGTCACATGGTCTAAATACGTCGACAATTGAGCTACACCCGCTGCATCTCCTAGAGAAATCGTATGCAGTAAAAAAACAAGTAAGAGTTCTTATGCTATAAGCTAGATACTAAGAGGAAAAATACTAGATTGTGTAGGAGTATTAGACTATGAATATGGAACATCGGAACTATAACAGAGAAGAAAATGAAGATAGTGGACACGATGATAAAGAGAAAAGTAAATATCTTATGTTTGGAACAGACAAGGTGGATAGGTGAGAAAGCTATAAGAGAATTAAGAAAAATATGATTGCTAAGAAAGACTAAAAAAGCCGTAAGTGATGTCAAATCAAGATTTTTATATGTGGTTGAACACGAAAGAAGGTAAAAGAGATGTGTATAAAATTACTATAGAGAAAAAGAAAGACAAAAGATTTGACTCAAGTTAAATGCGTGCAAGACAAAGATAACAAGATTTTGATAGAGGAAAGGGAAAAGATAGATGAAGAAGATATTTTAAGAAACTTTTAATAAATCAGTGGGAGATAAACTTGTATTGGTGAGTTACGTAACCCTGAAGATGATAGAAACTTAACATATAGTAGGAGAGTTCGATTGACACAGGTAGAAGATGCTTTGAAAAAAATGAAAAAATGATACATCTATATACCTAACGGTATTCCAATGGAGACTTAGAAATGCCTACGAACATAAGGTATTACGTGTCATGTGTATAATTTTAACAAGATTGTGAAGACCAGTAAGATGTCTGATATGTGGATAGAATCATTTTACTATTTCTATATAAAAACAAAAGAATATATAAGATTGTGCAAAATACAGAGAAATTAAGTTAATAAAACATACAATGAAGCTATGAAATCGAATGATTGAATTGGTGTGTGGTCAATGGACTCCTAATAAAAGTTAGACACGCAATCATGAAGTTTTTTTTTTTATATATAAAAAAACTTCTAAGAAGTGAACGCTTTGGAACTTTAAACAAGTATCAATTGGCAGCATTCAGACAATTTGAACATGGTATGAAGGAAATTGCTCGTGCATTGCATCCCTTTTGTTACATCCTCATGCAATGCCATGAAGAAAGTCCCAACATTCTCCCATGTGAATTCATCCCGATTAGCAAAAATTGGAGACAGTTTATTAAAACACATCTATCAATTTTTATCTTTTATAAAAAAAGTTTATACACAAAACAATAAGACTTCCGATTGGATTTCAGCTTTTTTTTTGTCCTTTAAAAAAGTCAAAAACTTCACATAATTTCTGTTCTAAGGCATGCAATTGTCAATCATCTCATTTTTTTTAATCTTTTGATAAAGAAGGAATATTAATATCTTTCACTATCATGATCCATACTTATCTTCTTAACTTTTCGGGTCGCCCATTGATAAACCATAATTGAACCATCCGTCAGTCAACAACAGTCAACAACTCAATTTCAGTAGCTCAGCGTTCCAAGTATTACAGTTCAGCAGTTCAACAATTCATTCAGCACCTAAATATGACAATTCAGCCTCGGCCGCACTTCAGTAGGACGACACAACACTCTTGTAACACCAAAAAATATGCCAAGGGTTGCACCTCGGCATCAACTTCAGTGTATGGTTCAACATTCTGCACCTTGGGCCACCTCACATAGGCATCGCTTGAATCATATTCTGCAGCAAGATTTAGCTGTGTACCACAGCAAGTTGTGTACTTCGGACTTCAGCAAGGGTCAGCTGTGTACCACGGCAAGTCATGCACTTCAGTAAGGTTCAGCTGTGTACCACGGCAAGTCATGCACTTCAGCAAGGTTCAGCTGTGTACCACAGCAAATGAACCTTGTTAAGATATTATTTCGTGGGACCCTCAAACAGATACTCTTCGAACGTAGTGAGTACAGCTGGCTATTCTTACAGAACACGCCAAGCAGCCGGTCTATTAGTTACATCAATCGGGCCGACCTATTGATTACATCAGACAGGTTTATTGATCACATCAGCAGACCTACAACGTCCTGAGCTTTCTGCCCCAAGCAAACATCTTATCCAACTATCTATTATCAGAAGTAAAGACGGGAAGTCTATAAAATCAGGACACCCAAAACAAAGAAGGGGGGAGAACAAAAATATACACTCTGCTCCTCGGCAAACGTGTAACACCGAATTCCCTAATATTTCTTCTTATATGTCAAGAACATTTCCACACCTTTGACACCTTTAATATCTCTGATAAATGATGATAATATTCTCTTACAACATATATAAGAGGGTCTTCAAGAAAACAATAGAATGTGACATCTTTAATCGTCATATATCCAGACTATAGTCAATAATATCATCGGTTGAGAGAATAAGATACAAGATCACCATATAATCTTCAAACTAATAATATACAGCTCCAAAATGAAGATAATAATATGCTCAAGAGATTCCTTGAGTGAAAATACCATAAATACCCTCAGGGGTGTGAAATGACCAAAATACCCCTAGGGTGTGAGAAAACTCCAGAAATGACTCCGACGGTCAGAAATAACCATGATACCAACTTTGTCATCATAAATAGTAGAAGAATATGCTCTTGAAATATTTCCACCATATCATGTTCCTACAAAACTCAAAATACCAATTTTGCCCTTTTTGGTAAGTTATAGAAACTTCCAAGGCATGTTAGTCACAAGACAATTATAATCACAAAAACACATAATAATCACATAATGAACATGTATAAATCATATACAAATGAAAACAACCATTTTATCACATTTTAGAAAATATTTCTAAAACCCTAGACGTCGATCGATGTGCAACAGCCTGAGAGACCGATGTCAATTTTTTTCAACTTTTAATCACATATAACACCATGTATGACATTTTTAAGTATTAACCACTTAAAATCATGACTTTGAAAATTATCCAAACATATTTCTCAACATAAACAAACCAAACCGAACAGTTCGTTTAACTAAACAAATCCGAATTCGAAAACTTGATATTTGGCTCGGCTCGGCTCGGCTCGTTAACACTCCTACCCACAATGTTGTAACCCATTTCAAGGTCTACTGTTAAAGACCTATTGTCTATCTTTGTTACTCACCCTGTCACAAACATACTGTTTTAGTTGACTTTTCAACGTATTATAAAATCGTTTTATGTTAAAAAATCTATTAGAACAATATTTTAATACAGAAAGAATATATAAATAGTATAGATTGTCAACTTTTAAAAAACTAATGTCACTTGGTGTAGATAAGTTAACTTTGTATATCTAGGCTGATAGTTATATATCATTTTTTAATTTTCCTAATATGAGAGGATTTTACATTATATGATACTGAATATAGAAATTCATATCATCATCAATCATCAATTCATCAATCATACCTAGTATATTTCAACGACATTCAAAAGTTATCCCTAAGTCTGAGGAGGGTAAGCGTCAGACAAACAATATCTCTATCCCAAAAGGATAGAGGGTTTGATTCCAGTGACACCTCCCGCTGAATATAGAAATTCAAAGTTTAGCATATGCTTTTTCCTTTCTTTGCTAAGAAAGAACCTCTTTATAACAGTTGATCGAGACAACTTGTCGCAATTTTTATTATGCAACATACGTGTGTTTCTAACACATGGGTATGGTTACGTACATCCGACCTCATATCTGCTATAGACGGAAGTCTCTAATACAATGAGATAATGTTGTTGATGTTAAGAAAAATGACCAGGTCGAGTATGCGCATACTTTACCTTTGCATTATCCACTTTGTAACACTCAATATCAAGTGAAGTCTATATCTTAGGCATCAGCAGAGGTAGGAATTCGATACTAAGATGGGTGATGAAGTCGGATCTTCACCAAAGGTCTAGATGACCTCGAAACAGATTCGTCGGTTAACTTGAAGAGTTGTTAACTGGAATTGTGAATGTGTAGCTGGAATAGCGCCAAATATCTTGCACAAAGAAGCACGGGTCAGAGGTCCCGGGGGGTTGACCCCGAGAAAAATCCTCCGACGCTCAAGTCAGTTTGGGCCCATGTCTCACTGAGATTATAATGTAAAAAGGGTGAGTTAGGATTTTCTCACACTATTATGCATATTGTTTTGTTTTTGTAGTAGATTTCAGTGGTTCGTGTGATTGTCGTTCTGGTCTTCTTAGTTGGATGGTACATCTTCAACAACACTCCGGACCCCTCTACTTTGTCTTCAGGAACATTTTGGCTTCACTCTACCTTTGTTGCTTATTGTCAAAAAGTGTAGATTTTGTATTTGAGTTTATTGTGACCTTTTTTATTCCTTTTTTGGTTCCTTGCCCCTGCATCCTGACTCCAAAATAGGAAACCTTGTTTATAGTTGTTCTTTCTGTGAGGGACTTGTTTGGGAAGGAAAACTGGTAAAGTTTAAAAACCTTGCTCTGCTATTAACTACAAGACTTAAACTTTGGGGCTCAAATGTAAGGAGCCAACTGGTGAGCCGTACTCTCTTAAGGCTCCATTTGTTCTTACATACTGATAAAAAGAATGATTTGAGCTTCCGTTCTTTGGGAGGAAAAAAAGTAATTACTTAGGATTTTCCCACAATATTTATTTTGGACGTTCCTTTCCTCCCGAAAGTTGGTCCAATGATGCCACTTTATGTGCCAATAGCCTATCTAACGGTTTGTTTCTCTGGTAATTGTGTATTTAGAAGCAGAGATTTTTAGACTATGTAGCAATTATTGTTCACAGAAGTTCAGGAAATTCTCGCCTGTTATCTGAGTATTATTAACAGAAGCGCCTCAGCTCTTATCTTTGTATTTATTTGATTGTGTTTTGTGCAGGTTTTTCTCTTGATATAGAACAAGTCGACAACAGGCCTAGAGCAAAGGGAACTTTTGCAAGTCTAGTCATGTTTCAAGTCTCCTGTAAGGAACCAGAGATCTAAACTTGAAGCATTCTTGGAGCTGAATTTGTGATTTGAAAAAGTAAAAGCTCAACATGCCTATTCTTGTGCCAAGAAGTTGAGGAATTATCTTCTCTTATTATCTTCACATTTTCAAGATAATTCCAAGTCATTTTTCAAGGTGTTAAAATCGTCCAAGGTGACATCCAAGGTGGACCAATCATTGTGTTTTATTTTGCCAAGTGTACAAAGCCAACCAATGATGAGAAGACATTTGGAGTGAATGATGAAGATGATGACACTTGGCATTCTTATCTTCAAGGCTCAAATCACACTATAAATAGAGGCATTGGTGAAGAAGATGAAACACACTTGAAGCTCACAAGCATTCTATAGCTTTCATATTCATCTTCTTGTTGTTGTATTTTGTGGTAGCAAAGGTGTTCTTGACATTTTTGTTGTGCTACAAGCCTCTTGAGCTTCATTTGTAAGATTGATTAGCCATTTTTATAAGGCTACATCAATAGGTGTTAGAGGAGTTGCAACTAAGTGTTGCTTAGAAGGTGATTATCCAAGTCTTGAGTAGGGTTGGTGTATAACCCAAGGATCAAGCTTGGCTCTTGTTGTAAGGTGCTCATTTCATAGTGAAATCCAAGGAAAGGTGTTCCTTGGGACTGGAGTAGGTCACATTGACCGAACCAGGATAATCTTCGGTGTTCTTCTCTTGTTTCTTTATTTCTGTTTTCTGTCCGTTTTTGACTGCAGTTTTCACCCAACTTCATACAATTTGAAAAAATAGCTAAACATTTTCAAAATTCGTGAGTTTTGGTGGAGTTATACTTCAGACTGTTAGCTTTCATTTGCAACAAGAATCACTTGATTTGAGCAAGGGAAAGTTAGTCTTTCAGTCTTTGCAAGATAACTGCTCCAATCTGGCTGCAATCTGACCAGTTTTGAGAAAACTTAAATTCTGTATTTTCAAGAATTGTTTAAGGTCAGGGCCTTTGAAAACTTCATCTACACATCCTAAGTAGTGTTTTGATATAAAGATCAACCTTTTTGGTTGAGTATTCAAGAGAGAAACACTATTTGCAAAATCAGCAACATTCTGTCCAATTCTGTCCAGATTGACCATCTGAATCTTTTTATTTGTTTGAAGGGCCAAACGATCTTATTTTTGTCTGATTTTTGGACAGAGTCTTTTTAACTCATTGGAGTTCAATTCTGGAAAGTTTCATAATTTTTGGAGTTGTGTATAATTATTTGTGAATTTTAAAAAACGGGTTCTGAATCTGAGGTGGTCTCAGATTCTGTTTTCAAAGGGGATTTAACAAAGGGTTTGTAGTGTAATTTCCGCTAACCACTATTCACCCCCCCCTCTAGTGGTGTTTATTGCAGGTGCACAGTCCAACATTTGGTATCAGAGACAGACCAACACCACTCAAAAGAAGCAAGATTCAACACCGTACGAACAATACAAGGCCAAGAAACAACAATTCACAATATACTGCTTGTCTCAAATCAAAGGTACTACTACGGCTATTGTTTCTCACAAAGGTGAGTTGGAAGGTATGTCCACACAACGCCCTCCTCTTTTTGATGGCAATAATTTTGTTCATTGGAAACTAAGAATGAGGCTATTCTTAATGGCTATAGACATCGATTTATGGTCTATAGTTGAAGATGGGCCGTACATTCCAATGAAAGTTATACAAGTTAGTGGAGTAACTCAAGAGGTTGAAAAATATAAAAGTGATGGTCATCGGGATGATAAAAGAAAATGTCCATGAATGCTAAAGCTATGCAATTACTTTTAAATGGACTTACAACTTCTGAAGCAGGATATGTGTCAATTGCACAAGCGCACACGACATGTGGAAATCACTTGTATTAAAGCATGAAGGTACTAGTGGTGTTAAAGAGTCAAAAATAAACATGCTTATGACTGAATTAGAGACTTTCAATATGTTGCCAAACGAATCCATAACATCTATGGATTTGAGGATTACTAATATTTTCAATGCCCTTGAGCTTTAGGGAAGTCATTTTTGAACAGTGAAAAGGTTCAAAAGGTGCTACGAAGCCTCCCTGCTGAATGGGATCCAAAGGTGACGGCAATCGAGGAGACAAAGTCAATCACCAAGATGGATGAATTGATCGGGTCTCTTAAAGTCTATGAGGGTAAAACTGAACCAAAGAAAGTCTGAATCTTCTAAGTCATCTGGTAAGTCAATAGCTTTCAAAACAACTGAAACACATGCTAGTAACGATGATAGCAATAGTGATACTAAATTAGACGATGACTTGATATTGATCGCTAGAAAACTTAGAAAGTTTTTCAAACGTCCAAACAGGAATAGACAACGTAATTCTTCTTCTTCTTCTCAACCTAGGAAGAATAACACAAACAAATGGTATAATAAAGAATTAAAGTGTTATGGATGCGGTCAAAAAGGACATATTTCATACGAATGTCCCACGAAGAAAAATAATAATAACCACAACAATAACAAACAAGCCAAGGACAAGGAGGCTCAAACGACAAAGACAAAGGAGTCTAAGGCAAGAAAAGGGAAACGAGCAATGAAGGTGAGCACATGGAGCGACTCATCCGACTCAGAATCCGAAACTGAGGAAGCTCAAGTCTGCTTCGTATCCAACGAGGTATGTTCTTCTTCTGATAGTGATTCTGATAGTGACATGACATTTGATGAAATGTATGAAGAATTCCTAAGAATGCATGCTCACTGTAAGAGGCTCTCTAAAGAAAAGAAGAAACTAGTTGAAGAAAATGACAAGTTGAAGACGTCCAACTTGGAATTTTCCGATCAACTAGAATCTCTTAAACAAGAGTCTTCTAATACTCTTGATTCTTTAGAGAATAAAATTGAATCATATAGGAAAGATGAACAAAGTTACAAATGGAAAATAAAATGTTAAAATCCAAGTTAGAAAGTTGTGAAATGAAATATGGCAACTTAAGTCTTCTAAATTTACCTTAGAAAAAATGATAGAACAATTTAAATCTGGTGCAAACATGTTAGGACACACTCATCTCTTCACAAAAGTATGGAAATGATAAAACCGGCTTAGGCTATAAAGAAGAAAATGAAAAAGTGAATAAAAAGACTAAGTTTGTTTCATCTAGTACAAAGTTGCCATATAATACAATAAAATCAACTTTGTCTGCTACACCTTCTTCTACTAATATCAAGGCAAAAATGCAACATACACCCATAAAAGCACACACGCATAAACATATATCTAGGCCAAACTTTGCATCTAGACAACCTAGAAACTATGACTATATGTATACAAATGCAACTAGACATAATAAAAAGCAATCCAACTTATATGAACCTAAGTATAGGCAACACTCTTATAAGTCTTATAGAAATGCCTATGAATACACTTATACTGCGCCATTCAAGAAACAAAATCGCATGCCTTATGCACATTATAAAATTCGGCCATCCTATAATGATTATCAACCATGGCACAACATGTATAACAATGCATCTTCACTTATGTGGAATAATCATGTATATGCTTATCCTTCTTATTTTAACCATGCTAAAAATGTGCCTAAAAGGTATGTTCAAGTTTGGATACCTAAGGGTTATCTAAACAAGAATAATGCCCCTAACATTCAAGGACCCAAATAAAGGGTACCTAAAACTTTGTCTCCATTGTAGGAACAACGCAAGGAATACAAGAAGGAGGCAAAGTCAAAGAATCTAAAAAACAAATGGTTTTTAGATAGTGGATGTTCGAGGCATATGACGGGCAACCCCAAACTATTCACGGAACTTGAACATATTGATGGTGGAAAGGTGACATTCGGTGACAACAACAAAGGAAAAGTTGTTGGAAGAGAACAATCGGGGACCCTAACACATTTCAAATACGAAATGTGTCTATCCTATAATTTACTTAGTATTTCTCAACTTATAGATTGTGGTTATAATGTCTCCTTTCTTCCCAATTCTTGTGATATAATAAATGAAAAAGGAGAAATAGTATTAAAAGGAAATAGAGATGGAAATATTTATACTCTTACCTTAGATAACATGTTAGATGCTAAGGTTAAATGTCTAATATCACATGACTTAGATGTGAATTTATGGCATAGAAGATTAGGCCATATAGAAATTTCAACCATTAGGAAATTATCTAAAAGAATTTAATTAGAGGTATGCCTAAGTTAGACTTAGATAATTTTCAAATGTGTGAAACATGTATTAAGGAAAAACATATTAAAGAAACCTTAAAACCGAAACATGAAGTGAGTACTAGTCATGTACTAGAATTGCTTCACTTAGACTTATTTGGTCCAAGTAGGACAAGAAGTCTAGGTGGACACTACTATGTGTGTGTCATAGTAGATGATTACTCACGCTACACATGGACATTGTTCTTAACACACAAAGACGATGCTCCATTAGCAATCGAAACTCTTATCAAGCAACTTGAAAACATTTACGAAGAAAACGTCAAAAGAATTATAAGTGATAGAGGTGGAGAATTTAAAAATAAAGACGTAATCAACTTTTGTGAACTACATGGAATAAAACATGAATTCTCACCACCTAGAACACCACAACTCAATGGAGTTGTTGAACGTAAAAATAGAACGATTCAAGAAGTTGCTAGGACAATGCTGTGTGAAAATAAATTACCTAAATATTTATGGGTTGAAGCTGTTAGTTGTGCATGCTATATTATAAATAGGCTCACTATTAGAAAGAAATTAAATAAAACGCCTTATGAATTGCTAAACAATAGACAACCTAAAATAGATTATCTTAAAATATTTGGATGTAAATGTTTTGTGCTAAACACTAAGGATAATCTAGATAAATTTGAACAAAAGTCTATTGAATGCATATTTGTTGGGTATTCAACTAACTCAAGAGCATATAGGTGTTATAATCCTGCATCTAGAAAAATAATTGAATCCATACATGTGAAATTCAATGAAAATGCATGCTTTGAAGTTAGTAATAAACATCAACATAAACAAGAAACAAATGTTGAAAATATGTTTGATGATGATGTATTACTTGGGCCTGTACTTGATCATCTAGAACCAACTCCCCCTGAACAAGACATGCATGAACCCTTAGATGATATAAATGAAGAAACTTTGCAATTGGAAGATAATGTAACTAATGATTCAATTACATATGATAATGTTCATACTAATGAAACATTTGAACAAGATGTGGGTGAACCTAGTCAATCTAGGAATTGGTGGCATCCTAGAGAATTAATCATTGGGGATACAAGTGTTGGGGTTAGAAGACGTAGAAATATAAGTCAACTTGAAGGACATAGCTTAATCTCACAATTAGAACCTAAGAACGTAAAGGAAGCTTTAGGTGATATCTCTTGGATAGATGCTATGCATGAGGAATTAAATTAATTCACAAGGAACAATGTGTGGGATTTAGTACCTAAACCCGAAAACAAGTCAATAATAGGAATTAAATGGGTGTTTAGGAATAAGATGGACGAACAAGGAAACATTACAAGAAATAAGGCTAGACTAGTCGCACAAGGTTATAATCAACAAGAAGGTATAGATTATGAAGAAACCTTTGCACCCGTTGCACGACTAGAAGCAATTAGATTATTACTTGCGATTGCAAGTCTAAGTAACATTAAACTCTTCCAAATGGATGTCAAGAGTGCTTTCTTGAATGGATACATCCAAGAAGAGGTGTTTGTCAAACAACCTCCTGGATTCGAAGATCTAAAGAATCCTAACCATGTTTACAAGCTTAAGAAAGCTTTATATGGTTTAAAACAAGCTCCAAGAGCTTGGTATGATAGATTTGCAAACTTTCTTATTGCAAATAATTATCAAAGGGGAACTATAGACAACACATTATTCCTAAAAAGAAAAGGTAATGATTTGTTAATAGTTCAAATATACGTTGACGATATCATCTTTGGTTCAACCAACCCTACCTTAGTAAAAGACTTTGAAGAGTGTATGAAGTCAGAGTTTGAAATGTCAATGGTAGGAGAGTTGAATTATTTCTTAGGACTTCAAATCAAACAAACCCCTCAAGGAATTCACATTAGCCAACTTAAGTATGTCAATGATATGATTAAGAAGTTTGGTTTTGAAGAATTGAAACCTACAACTATCCCCATGAGTGTTAGTACTAAACTTGATAAGGATGAAAATGGTAAACCTTTTGATGACACTCTCTATAGGTCTATGATTGGATCACTATTATACTTAACTGCATCAAGACCTGATATTATGTTTAGTGTGTGTATGTGTGCTAGGTTTCAATCTTGTCCTAAGGTATCACATTACAATGCAGTGAAAAAGATCTTTAGATATCTTTACACCTCACTTAGGACTATGGTATGATAGAAACGCTAAGTTGGAATTACACGCATATAGTGATGCTGATTATGGTGGTTGCAAGTTAGATAGAAAATCCACTAGCGGTACATGTCAATTCATAGGAACCAATTTGATCTCTTGGTTTTCTAAAAAGCAAGCTAGTGTAGCTCTTTCTACCACTGAAGCTGAGTATATTGCTTTGAGTTTATGTACTACCCAAATACTTTGGCTTAAACAGCAACTTAGTGATTTTGGCATTAAAATGAAAAAGATTCCAATTTTCTGCGATAGCACAAGTGCAATCAATCTTTTCCGGAATCCGGTGCTTCATTCTAAGGCCAAACACATTGAGGTGCGATACCACTTTCTTCGCGATCATGTTCAAAATGAGGACATAGTGATAAAACATATAAGAACTGATCACCAAATCGCTGATATCTTTACCAAACCCCTTAATCAAGCCACGTTTGAAAACTTGCGTGCCAAGTTAGGTATGATGACTTACGATACCATTGTATAGTTCTATCTTTCGCATGATTTGCAAAATAAAGGGGGAGATAGAATAAGCACATGATTTTAGATTTTAGTTGGTAAGTCATCATTTGGTATGAAATGATAAGTTTCAATTGGTTATGAGTTGAGTATAGGTTAAGGGGGAGAGTATGAGTTGAGGAGGAGCAACATACTATTTAAAAGTTGAAAACATTTGGTTAAATTTTTAATTATAAGTTGTGACATTAAAATCATGTTAGGTTATTTTGAAAATCATCCAAAAGGGGGAGGATGTTGAGAAATATGTTTGGATAATTTTCAAAGTCATGATTTTAAGTGGTTAATACTTAAAAATGTCATACATGGTGTTATATGTGATTAAAAGTTGAAAAAGTTGACATCGGTCTCTCAGGTTGTTGCACATCGATCGACGTCTAGGGTTTTTAGAAATATTTTTCTAAAATATGATAAAATGGTTGTTTTCATTTGTATATGATTTATACATGTTCATTATGTGATTATTATGTGTTTTTGGTGATTATAATTGTCTTGTGACTAACATGCCTTGGAAGTTTCTATAACTTACCAAAAAGGACAAAATTGGTATTTTGAGTTTTGTAGGAACATGATATGGTGGAAATATTTCAAGAGCATATTCTTCTACTATTTATGATGACAAAGTTGGTATCATGGTTATTTCTGACCGTCGGGGTCATTTCTGGAGTTTTCTCACACCAGGGGTCTTTTGGTCATTTCACACCCCTGAGGGTATTTATGGTATTTTCACTCAAGGAATCTCTTGAGCATATTATTATCTTCATTTTGGAGCTGTATTATTATTAGTTTGAAGATTATATGGTGATCTTATATCTTATTCTCTCAACCGATGATATTATTGACTATAGCTGGATATGTGACGATTTGAGATGTCACATTCTATTTTTTCTTGAAGACCCTCTTATATATGTTGTAAGAGAATATTTATCATCATTATTCAGAGATATTAAATGTGTCAAAGGTGTGGAAATGTTCTTGACATATAAGAAGAAATATTGGGGAATTTCGGTGTTACACGTTGACATAATATTGTCTAGTGTTATCTATTTATTTCTTCTTCAAAAATCTGAGTTGCTACACTTATATATATGAGGAAAAACGTGATTAATAAGGTGGATATGATGTGGAGTTTATTTTATGAGTTGGAGACAAATGGACCAACCAAAAAGGAGCTAGTTGGCAAAATTGCCAACTTGGAAATTTTAAATATAGCCAACGGCTATAGACTTTTCTTGGTGTATTTTCAGCAGATTATTTGAAGTCAAATGAAGACTTCACATGTCCTATTATGGTGCTTGAATTTGGGGATAATTTGGTGGCATTATCCTTTCTTATTTTATTAAGAAAAATCAAAAAGAATTTTGGTAAAATTGAAAGGTAGCCAATGGCTACTTTGAAGCATTCTTGGAGCTGAATTTGTGATTTGAAAAAGTAAAAGCTCACATGCCTATTCTTGTGCCAAGAAGTTGAGGAATTATCTTCTCTTATTATCTTCATATTTTCAAGATAATTCTAAGTCATTTTTCAAGGTGTTAAAATCGTCCAAGGTGACATCCAAGGTGGACCAATCATTGTGTTTTATTTTGCCAAGTTTACAAAGCCAACCAATGATGAGAAGACATTTGGAGTTGATGATGAAGATGATGACACATTGGCATTCTTATCTTCAAGGCTCAAAATACACTATAAATAGAGGCATTGGTGAAGAAGATGAAACACACTTGAAGCTCACAAGCATTCTATAGTTTTCATATTCATCTTCTTGTTCTTGTTGTTGTATTTTATGGTAGCAAAGGTGTTCTTGATATTTTTGTTGTGCTATAAGCCCCTTGAGCTTCATTTGTAAGATTGATAAGCCATCTTTATAAGGCTACATCAATAGGTGTTAGAGGAGTTGCAACTAAGTGTTGCTTAGAAGGTGATTATCCAAGTCTTGAGTAGGGTTGGTGCATAATCCAAGGATCAAGCTTGGCTCTTGTTGTAAGGTGCTCATTTCATAGTGAAATCCAAGGAAAGGTGTTCCTTAGGACTGGAGTAGGTCACATTGACCGAACCAGGATAAATCTTCGGTGTTCTTCTCTTGTTTCTTTATTTCTGTTTTCTGCCTGTTTTTGACTGCAGTTTTCACCCAACTTCATACAATTTGAAAAAATAGCTAAACATTTTCAAAATTCGTGATTTTTGGTGGAGTTATACTTCAGACTGTTAGCTTTCATTTGCAACAAGAATCACTTGATTTGAGCAAGGGAAAGTTAGTCTTTCAGTCTTTGCAAGATAACTGCTCCAATCTGGCTGCAATCTGACCAGTTTTGAGAAAACTTAAATTATGTATTTTTCAAGAATTGTTTAAGGTCAGGGCCTTTTGAAAACTTCATCTACACATCCTAAGGAGTGTTTTAATATAAAGATCAACCTTTTTGGTTGAGTATTCAAAGAGAAACACTATTTGCAAAATCAGCAACATTCTGTCCAATTCTGTCCAAATTGACCATCTGAATCTTTTTATTTGTTTGAAGGGTCAAAAGATCTTATTTTTGTCTGATTTTTGGACAGAGTCTTTTTAACTCATTGAAGTTCAATTCTGGAAAGTTTCATAATTTTTGGAGTTGTGTACAATTATTTGTGAATTTTTAAAAAACGGGTTCTGAATCTGAGGTGGTCTCAGATTCTGTTTTCAAAGGGGATTTTAACAAAGGGTTGTAGTGTAATTTCCGCTAACCACTATTCACCCCCCCCTCTAGTGGTGTTTATTGCAGGTGCACGGTCCAACAGTTTAGTGTAATGAACTTTAAATTTTGTTCGAGTTCGGCTTGATAATGCTACAATTGTTTAAACGAGACAAATAGTTCGTGAACAGTTCGGCTCGTTTTAGTAAACAAACCTAATTAGTTGTTCGAATGAGGCTTGTTTAGGTAAAATTAACAAACGGACTCGAATCAAATACGAATCAAACTCGAACAGTTAACGAAATGTTCGATTCGCTTAACACCCGTAATTGTGGGAAGAAAATTGCTCTCGCCCTTACCCATGCCTTTTTGTGATTTCAATTTTCATCCATGAAATGGTACGAAAAAATTCATATACAGTTCCCATAATTTCTCTTGAACACACGAGCAATGGTCAACCATCTCTTATGTTATCTTTACAATCCACTTTGTAACTTTAGGTGTTCTCCATTTTTAATAGAATCAAAGATATATTTTTTCTCGATTTTAAAATATGATAGAATAAAATAGAATGACTTACTAAATTGGCTGTGCTTCTTATATTGTGAAGTAACAGTTGATCGACACAGCTCAAAGCGATGTTCATTATGGGTCATCGGAAAATAACTTTTGTGTGTTTCTAACACATGGGTATGATTGTGTACATCCGACTTTACATACTTTTCCATAGATGAAACTTCTAAAGCAATGGGGTAATAATATTGTTGTTGTTGTTTGTAACCTTAGGTCATATTGTTGTTTGATTGCCATATCTATTAATCCCTTAAGGACTTATATCAATGGATCTTTTCCATTCCTCACATGGTTGCCACTACTATCTCCGTCTGAATCATTTAATTTTTGGGCCATTTATTGGATGGGACATCACTCAAATTAGCAATAAAATCTCATTCAACTAATACACTTATTCCCCTATTTATAAGTTCCATTTCGGATAAACAAACAAAATGGTCCATTTCACTTGGTAAAACGTTTCACATTAATTCACCTCACGAATTGTGTTCTTACCACATAGCTTGAAGGGACAATAGTATCAATCATGTCCAATATATTCCAACGACAACAAAAATTATCGTTATGATCTGGAGAGATTGAGAGTACCTCCATTCCAAGGGACAGAGAATTTGCTTCTAGTGATACTTCGACTCTATATATACATGTATAAATGACACAATAATAGAGACATAGTATGCTAGTGTGTTAGTGAAGGAATTTAGTAAATACAAATAGAAAGCCATAATTGTGTATATGCATATATAATGAAAGACGAAGGCAAAAACAAAAAATTGCAAAGTCAACCCAAAGTATAGAGAGTATCTAAACAACTAAATATAATCTAAAGTGCCCCTATATCCTGCCTAAATCTCCTTAACATTAATCTTCTGTCTCTATGAACTCCTATCCTGGACTATGTCCTCAGAAAGGTGCAAACCTATTAGATTATGCCTAATCCATTCATCACAAACCAGTTCTTATACATGATTCTTAGTTATGAACACAATCTATTACTATGTAAGAATATCACAACAAATGAAGCTACTATAAATAAAAGGGAAAAATATAGTTAAACTTACAATATTTGTGAGAATCATATTTTATAATTGATAGAGAAGAGCATGCATTCAAAAATAATGAAACAAACTATTATGGGAGACATGCCTGACATCTCACTTCTAAGGAACAGGTTTTTAAGACTATATTGCTATTGCATTTATAGCATTTTTCTTTCAAGAAGACACTAATCTACCATATTTCTATTATTGTATCATCTATGCAGCTACATATAGAGACGAGGGTCTCACTGGAAACAGACTCTCTATCCTTTGGGATGAAAGTATTGTTTACCTGTCTCTCACCCTCCTCAGACCCTAGCGATAACTTTTGATGTGATTAGGATATAATGAGATGTGTTGTTGTTGTATTCTTGTTAGTCAACTGAGTTCAGTTTGTATAATTAGCTATCACTTTTCAAATTCTACTATTTCTGTTCTATTTTAATCGTGTAAAAGGTATGAGAATCTAACTTGGTAAGGAGAAATGCTATAAATGTATTATCCGGTCATTAAAATTGTCATCAGGCACCTGTTTTGCCTTTTGTCACATAATTTATAAATAATTAATGTATTTTATATGATATCTTTAAAATGACATGTAACTTCGATAAACCTATAGAAAGTGGACTTTGTTGTGAGATGAAAGAGCAAGTTGTGCATAGAAGTAAATGATCTTCTTGAATCATGAACTGATAAAACAACTCAATTAATATGTCTGTTTGATGGGTAATAAGTTTTATTCTAGATTAATAGGACCAATTCCTTCACATTAATGTTGAGAATATTGTCTCACATCCGACATTTTGAGATAAAATATATAGGTTATATGAGGATGATGTATCACCACCTGTTACCTTAAGGTTTTGAGTGGATATGAGTCTCATCTCATGTAAGCCCAAGTTTTAACCTAGTATCATAGCCAGTTTAAATATGTGGGCTCACACCTTGTCTGATTTATGGTTGACCATTTATTGTCTTCCCTCAACCAAGTCTAGATGTTCATGCATGTCTTGTGATTGTGATTGATGACGGATTCTAAGAAGCGTGTGTATGTCAAGTCATGTTGTCACTTGAGGTCGTGTGTTGAGAATATTGTCCCACATTGGATACTTTAAAATAAAATACATGGATTATATGAAGATGAGGTACAACCACCTATTGACTTAAAATTTTGAGTATATATGAGCCTAGTAATCTCAAGTTTCAACAATTACTCAAAGAACTACACAAACCAAAATTCCCAAATCACTTTATAAACCATCCCATCTCACCACACCTTTCAATGAATGCCACATATCCACATGATCCACATGATCTTTCTTGATGTCACAACTGATCATTATTCAAACCCTAAGTGTTCATGCTATCTCAGTCCCGCATGATCTTTCTTGTACACAGCAAATTCTCCATATGCTCCCTTGCCATTCACCCCCCCCCCCGGTTCCAACACCCTAGAAACAAGGGTTTTCTTCAATTCACCACAACATATGGAAACACACATTCAACTTGTAATTTTTTTTCCATTCAATTTTTCTTGTACCTTTTGTTGGATAATTTCCTTATTAGATTTGGATTCTAATTAGTAGGAATTAAAGATAGAGTCATTGTCTTGATATTCCTTAAGTTGTCTTTATCTATTCTAGTTAGGATTTGTTTTAATAATGTTTATCTAGTCCTATTAGGGTTTGATTTTGATTAGACTAGTTGGTCTATAAATAAAGGGGGCCAGCCATAGTAGATGGTGCGTCAAGAGTGCCAAACGCCAAGAGTGCCAAGACCAAGAGTGCTAAATACCAATCGCGGGTAGGGTGATTGGTGAGTCAATGTTGGGTAGGGTCGTTAACAAGTGTGCCAAGAAACGTAGTTCGGTTTTGAGTTATTTTCCGAATAATATAAAGTGAGTTGTGCTTTATACGTGTTGTGTTCTTTAAATCCGTTATTACTTCAATTGGTATCAGAGCGGGTGTTGTTACTTCAATTGGTATCAGAGCAGGTGTTGCTTCACCTTTCGCGTATTATATTGTATTTCTAGTATTTTAAATGTATAAAGGCACATATAGGAAATAATAAGAAAAATATACCAAAATAAACATGAAAAAATGTCATAAAGTAAGAAAATCCTCTACAAACCAAGACCGGATCTTTTCCATCTCTATTTTTTAAACATCCTCTCTGTGTGTAAAATTATGTAGTTTACTGAAAATACACATATCGAAATATATATTATGGAAAAGAACATATACACAATACAACTTTTGGTATATTTTCGTTAATAAACTTATATAGTTTTACAGGAAAAAAAATAATGTAAAGACAGCCTTTGCAAAAGATATCATTGTCTACAAATCACCTTCTTCTTCTTGAACTTCATCAACTTATTAAAGAATTAAACTCCTAACCCAATCTTATATTTTAATTGTAATTTTTCTAACCCAAATACCAATAACTTTTTTTGTAACTCAAATACCAACAAAACTATAAGATAAAACTCGCAATCATATATTATTTCATGTCTAGGACCCTTGACACCCCACTACCTTTTGATGACTTCGCAATTGCAATGATGAAAACATGTGTCACCACAGGCTTCAAAATATTACAGTTTTCATACCCAACTGTAATAATTTCAAGCCTAAGAGGCCAAATCCCTGCAAATCTCAAAAATTAAGTTTAATGAATTTGAGGGGGAAAAAAAGTACCCTAAATCACAAAAAAGAGTAAAAGCGGAAAGCTTAAAGATAGTTCAATAAATTATTTTGAATCAAATAAATGATATCTTCGTTTACTTGATTCAACAGTTAAGTCTTTGTAAGATATTTTGCTTGTAAATGGTAAAGTCTTTCTAATGTATTATTAGTTGAACTTAAAATTTATTAGATGACTTGAATTGAAGACCCGAAAGAGTATTTGGAAGCACGATTCGAAAATATTTTTTCTAATGTCCATAAGAAGGGATAGGATCCCCTCACCGCTCTCCCCTCACCGCGTACGTGACCGCGCGACACGTGACAAAAAGGGGAAGTGGTGAGGCTGGGTGAGGGTAACCCTCATCCAGCCTCACCACCCCCTACTGCTGCCACATGTCACGTCCTGGGCCGTGCGGTGACTCACCGCGCGGTGAGGAGATCTCATCCCCCATCGAAGAGCGGAGTGTAAGTGCCGATGAGTCTGGATGTGTAGCCCACCAATAATCCTCTGAGGGTGCAGTATGGTTCAACCCGATCCATTTATGATTTGAGTTGTAAGTTTGTATTGAATAGGATACTCTTTCACATAGACGTAAGTCGGTTCAATCAAACCAAATAAATCTATATGTTCTTTTTGTCTATGTTTTTTCGTTTTTCTTGTTCTCAGTCGGTAACTTTTCAAATAGATGCTTTGCTAATAACTTGACATAAATCGTATGAGAAGATGTTAATTAGATACTTGAATCAAGTAAGCATTACTATACTCCACTGGCCAGCTTAGACCATTTGATTAGGGGCCCATGGCATAATCCAGTTGGTACTCGGGTTGAGATTTGCTTCAAGAGGTCAAGAATTTGGGACAGGCACAGTGTGATTATTCCTCTGATGCTAGACCGAAGGCCTGGTTTGTGGGGGACACCTTGTGTGGGTCACTGCGTAATATCTTATCCAATCTAGGAGGCTACTGGGCTACTAATTTGCATCATCCACACATGCTCATTGAGACTTGGACAGTGAGGACCTCCAAAACGAGAGATTTCAACTTATGTTCTAAGACCATATGGTTAGGGTTACAAATTTGCTTAGGCACTCCTTTTAACACTCTATATTAGACTTGTTCATATCTTAGTCAATGTAGACCTCCAATATCTGCAATGTGAAAACAATGTTACTATTAAAAGATGTCCTGTTCTTAGGGCAGATTCTATGGAACTAATAAATCATATTTTTCCTAAAAAGAAGTAAAATGTTATCATCATTTTTCCATTTTGACGCATGAAAAAGAAAAACTCCCCTCAACACCTACAAGATACTTTGTTAGGAAAAATACTCATACAGCAGATTGGCTTCTCCTGTCTCTCATGTGATAAACATAAACAAAGAAATCGGTTTCAGAACATGGCCCAACGGTTTTGGTAACAGAGGTTCGAGAGAGTGGCGAGAGTTTGATTCTTATCTCAAGCAAGATTTTCGACTCTCTTTCCAGGTAAACGCATGGTATTGGAGCTCCACTGATTGTAGTGAGCTCCTTGTGTGACTGTCTGAGCAGTCTAAACTCTGTCATAGCAGACCTTGAACACATGACTTTTATTCCTCTCGTCCAGTGAGACAGACGGATAAGGGTTGTTTTCCGTCATATAAACCTTTTCATAAACAAAGAAACCATCACTTTCCCGTATAAAATTCCTTCTCCTTTTCTCCTTTCTTTATTTCTTTTCATCTTTCTTCCTCATAAGAGAGAATAATAATAGAGGGAAAATTAAATCAAATCAAGATCATACAAAAAAACCTGCTAGCCAAGTTTAGCTTAGTATTCAAATGAAGAAGAGCATTAGATGTTGCATATCATGCATACTTCCATGTGGTGCACTTGATGTAGTCCGAATTGTACACGCAAATGGCGAAGTTGAAGAAATCAGTGGCAATATTAAAGCATCTGAGATCATGAAATTACATCCTAAACATGTTCTGAAGAAGCCGCCGCCGTCGTCGTCGTCATCATCAGAAAGGCATATTTGTCCAAAGATTGTTATAGATATTGTTCCTCCTGATGCACAATTACAACGTGGGAAAATTTATTTTCTCATCCCATTGCCAAATCCTCCTGTTCAGGATAAAGGAAAACAAATAAGTGGCCGGTCTAGATCCCGGAAAAGGAGAGAAGTTGTAATTCCGGTCGCCGGAAGTGGTGCTGATCATTCTATTCGTCGTCATGATCGGCAGAGGAGAAGTACTAGAAATGATGAGAATGCATCTGGGCCGGCGAATTTCGGGGTTTCGGATAGATATTTGAATGAGATTCTGTCGGAAAAGGTGTCGGCTCCGAGAGATCGGAGAAGAGGCCGGACGGCGGTTTGGAGACCTCACCTTGAGAGTATTTCTGAGCAGACACCACCTGAAGTATGACGGCGAGTTTTTTTTTTTTTAAAACTTTTTTTAAATCTTTTTTCCTTCCTTTTATTCATTTTTAATGATATCCCAATATGGTATTCATGAGATACTAGAGTTGCTCGTTATACTTCGGTCTACAATAATAATATTATGCTTAAGTTTTCTACTTAATTAGTTCTCTCTATAAGGTTCTACATAACGAACACATAAATATACAAACATACGTATCTGTACATATATGTGTGTACAATTACATACATATATGTGCATAGATGTTTATATTTATACTATAAATAAATATGAATATATATAAACATACAAACATATGTATGTATGTGTACATATATATGTGTGCATGCACGACATATATATATGTATTTATATACATGTATATATATTTGTTGGCAAAAGGTTGAACCCCAATCCATAGGACCCCTACTGCCTTAGTCCTAAGGAGCTGCGTGGAGGATGTAAATCAGGAGTCCAGCGACCTCTACATGTATATATATTTATATGTATTTATGTATATGTGTATGTATCTATGTGTATTGTGTACATATGTACTTGGGGATGTGTGTGTTTTCTTAACGAGCGTTTCCTAATTGCCAATTGGAGTATTACGTTACCCCAAATTAATGACGTTTATTATACGAAGAGTTAGGCTGCATTTTGTGTAAGAAACTAGAACATATGTATCTTATTTTTGTAGTAAATAAATTTTTCGAGGAAAAAGCTGTTTGACTACTTGAGTTTGAGCATTTCAGAAAGCATGAGTTAATTAACTTGTACGATATTCAAGGGCGTTCCGTTGTATTTGGCTCGTGTGTTTGTGCAGGGTCTATAGAGATGTCGGATCGTTTTGTAATCTAATGTACATAGCATTATCTTATACTTTATGCAATTTCCGCAGTTCAAACCCATAATCTCAAGGTCATAAAGTAATAACGTCCGTTCTAATTAAAAAAAAGGTAGAAATCATAAAGTCAAGAAGGTCAAAGAATATTACATATAACTCAAACTATCTTACTTATGCTTCATTATTCTTATTTCAAGTTTTTGAGGTATAGATTGTGGGTATTTTCAATTTCATTTTTAAGGAACTCTCGTGTTGATATGTGTCTATTATGATCATAGACTCCTACGTAGAAATTATTTGTAGCAAAGATACTATTATAACACTTTACCTACTCATATTCATTATTTGTAGTTTGTTTATATTCCAATGGACTCAAGAACACTCTTCTTTGACTTTGGAATATGATAGAATAAAGGAAAATGACTCACTAATTGATTACGCTTCTTATATTGTGAAGTAGCAGTTGATCGACACAGCTTGACGTAATTTTCATGATGGGTCATCAGAAAATAACAATCTGTGCGTTTCTAACACATGGGTATGATTGCGTATATCCGACCTCCATACCCCGCCATAAACGGAAACCTCTAAGGCAATAGGGTAATGTTGTTGTTGTTGTTGTTGTTGTTGTTGTTGTTGTTGTTGTTGTTGTAGAGTAGTTTGGTTACATTCTCAATCTGGTAAAATGCATTTCTGATATACTAGGATCACGCGTTTGCGTTAGATCTGAGAAAGAACTGGATTGTTTTACGATCTAATGTACGTACTTACTCTACGCCCTTGTGCAACATTCCATATGTACTTTCATAATGAAAAAATCTCATATTTCTATTCGAGAAAAAATTTGAATGTGAAAACATACATACAAGAAGTAAATCACATGATAGCCCCAGAGGCATAGTCTACTAGTAAGTGACAAGGTGATTGGTGTTAAAGAACCCCGACGTCCCGAGTTCGAACCCGTGTAGAGGCAATACTTTGTTGAAATATTACAAGGGTTGCTTCTGGACTTCTGAATCTCGTGTGTCTTCTCCCTTGTAAGGCTGCTAGTAGAGCACATCCCTCGATTTACATCCTATCTGGCTAAAGGGACTCTGGTAGTGGAGGATAACCCACCCCCTTAACAAAGTAAATCACATGATATAATAGTGTCTGGAGATGCGTGAGGAGTTATGCATACCAAATAAGCTTTTACCGAATAGCAAAACTGATTTAAAATAACAAGTGTCAAACACGTGATATGATCGACATGATCTTTTTGATTGGATAAATTAATTGTAACTTTCAGGTCACATGTTCGAATCGGGAAACAATCTCTTACACAAAGTGCAAGGTCTGCATACATCAGATCGCAAAGCGATTCGATTCTTCCTTAAACACTACATAAATACAATTTGTGTAAGGTCTGCATACATCAGATCGCAAAGCGATTCGATTCCTCCTTAAACACTACATAAATACAGAAATCTAGTACATCGTGAACGCCCGATTCTCTCAAATGGTAGAAAATGCTGCATGCTTTTATGTTGGCAACACAAATCATAGTTATTACGCCAAAAATATACATTAGTCTCAGCTTTTTAGGCCATGTAGAATATTAAATTTGGAAGATAGGTTTGAGGCAGATGAAATGATTGCCTCCCTAGTGCTTTGAAGCATAGAATATACAATACTCTCCTAGTTGCAAAATATGCTAGCGGTGAAATTCTTTAAGCATTTTTCATGTTACTGATAAATATTTGATGCCAATAGCCTAAAAAGCTGGATATTTTAGCTGCCCTTTAGAGCTTTTCATGTTGTCTATCAAGGGATAGGATCCCCTCACTGCAAAAAAGGTGCGGTGACGCGTGACCGCGCGACACGTAGCAACAAGTGAGGGTGGTGAGGTTAGATGCGAGTGACCCTCATCTAGGCTCACCATCCCCCCTTGTTGCCACGTGTCGCGTGGTCACAAAGGGTGTGAGAAAAATGGGGTTAGGAGATCCCAACCCGTCTATCAAAAGGTTATTCCTGCTTAAAAGAAGTCATGTATGTTCTTTTTATTAAGGAGGGAAAAAATCATAAATACTCCTGCCATCTCCAACCCAAAACGCCAAATTTTACATCAAATCACCTATTTGGTGCAATAAACAGTAAAAAGTACTCCAACCACGAACACCAAATCCAACACCAAATAAGAATATTCTTTAAAGGTTCTTCTACCATTCTACTTTTAATTCATTATTATAAATAATCTAACACAAATTTAACATTCATATAAATTTAACGTAAATATTCATTAATTCATTATTCAGTAATTTAATTGAGGTGGATTATTTCTTAACGTGTTCCTGTAAATTTAAAAATAAAAAATTATAAATTAAATTATAAATAAAAAACAAATATTTTACAATTATAGTGGAGAGAAACAACACATCTATCCACCATTTGCGTACTTGTCTAAAGGACGTTTCCTGTGCACAAAGCTCCCTCGTTTGCGCAGGATCCGAAGAGAGGCCGGTTCGCTTCGCGATTTGATGTACGCAGCCTTATCCTGCACTTTGTGCAAGAGGCTGTTTCTGCTGCTCGAACCCGCAAGATCACAAAGCAGCAAACTTACCAGTTGTTCCAAAGTTCGTCCTTATTTGTGTACTTATCTCTTATCCCTTAATTTTAAATTAGACATTAAAATTTGATTGCTGAACAAAAGCCAACTGAAATGCTCAGAAGGGATTGCTGCTAGCAAGTTGCATGACAGAGGACCAAACTACATAACTTACAGAACGAAATTTCAAATCCACTTTTGTGTTTCAATCTCACTTCTTAGCAAACTAAAACAACACAGTTTTATTATAAATAAAACACAGATCATCAGCAACGTGTACCATGGTCTTCTTAAGAACACACCATAGAATAATAATTTTATCCCATTGCCTTATAGGCTCCCGTCTATGACGGGATATGAGGGGATCTAACATACGCATCCATACCTGCGTGTTAGAAACACACAGAGGTTGTTTTCAGATAACACATTGTTGGAAAAAGTACTTAAAAGTACTTTAAATCATGTGCTCTAAGCTTATATAAGAGTGTATGAAAGTTTGATTGAAGGTTGGTTAAAGTATGGAGTGATATATGAACTTGAAATGAAGGTTGAAGCGTTTAAAGGGGATGAAACGCTTCATGTGTTAGAATATGTTAAAGTTCTGATGATTTGCACAAATTGGCACTTCGAACGGTGGATTAGGCGCTTCATGTAGTGTGTTGGAAGTCAGTATACTTCGAACGCTTACATTAGACGCTTCATGTGCCTTAGTGCAATCCAGTACACTTCGAACGCCTACATTAGGCGCTTCATGTAAAGTGTCTGGATGTACGTACACTTCGAACGCCTACATTAGGCGCTTCATGTGAAGTGTATGGGAGCCCGAACACTTCGAACGCCTACATTAGGCGCTTCAAGTGTTCTGGCAAAAAGGCAATACATTTTGAACGCCTACATTAGGCGCTTTATGTCGAGGTAACCTTGTATCGTGGCATTATAGGTAGTCTACTTTATTTGACGGCTAGTAGACCCGATATTTTACATGCAGTGTGTTTATGTGCTAGATTTCAAAGTGATCCTAGAGAGATGCATTTTATTGCGGTAAAACGCATCCTTAGATACCTTAGAAGTACTTTGAAATTTGGTCTATTTTATCCTAAGAATGCATGTTTTGATTTAAAAGGATATTGTGACTCCGATTATGCGGGGAGTCTTGTTGATAGGAAGAGCACCTCTGGAACTTGTCAGTTTCTTGGAGATTGTCTCGTTTCTTGGTTTTCTAAGAAACAAAACAGTGCGACTTTTTCTATGGCGGAATCCGAATATGTGTCGGCCGCCTCTTGTTGTGCACAATTGTTATGGATGACAAACACGTTAAATGATTATAACATTCAATTCTCCAAGGTGCCAATTTTGTGTGATAACACGTCTGCTATCAATATTACACAAAATCCCGTCCAACATAGTTGGACTAAGTACATTGAAGTGAGGTATCATTTCATCCGTGATTGTGTACAAAAGAACTTGGTAAGTGTGGAATTTGTCCTTACACGATACCAATTAGCAGACATATTCACGAAACCCTTACCTAGTGATGTATTTGCATCTATAAGAAGTAGGTTGGGGTTGCTCAACATGGGTTGACAATAACCCATCTTGAGTTTTGAGCAAAAAAATTTTCAAATTTTCAAGGTTAGTATACATAAGGCGCTTCATCACAATTACTTCAGGCGTTCGATGTCACATCAAGCGCCTGATGTTAAGGATGTCACTCATTCGATGTGACATCAGGCGCTTTATGCTCACAAACACTAGAGTTCAATGTTGGATTAAGCGCTTTATCTGAGTAAGTTCACTTGTTCAAAGTGACATTAAGCGCTCAATCTACTATTCCACAATCGTTCGATGTGTCTTTAAGCGCTTCATTTTGTTTTGTGAAGCCGTTCGAAGTCACTTTAGGCGCCTAAACCCTATTTCTTCACAGTCTTCTCCGCCGTCTCTTCAGTTTTCGCGCCAATCAATGATCACCAATTTCCTGCCGCCATTTTCTTCTTTCTCTCCTTCCCACGTTTGACCCCTTCTTCAATTCCCAATCTTCTTCTCCACTACCTCCCTCACCTCTTCAACTTCTTCCCCCACAAATCTCTCTCCCACTATCCACTCTCCCATTTTCCCTCTCTTCCCTCCATTACTTCCAATTACCCTTCATCTTCCTTCATTCTTTTTATAACCCCATTTCTTTTCTTCTTCTCACACCCAAACGTCCCTGCTAATCTTCTCCATTTCCTTCTCTTCTCAAAACCTTACACTCATACCACTTAAATGGCTTCAGCAGGCCCCTCCAAACGCCCTCGCAGTCACAAGAGAAAGCAAACTGCTGGGCTTGGGATTATGGAACCACAAGAAATAAAATCCATTCGTGAAGGGCTCACCAAGGAAAATTTTCCTTGGTTAAAGAAATTTGACCCAGATATCAAGAAATCACCCCGTCATTTGGACAAAGGAGTGCATGTATCTTTGTACTCCAATCTGCTTTATGAAGAATGGCTCACAAACAACCGGCCTATCGTTCCCCTCAAACTGCTTAGTCTCAGTGATCTGTCTGAGACTCGCAATGTGGATCAGCTTATCTCCTTGCTAGAGAATCAAGGATGGACCTCTCTCTGGTCCAAGATTGATATGCAAGAATTCTCCCGCGAGCACACCAGGATGTTCTATGCAAATTTGTGGGTTACTCCACAGTCTGCATCTCATTCTTTTTTTCTGAATACTGTCGTTGATGGTACGCCACTTAGTTTTTCTATTCTCAAAATCTGTGACGTTCTCAGGATAAGAAACGAAGGGCTGAGTGACTTTTCTGTATTTGACTAGAGCAGTAAATACGGAATTAGTGAACAAGATGTAAAATTTGATCTGAGATTCTTTCCTTCACGAATGACTCAGAACATGTCTCTGATGGACCGCATCTTGTTGGTCGTTGTCACTTACTGTGTCAATGGTAAGTCGACAAGAAATCCAAGCAATATGGATTTCTACGTCACTTACCGAATCAAACATGAAACCCAACTCAACTTTGCTTGGATTTTGATTGAAGTCATGTTTGCTGCTCTTTAGAAAGCTTCCAAGGCTCTACCTTTTGCAAATATTATTACCATCCTACTAAAATCAAAAGGTATTGACATTCCTGATAATGAACTAACCACGGTGGCTAAGACGGATTTCTATGACAATTATAACATTGCCCAAGCCATCGACTCTCAAAAACGCAAAGCCACTACCCTGCCCGATATTGCTGATGAGGTGGATGAAGGGCCTCAGGAAGGTGGTAGTTCGAGTACTGATGCACAACTGCGTGCACAAATTCAGTCTTTTGAACAATCTGTTCAGCAACTTCAACTATGAGATGCGCGTCATGAATATCAATTTGGTGTTCTCAAAGCAGCTTTTCTCCGTGAATTTCCATGGGCCTACCTTCCTCCTGATTTTGATGATTTAGGGGAAGAACATGCTGGAAATGCTGCTGCTGGAGATGGTGCTGGTGTTGGTGCTGGAGATGGTGCTGGTGTTGGTGGAAGCGCACATGCTGGAGGGAGTGGTCAGCAAATGAGTGGTTTTGTAGAATATGCATCAAGTCGTTTTAGTTTTGGGGATTTTCCTCCTGGTGGAAGTGGTGGTGGATTGTAGAATTTGTTTTTGGATTGCAAAATATTATCTTTTGATGGCTAGCAACTTATCATTCCTTTCTTTGTTCATTTGAAACCTTTCTTTATTGTTTTAAACTTAAGTTTATGTTAATGTCTTTTGCATCACTGTTTGTTGGATTATATGGTTCTCTTCTTGAAAAGTAAATATCGCATTTTATGAGGGGGAGCATATGTTAAGGGGGAGCTAACTTTAAAAGTTACGCATTTTGTGAAATCATCAAAAAGAGAGAGAATGTTAGAATATGTTAGAGTTTTGATGATTTGCACAAGTTGGAACTTCGAACGGTGGATTAAGCGCTTCATGTAGTGTGTTGGAAGTCAATATACTTCGAACGCTTACATTAGGCGCTGCATGTGCCTTGGTGGAATCCAGTACACTTCGAACGCCTACATTAGGCGCTTCATGTGAAGTGTCTGAATGTGCGTACACTTCGAACGCCTACATTAGGCGCTTCATGTGAAGTGTATGGGAGCCCGAACACTTCGAACGCCTACATTAGGCGCTTCAAGTGTTCTGGCAAAAAGGCAGTACATTTTGAACGCCTACATTAGGCGCTTCATGTGTACTACCAAGTCAAAAGTACTTTTCCCTCGAAATGGGTACGTACACCAAGTAATTTTCTAAGAAGTGTCAGAATTAGTTCGAACAAGCATGAAGGCTGACATTAGGCGCTTCATGTGACTTCGAACGCCTTAAGCTGTCCACATAAGGCGCTTAATGTGACTTCGAACGACTGTTCATTTTCACATTAAGCGCTCCATGTCACTTTGAACGCCTGTTCAACAAATACATTAGGCGCTTCATGTGACTAACGTTACAAAGGTCTTTTTGCTTCACTTTTTAACATTAGTTGACTCTTCGTACCCTCTTCTTTTAGTGCTATTTTCACAGGTTCTCCCTCAAACCTGAAGATGTTAGGCTGCCATTCTTGGCTTTCTTTTTGAAATCTCTCCAAATGTATTTCTACATACCAAGGGAAGATCTCCAAGGATGAAAATGTACCATCACAAGATACCAAAGCCCATTATTGGCTCTGCAGAGGTTTTCAAACGGAAAGAATTCTCAAGAGTGATAAAAGAAGGGTTTTCTTCTCTTCTTCTTCAACTTCCTACATCCAAAAGCTCTCAAGTTTTCTCTCAAGCTCAAGCTCTCAAGATAGTTGTAAACTTTGTACATTTTTACTTTATTGTTGAGAGTGATTACTGTAAGAAGAAGAAGAGTCTTCTTCTTGGTGAGTAAAGATTGTGAGAGATTGTGTAGACTGTTGGTCAAGGAGTAAGGGTGCTTCTTGTTTGAGTTTTCTAGACTTTGAAGGGTTAGTTGATAGTGTTGTGGTGCACTATTCTTCCTACAAGATTTCTTTGAGGGCAAAGAAGATCTTTGGAGGCTAGACTTCAAAGGGTTAGAATTTTCGGTTGTGGTCTAGGCGTGTTGCCTAGTTTTTCCAAATGTTGGATTTTGTTTTTGATTGTTGTTTCTCCCATAGAAATAACAATCCACTTTTTAAAATCCTTCTTGTGTAAAATCAAGAAGGTAGAGGAGTAGAGTCATTTGACTTGAACCTCTATACATCCTTGTGTTCTTTACTTTCTTGCAAGTCTTTATTCTTTCTAAAGAACACATCCAAATATTGGTTGCACTCTAAAACGAAAAATATCCAGAAAATATCCATACTTGGTGAACACACTATTCAACCCCCCTTCTAGCGTGTTCTAAGGGACCTAACAATTAGTATCAGAGCTAAATCTTGTGATTTTGAGTTCAAATAGCAAGATTTGATCTTCACAGTATGGATCCCTTTGTCTTTGATGATGCTAGTTTCCCAAGTGGTGATGCCTCAAGAAGAAGGAGTCAAGAAACACTTCTCCCTTCCATTTCTAGTGTACATGTCAAAGTTCCAATGTTTGATCCTCTAAACTACCCACCATGAAAGTCCAACATGGAAACATACTTACGTTCGTGTGGGTACAGAATATAGAGAGAAGTATCAAAAGGCTCCATTATTCCTTTTGATATTGATTATCCTACTCCTGAAGAGGAGTTACAGTTTGCCATAAATAGCAAAGCTCTTGCTATTTTTAACAGCTCTCTTACTCCAAATGAGAGAGCTCAGATCCAAGGAGTCCAATCCGCTCATGAGGCCTGGACAAAGCTTGAGATGATCCATGAAGGAACATCTAAAGTAAGGAAGGCAAAGAGGAGACAATTGATCAAGCAATTCTACAACTTCACTGTCCCCAAAGGTGAAAAGATTGAGGAGTCCATCTAAAGATTCACCAAATGTAGCGACCCGTCCAGAGCCTTAGTACTCGGAACGAATCACCCACCGTATTTCGCTAATGAAGATACAAGACGTCAATATCGATACAAAACACGTCAGCAGAACGACGTAAATCGATGTCAGCGGAAGTCAAAATAAAAACCTCAAATCATCAATATCATAAATGAACGTCAAAAGTCTAGGATAAATATAAATCCGATACAATGGTCAAACGTAGATAAACACTAAATCTCCAAATTTATATAAACCTCGAGTAGCAAAAATAATCGTCTCAACTGAATCCTCAATGAGTCTCATCGGAATCTCCTAGATCCCGAAACCTCCACTCTTGATCATCCTCGGGTATACTGACTCAGTTGCCTGTCTATCTGCAAAATATGTGAAAGCGTGGTTTGAGCGACAAGTCGCTCAGCAAGTAATCCCACTATACTTACCACGTGATCATACACGGAGGAACAAGTGTAATAAAATAAGTGTCAATATAATAACATGCTTCTCTTCGCAAGTAAATTTACAATTTTTGCCCCTAACGTCCAAAAGCAAACAGAGCAAATAGACCCAACAAAGTAGTAACAAAGTCCAATAAGGTACGTAACAAAATCCAATTAGGGGTTAGTCAAAATCCAAAATCAATGACGCAATTTTTCAAATATGTAATATCAAAATGTCTAAAGTCAAAGGCCCAAATTCCAAATGTCCAAAAGTCTAAAGTTTCAAATCCGATTTAGTCGGTCAAATGTCCAAAATCCAAATCCGAGTACAACTCGGCCCAAATCCAAATATCAAAGAGTTCAAAATCCAAAACCCGACTAAAACGGTCCAAAACAATGCAATGACTACAGCACTTTCCCTACAAATGACTTATACCGTAAGACTTACGAATTGGTCCCCCAATAGTCAATATGCCCCGGCGCTCTATATCACAATAGCCAATATGCCGGGGCGCCCTAATGGCGGCCAATATGTCCGGGCGCTCTATATCCAAAATAGTCAATATGCCTGGACGCTCCGTTTGTTTGGAACCAACCCAGCTTAACGATATATTTCATGTTGTAGAGGTGAATTTCCAGAAATATGCAAATGCAATTTCCAAAACCATTTTTCAAGTCAGTTTACCAATTAATGTACCATTTGGCCCTCACATATATATATTGCACAAATTAATACTTTCATATACATATAGATAAATTCAAATACTTTCGATCCAACACATACTAGTTTTGTACTAATTATATGTCACAAAGGCCTAAGCTCGCCGAATTCCCATCCACTGAAAATATATAACTTTCGGCATTTTCACAAATAATTGCTAAGATTATCAACGTGCTTAACGATAAAAGAATTATTACCCACAAAATGAATTCACTTTGACACCTCCTGGTCACCTGAAATTTTCTAATTTCGTTCAATTTAATTACGAGTCATCATTTAGTATACTTAAAAAGATTTTTAAATTACTAGCAACAAATAAACGTAATATTTCTCATAATCTTTTACCCCCTATACTTTTCTAAAGACTGCAAGCTTGTTGACGCATCAGATTTGCTCTACCAAGACATGTTAATAATTCAAAAAAAATAAAGCTAAAGAAAGAACTTTATCTTACATCCATATATACACATATACATATAATCCATCATATATACATACTCATATACATTCATCTATGCATCCACATATACTTATGTATGATCCGTCATTTGATATCAAAATAACACATAGGTTTTCCAAAAGCATAGCAAGTATAGGAAGATTACTTACAATTCTTGGAGTATACTATACCATAGTGGAAATCAGGGTTGAATCGGACCCAAAACCTTCTCCTTTTTTTTCCTTTCCTTCTTCTTTCTCTCACCCTCACTTAGCTCTCAGTTCTTTTTGTTTAAGTGCTGGCCGAGAGCAACAATGTGAAAATGGGAAGGAATTGAGTTAGGGGTGTTTAAGTAGAATTAAAGATAGATAGTGAATTAATGGAAATAAAGGTAGGGGGTTATAGAAGTCTAAGGAGTAGTAGAAGATAATGGATAAATTAATATAATAGATTCTTATCAATACACCACCGGTTATATACATGCACAATTATCTATTTTTATTATTTATTGTTCTACCGTTTTCTTGCATAAATATGTAACATATCTAATTTTTTTTTGTATTCTTTTTTTTTCTTTTTGACACGGGATATAACAGACTTCCCCCCTTATAATAAGTTTCGTCCTCGAAACTTGTATTTTACGTGGTTCACAGCTTAGTGTAGTCCTACTTAATCCATTCTCCTAATATACGACACGAATATCATTATATCAACCTTACTTTAGGTTGTTAAGCCCTCAATTCCACTTATATCACTTAATGTGTATCATTTAGCTTATATACATGTAATCTACAATTTCGAATTCTTAAACTCATCATCCATGATTCACCTCCTAAACATCCTTTGAGTACTCCTATATGTTAATCATTACACTCCCTTAATACCGAACTAAGTCATCAAATCACCTCTTATATACTTACGAACTAATTCTATGCTCATATCCTTACTCCGTCGGTATATTATTAGCAGCCTAATATACGAATATGTGTATGGAGATTTTTTTTTTCTTCAAATAAAAAGGTAGCTTACATAACTACAATTCGAGATATAGCTTTAATCATTTAAACTAATATCCAGTCTAATTTTTTTTATAAACACAAGATCTAAAGTATTGTTTGTTTCCGCAAAGCAGTGTTTCATGTGACCACTTATAAAAATAATGATATAACATGTTCGCAAAAGTATTATGGTAGAACCGCGTTAAGTACTTGTGACTCAACAATGTAAAGTTTTATAAAACGATTCGAATACTGTGTCTTTCTTTCTCTAAAGAAAGTATGCATGTTTCAAAAAACTACTTTTTTTTTGCTTCGTAAAATTAAGTAAGTTTGATGCAAGTGGTTAAGAAAAACATTTAATGGATAAAACGCTTGCAATATCAATAGTCAACAATAGAATTAATTTCAACAACATAGACGTAATCTAAACAAAAGTTTGAGATATTATATAAGGATTATATAAATATATCGTCCTTTAAGAACATCAACATTTTAAAATATATCTCTTTTTTTCAATTAGAGTTGCCAAAAATAATTAAACCTTCACTGTATTGGTATGCAAGTACGTAAAAGGGGTAGCTTTGTAAAATTACTAGATCAAATGAAATACTTAGGCACAAAATCTTTTAAGTTCTTTTAAAATATATGGGTACCTCAGGGTACGTGCATCTATGAAAATATTTAACTACTTGAGAAATAATAATCCAATACTTCGTATACTTTCTATAATTCATCCTTATTTCCAAGTAAAGATCTCCTATGTACAGTTCCTTATAGGTCTAACATTCGTTTACTCATGGTAAAATCTTTCACTTAAATTGTCCAATCTTAGCATGTCACACTAAATATTGATCGACTTAAGGTGTATAATTCATCATGCTTCCGCGCGTCACACTGACCTACCGTATTTCTTTATTTGGTTATTTCAACCACTAATTCTAACTAAGTTAAATCCCACATGAATTGCAATCACTACTAGTTTATAATTACTTTATTTCAACTCAAGCCTATTAAATTTAAACCAAGTAACTCAATGATCTTAAAGACCAACATTTTGTAACGATTTACCATTACAATGTATTTACTCGATTCCCACCTATCACTACCGATAAATATATCTAATAAGACTAATGTCATCGACCTATTTTGTTATTCTAGATTCAGTATCTTAACCGTAATTGATGTCGTTGGGATATACTGGTATGATGATGATGATGATGAGTATCTTAACCGTAACCAATAAACTCCTTTGTACGGTATACTATGCTAAACTCTACTGATCATAACGCTTATAAATCATGTCTCAGCATCTATCACGCTCATATAAATCATCTCTTGGTATTTTTCATACTACTATTATTCATTTCTTAGTAGCTAGGATCCTAGCTTAGACCTGTGCCTGCTCTGACACTGCCGTCCAAGTAAGGATATAGGCCTGCTTCTTTTTATCCTAATGGTATCGGGTTAATTAGGGTTACTAAGATCACGGCTAAGAGGATGTGCAAATGTTATTATCCAAAACATAGCCAAAATCACATGGACATAACATCGTCTTAGATATGTGTAAACATCAACCAATCATCTCTTAAGCCTGAAGTCATTTCTTAATTCTAAGATCATGCTCAGAATATAATCATCGCTTACGACTAAAAGTCAGTACTTATGTTCAAGATCTACTCTTAAACAAAGCTGCCACTCATATCCAAGATCGTGACTTATGGACAAAATCGTAGCATATGTCGAAGATCATGACTTAGGGGCAAAACCATAACTTAACTTCTAAGATCATGGCTTAAATCTACGTTTCCGCCGTGGATCTAGAGCCATGCTCTGATACCAACTGTAGCGACCCGTCCAGAGCCTTAGTACTCGGAACGACTCACCCACCGTATTTCGCTAATGAAGATACAAGACGTCAATATCGATACAAAACACGTCAGCAGAACGACGTAAATCGATGTCAGCGGAAGTCAAAATAAAAACCTCAAATCATCAATATCATGAATGAACGTCAAAAGTCTAGGATAAATATAAATCCGATACAATGGTCAAACGTAGATAAACACTAAATCTCCAAATTTATATAAACCTCGAGTAGCAAAAATAATCGTCTCAACTGAATCCTCAATGAGTCTCATCGGAATCTCCTAGATCCCGAAACCTCCACTCTTGATCATCCTCGGGTATACTGACTCAGTTGCCTGTCTATCTGCAAAATATGTGAAAGCGTGGTTTGAGCGACAAGTCGCTCAGCAAGTAATCCCACTATACTTACCACGTGATCATACACGGAGGAACAAGTGTAATAAAATAAGTGTCAATATAATAACATGCTTCTCTTCGCAAGTAAATTTACAATTTTTGCCCCTAACGTCCAAAAGCAAACAGAGCAAATAGACCCAACAAAGTAGTAACAAAGTCCAAAAAGGTACGTAACAAAATCCAATTAGGGGTTAGTCAAAATCCAAAATCAATGACGCAATTTTTCAAATATGTAATATCAAAATGTCTAAAGTCAAAGGCCCAAATTCCAAATGTCCAAAAGTCTAAAGTTTCAAATCCGATTTAGTCGGTCAAATGTCCAAAATCCAAATCCGAGTACAACTCGGCCCAAATCCAAATATCAAAGAGTTCAAAATCCAAAACCCGACTAAAACGGTCCAAAACAATGCAATGACTACAGCACTTTCCCTACAAATGACTTATACCGTAAGACTTACGAATTGGTCCCCCAATAGTCAATATGCCCCGGCGCTCTATATCACAATAGCCAATATGCCGGGGCGCCCTAATGGCGGCCAATATGTCCGGGCGCTCTATATCCAAAATAGTCAATATGCCTGGACGCTCCGTTTGTTTGGAACCAACCCAGCTTAACGATATATTTCATGTTGTAGAGGTGAATTTCCAGAAATATGCAAATGCAATTTCCAAAACCATTTTTCAAGTCAGTTTACCAATTAATGTACCATTTGGCCCTCACATATATATATTGCACAAATTAATACTTTCATATACATATAGATAAATTCAAATACTTTCGATCCAACACATACTAGTTTTGTACTAATTATATGTCACAAAGGCCTAAGCTCGCCGAATTCCCATCCACTGAAAATATATAACTTTCGGCATTTTCACAAATAATTGCTAAGATTATCAACGTGCTTAACGATAAAAGAATTATTACCCACAAAATGAATTCACTTTGACACCTCCTGGTCACCTGAAATTTTCTAATTTCGTTCAATTTAATTACGAGTCATCATTTAGTATACTTAAAAAGATTTTTAAATTACTAGCAACAAATAAACGTAATATTTCTCATAATCTTTTACCCCCTATACTTTTCTAAAGACTGCAAGCTTGTTGACGCATCAGATTTGCTCTACCAAGACATGTTAATAATTCAAAAAAAATAAAGCTAAAGAAAGAACTTTATCTTACATCCATATATACACATATACATATAATCCATCATATATACATACTCATATACATTCATCTATGCATCCACATATACTTATGTATGATCCGTCATTTGATATCAAAATAACACATAGGTTTTCCAAAAGCATAGCAAGTATAGGAAGATTACTTACAATTCTTGGAGTATACTATACCATAGTGGAAATCAGGGTTGAATCGGACCCAAAACCTTCTCCTTTTTTTTTCCTTTCCTTCTTCTTTCTCTCACCCTCACTTAGCTCTCAGTTCTTTTTGTTTAAGTGCTGGCCGAGAGCAACAATGTGAAAATGGGAAGGAATTGAGTTAGGGGTGTTTAAGTAGAATTAAAGATAGATAGTGAATTAATGGAAATAAAGGTAGGGGGTTATAGAAGTCTAAGGAGTAGTAGAAGATAATGGATAAATTAATATAATAGATTCTTATCAATACACCACCGGTTATATACATGCACAATTATCTATTTTTATTATTTATTGTTCTACCGTTTTCTTGCATAAATATGTAACATATCTAATTTTTTTTTTTGTATTCTTTTTTTTTTCTTTTTGACACGGGATATAACACCAAACTTGTCAACCTTCTCACAGCGGTTGGCAAGAAAATAGAACAAGAGGATCTCAATCATTGCTTCCTAAACAGTTTAGGAAGAGAATGGAACGCAAAGGTTATGGCCATTGAGGAGTCCAAGGACTTGGAGACCATCACCTTGGACGAACTCTACGGGAATCTCATCACTTATGAGATTCATCTCGACGCGCAAGAAAAGAACGACCCTATTCGCAACTCTACAAAAGCCCTTGCTTGTGAGTCGGAGGACTCGGACGATGAAGTCGGACTTCTAGTTAGAAGATTCCGACGTTTTGCGAGAAAGAATGAGGATGAAGCGAAAAGATCCATCAAAGAAAAATTCTCCAAGGACAAGGTGAAGGACCAAGACAATAAATGCTACAAGTGTGGGAAGTTTGGTCACTTCATGAAGGATTGTCGGGTGAAGGAGCCGCAACTCAAGGACAAGAAGGCCATCTACCAAAGGAAGAAGGCATTGCAAGCGGAAGTAGCCCATTGGGAGAGCATTCTTTCCGGGTCCGAAAGCGACAATGGCGACCATGATGATCTTGCACTCACCGTTGTGGTTCAAGATGATCTTGACAAGGAGTTCTTTGCACTCATGGCCATCGACGATGACATGGAGGTATGCAATATTTCATCTCACTATAGATTAATTGATGAACGAGATGATTTAGTGCAAGAAAATGATCTCTTAGATTTAAAATACAAACGTGTCAAGAAGGAATTTAGACCATGCTTAAATGAATATAATGACATGTTAGAAGATCACATTGCTTTACAACTTGAGCATGATATATTTTTGACAATGCATGTGATTGCACTTGAAGAGAAACATGATTTGATGAAATCATGTGCTCAAGCCCTTGATGAGAAGAAAAATGATTCAAGGGTAAGTGCTACAAAGTAGAGGTTAAGGATGCATATAGGCCAAACATGAAAGCTAAAATCAAGCCTAGTGCCATGTATGCATCTAAGAAGGGAAAGAAAAAGGAACAAGCACAAGTAGTCAAGAACTCCAAAACCTCCTTGAAGAAACAAAGGCAGATGCCTAAGGCAAAGGCTAATGCACCAAAGGCATCACAACCTTTGGTCCATGTCGTGAAACAAAGATCTTCTTCGATTCCAAAGAAGGTTGTCCCTAAAAAGGAATCACGATATGTGCCTACGCACAAGCATTCGCACAAGCATGCGCAATCTCACAAATATACTCCTACATGTTTTATTGCAATAGGAAAGATCATTTAGAAAGAGTATGTAGGGCTAAAAATAACAAGAGTCTTGTGTGGGTACCGAAAGATGAAATGAAGGTTACTAACCTTCAAGGACCCAAAACAAAAAGGGTACCAAATTCATATGGTTCATTTGTAGGCTCTAGCACTCAATGGAGAAAGCAAAGACAAGAAGGTCAAATGGGTCGTGGACAGTGGATGTTCCAATCATATAACGGGAGACAAATGTCTCTTCCATAAACTCACTATGCAAGATAGAGGAGTTGTCCACTTTGGAGGTAGCAAAGGCCAAATCAAAGGACATGGTATTGTGGGTAACGATTCATTCTCTCTTAGTGATGTCTTGTATGTTGTAGGTCTTAAGTTTAACTTGATAAGTGTCAGTCAACTATGTGATGCTAATTATGTGGTAACGTTTTTGAAAACAAAGTGTGTTGTGAAAAAGGGTAATAATATCTTATTTGAGGCTTTGCGTTTCAAAAATATTTACAAACTTAGCATCAACGATTTGGTTTCTCAAAATGTATCTTGCTTAGTTGCAAGAATGATTTGAAGCAACTATGGCATAGACGTCTCGAACATGTATGTTTCAAAACATTTAAATTTATTTGCGAAAATGATAAAGTCCGAGGCCTTCCAAAAATGAGTTTCGAAAACCATGACTTATGTGACACTTTTCAAAAGGCGAAGCTTGTGAAAACAAGCTTCAAACCCAAGACAAATATATCCACCTCCAAACCCCTACAATTGCTTCATATGGATTTTTATGGGGATGTTGGAACAAAAAATTTGGGTGGTAAACATTATACCTCCGTGGTAGTAGATGACTATACTCGTTATACATGGGTGATGTTTCTAGCTAAGAAAAGTGATGCATGTAGTGAGTTTATGAGTTTAAGTAGACGATTGAAAAATTACGTGGGTGACACCATTAAGACCATCCGTAGTGATCGTGGTGGTGAGTTTGATGGTGAATTCGAAAGGTTTTGTGTATCCAAAGGATACTCTCATGACCTTTCGACACCTAAAACTCCTCAACAAAAAGGTGTGGCCGAACGAAAGAATAGAACTCTACAAGAAATGTGTAGAGCAATGTTGAATGAGTTCGGTTTGCCCAAATACTTTTGGGCCAAAGCGGTAAATGCCGCTTGCAATGTGATCAATCGTGTATATTTGAGACCATACCTAAATGTGACACGCTATGAGCTTTGGAATGGAAAAGTTCCCAATATTGGGTATTTCAAAGTCTTTGGTTGCAAGTATTTCATACTTAATACCAAGGATACTTTGGACAAACTTGACCTCAAAGCGGATGAAGATATCTTTTTAGGTTATGCCTCAAATAGTAAGGCATTTCGTGTTTTCAACAAAAGAAGTCAAAAGGTGGAAGAATCAATCCATGTCAAGTTTAATGAGTCACTTAGTTACGAACCTAAACTTAATGAGGATTGTGAAGAAAATGAAGATGTGACTCCTCAAGAAGAGAGTCTTGAGGATATTCCTATTGTTGTTCCTCAACAAGAGATTATTGATGATCCTCCAAATAGAAACATCTTCATTGACTTGAGAGTTGAACCTATTGAAGGTACTCCTCCACCTTGTGTACATGAACTTAGTGAGTCAAATAGAAATATTTCTCATACTCATGTTGATACACAAAATGTAGATAATGCATCACACATTCCGGAACATGAAATTCATGTGAATGATGAAGGTTCATCACTTCCGGAACATGATCTTGAGGAAGTTGGAGGAGATGTCTCCAATCTTCCTAAATCATTTAAGCACAAAAGTTCTCACCCACACGAGTTGGTCATAGGTGATTTAAATAAGGGTATCACCACACGAAGGCAATATAGAGAGAATGCATTTGTCTCTCTTATAGAGCCTAAAAATATTAAAGATGCACTTCTTGATGAAAATTGGATCTTGCTATGCAAGAAGAATTAAACCAATTTGAAAGAAGTGATGTTTGAGAGTTAGTTCCCAAACCACACGATCTTCCTATTATTGGTACGAAATGGGTTTTTCGTAACAAGATGGATGATCAAGGTAATGTCACTAGACACAAGGCTAGGTTAGTTGCTCAAGGATACCGTCAAAAAGAAGGTATTGATTTTGATGAGACTTTTGCACCCGTAGCACGGCTTGAGGCTATTAGGATGTTATTTGCATATGGTTGTTATAGGGATTTTAAACATTACCAAATAGATGTTAAATACGCCTTCTTGAATGGTGTTATTCAAGAAGAAGTGTATGTTGCACAACCTCCCGGGTTTGAATGTCATGATTCACCACATCATGTCTTCAAACTTAAAAAGACTCTTTATGGCCTCAAACAAGCTCCAAGAGCTTGACATGAGAGGTTAAGTACCTTTCTTCTTAATAATGGTTTTTCAAGAGGTAAAGTTGACACTACTTTGTTCATAAAAGAACAAGGTAGAAATCATTTAATTGTTCAAGTATATGTTGATGATATTATTTTTGGTGCTACTAACAATTGTTTTTGTGAGCAATTTGCTAGTCTTATGCAAGGTAAGTTCGAGATGAGCATGATGGGCGAACTTAACTATTTCCTTGGATTACAAATCAAGCAAACCGAAGAGAGCGTGTACATTTCCCAAACCAAATACACAAAGGATTTGCTCAAAAAGTACAATTTTGGTGAAAGAAGATAAATAAACACTCCTATGAGCACAAGTGCCAAGCTTGACAAGGATGAAAAGGGAAAGCATGTCGAGGTAACCTTGTATCGTGGCATTATAGGTAGTCTACTTTATTTGACGGCTAGTAGACCCGATATTTTACATGCAGTGTGTTTATGTGCTAGATTTCAAAGTGATCCTAGGGAGATGCATTTTCTTGCGGTAAAACGCATCCTTAGATACCTTAGAAGTACTTTGAAATTTGGTCTATTTTATCCTAAGAATGCATGTTTTGATTTAAGAGGATATTGTGACTCCGATTATGAGGGGAGTCTTGTTGATAGGAAGAGCACCTCTGGAACTTGTCAGTTTCTTAGAGATTGTCTCGTTTCTTGGTTTTCTAAGAAACAAAACAGTGTGTCTCTTTCTACGGCGGAATCCAAATATGTGTCGGCCGCCTCTTGTTGTGCACAATTGTTATGGATGACAAACACGTTAAATGATTATAACATTCACTTCTCCAAGGTGCCAATTTTGTGTGATAACACGTCTGCTATCAATATTGCACAAAATCCCGTCCAACATAGTCGGACTAAGCACATTGAAGTGAGGTATCATTTCATCCGTGATTGTGTACAAAAGAACTTGGTAAGTGTGGAATTTGTCCCTACATGAGACCAATTAGCAGACGTATTCACGAAACCCTTACCTAGTGATGTATTTGCATCTATAAGAAGTAGGTTGGGGTTGCTCAACATGGGTTGACAATAACCCATCTTGAGTTTTGAGCAAGAAAATTTTCAAATTTTCAAGGTTAGTATACATAAGGCGCTTCATCACAATTACTTCAGGCGTTCGATGTCACATCAAGCGCCTGATGTTAAGGATGTCACTCGTTCGATGTGACATTAGGCGCTTTATGCTCACAAACACTAGCGTTCAATGTTGGATTAAGCACTTTATCTGAGTAAGTTCACTTGTTCAAAGTGACATTAAGCGCTCAATCTACTGTTCCACAACCGTTCGATGTGTCTTTAAGCGCTTCATCTTGTTTTGTGAAGCCGTTCGAAGTCACTTTAGGCGCCTAAACCCTATTTCTTCACAGTCTTCTCCGCTGTCTCTTCAGTTTTCGCGCCAATCAATGATCATAAATTTCCTGCCGCCATTTTCTTCTTTCTCTCCTTCCCACGTTCGACCCCCTTCTTCAATTCCCAATCTTCTTCTCCACTACCTCCCTCACCTCTTCAACTTCTTCCCTCACAAATCTCTCTCCCACTATCACACTCTCCCATCTACCCTCTCTTCCCTCAATTACTTCCAATTACCCTTCATCTTCCTTCATTCTTTTTATAACCCCATTTCTTTTCTTCTTCTCACACCCAAACGTCCCTGCTAATCTTCTCCATTTCCTTCTCTTCTCAAAACCTTACACTCATACCACTTAAATGGCTTCAGCAGGCCCCTCCAAATGCTCTTGCAGTCACAAGCGAAAGCAAACTGCTGGGCTTGGGATTGTGGAACCACAAGAAATAAAATCCATTCGTGAAGGGCTCACCAAGGAAAATTTTCCTTGGTTAAAGAAATTTGACCCAGATATCAAGAAATCACCCCGTCATTTGGACAAAGGAGTGCATGTATCTTTGTACTCCAATCTGCTTTATGAAGAATGGCTCACAAACAACCGGCCTATCGTTCCCCTCAAACTGCTTAGTCTCAGTGATCTGTCTGAGACTCGCAATGCGGATCAGCTTGTCTCCTTGCTAGAGCATCAAGGATGGACCTCTCTCTGGTCCAGGATTGATATGCAAGAATTCTCCCGCGAGCACACCAGGATGTTCTATGCAAATTTGTGGGTTACTCCATAGTCTGCATCTCATTATTTTTCTCTGAATACTGTCGTTGATGGTACGCCTCTTAGTTTTTCTATTCCCAAAATCTGTGATGTCCTAAGGATAAGAAACGAAGGGCTGAGTGACTTTTCCGTATTTGACTGGAGCAGTAATTACGGAATTAGTGAACAAGATGTAAAATTTGATCTGGGATTATTTCCTTCACGAAAGACTCAGAACATGTCTCTGATGGACTGCATCTTGTTGGTCGTTGTCACTTACTGTGTCAATGGTAAGCCGACAAGAAATCCAAGCAATATGGATTTCTACGTCACTTACCGAATCAAACATGAAACCCAACTCAACTTTGCTTGGATTTTGATTGAAGTCATGTTTGCTGCTCTTCGGAAAGCTTCCAAGGCTCTACCTTTTGCAAATATTATTACCATCCTGCTAAAATCAAAAGGTGTTGTCATTCCTGATAATGAACTAACCACGGTGGCTAAGACGGATTTCTATGATAATTATAACATTGCCCCAGCCATCGACTCTCAAAAACGCAAAGCCACTACCCTGCCCGATATTGCTGATGAGGCGGATGAAGGGCCTCAGGAAGGTGGTAGTTTGAGTACTGATGCACAGCTGCGTGCATAAATTCAGTCTTTGGAACAATCTGTTCAGCAACCTCAACTCTGAGATGCGCGTCATGAATATCGATTTGGTGTTCTCAAAGCAGCTTTTCTCCGTGAATTTCCATGGGCCTACCTTCCTCCTGATTTTGATGATTTAGGGGGAGAACATGCCAGAAATGCTGCTGCTGGAGATGCTGGAGATGGTGCTGGTGTTGGTGGAAGCGCACATGCTGGTGGAAGTGGTCAGCAAATGGGTGGTTTTGCAGAATATGCATCAAGTCGTTTTAGTTTCGGGGATTTTCCTCCTGGTGGAAGTGGTGGTGGATTGTAGAATTTTTTTTTTGGATTGCAAAAATATTATCTTTTGATGGCTAGCAACTTATCATTCCTTTCTTTGTTCATTTGAAACTTTTCTTTATTGTTTTAAACTTAAGTTTATGTTAATGTCTTTTGCATCATTATTTGTTGGATTATATGGTTCTCTTCTTGAAAAGTAAATATCGCATTTTATGAGGGGGAGCATATGTTAAGGGGGAGCTAACTTTAAAATTTACGTATTTTGTGAAATCATCAAAAGATGGAGAATGTTAGAATATGTTAGAGTTTTGATGATTTGCACAAGTTGGCACTTCGAACGGTGGATTAGGCGCTTCATGTAGTGTGTTGGAAGTCAGTATACTTCGAACGCTTACATTAGGCGCTTCATGTGCCTTGGTGGAATCTAGTACACTTCGAACGCCTACATTAGGCGCTTCATGTGAAGTTTCTGGATGTGCGTACACTTCGAACGTCTTCATTAGGCGCTTCATGTGAAGTGTATGGGAGCCCGAACACTTCGAACGCCTATATTAGGCGCTTCAAGTGTTCTGGCAAAAAGGCAGTACATTTTGAACGCCTACATTAGGCGCTTCATGTGTACTACCAAGTCAAAAGTACTTTTCCCCCAAAATGGGTACGTACACCAAGTAATTTTCAGAGAAGTGTGAGAATTAGTTCGAACAAGTATGAAGGCTGACATTAGGCGCTTCATGTGACTTCGAACGCCTTAATCTGTCCACATAAGGCGTTTAATGTGACTTCGAACGACTGTTCATTTTCACATTAAGCGCTCCATGTCACTTCGAACGCCTGTTCAACAAATACATTAGGCGCTTCATGTGACTAACGTTACAAAGGTCTTTTTGCTTCACTTTCTAACATTAGTTGACTCTTTGTACCCTCTTCTTTTAGTGCTATTTTCACAGGTTCTCCCTCAAACCTGAAGATGCCAGGTTGCCATTCTTGACTTTCTTTTTGAAATCTCTCCAAAGGTATTGCTACATGCCAAGGGAAGATCTCCAAGGATTAAGATGTACCATCACAAGATGCCAAAGCCCATTATTGGCTCTGCAGAGGTTTTCAAACGGGAAGAATTCTCAAGAGTGATAAAAGAAGGGTTTTCTTCTCTTCTTCTTCAACTTTCTACATTCAAAAGCTCTCAAGTTTTCTCTCAAGCTCAAGCTCTCAAGATAGTTGTAAACTTTGTACATTTTTACTTTATTGTTGAGAGTGATTACTGTAAGAAGAAGAAGAGTCTTCTTCTTGGTGAGTAAAGATTGTGAGAGATTGTGTAGACTGTTGGTCAAAGAGCAAGGGTGCTTATTGTTTGAGTTTTCTAGACTTTGAAAGGTTAGTTGATAGTGTTGTGGTGCACTATTCTCCCTACAAGATTTCTTTGAGGGCAAAGAAGATCTTTGGAGGCTAGACTTCAAAGGGTTAGAATTTTCGGTTGTGGTCTAGGCGTGTTGCCTAGTTTTTCCATTTGTTGGATTTTGTTTTTGATTGTTGTTTCCGCCATAGAAATAACAATCCACTTTTCAAAATCATTCTTGTGAAAAATCAAGAAGGTAGAGGAGTAGAGTCATTTGACTTGAACCTCTATACATCCTTGTGTTCTTTACTTTCTTGCAAGTCTTTATTCTTTCTAAAGAACACATCCAAGTATTGGTTGCACTCTAAAACGAAAAAATCCAGAAAATATACATACTTGGTGAACACACTATTCAACCCCCCTTCTAGTGTGTTCTAAGGGACCTAACATCATGTAGCGTGCAATGTCGATCTAGAAACTTCTGGATTGACATCGAATGCTACTTGAAGCTCTTTAAGCCAGCGATGTCATTCCGGAAGTCTCTGGATTGACTTCGCACGCTACATGAAGCGCTCCACGTGTCTATCTGTTCATATAAAGTTGCAACTCTTCACCATAAGACCTCTCCTTTTGATTTGAACGGTCCTTAACTAACTTGGAGATTATTCATATGCAGAAACAGTTTCTTCAACTTGTTCAAAAGGTATCCAAAGCCTACAAATAGAGAGGCTTACTACCTTTAAAAGAGAGAAGTTTTTTGTGAAAACTTAGAAACATTTCTGAAGAAAATTTCCTTCTTCTTCTACTTTTCTCTATAACATCTCTAGTGCACAAGTTCAATCCCTTTCTCGTAGAGAAAACGAACAAGGAAAGCCATCAAATCCTAGGAAGCATTCGTTTGTAGTTCACCTTACTCAACCGGTGGATGTGAAATTGCTTTTAAGGACAGTGATTCTTATCACGTCTCGGCTTTTTTGTTTTGTTGATTTCGTTTGGTTGGTTCCATCTCACTCATATTTTCCAACACACATAATGAAAATTGCGTCAAGCTGTGTCGATCAACTGATACTTCACAATATAAGATGCGTGACCAATTTAGTAAGTCATTTTGCTTTATTCCATCATATTCCAAAATAAAAGAAGAGTGCGTCCTTGACTCTATTAGAAATGAAAACACTTAAAAGTCGCATGATAAAAGTTTAATGTGTCTTTTTGATTAACAAAACTACGTCGTTTTCTATCGAACACCAGAATTAAACGTCACTTATTGGACAAGGATTCCTATCTAGGTGTAGACAAAAACGAGAAAAGAGTCTCATGGAAATCGAACAACAGTTGCTTACATGATAAATAACTCAATCCACTCTGGTTGAGGCTATCTAAATAGACATGTATGACACCACAACACAATAACTTCATGAAAGCATAAAAAGAAAAAAAAAGAATGAGGGTTTTAGTTACCATAATTTGAAACCAACCACTTCAAAATAATACTCGAGGCGTCAAAGAAAGAGAAGGAGCTGCCATGCCATGCTTCCATTGACCATGCTATTATCTTAGCAAAATAGATCATTAGAAAACAATATCTGTGTGTTTCAACACATGGTTATGGTTGCGTACATCCGACATCTCTCATACTCGCCGTAGACGGGAGCCTCAAGGCAATGAAGTAATGTTGTTGTTGTTTGCTATTATCTTAGTAATTAAACAACCTTACCCATGTGCGCAACCATACCCATGTGTTATAAACACACAGAGGTTGTTTCCTGATGATCCATAATGATGCGTCAAGCTATGTCGATCAACTGTTACTTCATAATATAAGAAGCAAAACCAATTTAGTGAGTCACTTTGCTTTATTTCATCATATTCAAAAGTTAAGGAAGAGTGTGTACTTGACTCCATTCGAAATGGAAACAATGAAAATAAATGTGATACAATACTGCCATGTGCTCAAGTCTAGACAAGTCAGAATAGATCCATAATTTATTCCAAATATAAATTTTGTCCTCAAACGAACCATAGAAAACATGAACTCAAGGCAAGGCCTCCAGAATCCCTTCAAACTATTTGTCACCAGACTCATATCTCCACTTTGTAAACATAAAAGTGAAGCCCTCCACCATTTTTGTCTTCCATAATCTCACAGATGCAGAAGTCTTCTTCTTCGACTTGATTCACTCGGCAGAAACTGTTAGGTCCCTTAGAACACACTAGAAGAGGGGGTTGAATAGTGTGTCACCAAGTATGGATATTTTATGGATATTTTTTTTTTGTTTTGTGGTGCAACCAATACTTGGGTGTGTTCTTTAGAAAGAATAAAGACTTGCAAGAAAGTAAAGAACACAAGTATGTATAGAGGTTCAAGTCAAATGACTCTACTCCTCTACCTTCTTGATGTTTCACAAGAAGGATTTTGAAATAGAGATTGTTATTTCTTTTGGGGGAAACAACAATCAAAGAACAAAATCCAGAAACAGAAAAACTAGGCACTTTGCATAGACCACAACCAAGAAGTCTAACCCTTTGAAGTCTAGCCTCCAAAGATCTTCTTTGCCCTCAAAGAAATCTTGTAGGGAGAATAGTGCACCACACACTATCAACTAACCCTTCAAAGTCTAGAAATCTTAAACAAGAAGCACCCTTGCTCCTTGACCAACAATCTACCCAATCTCTCACAATAGAATTTCACCAAGAAGAAGACTCTTCTTCTTCTTACAATAGTTACTCTCAACAATAAAGTAAAATGTACAATGTTTACAAGTATTTTGAGAGCTTGAGCTTGAGAGAAAATATGAGAGCTTGCCAAGTAGAAAGTTGGAGAAAAAAATGGAGGAAACCCTTCTTTTATCACACTTCAAGTTTCTTCCCGTTTGAAACCCTCTGCACTAACATTAATGGGTTTTGGCATCATGTGTTGGTGAGTCCTCATCATTGGAGATCTTCCTTTGGCATGTAGCAACATTCTTGGAGAGATTTCAAAATGAATGCCAAGAAAGGAAACCTGAAATCTTCAGCAGAGAGGAACCTGTGAAAAAGACACTAAAAGAGGAGGGTACAAAGAGTCAACTGATGTTAAAAAGTGAAGTTTAAGACCTTTGTAACGTTGGTCACATGAAGCGCCTAATGTGCATAAAGCACAGGCGTTCGAAGTGACATAGAGCGCTTAATGTGAAAAAGAACTGTCGTTCGAAGTCACATCAAGTGCCTAATGTGGGCATCTTAAGTCGTTCGAAGTCACATGAAGCGCCTAATGTAGCCCTTCATGCTTGTTCGAACTAACTCTGACATTTTCTCAGAGAAAGTACTTAAGAGTACGTGCCCATTCAGGGAAAAAGTACTTTTGACTTGATGGACTACATAAAGCGCCTAAAAAGACGTTCAAAGTGTTCGCATTTTTTAACAGGGCACATGAAGCGCCTAATTAGGCGTTCAAAGTGTCCTGATTTTCAAACACTTCACATAAAGCGCCTAATCTAGGCGTTCGAATTGTACGCACATCCAGACACTTCACATAAAGCGCCTAATGTAGGCGTTCGAAGTGTACTGGACTCCACCAAGGTACATTAAGCGCCTAATGTAAGCGTTCGAAGTACACTGACTTCCAACAACACACATGAAGCGCCTAATCACTTGTTCGAAGTGCAAATCATCAAAACTCAACATATTCTAACATTCTCCCTCTTTTTGATGATTTCACAACATGCATAACTTATCAAAGCTCCCCCTTAACATATGCTCCCCCTCACTAGATGCAAGAAAAAAAATAACTTGAGAAGAACAAGGTGATGAAACAATTTAATGAACATCAACAACGAAATACCAAGTCATAATTTCTTGCAATAAACAATAACTTGAAATTTTCACAGCCAACAACAAAAATAAGGAAAGTTACATAGCACCACCACTTGGTGGTGTAAAACCACTAAAGCCAAAACCTACACTAGCGGCAAAATAAGTGAATCCACCCATGGATCCTCCAACATCTCCAGAGCCACCAGCATCACCACCACCGCCAGCACCACCAGCACCACCACTTTCTCCCCCTAAATCATCAAAATTAGGGGGAAGAGCCCACGGACAGACTTGCATGAATGCATTTCGAAATGCAGTCATACGCAGTTCATTGCGCTCATTACGAGCTTCATTCCGTACATGCCGAGCTTCATGCTCAGCATCACGAAGATGCAACTGTTGAACAGTCTGTTCAAGTGCAGCAATGTGTGATAGCAATTCAGCAGAAATACTACCACCAGCAGCATCTTGAGGTCCCTCCGCGACCTCGTCGTCATCATGAATGGTGGTGGCCTTCCGTTTCTGCGAGTCAATGTCCTGGGCGATATTGTAGTGATCATAGACGTCAGATTTGGCAACTGGGATCAACTCATCATCAGAAATGTCAACACCTTTTGATTTTAACAATATTGTGACAATATTGGCAAAAGGTGAAGCTTTCGACCCTTTTAGGAGAGCTACAAACATGACTTCTATGAAAATCCATGCGAGATTCAGCTGGGTCAGATGTTTGAGACGGTAAGATACATAGAAATCCATGTTGCTGGGATTTCTAGTAGCCTTACCATTGATGCAGTAGGTGACCACCGCTAGCAAGATGCAATCCACCAATGGCATGTTCTGAGTCTTTTTGGAGGGGAAATACCCCAAATCGAATTTAACATCCTGCTCACGGACGCCGTATTTGACACTCCAGTCAAATACGGAGAAATCAGTCGATCCCTCATTTTGGATTCTCAGGACTTCACAAATTTCAGGGATAGTGAAGCCGAGAGAAGTACCATCAATAACAGTGTTGAGGGAAAAAGTTTGAGACTCAGATTGTGGAGTGACCCACAAATTTGAATAGAATAGCCGGGTGTGCTCGCGGGAGTATTTTTGCATGTCAGGTCTGGACCAAAGAGATGTCCAGCCTTGATGTTCCAACAGGGGAACAACTTCAAAAGCAGTGCTCGTCTAAGGAAGATTGCTGAGATTGAGCAGTTTCAGAGGGATAACGAGACGATTGGATGCTACCCATTCTCGGAATAGCATGCCGGAGTAGTAAGAGACATGAGCACCTTTGTCAATGGTGTGTGGAGGCTTCTTGATGTCGGGCTCAAATTTCTTCAACCAAGGAAAGTTGTCCTTGGTGAGCCCTTCACGAATGGCCGTGATTTCAGGCGGCTCAACAATTCCTTGTCCAGCTGTTTGTTTTCGCTTTTGGGTGCGTGGACGTTTTGAAGGACCAGCGGAAGCCATTTGATAGAAAGGTGTGAAAAAGGAGAAGTCTTTACAGTAGAGGCAGAGAGATGATATGAAGATGTGAAGAGGAATGAAGAAAAGGTTGGGTTTTTAAAGGTGAATGAGGAAGATGAAAGGATGGTGGAATAAAGTGAGATGAAGGATTAATGGGAGAGTGGAGGAGTGGGAGAGAGTTTTGAGGAAGAAGGTGAAAAGTTTTAAGTGAATGGGAAGAGGAGAAGGTAGACGTGGGGAAGTGGGGAAGAGAAAAAGGGCGGCAAAGAATTGATGGTCCTTGAATGGCGCGAAAACAGAAGAGGCAGCGGAAGAGATAGTGTGAAATTAGGGTTGAAGCGCCTAAAGTGACTTCGAACGACTTCACACAATGGGATGAAGCGCTTAAAGTCACATTGAACGACTGTGGAGATGCAGATTGAGCGCTTAATGTCACTTTGAACGAGTGAACTCATTTTGATAAAGCGCTTAATCATACATCGAACGCCAATGTAAAGGGACATAAAGCGCCTGATGTCACTTCGAACGAGTGACATCCTTAACATCAGGCGCTTGATGTGACATCGAACGCCTGAAGCAAGTGTGATGAAGCGCTTTATGTGCACTGATCTTGAAAATTTTAAAATTTTCGTGCTCAAAACTCAAGATGGTTTTATCAACCCATGTTGAGCAATCCCAACCTACTTCTTATAGATACAAAGACATCACAAGGTAAGGGTTTCGTGAAAATGTCCGCTAGTTGGTCTCGCGTAGGAACGAATTCCACACTAACCAAGTTCTTTTGTACACAATCACGGATGAAATGATACCTCACTTCAATGTGCTTGGTCCGACTATGTTGGACGGGATTTTGTGCAATGTTAATAGCGGAAGTGTTATCACACAAAATTGGCACCTTTGAGAAGTGAATGTTATAATCATTCAACGTGTTTGTCATCCATAATAACTGTGCACAACACGAGGCGGCCGACACATATTCGGATTCCGTCGTAGAAAGAGACACACTGTTTTGTTTCTTGGAAAACCAAGAAACGAGACAATCTCCGAGGAACTGACAAGTTCTGGAGGTGCTCTTCCTATCAACTAGACTCCCCGCATAATCGGAGTCACAGTATCCTCTTAAATCAAAACATGCATTCTTAGGATAAAACAAACCAAATTTCAAAGTACTTCTAAGGTATCTAAGGATGCGTTTTACCGCAATAAAATGCATCTCCCTAGGATCACTTTGAAATCTAGCATATAAACATACTGCATGTAAAATGTCGGGTCTACTAGCCGTCAAATAAAGTAGACTATCTATAATGCCACGATACAAGGTTACCTCGACATGCTTTCCCTTTTCATCCTTGTCAAGCTTGGCACTTGTGCTCATAGGAGTGTTTACCTCTCTTCCTTCACCAAAGTTGTACTTTTTGAGCAAATCTCTTGTGTACTTGGTTTGGGAAATGTACATACCTTCTTCGGTTTGCTTGATTTGTAATCCAAGGAAATAGTTAAGTTCGCCCATCATGCTCATCTCGAACTCACCTTGCATAAGACTAGCAAATTGCTCACAAAGACAATTGTTAGTAGCACCAAAAATAATATCATCAACATATACTTGAACAATTAAATGATTCCTACCTTGTTCTTTTATGAACAAAGTAGTGTCAACTTTACCTCTTGAAAAACCATTATTAAGAAGAAAAATACTTAACCTCTCGTACCAAGCTCTTGGAGCTTGTTTGAGGCCGTAAAGAGCCTTTTTAAGTTTGAAGACATGATGTGGTGAATCATGACATTCAAACCCGGGAGGTTGTGCAACATACACTTCCTCTTGAATAACACCATTCAAGAAAGCGGATTTAACATCCATTTGGTAAAGTTTAAAATCCCTATAACAAGCATATGCTAATAACATCCTAATAGCTTCAAGCCGTGCTACAGGTGCAAATGTCTCATCAAAATCAATACCTTCTTCTTGACGGTATCCTTGAGCAACTAACCTAGCCTTGTTTCTAGTGACATTACCTTGATCATCCATCTTGTTACGAAAAACCCATTTCGTACCAATAATAGGATGATCGTGTGGTTTGGGAACTAACTCCCAAACATCACTTCTTTCAAATTGGTTTAATTCTTCTTGCATAGCCAAGATCCAATTTTCATCAAGAAGTGCATCTTTAATATTTTTAGGCTCTATAAGAGAGACAAATGCATTCTCTCTATATTGCCTTCGTGTGGTGATACCCTTATTTAGATCACCTATGACCAACTTTTGAGGGTGAGAACTTTTGTGCTTAAATGATCTAGGAAGATTAGAGACATCTCCTCCAACTTCCTCTTGATCATGTTCCGGAAGAGATGAACCTTCATCATTCACATGACTTCCATGTTCCGGAATGTGTGATGCATTATCTATATTTTGTGTATCAACATGAGTATGAGAAATATTTCTATTTGACTCACTAAGTTCATGCACACTAGGTGGAGGAGTACCTTCAATAGGATCAACTCTCAAGTCAATGAAGATGTTTCCATTTGGAGGATCATCAACAATCTCTTGTTGAGGAACAACCATAGGAATATCCTCAAGAATTTCTTCTTGAGGAGTCACATCTTCATCTCCTTCACAATCCTCATTAAGTTTAGGTTCGTCACTAAGTGACTCATTAAACTTAACATGGATTGATTCTTCCACCTTTTGACTCCTTTTGTTGAAAACACGAAATGCTTTACTATTTGAGGCATAACCTAAAAAGATACCTTCATCCGCTTTGAGGTCAAGTTTGTCCAAAGTATCTTTGGTATTAAGTATAAAACACTTGCAACCAAAGACTTTGAAATACCCAATGTTGGGAACTTTTCCATTCCAAAGCTCATAGGGTGTCACATTTAGGTATGGTCTCAAATAGACACGATTGATCACATGGCAAGTGGCATTTACCGCTTCGGCCCAAAAATACTTGGGCAAACCGAACTCATTCAAAATTGCTCTACACATTTCTTGTAGAGTTCTATTCTTTCGTTCGGCCACACCATTTTGTTGAGGAGTTCTAGGTGCCGAAAGGTCATGAGAGTATCCTTTGGATACACCAAACCTTTCGACATCACCATCAAACTCACCACCACGATCACTACGGATGGTTTTAATGGTGTCACCCACATGATTTTCCAATCGTTTGCTTAGACTCATAAACTCACTACATGCATCACTTTTCTTAGCTAGAAACATCACCCACGTATAACGAGTATAGTCATCTACTACCACGAAGGTATAATGTTTACCACCAAGCTTTTTTGTTCCAACATCCCCATACAAATCCATATGAAGCAATTGTAGGGGCTTGGAGGTGGAAATATTTGTCTTGGGTTTGAAACTTGTTTTCACAAGCTTCGCCTTTTGACAAGTGTCACATAAGTCATGGTTTTCGAAATTCATTTTTGGAAGGCCTCGGACTTTACCATTTTCGCAAATAAATTTAAATGTTTTGAAACATTCATGTCCGAGACGTCTATGCCATAGTTGCGTCAAATCATTCTTAGCAACTAGACAAGATACATTTTGAGAAACCAAATCACTGATGTTAAGTTTGTAAATATTTTTGAAACGCAAAGCCTCAAATAAGATCTTATCTTCCTTTTTCATAACACACTTTGTTTTCAAAAACGTTACCTCATAATTAGCATCACAGAGTTGACTGACACTTATCAAGTTAAACTTACGAACTACAACATATAAGACATCACTAAGAGAGAAGGAATCGTTACCCACAATACCATGTCCTTTGATTTGGCCTTTGCTACCGCCAAAGTGGACAACTCCTCCGTCTTGCATAGTGAGTCTATGGAAGAGATGTTTGTCTCCCGTCATATGGTTGGAACACCCACTGTCCACGACCCATTTGACCATCTTGTCTTTGCTTTCTCCATTGAGTGCTAGGGCCTACGAAAGAACCATATGAAGTTGGTACCCTTTTTGTTTTGGGTCCTTGAAGGTTAGTCACCTTCACCTCGCCTTTCGGCACCCACACAAGATTCTTATTATTTTTAGCTCTACATACTCTTTCTACATGGCATTTCCTATTGCAATAAAAACACGTAGGAGTATGCTTGTGAGTTGGTGTATGCTTGTGCGAATGCTTGTGTGTAGGCACATGTCGTGTTTCCTTTTTAGGAACCACCTTCTTTGGAATAGAAGAAGGTTTTTGTTTCACAACATGAACCAAAGGTTGTGATGCCTTTGGTGCATTAGCCTTTTGTTTAGGCATGTGCCTTTGCTTCTTCAAGGAGGTTTTGGACTCCTTGACCACTTGTGCTTGTTCCTTCTTATTCCTCTTCTTAGATGCATACATGGCACTAGGTTTGATTTTAGCCTTCATGCTTGGCCTAGATGCATCCTTGATCTCTACTTTTGTAGCACTTACCCTTTACTCATTTTTCTTATCATCAAGGGCTTGAGCACATGATTTCATCAAATCATGTTTTTCTTCTAGTGCAATCACATGCATGGTCAAAAATATATCATGCTCAAGTTGCAATGCAATGTGATCTTCTAACGTGTCATTATATTCATTTAAGCATGCTCTAAACTCTTTCTTGACACGTTTATATTTTAAATCTAGAAGGTCATTTTCTTGCACTAAATCATCCCGTTCATCAATAATTCTATAGTGAGATGAGATATTACATACCTCCATGTCATCATCAATGGCCATGAGTGCGAAGAACTCCTTGTCAAGATCATCTTGAACCACACCCGTGAGTGCAAGATCATCATGATCGCCATTGTCGCTCTCGGACCCGGAAAGAATGCTCTCCCAATGGGCTACTTCCGCTTGCAAGGCCTTCTTCCTTTGGTAGATGGCCTTCTTGTCTTTGAGTTGCGGCTCCTTCACCCGACAATCTTTCATGAAGTGACCAAGCTTCCCACACTTGTAGCATTTATTCTCTTGGTCCTTCACCTTGTCCTTGGAGTACTTTTCCTTGATGAATCTTTTGGCTTCATCACCATTCTTTCTCGCAAAACGTCGGAATCTTTTGACAAGAAGTCCGACTTCATCGTCCGAGTCCTCCGACTCGCATACAAGCGCCTTAGTGGAGTGGCGAATAGGGTCGTTCTTTTCTTGTGCATCCAAATGAATCTCATAAGTAATGAGATTCCCATATAGCTCATCCAAGGTGATGGTCTCCAAATCCTTGGACTCCTCAATGGCCGTCACCTTTGCGTTCCATTCTCTTCCTAAACTGTTTAGGAAGCAATGGTTTAGATCCTCTTGTTCTATTTTCTTGCCAACCGCTTTGAGAAGGTTGACAAGCTTGGTAAATCTTTGGATGGACTCTTCAATCTTTTCACCTTTAGGGACAGTAAAATTATAGAACTGTTTTATCAACTGTCTCCTCTTGGCCTTTCTTACTTGAGACGTTCCTTCGTGGATCATCTCAAGCTTTGTCCAAGCCTCATGAGCGGATTGGACACCTTGAATCTGTGATCTCTCATTTGAGAAAAGAGAGCTGTTTAAAATAGCAAGAGCCTTGCTATTTATGGCCAACTGAAACTCCTCTTCAGGAGTAGGATCATCAATATCTATGGGAATCATAGAGCCTCTTGAGACCTCAACCCATATTCTGTGCCCACATGAACGTATATAGGTTTCCATATTTGACTTCCATAGTGGGTAGTTTAGAGGATCAAACATGGGAACTTTGACATGAACATTTGAGATAGAAGGGAGTAGGGTTTCTTGCCTCCTTCTTCTAGAGGCATCAGCACTAGGAGAACCCACATCATCAAAAACAAAGGGATCCATACTATAATGATCAAATCTTGTATTTGGACTCAAATAAGCAAGATGTGACTCTGATACCAATTGTTAGGTCCCTTAGAACACACTAGAAGGGGGGGTTGAATAGTGTGTTCACCAAGTATGGATATTTTATGGATTTTTTTTCCTTTTGTGGTGCAGCCAATACTTGGGTGTGTTCTTTAGAAAAAAAAAAGACTTGCAAGAAAGTAAAGAACACAAGTATGTATAGAGGTTCAAGTCAAATGACTTTACTCTTCTACCTTCTTGATGTTTCACAAGAAGGATTTTGAAATGGGGATTGTTATTTCTTTTGGGGGAAACAAAAATTAAAGAACAAAATCCAGAAACAGAAAAACTAGGCACTTTGCCTAGACCACAACCAAGAAGTCTAACCCTTTGAAGTCTAGCCTCCAAAGATCTTCTTTGGCCTCAAAGAAATCTTGTAGGGAGAATAGTGCACCACACACTATCAACTAACCCTTCAAAGTCTAGAAATCTTAAACAAGAAGCACCCTTGCTCCTTGACCAACAATCTACCCAATCTCTCACAATAGAATCTCACCAAGAAGAAGGCTCTTCTTCTTCTTACAATAGTTACTCTCAACAATAAAGTAAAATGTACAATGTTTACAAGTATTTTGAGAGCTTGAGCTTGAGAGAAAATCTGAGAGCTTGCCAAGTAGAAAGTTGGAGAAGAAAAATGGAGGAAACCCTTCTTTTATCACACTTCAAGTTTCTTCCCGTTTGAAACCCTCTGCACTAACATTAATGGGTTTTGGCATCATGTGTTGGTGAGTCCTCATCATTGGAGATCTCCCTTTGGCACGTAGCAACATTCTTGGAGAGATTTCAAAATGAATGCCAAGAAAGAAAAACCTGAAATCTTCAGCAGAGAGGAACCTGTGA
>AP025066.1:29864044-29883732 GCA_036186865.1 Eustoma russellianum
AAACCTGAAATCTTCAGCAGAGAGGAACCTGTGAAAAAGACACTAAAAGAGGAGGGTACAAAGAGTCAACTGATGTTAAAAAGTGAAGTTTAAGACCTTTGTAACGTTGGTCACATGAAGCGCCTAATGTGCATAAAGCACAGGCGTTCGAAGTGACATAGAGCGCTTAATGTGAAAAAGAACTGTCGTTCGAAGTCACATCAAGTGCCTAATGTGGGCATCTTAAGGCGTTCGAAGTCACATGAAGCGCCTAATGTAGCCCTTCATGCTTGTTCGAACTAACTCTGACATTTTCTCAGAGAAAGTACTTAAGAGTACGTGCCCATTCAGGGAAAAAGTACTTTTGACTTGATGGACTACATAAAGCGCCTAAAAAGGCGTTCAAAGTGTTCGCATTTTTCAACAGGACACATGAAGCGCCTAATCAGGCGTTCAAAGTGTCCTGATTTTCAAACACTTCACATAAAGCGCCTAATCTAGGCGTTCGAAGTGTACGCACATCCAGACACTTCACATAAAGCGGCTAATGTAGGCGTTCGAAGTGTACTGGACTCCACCAAGGTACATTAAGCGCCTAATGTAAGCGTTCGAAGTACACTGACTTCCAACAACACACATGAAGCGCCTAATCACTTGTTCGAAATGCAAATAATCAAAACTCAACATATTCTAACAGAAACTGCCCCATCCCCCGACATAAAATACCCGCCGATCCCCCCACTGCGCGAGCTTAGTTTGCCATTTTCTCCCCTGCTTGTCGCGTATAATTGACTCTCGCGGCAACTGAAGGGCGTAGTCTTTAACAACAGTAAATGGAATACGCTGCAGTCGATAACATGGCCTTTGTTTATAATGACTCAAACTTATGGTGTACAGTAAAAATGTATGAAAGGACATAAAATAATGGTTTCTAATTGGTTGCATTCAATAGTAATCTACTACTTAGCAATCATATGGTAACAAAAGAACTTACTTTTTTACCTTGTAACCTTTTTTCACATTAAACTGTTCAACAACAACAACATTACCCCAGTGCCTTAGAGGCTCCCGCCTATAGCAGGGTATGAAGAGGTCAGATGTACGCAATTATACCCATATGTTAGAAACACACAGAGGCTCCCGATGACTTGCGTCAAGCTGCATCGATCAACTGCTACTTCACAATATAAGAAGCGCAACCAATTTAGTAAGTCATTTTATTTTATTCCATCATCCTAAGTCAAGAAAGAGTTTGTCATTGACTCCATTGGAAATGGAAACTACATTAAACTAAACTAGTTCAATAGAAAGCAAATAGTAGGACAGCTAGTTCGGCATAAAAGATGATAACAACAACAACAACATTACCCATTGCGTTAGATGCTCCCGTCTATGACAGGATATGGGGGGCCGGATGTACGCATACACATGTGTTAGAAACATACAGAGGTTGTTTTCTAATGATCCATAATGAAATTGCGTCAAGCTGTATCGATCAACTGCTATTTCACAATATAAGAAGCGCAACCAATTTAGTGGTGACGAAATAGGGATTCTTGGGCCGAGGAGCGAGACCAAGTTTGAAGATCTGATAGCCATAGACATGACTCTTTTTGTTGCCATTGTATGTAGCTGCACAAGGCAGATCCATTCTTTTGTTCTTGTGCTGGGGAGGTCTAGTCTTTCTGCCTCCATCTGAATATTATAATATAACAGGATATTGATAAGTGCACTTAATTAAAACATATACCATGCACAATTATTTCTATGTATATTGACCTAATAATATATTCTCCGCGCCGGTAGAAAAGTAACACAACGAGATTACTCTATTGCTTTAGATACTCCTGTCTATAACAGGATATGAGAGGGCCGGATGTATACAACTATACCATGTGTTAGAAACACACAGAGGTTGTTTTCCCATCGCCCATAATGAAAATTGCGTCAAACTGTGTCGATCAACTGTTACTTCACAATATAAAAAGCGGCGCCAACTTAGTGAGTCATTTTAGTATATTCCATCATATTTCAGAGTCAAATGCGTCTTTTACTATATTGGAAATGGAAACAACTTCGGTAGAAAAGTAGATTATCCATAAGAGAACAAACACAAAAACAGCTCCTTTGAATAGAAAAGAAGAGAAAACAAAGAACATAGATTTCAAAAAAGAAGCATGAATCAAGTCTTAATTCCATTGTTTTTGTATAATTACAAAAAGAGCTCCACAGTGTCTTACACAAGGTCAAGAGTCGATTATACTCTGAACCCAAGTGAATAAACACTTGAAGTAAACATATATATATACATATATTTATTTATTTATTTATTTATATATAACGAAGGCAAAGCCTTCTTTATTTTATTGATGATCTCCACTTACGGCGGAGGAAAAACCGCATTTATTACCTTATCCAGAAAAGAACAGATAAACCTAGCATTACAATAGAAGAAAGAAGTACCGATCTAAGGAAACCGAGTTCGGAGTATGATTTTTCCTTTACCGCGGGTTTCAACTTGTGAAGGAGGCGGAGGAGATATACCCTTTTTTGCACACCGCTGCTTGCGAGCTGTCTTAGACTTATACGGTATAAAACCTTCATCATATTGGATTTCCAAATCAATTTCTATTTCCCTTTGTGAATTTGTGTCTGCTTCTGCATCTTCAATTTCTGGCATCTCATGTAAAGCTGAGGTCGGAACATCCTCTTTAGTGACACCAAGCATATTATAGCAATAATCATCGCACACATGAGCCGGGTTCCATGCATATATATATATGTACGTACGTACGTATGTATAAATGCAAAAACCTTGAAAAGTTGAATTAAAAAACTTATGATGTTTCCACTCCTCTTGAGCTTTTGAGCTGCAAATTCCTTTTTCGAGCGTTCTTTGACATGCTTAAAACCATCATCTTCTGACTCATCTTCTACCTTACGTCTATATTCTTCATCCTTCGTGCTTTCCTTCGACTCTATATCGTTCTCCATCTCTTCTTCTGATTCTTCTTCTTTCTCTGCTTGTTCTCCCATCCGAGGAGCAAGTCCCACTTTGAAACTTTGATAGCCATACACATGACATTTTTTGTTTGTGTTGTATGTAGCTGCATGAGGTAGAGTCATCCTTTGTTTTTGTGCTGGGGAGGTCTTGTCTTTCTGCCTGCATCTAAATATCAAATGTATAATATAAGGTTAATACGTTTTTAGTGGGCCATCTGTAAATTCCACTGTAAATCTGGTGGTATATCCTGACCCGATTAGAAAACCTCTCCTCGACTTAAACTTTATATCACCAAAAAAAAGTTTGACAAAATAGTAATTCTCATCATTTAATAATAGATTGTGATTAATAATATGTAAAATACTTAACAATTTGGAGCCTCCCCAATGTCTTCAATTCAATCTTAAGTATTAACAATTTGAAAATAGCCGTTAGCCACTCTATGGATTGATTTGATCCTCCAAAGCCACTCTAGAGAATCTTAGACATGGATATAATAGTCAAGGAAGCATGTTTAATGTTATGGAAAAGTCCACAAGAAATTTGAGCAAGATTGGAAAGAGAAAACACCATGAATCTCCCTTGTATTTTGTTCTAACGGCCATAAAAATTTGAATTCTGGATGACATCGATCGATGTGTTTGAATTGAGAGATCGATGTCCTCTAGTGAGGTTTCAGTTGTGAACCTGCCATACATTGATCGATAGATGTCTCTTCTTGAGAGACTGATGTGACATCGATCGATCGATGTCCCAAAGCTGAGAGATCGATGTCCTCCAGAGAGGTTCCAACTTTGAACCTTCACTACGTTGATCAATCGATGTCTCTATCCTTAGAGACTGATGTCACATCGATCGATCGATATCCCCCCAGTTTGAGAGATCGATGTTGGACAGAAAGGTTCCAACCTTGAACCTTCCAACATAGATCGATTGGCATCTCTCTTTGAGAGACTAATGTATACATCAATCGACCTATGTGAGAGATCGATGTATCATAGTGTGTTTTTCTTACTTTGCTTCAAAATCCAAGTGTGAATTTCCTTTTTAACTCTTTCAAAACATCTTCTCAAATCATCAAAACATTTCATATCCCAACAGAAAGTGACCAAGTCAGTCATACGAGCTGACATGGATAACAAAGTTGAACTGAGGTGGTATGGACAAAATAAGGCCGCAATAAAATGAAGAAGACAGACGTGCTGAGGTAAAGAAGAGCTGAAGAGAAGTGAAGCAAAACCAAAGTGAAGAAATGCTGAGCCGAGGTACCGAGGTGAAGCACAAGCTAGACACCAATGCTAAGGCCGAGGTGTCATACTTAGCCTTGTAAATATTGTAACTTAGAATCTTTAATCTACATGAGGCAGAGTTTATAGGTAACTAGTTGTTACCTTATAGACGTTAGAAAACGCTGTAGCAGAATAGTAACCACTGCACAAGTGGTAAAATAAAGCGTTAGAAATAGAAAGATCCATATAAAAGAAAAAAAACCTTGTAAATTTAAACCTAACTTGAATGAATTTTTGAATTCTTCAATCTCGACATATGTTTCCTTAGTATGCACAAGAAATAGTGCATATGACCCACTAAAATGTGATGTTTCCTTACTAAATGCATATATGGCTATATTTTATGGTTTCTTGGTATATTTTTAATCTTAGATCCCGACGCCTCAATGATAAGATTTGACGTTTCGTGTTCATTTAATACAGTTAATCTTAATCATGTATTCTTAATGATCATTTCCTTTTTTAGTGGAAAACTCCAAGCTAGCTCATTTTAGAAAGACAAGAACATAGACATGACGGAAACATTTGAACCTTAATTATATAAAAGGATTCAGTCAAAAAGCATGAATCAAGTCTTAGTTTCAGTGTTTTGTACAATTATGAAAAAGAGAGTTTCATATTGTTCTACACAGTATCCAAGTCAACTATATTCTGAAGCCAAGTGAACTCTCATGTGTGGTTGAAGTAAAAATAAATATGTATAAATGCAAAAAATCTTGAAAAGTTCAATTAAGAAACTTGCCTCTTATATTTCCACTTTTCTAGGTTTCAAGGTTTTTGCATTTATACATATTTATATTTACTTCTCTCTGTTTTTCATAAAACCCATAGTTCAAGTAAATATAAATATGTATAAATGCAAAAACCTTGAAACCTAGAAAAGTTCTTCATGTAGATCTAGCTCTCAACCACGTAGAACACATTATAAGAGATGTTGAAGGGACTGGTTGCTCCATTATATGCATGCTAATAGGGCAAGTTTCTAAAGTAGCATGATTCTTCTTAATGAACCCCAAAATCATTTTATTTATATGAAATCCTTGTTTCTGAAGCCTATTCAATATGTTGCACGATGAAGCCGGATCTTCACCAAGGGTCTAGATGACCTCAAATTAGCTCCGTCAGTTAACTTGAAGAGTTGTTAACTGGGATTGAAAGTTTGTAGCTGGAATAGCGCCTAATATCCTGCACGAGAAAGCACAGGTCAGAGGTCCCGGGGGTTGATCCCGGGAAAAATCCTCCGACGCTCAAGTCAGTTTGGGCCATATCTCACTGAGATTATAATTTAAGAGGTGAGTTAAGAGTTTCTCACGGTATGAGCCGAAGAGCAAAGGGTATGAGCTCGCTTTAGAGTATGAATGTTTGAACTCCGGATTCGGATCTTGGTCCCTTTCTTTGTCTTGATTGGCTTGCTTTTATAGACCTTTTCCCCGTCTTTATCTCCTGATAGTGGAGTGTGGATAGGACGTTTGCTTGGGGCAGAAAGCTTTAAGGCGCCGTAGGTCTGCTGATGTGATCAGTAGTCTGACTGATGTGACTAATAGGCCGGCCTGGTTGATGTAACTAGTAGGCCGGCTGTTGTGACCTTGGCGTGTTCAGGAAGAATACCCAGCTGTAGTCACTATATTTGAATTGCACCTCTGTTTGAGGGTCCCACAAAGTAATATCGTGCTGGGTTCCTTTACCGAAGTGCACAACTGAACTTTGCCGAAGTGCAGGATCAACCCTTGCCGAAGTGCATGACTAAGCCTTGCCGAAGTGCATGACTTAGCCTTGACGAAGTGCATGACTTAGCCTTACCCAGCTGAAGTGGTCTGAAATGCCGTACTGGGACATAAACTGGAGTTGGTGCCGAGGTGCAAATCTTGACATATTCTTCGATGCTATAAGGGCGTCATGATGCCTTGCTGAGGTGCCGTTGAGGCTGAACAGCCATGCTTGGGCGCTGTACTGCTGAACTGCAGTACTGTGAATGCTGAACTACTGGAGTCGAACCATTGACTGTTGTTGACTAACAAACGATTTAATTATGGTTTATCATTTGCCCCAGATTTTGTGTGGCTGAGCTGAACTGCGAAAGCGGACAAATATTGTTTTAATGGATCCGTGACGTGGCAGACCTTCATTAATCACGCGGTTGTCCTTTTCCTTGCGCAGTAATTCCCGCTTTTAATGTAAGCCCTAACTCCGACACCTTATCATTACTTTTTTGGCAGTTTCATTCCCCGAGGGAGGGAAATGCGTGAACCTCTGCCTCTTTAAATTTCAAACGAAAAGGTGCAACCTTTCGCTTTTTCTCTCTTATAAATTGAAACGAGTCCCTCAACTTACTCATGTCTTCTATTGTTGCAACCCTTTCTTCTTCGGATTCCCAGAACATGTATACTCCCTCTTACCCAGAGGATCTGGAGGGTAACCGTGAGGTTCAATCCCTCCACGAAAAATCCGACTCCGATGGGGACATCCGTTCTTTAAGGAGGTTACGCCTTACTAGCGGACCTTCTTCGGTTGCTGCCACATCCTCCACATTAGTACCCCTGCCATCTCTTGATAGGGGTTCTCCTTCAACACATCCCCTACCAGTAAAGGGTTCATTTTGCTGCACTTCAAACATGGATAGGTCGAATAAATCAGCCTTCTTTTCACTTTCTGCAAAACAAGCATCCCGATCTATGATGACACAGAAGGCATTATCATGGCAGGACAAGACTTTACTGCAGAGTTTAGGTTTCAAAGAATCATCCTCCGAAGGATGGTTGAAATCATTTTCTAAGTTTATATCTGTTGGAATTGCAGTGCTTGAATATTCTTGATTTGTTGCACTGGCGTCGAATTGATGATCCTCACCAATCAAATCCAACATATTCCTTGCTTGAGCCTTATTTATGCTAAGTCTTGCTTTTTTTTAAGTGGTTGACCAACCTTGCCGGAGTTTATTTCACTGCTACCATGTCTTGAAGATGGTATTACAACTTATAGACTGGCTTGCTGATCTCCTTAATTCTGAGGCCGAAAGCTGTGTTTGAAGAGCTCCTTGAATAATTCCAAGAAAGGCATCGACCCTAGAGAAGCCGGCTAGGAGGAGGGGCAGTAGTCTAGGATTTTTCTTCTCTTGTAACTTTTGTAGTTGTAATAGACTTTGCACTTAATGAGAATCTATTTTTCCCAACTTTTGCTCTTTAGCTTCTGCCCTTGTCTTCAGCATGTGAAGTTTTATTTGCTTTATCTGCAAATATTTGTCTTCGGCTCTGCGAAGTTTTACTTGCCCTTTTTCCGTAGTTTGCAAGTGTTTGTCTTCAGCACTGCGAAGTTCCAATTTTATTCGCTTTATGCAAATATTTGTCTTTAGCTTTATCAAAAGCTTCATTTGCTTTATGCAAGTATTTGTCTTCAACTTTATCAAAAGAGTATCTTTTGTATGCCGGTTCTTCACCAAAGTACTAAGCTTCAGCTTTTATACTTGGCTCTTCAGCTATGCTGTGCCTTAATGAATTTTGAGAGGTGGGAAAACCTTTATCCCTTTTTTATCAACTCTCTCAGCTTTGCTGAGTTAGAATACAGGTAAACTTGTCTCACTATTGAGACTTGCTCATCCTCTCAGTCCTGCTGAGGTGAAGATATAGGGAACTTATCCCGCTGTTGAGATCTGGTCAACCTCTCAGACCTGCTGAGGTGTAGATATAGGGAACTTATCCCGCTGTTGAGACCTGCTCAACCTCTCAGACCTGCTGAGGTGAAGACATAGGGAACTTATCCCGCTGTTGAGGCCTGCTCAACCTCTCAGACCTGCTGAGGTGAAGATATAGGGAACTTATCCCGCTGTTGAGACCTGCTCAACCTCTCAGACCTGCTGAGGTGAAGATATAGGGAACTTATCCCGCTGTTGAGACCTGCTCAATCTCTCAGACCTGCTGAGGTGAAGATATAGGGAACTTATCCCGCTGTTGAGACCTGCTCAACCTCTCAGACCTGCTGAGGTGAAGATATAGGGAACTTATCCCGCTGTTGAGACCTGCTCAACCTCTTGAACCTGCTGAGGTGAAGATATATGGAACTTATCCCGCTGTTGAGACCTGCTCAACCTCTCAGACCTGCTGAGGTGAAGATATAGGGAACTTATCCCGCTGTTGAGACCTGCTCAACCTCTCAGTCCTTCTGAGGTAAAAATAGTGTTGAGACTTGCTCAACCTCCTAGGCCTGCTGGGGTAAAGATATTGTTGAGACCTGCTCAACCTCCCAGACCTGCTGAGGTAAGAATAGTGTTGAGACTTGCTCAACCTCCCAGGCCTGCTGGGGTAAAGATATTGTTGAGATCTGCTCAACCTCCCAGACCTGCTGGGGTAAAAGATATTGTTGAGACCTGCTCAACCTCCCAGACCTGCTAGGGTAAGGATATTGTTGAGACCTGCTCAACCTCCCAGACCTGATGGGGTAAAAGATATTGTTGAGACCTGCTCGACCTCCCAGACCTGCTGGGGTAAGAATATCGGGAAACCTGTCCCATCCTGTTGAGACCTGGTCAACCTCCCAGACCTGCTTGGGTAAAAGATATTGTTGAGACCTGCTCAACCTTCCAGACCTGCTGGGGTAAGAATATCGGGAAACCTGTCCCATCCTGTTGAGACCTGCTCAACCTCTCAGACCTGCTGGGGTAAAAGATATTGTTGAGACCTGCTCAACCTCCCAGACCTGCTGGGGTAAGAATATCGGGAAACATGTCCCATCCTGTTGAGACCTGCTCAACCTCCCAGATCTGCTGGGATAAAAGATATTGTTGAGACCTGCTCAACCTCCCAGACCTGCTGAGGTAAAGATATATATGCCCCCACTTTCGTTGTAGGTGATAGATAGGCATAAATTATTGCTCCATGCACCATAAGGTGACTTAACTTTTCCTGGCTGAATGCCAAATAAGAATATCCAGTTGAATATAAGAAATTGATCCCTTGATAACATAAGGCTGAGCCAGAAGATACGGGATGAGCCCTAGAAGAAATAAACCATGATTCGATTGAATCAGGGACTGTTGCCGTTATATCAGCCTTATATGCTCAGTAACCCGTAATCCCCTTTCATCAGGATCTGAATCCTCGTCCTTAGAAAACCTTGATGAGGCCCAGGTTTACAACTTTCATCTGGAGGGGGTCCACCAAAGTCTAGCCTGTTGTGGAGCTTAGACCTCGGATTATAAAAACGCTGAAGATGACCCAACTCGATAAGACGCCCAATCTCTTGCCCGAGTTGCCTACAATCTTCTGTATCATGACCAATATCATGATGATAAAGGCAGTACAGTCGATGGTTTCTTTTGTGGACTGGTCCAGCCAGGGGCTGGGGTTCTTTTGCCAGAGATTTTTTCCTCATGTAGGAAAGAATATGGGCTTTTGAAGCCAGCAGAGAGTTCCTTTCCTTTCCTCGGCCTCCTAACCGAATCTTGACAGAACACCTTTCCTGCAACGGTGCTTTGCCTTTATTGTCAACTTTTCTGCCATGTTTAAATGGCAAGGAGGCTTTCTGAGTACATTTTAAACTCTGGTAGCTGGACTTTTGTTCTGGCTGTCTTGCCTCGGCCATAAATTCAGCCTGATGCCTGGGATAATAGCCAGGCCGAGTGGGGGAATACTCCATGAGTTCCAGTGGGTGAGAGTTACCAGAATGGGACCTATTGGACTTTGTTGCAGAGGCCTTCCTCTTCATCTCCCTCACTACAGCTTGGAAGACCTCTGGGTTTTGAGCCACATAGCGAATGGCCCGCATGTGCTCTTCATATGTGAAGGCAATGGTGGGAGTTGAGGATTCTCCCGGCTCCGTAGAGCATTGATCAGATTGTCGCTGAGAAGACCTTTGGCTCCTCCTGGATGTCATAGGTTGCTTGGACCCTTGACCATCTTTTTTACTCATCTTTCTCTCAATAGCTTCCTAAAGTAATTAGAAAAACTATGAGTAGCCGTTAGAAAAGCTTTGAGCAGTTGTTTTCTGGGTTAAGGGACTAAGGTTGCCCTCCTTCTAGCGCCAAATGATGAAGCCGGATCTTCACCAAGGGTCTAGATGATCTCAAATTAGCTCCGTCAGTTAACTTGAAGAGTTGTTAACTGGGATTGAGAGTTTGTAGCTGGAATAGCGCCTAATATCCTGCACGAGAAAGCACAGGTCAGAGGTCCCGGGGGGTTGACGCCGGGAAAAACCCTGCGACGCTCAAGTCAGTTTGGTTCATATCTCACTGAGATCATAATTTAAGAGGTGAGTTAAGAGTTTCTCACAGTATGAGCCAAAGAGCAAAGGGTATGAGCTCGCTTTAGAGTATGAATGTTTGAACTCGGATTCGGATCTTGGTCCCTTTCTTTGTCTTGGTTGGTTTGCTTTTATAGACCTTTTTCCCGTCTTTATCTCCTGATAGTGGAGTGTGGATAGGACGTTTGCTTGGGGCAGAAAGCTTTAAGGCGCCGTAGGTCTGCTGATGTGATCAGTAGTCTGACTGATGTGACTAATAGGCCGGCCTGGTTGATGTAACTAGTAGGCCGGCTGTTGTGACCTTGGCGTGTTCAGGAAGAATACCCAATTGTAGTCATTATATTTGAATTGCACCTCTGTTTTAGGGTCCCATGAAGTAATATCGTGCTGGGTTCCTTTACCGAAGTGCACAACTGAACTTTGCCGAAGTGCAGGATCAACCCTTGCCGAAGTGTATGACTAAGCCTTGCCGAAGTGCATGACTTAGCCTTGCCGAAGTGCATGACTTAGCCTTACCCAGCTGAAGTGGTCTGAAATGCCGTACTGGGACATAAACTGGAGTTGGTCCCGAGGTGCAAACCTTGGCATATTCTTCGATGCTATAAGGGCGTCATGATGCCTTGTTGAGGTGCCGTTGAGGCTGAACAGCCATGCTTGGGCGCTGTACTGCTGAACTGCAGTACTTTGAATGCTGAACTACTGGAGTCGAACCATTGACTGATGTTGACTAACAAACGATTTAATTATGGTTTGTCATTGCACGAAGTCTTGATTGGAATACCAGGATTGAAATCCCTCTCTATCCGTGAGGTCATAAGTGATCTCTTGTAGGCTCGAGTCGATAGTAGCCATGGTACTAATGTCCCGGAGCTCAGCTACCGACCCGAGGCGCCGATCGAGAAAGTCATAAAGAGACGTTAAATATAATTATATAAGGGCACCACAAAAAAACCATGCTTTTTTAAAGCCACGGGCTAGGTATGATTATGATGTTGCTTCTTTATTAAAAAAGAGATTGTTCACTGTGAATTTATCCCCTCAGACTCCAAGAGCGACAATTGTGCTAGAGATTGTCAAATGTGTGTAGCCTTCTGATATTGCCAATCCTCTTGAGCTTTTGAGTTGGAAACTTCCGTTTCGAGCATTCCCAGTGATACTTCATCTTCTTCTATCTCTTCTTCTTCCTCTGCTTGTTCTCCCATTGCATATGCTATATCGCGATAACATGTTCGTCTCTTCATGGATTTCCCACTCCCCTCAAGTAAGTGGACAAGTAACACATTAGTAGACATGTTTTCAAAGACTAAGTAGTCACCCACTTGCACGTTATTCTCTTTCACAAAGTCTACCCAACCATTTGTGAAACAGATCCGATTTTCGACTTCTTGCAGCTTCACTGCCCACGAATTACCGTACTCATTCTTGAGAATCACTGTATTCGGAAATTTCCTTCGTGTGTACCAGTTATGTGATAATGGGATATTCTGCATGTAAATTTATATAGCATGGAATATTTAATCCTTGTTTCAAATATCAGTTGAGATACAGTATCACATAGATACCATGAAATATAACATCAAAGAATAACATAATAGAACTGCAATGATAGTTTGTAAAGGCAATAGGATGAAGAATGAATGTGGATTAGTGTTTAAATAAGCAAGAATAGCTTGACTCATGACCTGAATCGATCCATGTCTCAGTTGGATCGATCCATGTGGCTTGAAAATGAGGTTGAGTATTCTGCCGGACATAGATTGATCACATCGATCGATCGATGTCACATAGATCGATGACTTCGATCGATCGATGTACCCTGGGGCAAAGTTAAAACTCTCTGTCCAACATAGATCGATCGATGTGACTTCGATCAATACATAGATCGATTGAAGTAGTTTGGATGAAAAGTTGGAGCTCTCTGTGGGACATCGATCGATCGATGTCACATAGATCGATCATATCGATCGATCGATGTGACAACAGAAGTGACTTTTCATCTAGAATTGCAACTTATGCACCAAGGGACATATCCAATCACTATACAACGGCTATAAACGTCTGAAATGAAGTTCAAGAGCCTATAAAAAGGCTATTGCAACGCATTTTCAAGACATCTTGATTTCAAGTTAGTCTATGCATTAAAAGTTCTTCTTCCTACACAAAACACTCTCAATTTGAAAGTTCATTTAGTTTCTTTCCTTATTGCTGAGGATTGAAACTTGTTGGCTGTTGTATCCTAGGAGGAAACTTGCTTATAACCCTGCACCAACTAGTGGGGGCAAATATTCCTTATGGATAGTGTTTGTGTTACAGCCGTGAAAAAAAATAAATAAAGAAATAAATATAATAATAATAATAGGAGGATAAAGATAAAAGAAAAGAAAGGGAAATTACCTAATCTAAAATATTCAAGATAACTACACTATCTTATCTCCATAAATTATTCCATCAAAATACCTAAAATCTCTCCCCTAATCAAAATAAAATCCCCCAACCCCCATATCAAAAAGCAACGCATACTTCAAAAAAAGGGGAGAAGAACGTCTGTGAGGGAGAGGGAGGAAAAGAGAGAAAAAAAAAGAAAAAAAAAAGGAGAGAAGAAGAAGACTAACGCGGTCTCCAAATCCGAGTTCCAATGCGTCTAAATTGTTCGTTTTAGTGTCAATCAGGTAGGTGCCTCTTTCCCCCTCAAATGGGTACAATCCATGCATGCTTTGATGGTATTTTTTTATGTGATTCATTGCTTTTATTTGTATTAGATGTAGATTTGTATTTGTTTATATTCGAAAAGCATGAGGTAATTGTTTTATTGCTACAATCTGCTTGTATGTGTTTGAACTTGGGTGGTAGGATTTGATTGAACCAAAAATAACCTTGAAAGAAATTGAAAAGTGGAAAATTTTCATATTAAGAGACTCTTAAAAGTTGTGTTTTGGCCTTAGATTAGGTTCATCTAGCCCGGAATAGGTTGAGATTTGGTTGGAAGTCGAAAAACAGGTCTGACGGACGCGTTTCAGGGGGTGGCGCGTGCGACCCACGCGCGGCCCCTGACGGCGCGTCCGGACACGTGCTGACGTGTCCACTCCCAAAAGTTGCGTCTCGTTATAACGAGTCCAACGCAACTGGTTTGAGGTCAATCGGAGTTAAAACGAAGATTTTATAAAGGTTAGAAGGAAATATAATTTAATATAAAAAAATAAAAAAAAAAGGAAAATTCTGTTGGACCGGCCTGGCAGCCGGACCGGACCGGATGGCCAGCGGACCGGACCAGGTGCAGGCCGGCCCAAACCGGAAAAATAAAGAAGAAAAAAATCTGAAAATTAATTTCTGAAATGAATAAATGATAAATAATTAATTAAAATTAGTTTACAATTCCAGAAAAATATATTTATTTATCAGAAAATTCTAAATAAATTATAGAAAATATAAAAGGTTAAAATTAAATTATTCCCACTTAATTTCTGAATTTTGATAAATGTAAGTAATTAAAAATAATTAGCCATAAATGGAATTAAATAAGGAAAAATTATTAGAAAATTCTACAAAATTAATAAAAGCTAAGGAAAAATAAGGGGGATGCTAAATAACAACTTTTCAATGTTCTTAAAATTTACTAAACCAAATATTGAGTGCCGGAGATGGTGAGGATGGGCGTACGGGCCACAGGCGACTAAATATTGAGTGCCGGAGTTGGTGAGGATGGGCGTACGGGCCCCAGGTGACTTTTGTTGTTGCATTCATGGCACGTGCATTGCATGAGGTATACTGCATCTATAGGGCGTAGGTATCGGGATGACTTACCGTGTCTATAGGGCACCGGGGTCATGAGACATACTGCGTCTATAGGGCGTGGGTGTCCAAACGGCAAGTGGTGGCTAGAGACCACGACGCTGGATTTAGGACCCGGGGGCATGCATTGCATATAGGTCTAGGGGCATATTGCATGACATGATTCTCGTTGCGTGTGACACGTTGATTGAGCATGCATCACGTACTTGCGTATTTTTATGTGGAGTGCTTTACTTACCGCATTTACTTTATCTTATGCGTGTTATCTTATATTTATGTGCTATGTGGCTATATCATTTCGGTATGCACGTTTTGTATTGGTTTGAGGCGGGCATCTACTGGGTGATTTTCTGTCACTCACCCCTACTTTCCAGGTGATCCGGATGAGGACTATAAGCACATCTTCGTTGAGGACGGGATGGACATAGCAGAGTGGGCTGGTTGAGAGCTGCAGTTAGGATATGAGGGGACTCTGCAGCTGTTTTGTTCTTATTTATACTTTGAGGATTTTCCACATACTACTTTACTACTTTTATTCCCAGAATTTTTATTTAGCAATGTAATGACGGTTACTGGAGTTTAATATATGTTATGGTTTACGTTTCCGCGAAAAAATTTCTATGTCATTTTGACAAGTAAGAGATTGATTCGACGCTTTGTATTCTCCTTAGTGAGATACGGCGGGTGCACTGTTTCCGATGTTAAAGCTCGGGAGCGGGGCGCTACAGGTGGTATCAGAGACCAGGCTTCAGATCCGCCTTGGAAACGCATGATTAACTAGATCACTAGACATAAGTTACGATCTTTTGTAAAATGACGATTTTAGCCCTAATAAACGAAGTAGACTTAAGAGATGATTTTAGACCTAAGTTATGACCGGGTTATGAGAGGTGTGTGTCGATGGTGAGCTTTTCTTGTCTAATTATCTATTTATCCGCGTTCCACCTTTCAACTTATTATCGACAAATCTGTATTCGTTTCATGAACTCAAATTCCAGATAATGCCTCCACGACGCGAGCCGCCAGCTGGAAACGGAGGACACGATGGCGATGATCATCAGGGTCAGGGGACCATTCCTCAGGTCCGTGCAGATACCCTGGCCATGCTGACAACATTGATGGCCCAACAGCAGATACAGATGGCTCACCTACAGCAGCAGCACCACCCCAGGGGACTTCGATTTTTCTACCAGAAGATGCAGAACTGCCAGATACCTATGTTCAGGGGTACAACACGACCAGAGGAGCAGAGATCTGGCTCAAGAATGTGTATAAGCAGTTGAGGTTGATGCAGGTTCCGGATGGCCTAAAGGTTGATATGGTTTTACCATTCTTAGAGTGTGATACCGAGCAATGGTAGCAGTGTGTGACATGCAGGCGGACTCCACCGCCGACATGGACTCAGTTTAAGGAGGAATACCAGAAGCACTCTATTCCAGAGAGTGTCTCACACCAGCACAAGCACTCCCTCCATCATCAAGTCAGATGCAATAGAAGGTAAAGGGGCGGACCAACGCTCGTGTGCGTGTTATGACGGACACTGAGGTAGAGGAGGTCGGGGACGTAGTTATAGGTGAGATGTTAATTAGCAAAGTCCCAGCCTACGTCCTCTTTGATAGTGGTGCCAGCCACTTGCTTGTTGCCAGGAGATCCGCCAAGAACATGAGTATTCTATCAGAACATCTTGAGATCCTTTATCATGTTCAAGCTGCAAGTGACCAGGTGTTTGTATCCCACTATCAGTACAAGAAATGTCACTTGGAGATTAATGAGCTTGAGTTCTCCGCAACCCTGATCCCGATCCAGATGCATGATTTCGACATCATTCTGGGCATGGATTTCATGGCAAGATATAGTGCTACTATCAACTGCCATAAGAGACATGTCAGTATGCAGACACCGGATAAGCGAGAGACTATCTTCCAGGGGGTGTCAAATTGAAAAAGTCATCCAGAAAAAAAAATCTACATGACTGCAGCACAGGCCTCTCGGGCATTGAAGAAAGGAGCTGGGGGTTTTCTTGTGTATGTTCTAAATGCCAGTGCTGAGACTCCATCGATTGAGGATATTCCAGTGGTACGAAATTTTAAGGATGTCTTCATTGACGAGCTGTCAGGTTTATCACCGAGTAGGGAAGTAGAGTTCGAGATCGACCTCATACCCGGAGCTGAGCCGATCTCAAAGGCACCATACAGGATGGCATCAGCAGAGTTAAAAGAGCTTAAGGAGCAGTTGCGGGAGTTGCTGGACATGAAGTTTATCAGGACTAGTGTTTCTCCCTGAGGAGCACCAGTGTTGTTCGTGAAAAAGAAGGATGACAGTACAAGGTTATATATCGACTATCGTGAGCTAAATAAGATCACGATAAAGAATAAATACCCACTACCGATGATCGACGATCCATTTGATCAGTTGAAGGGTGCCAGAGTGTTCTCCAAGATTGACCTCCGATCAGGCTACCATCAGTTGAGGATTAAGGCAGAAAACATAGCAAAGACTGTGTTCCGCACTCGATATGGGCACTACGAGTTTCTTGTGATGCCTTTTGGACTGACGAATGCACTTGCGGCCTTCATGGACTTGATAAACACAGTATTCAGGAAGCATTATGACCATTGTGTGGTAGTGTTCATCGACAATATCTTGGTGTATTCACCTGATGTGGAGACACATATTGCACATTGGCAGGAGGTATTGGAGACTCTTAGGAAGAAAAAGTTGTATGCAAAGTTCAGCGAGTGCGAGTTTTGGTTAGAGAATGTGACTTTCTTAGGCCGCGTGATTTCTAAGGAGTGCATTTCTGTTGACCCAAAGAAGATAGATACAGAATGGCTCCAACCTACTAATGTCACTGAGGTACGTAGTTTTTCCTGGCCATGTCGGTTATCATCGCAAATTCGTGGAGGGATTTACGAGGATTGCAGCACCCCTGAGTCGATTGACTCAGAAAAAAAAAGGACTAAGTTTGTATGGACCTCCGAGTGTGAGGTAAGCTTTGCAGAGTTGAAGCGGAGGTTGACGACCGCACCAGTATTGGCACAGCCCTCAGGCGCTAAAGAATTTGTCATCTACAGCGACGCCTCGAAGAATGGGTTAGGATGCGTGTTAATGCAGGGAGATAGGGTTATCGCATATGCTTCGAGACAGTTGAAGCAATATGAGCAAATTACCCGACCTATGATCTGGAGTTAGCAGCGGTGATGTTTGCGTTAAAGATTTGGCGCCATTACTTATACGGTGTGAAGCGCTAAGTCTTTATCGATCATAAGAGCTTGAAGTATCTATTCACACAGAAGTAGTTGAATACGCGTCGGAGGAAAGAGCTATTAAAAGAAGCGCACAATTCGAAGTTGTCGATTCATCCAGGTGCTACGAAGATGTATAATGATCTAAAGAATCACTATTAGTAGAGTGGGATGAAGAGACTCATTGTTGAGTCCATGAGAGATGTCTCTTTTGTCAGCAGGTTAAGGCAGAGCATTAGAGGCCGGGAGGTTTGATGTTGTCGTTGGAGATACCAGAATAGAAATGGGAGCATGTGTCAATAGATTTTGTTGTAGGGCACCCTAAAACAAGAAACAACAACGACATGATCTGGGTGATTGTTGATCAATTCACGAAGTCTGCTCACTTTCTACCTGTACCGAGTGACATGACCTTGGAGAGATTGGTGACGCTATACATCGATGATATTGTCAGTCTTCATGGAGTCCCTGTCAGTATTGGTTTAGACCGTGACCTGAGGTTCACTTTCAGATTCGGTTCAGCTTGCTAGAGAAGGTTGGAGACGGAGCTACGATTGAGCACTGCTTTTCATCCATAGACCGATGGACAGTCTGAGAGGACTATTCAGACTCTAGAAGACATGTTGAGAGCGTGCGCAGTGGACTCCAAGTGAACAGGATGGTATGATCAAGCTAATTGAATTCTCCTACAACAACAATCACCACAGCGCTATAGGCATAGCATCCTTTGAGGCGCTTTATAGACGTAAGTGCAGGTCCCCCGTTCATTGGGATGAAATCTATGAGCGTGTTATTACCGGACTCGAACTAGTTGAGCAAACTAAGGAGAAGGTAAAGATGATTCGTGATAGACTCAAGGTTGCTCAAGATAGAAGCAAGAGTTGGGCTGATTCGAAGTGACGCCCCCTAAAGTTCTCTGTGTGCGAGAAGGTTTACTTGAGGGTGTCGCCGATGAAAGGAGTTTCACGATTCGGTTTGAAGGGTAAATTGAGCCTCGCTACATTTGACCATATGAGGTACTCGAGAGGGTCGGTACCTTAGCTTACCGACTAGCGTTACCCTCTGTATTGGCTCAGGTACACGACGTATTCCACGTGTCTCAGTCAAGGAGATATGTTCTGGATCCCAGCCATGTTCTAGAGCGCCGCCGTTGAGGATCCGACCGGACACTACATATGAGGAGACTCCTATCAAAATTGTAGATCGCAAGGACCAGTTGTTGAGACACCGAGTCATTTCTTATGTCAAAGTTCAGTGGACTAACCATACGGAGCGCGAAGCGACTTGGAAACTCGAGGAGCAGATGGGAGAGAATTATCCACAGCTCTTCGAATAAGGTACGTCAAGTTTCGAGGACGAAGCTTTTTATAAGGTGGGTAGGATGTTACAGCCGTGAAAAAAAAATAAATAAAGAAATAAATATAATAATAATAATAGGAGGATAAAGATAAAAGAAAAGAAAGGGAAATTACCTAATCTAAAATATTCAAGATAACTACACTATCTTATCTCCATAAATTATTCCATCAAAATACCTAAAATCTCTCCCCTAATCAAAATAAAATCCCCCAACCCTCAAATCAAAAAGCAACGCATACTTCAAAAAAAAAAAGGGGAGAAGAACGTCTGTGAGGGAGAGGGAGGAAAAGAGAGAAAAAAAAAAGAAAAAAAAAGGAGAGAAGAAGAAGACTAACGCGGTCTCCAAATCCGAGTTTCAATCCGTCTAAATTGTTCGTTTTAGTGTCAATCAGGTAGGTGCCTCTTCCCCCTCAAATGGGTACAATCCATGCATGCTTTGATGGTATTTTTTTATGTGATTCATTGCTTTTATTTGTATTAGATGTAGATTTGTATTTGTTTATATTCGAAAAGCATGAGGTAATTGTTTTATTGTTACAATCTGCTTGTATGTGTTTGAACTTGGGTGGTAGGATTTGATTGAACCAAAAATAACCTTGAAAGAAATTGAAAAGTGGAAAATTTTCATATTAAGAGACTCTTAAAAGTTGTGTTTTGGCCTTAGATTAGGTTCATCTAGCCCGGAATAGGTTGTGATTTGGTTGGAAGTCGAAAAACGGGTCTGACGGACGCGTTTCAGGGGGTGGCGCGTGCGACCCACGCGCGGCCCCTGACGGCGCGTCCGGACACGTG
>AP025066.1:29883742-29940222 GCA_036186865.1 Eustoma russellianum
TAAAAAAATAAAAAAAAAGGAAAATTCTGTTGGACCGGCCTGGCAGCCGGACCGGACCGGATGGCCAGCGGACCGGACCAGGTAGCAGGCCAGCCCAAACCGGAAAAATAAAAAAGAAAAAAATCTGAAAATTAATTTCTGAAATGAATAAATGATTAATAATTAATTAAAATTAGTTTAAAATTCCAGAAAAATATATTTATTTATCAGAAAATTCTAAATAAATTACAGAAAATATAAAAGGTTAAAATTAAATTATTCTCACTTAATTTCTGAATTTTGATAAATGTAAGTAATTAAAAATAATTAGCCATAAATGGAATTAAATAAAGAAAAATTATTAGAAAATTCTACAAAATTAATAAAAGCTAAGGAAAAATAAGGGGATGCTAAATAACAACTTTTCAATGTTGTTAAAATTTACTAAACTAAATATTGAGTACCGGAGATGGTGAGGATGGGCGTACGGGCCCCAGGCGACTAAATATTGAGTGCCGGAGTTGGTGAGGATGGGCTTACGGGCCCCAGGTGACTTTTGTTATTGCATTCATGGCACGTGCATTGCATGAGGTATACTGCGTCTATAGGGCGTAGGTATCGGAATGACTTACCGTGTCTATAGGGCACCGGGGTCATGAGACATACTGCGTCTATAGGGCGTGGGTGTCCAAACGGCAAGTGGTGGCTAGAGACCACGACGCTGGATTTAGGACCCGGGGGCATGCATTGCATATAGGTCTAGGGGCATATTGCATGACATGATTCTCGTTGCGTGTGACACGTTGATTGAGCATGCATCACGTACTTGCGCATTTTTATGTGGAGTGCTTTACTTACCGCATTTACTTTATCTTATGCGTGTTATCTTATATTTATGTGCTATGTGGCTATATCATTTCGGTATGCACGTTTTGTATTGGTTTGAGGCGGGCATCTACTGGGTGATTTTCTGTCACTCACCCCTACTTCCCAGGTGATCCAGATGAATACTATAAGCACATCTTCGTTGAGGACGGGATGGACATAGCAGAGTGGGCTGGTTGAGAGCTGCAGCTAGGATATGAAGGGACTCTGCAGCTGTTTTGTTCTTATTTATACTTTGAGGATTTTCCACATACTACTTTACCACTTTTATTCCCAGAATTTTTATTTAGCAATGTAATGACGGTTACTGGAGTTTAATATATGTTATGGTTTACGTTTCCGCGAAAAAATTTCTATGTCATTTTGACAAGTAAGAGATTGATTCGACGCTTTGTATTCTCCTTAGTGAGATACGGCGGGTGCACTGTTTCCGATGTTAAAGCTCGGGAGCGGGGCGCTACAGTTTGTACACGCCTCAAGCCATCAAATTCGTTCTCTCTACTTGTTGTTTTTGTATCCATTTCTTAACAGGAACAACAACAACATTACTCCATTGTCTTAGAGGCTCCCGCGTATGACAGATTGGAGGCCGGATGCACGCAACCATACACATATGTTAGATATACAAAAATGTTGTTTCCCGATGACCCGTAATGAAAATTACGTCAAACTGTGTCGATCAACTGCTACTTCACAATATAAGATGCGCATCCAATTTAGTGAATCATTTTACTTTATTCCATCATATTCCAAAGTCAAGAAAAAACATATACTTGACTCCATTGAAAATGGAAAACAATTACACAATGGAGCAGCAAAAAAGGAAAGGACAACAAAAGGGTTGTTACTTACCAATCTAACTGACCAAGTCATAGGATCTACAAGTTTAAAGAAGCGCGATATCTTCTCTTCTTCTTCTGTTCTCTTCATCTCTTGCTGTCTGCAGCAAGCAAGAAACCTAAGCCTGAAAGTGAAGGAATCAAGCACTGAGTTGAAACAGAAAGGAATCTATGAAATGTGTGGGCAATGAGAGATGTGAAAGTTCATGGAAGAAAGCATGGCGGGTGAGACGTCTTCTATTCAATGTGCATGTTTTGGTTATTGCGTGGGAAATCTTAGAAAAGGACTCATTATGGTTTCTATACATTTTTTGATCGTGTGATAGTGAAATGAATAGTCCATTTATGCCTGTGGTCCCTAGTTGCATGGGTTTTTTTTAGTGGAAAAGACATTTTATAACATCAAATAATGTCTGCAGAGTCACATAACAATAGATGGGAGATTATTTCCTCAAGTAAAAATGAAAAGTATTCTAGTCCCAATTGCGCAATATGGTGTGCCGCTATATTTCCTTCACGCTGCGTAAAAAGGATCTAACATGGTGGGAAAGTGTCTTTCAAGATCTTGCATTCTAATGTCAGCTGGTGTAACGGGTGCAAAGAATTTTCATGCGCTGATATAAGGTTCACTGCATTTAGATAATCGGACCAAACCTGAATATTTTCTTACTGCTTTTCTTTGTGCAAATCTGAGGCCATTTTGAATTGCAAAGAGTTCAATGCATTGACCACAAATTTTAAATTTTAATATACTACTTATTTATTGACTATTTAAAAAATAGTTATTTTACATTTTTTAGTTGTTATTTATTAACTAATATAGTAGTTAACTGTTAGATATTTTAATAGTTACTTCTGTTTATTAACTAATAGAAAATAGAACAATGAAGACGGGTCTCCAATTTTGTGTGTGCATGGGTGTGTTCTCCATCACGTATTCACGTTCACTTTAAGAAGTCTTAAGCCGATCGCTTGCTTTAATGTTTTCTTGAACATAATTATAGGTATCATGTACACTTTCTTTTTGACTTTCTTTTTGACTTTGAAATATAATGAAATAAATTAAAATAACTCATTAAATTAGTTGTGTTTCTTATATTGTAAAGTAACAGTTGATCGACACAGCTTGACGCATCATTATGGTCATTAGGAAACAACATATGTGTGTTTCTAACACATGTATATGGTTGCGTACATCCGACCCCCCGTACCCCGCTATAGGCGGAAACATCTTAGGCAATATGATAATATTGTTGTTTGATAAATATTTTCTCCGTGCTGAAAATATTATCTTAGTTAACTTTACAAGTACATTATACTATGATGATGAAAAGTGACAAACATATTAAAATGGAGGGAGGAGTTTGACAAATTACTGACGGAGACTTTTTTTTTGGGGAGGGGTTGATTGAATAAGATTTAGTAGATTTTCTGACTCTATTAAACTTAAGTATTTTAATGTTGATTTAGTAGATTCAGTTAAACCACTTGTTCCTTTCTCATCTAGCTCACTGATTTTTTATTTTCTTTCTTTTAGGTCGTTAGCTCGGGGGCGTTGTATTTTTTCTATAACGATTGCAATGATAAAAAGGAAAACAAAGTGATTGAGAATATACATGAAATATATATACATGTCACCATATGTCCATATGCTTAACATAATTCGAATCCACACATCATGATTTCCCCTTTTTTCCCCTCCTCCCCACGGACTGTAGTAAGAGATGACTTCTGTTTGGAATGTTTCATTTATTCTGAAAAAGATGGCAGATGCTTCTTAAATATTCCTACAAAATCCAAAAAGACCTCTAATGCCAAAATTTTGTTTTGAAGAGAATGTAGATATGTGCATTAACCAAAATTTTGTAACTAAACAACAACAAGGTTACCCCATTGTCTTAGTGGTTCACGTCAATGACGGATATAAAAATGTCGGATGTACGCGATCATACTTATATGTTAGAAACACACAGAGACTGTTTTTCGATAACGCGTAATGAAAATTGCGTCAAGTTACATATCACTAAAAGTATGATCCCTCCAAGAAACAAACAGAAGCAAGAACATGGGAAATGAATGGCATAAGGGTTACAAAGGGGGTAAGAAGACCTCATCTGAACTGCCGTTGCGCTTGGATTTCTGCACAACAATGTCCTCTTCTCATGTGATCCCCATATTTCTGCAGGAATGCATCTCTACTCTGGGTCAATTTCTTTATCAGCAACAAAAATAGCCCCTATCTTCAAGCATCTGCATCACTGTTTCCCGAATTCTACACCGCCTCGTGATTTGTTCGTCCGACAGCGTCATGGTGTGGTCTTCTTGTTCAGACAAGGGGGTTTTCGCAGGTGGGTGCTTTAGGGCAACGGATTCGCTTCTGGGAAGGTTTTGGTACAATACGGTAGTGGATTCATATTCCAGGGTTCCTTCCTCAATAAAGCGACATAGTTCACCATTTTATTTTAATCGAATGATTAGCGGACATAAACCTTGGAACGTTAAATGATCTGATTTAGGTGGCGTTTGGTTGGCACTTGGGAATCGGAATTAGAATCGGAATGGGTATGATAGAGAATGGGTTTGGAGGATATGGGTTTGGGGTTAAAAGTGATAGTTGTTTGGTATTAAAGTGGGAATGGGAATAGTGACCGGTCGGAATAGTGGTCGCCGGCGGCGGCGGACCGGTGGCCGGCGGCGGCGGGTCGGCGGCGGACTGGTGGCCGGCGGCGGTGGCCGGCGGCAGTGGCCGGCGTCGTTGACCGGCAGCTCCCCATTCCCCCATTCCCACATTTTGATAGATAAGGGGGGCCTAGTATATCAAAAAACGATATCCATTACCAAATAGTTGGATATCAAAATGAAATCCATTCCCCCATTTACCCCAAACAAACAGCTGGAATGGGTTTGGAGGCCTTCAAACCCATTCCCTCATTCCCATTCCCCCCAACCAAACGCCACCTTAGTTTTAACATAAACTTTTTCGATAAACAATTGGAACAGCCATGAACTTGACTAAAAGGACGTTCTCGGTGTACTAGGCTCCTGCGTTTACGCAGGATCCGGAAAGGGGCCAGATCGCTTTGCGATCTGATGTACACAATTTTACCTGGGTTGGGATCTCCTAACCCCCACTTTCCTCACCTCCTTTGTGACCGCGCGCCATGTGACAGCAGCCTCACCACCTCCCCTTGCTGCCACGTGTCGCGCGGTCACGCGTCACCGCACCCCCTTTGCGGTGAGGGGATCCTATCCCACTTTACCCTACACTTTGTGCAATAGGTTGTTTCCGGGCTCGAACCCGTGACCTCAAGGTCACAAAGCAACAACCTTACTAATCGCTCCAAGACCCGCTCTCGAGCCATGAACTTGACTACTAGATCTTAATGAACTGGTTACAAATCAAATTATGAAAAATATGCTCAAAACCATAAGTTGGCCTACATTTGAGCTCTACAGCATCATTATCTTCAAAGAGGAGGGGGAGGGGGGGGGGGGATTTGAACCTTGTAGTCTCACTCAAAATGAGAATGTAGATAGAACAAGCAACAAAATGGCATACAAACTGAGTAAGCTAATGCAAAGTAATCAAATGAACGACAGTGACACTTGTCAACACAGATTTTGTGGCGATCAAATGTAGGAAAAATGCTACTTCTTCATAATAACCAGAGAATAAAATGTTATCAAGACAGGTAGAAAACTCACTACTATTTCCAAATAGATGTGTCTGTCTCGTTTAGTCTCAGCTGAAAGCTAAAACAGCAGACCAATTTCAATGCAACATCTACTCGATAAAACATTAGATAATACTCGCCTACAACTCCCTAATAATCGGACTGATATGGGCGATAATTTCTTTACCCTCATTAGAAGATAACAGGAACTCTGTGGCACAGACATTCCGAGTAGCGCGTTCCACAAGAGAGCTCCATATCCTGCAGTGCCATGCCATATATATCTGCATCTTGAACATGAATAAGTCATAAGTATAAAACTAAACCTAACAGATCATCAAACAAATATGATAGCTTAGATGTAGCAATCTCAAAAAACTATATAAAACCGCGATGGAGGGTCATTTTCTTTCTTTCACTCGGTTTTATAGCGCTGGGATAGATAAATCGTTGGCTATATTTAGGGATATAATATTTCTGGGTCACATAAATAGAGAAATGATTATTCGTCCTCTGTAGCATATTCTACTATTAAAAATTAACAATTTTGCTTAACCACAACAGAAGACTACATGGACTTGCATATACTTAGAAAATTTAACTCATTAAGACATCAATTCAGAATATGCCAATAAGAGCTTTCAATAAACATTTTCTTTACCAGATATAAGCACATCAATTCTTATGGAGCCAGCACCAACCAAAAACATGGTAAACGACAAAAACGAAGGGGAGAAACAAAAAAAGAAAAAAAGGAAAATAGAGAAAACAGTCTTTGAACAAAGGAATCAAATGACTGCACAAAGGTTACCTGTTCCCAAGAGAAGCGGGTCTTATCCTGGGCAATGTAAACCATTTGGTTCTGAAGAGCAACCATCATATCCTGCAGATATGAATAAAGGTTGAATATATGAATAAAGGTCACCATGCCATTCATTAGCTGAATAATAACTTTCCAGCATCCCTCCACCCCCAACCCACTCACCCAGACACATAACATATCAGAGAAGAAAATCGTGCCAGTGCAAGCACACATCTGACTTAAATTAAGAGAACTTTTTCCCACTGACTGATTTACAAAGAAAATAAAGAGATTTATGCAACCATAGAGTATCTCTTAAATGAATCTTGGAAAGCAGAACAGGCATAATTAGAATCATCTCAAGCATTCTTTGTAAAGAGATTTATGCAACTATAGAGTATCTCTTAAATGAACCCTGGAAAGCAGAACAGGCATAATTAAAATCATCTCAAGCATAAAAAAGATAGATCAACACTGACCCACATCATCCAAAATGGTATAGCCCCACCCATCACTATTTTAAGATCTCTCTCACTCCAGAAGTACATGAAAGTAAAATACCGACATTTCAAAATTGAACATATTCTTCATATGACACATATATTCTATGTAGCATATCCTGCATACCGATACTTTCTATAAGATGAGGCGGTTACAACAGAAAGCTACAAAGAGACAATAAACGATATGTTTAAGCATTATGAGCAGCAAATTACTAGCAGCTACAAATTCGTCATGTTTTATGAATCTGGCCGACAGAGCACTATAACTAAGACAAAAGAAGAACAAGATAAAACTATCTAAGATAAACACAGCATAATAAAGAAACAAGTATAGCAAGAACGTTGCACGGAGTGTGTGAAGCACAAACGTGTCACTAAATTGTATTAAGGCTTATAGTATATCTATGGCATGACTTGAACATAAAAAGAAATCCAAATTCCCACTTGAATCTCGCATGAATGTATAGGCTTAAAGTATATCTATGGCATGACTTAAATATAAAAAGCAATCCACATTCCCACTTGAATCTCACAGATGACATGGGTTTCAAAAGATGTAAAAGAAATGAAGTTTCAAAATGCAAAAGATATTCACTGCTCAGCCAAATTGAAATGTTGATAAAGAATGTTTCTCTGCACCAACATACAAGCAAAAATATTGATACATGAAACCTCCAAGCTTTGGAATAAATAGAATGGTACATGAAGATAGGCAAACAGATAAGAATCTGCATAAATTCCTCAATACCAAAGATAACATCTAACCACGTAGGAACCTACACAAGAAGCAGCTAAGTCCACCAATAACTATTTCTCAGTCAAGCAAAACATAACTTAAACACACCACCACAAACTAAAGAAAACACATAAATGACAAGTTCATATGTCGAAGAAGATAACATAAACTACTCAACAGTGCAGTCACTCATACCTGACACTTTTCAAAAAATCACATGCTACGGAACACAAGAAAGCACAAGTAGTGCAAAAAAGTAAAATCAGCAGATTGCACCTTAAGTAGCAAAACATACTTTTCATTATTCCAGCTGATGAAAAATTAATTCAAGCAAAAGCCAAACAATGTCGAAACATAAAAATTGAATTCAAGGAATGCACTCTGTATATTGAAATTATATAGCAAAAGCAATCGAAGTCTACTATGATATCATGCATTTATAACGCATGCTATCTTAAAAATGTAAACCACTGTTGTTCCACAAAAACCCATATGACATTAGAAAATACCAAAGTTTCAGCTAAATTTCTTACCATCGGATCCAGATCGTTTGGAATGCTTAATTTTCTCGAGGTGGACCTGTGTATCCATAAAAAGTTGCATCCTTTGCACCTCCAAATCCTTAGCAAACTGCATCCGCTGCTTCTCCAACTCCACCATTTGTCTCTGCTTCATATTCTCGACCCTCTCATAAATTTCCCCAAACCTCTGTATGGCCCTGGCAAGCTTTCTCATCCCCTCATTCTCATTCCCCATGACATCTTCTCTTCCCTCAATCTCCTCCTCATCATCTTCTTCCGATCCACCGTCCCCATCCTCATCTTCATCAACCTCATCATTGGCAGCCGCAGCAGCCGCAGCAGCCACAGCCGAATAATTCTTCCTAAAATACGAATCATCCACACCAGAAAACTGCCTCTTCTGAGGCAAAACCACAGGCTCCGCCGGAACAGCCACAGGAGGCATCACCGGCGGCTTCTTATACAACGGTATCCCCATCGGAGGCAAAACCATCGATCCCGAAGTCGAATTCACCAAAGGAGAAACCTTCTGACCCCGATTCTGCAAATTCGATCCAATCAAATCATCAAGCCGTTTATAAAAAGGCCAGGACGACGCCACCTTCCCATTCGAATCCACAATCTTCGCCTTCTCAACCTTATACTTCTTCTTCAAAGTATCAATCCGATTCTTACACTGCACATCAGTCCTCCTCGTCTTCTTCGTATGACCATGAAGCGCATTAACCGCATCCGCCACCTCCTGCCAGTCCTTCTGCCTTAAATTCCCCTTATTCAGCTCCAAAAACCTCCTTCCCCAAGCATCAACCAACGTCGACGTGGCATCCTCACTCCAACAATCCTCCCGGAACGGCATCGATCTCGACGGCGGCGTCGAAATCACCATCGCCATCTCATTAATCTCCCCCATAACAAAACCCCCCAAATTCAATCACCAACCAAAAACAAAAACACCAAATCGGAGCAGACCTGGAGAAAACCAGTGCAATTAGAGAATTCCGGAGGTCGTCGAATGAAGTGCCGCATGCGAATGGGATGGGGAGAGGGGAAAGGTGGAGAAATAAGGGAAGGATAGAAAATCGGTGAAGTCGCCGGGACGGGCGCGTGGGAGAAACGAACGCATGGATTGAGAGTGATCGGACAATTGGTCATGGTTGGACGGCCTTTTTTGGGGATTGCGTTACGTCCGGGTATTGATGCCATTTTTCTTTGTTTTCTTCGTTTCCGTTTGAGATTTTGTTGTTATTTTGACGGCAAACGGAGTTATTGGGTTTGTTGATTAACGGGACGGTCTTCGGTGGGCTGTATAAGTGGGAGCGGAAGAACGGAGCTGAAGGCCCAGCTGCTTAAATAAACTAGTTTATGTATCTTGAAACAATTGGTAAAGTTGTTGTTTTGTTATGTTAAAGTCATGGATTTGGGGAGCGGAAGAATGGAGCTGAAGGCCCAGCTACTTAAATAAACTAGTTTGTCTATTTATAATGTGATATGTATATATGTATATATATATATATGTATATATATATATGTATATATATATATATATGTGTGTGCTTGTGTGTGTGTGTTGAAACTTGGGTTTACATGAGGTGAGCCCATATCCACTCAAAACCTTAAGGCAATGGGTGGTGTTACCTCATACTCATATAAGCCATGCATTTTTTTTCTCAAATTAGCCAATTTGGGATTCTCAACACCTGCCCTCACGTGGCTATGTGGCTTGACATACACACGCTCCTTACAACCCGCCCTCAATCATAAACCACAAGCCAGGCATGAACATCATACAACCCGCCCTCAATCACAAACCACAAGCCATGCATGAACATCTGGACTTAGGTGAGGGGAAACATTAAGTGGCCAACCATGGGCTAGGCAAGGGGTGAGTCTACATTTTAAACCTGCTCTGATACTGGACACTTAGGTGAGGAGAAACATTAAGTAGACAACCAGGCAAGGGGTGAGTCCACATTTTAAACCTGCTCTGATACTGGACTTAGGTGAGTCCACATTTTAAACCTGCTCTGATACTGGACTTAGGTGAGGGAAAACATTAAGTGGCCAACCATGGGTCAGGCAAGGGGTGAGTCCACATTTTAAACATGCTCTGATACCATGTTGAAACTTGGCCTTACATGAGGTGAGGCTCATATCCACGCAAAACCTTAAGGCAATGGGTGGTGGTACCTCATACTCATATAAGTCATGCATTTTTTCTCAAATTAGCCAATGTGAGATTCTCAACAATATATGACGGAACTCGAAGCAACTGGTAAGGTTACTGCTTTATGACCTTGAGGTCACGGGTTCGAGCCGTAAAATCAGCTTCTTGTACAAAATGTAATGTAAGTATGCGTATATTAGATCGCAAAGCGATCCGGTCCCTCCTCGAATCCTGCAGAAATACGGAAGGCTAATGCACCGGAAACGCTCTATATATAATCATACCTTGAATTTGAATCTTCTATTATAATCAAAGCTTAGAAGCTTAGATATTAGATCTGGTTGGTTCTTCGACTCGGCATGAGGCCTGGGAAACGGGGAACAATGGTTCAATTGGTGAGTCATCTGGCCAACCAACGGGTTTTATGTATGGGTAGATTGCCTCCAAATAAATAATTTGGAGAGAATTTGTTCAAGGTCCATAGGCTAAAATGTATTTATATCATGCTAAAAGGTGTTTTTTTTTCCCCTTTTCGAAAATATCCTACTATGAGCTGTGCTACTATGAGCTGTGCTACTATGAGCTGTGAGCATTTCAGCACTATTTCGTTTTTGTCTTTGTTGACTAAAAAACAATTCAAATACAAAAATTGGATTACTGTTTACTGGATCGAAGTCTTTATCTTTAGGGATATAGGTATTGTTTGACTGCAGTTCATTCTCTCCAGACTTTAACGATAGTTTTTGTTGTCGTTGGGTTAGTGGGTATTATGATGATGATGGTGATGAGGAGTAACTATGACGAAGGTGTTGGAGACAATCACTCCTGTACTAAGACGCAGTCGTTTAGTGTGTGCGTATGAAATAACAAAATAAAACAAACCCGGGGCGAGTCAAGGACTCTGTCCTTAAGACGTATTGCTCCGGTATACTGTGCCCAACCGGTGTGAGCAATTGTCTCCCAGGATACAACGGGTACCTGTTCAGTTGAGCGGCACTGCTGAACTTGAACTCTTTCGAACCTTCGAATGTCCTGACTTCTCCCGGACGTAATGCAAGCTTCAAGTGCTATGAATGCAGAATGCTTTATGAGATGCTTAGAGCAAGGTGTGTTGTAAATGCACCCTTAGCCCTCTTTATATAGGGGAGTCGGTTGGAGAACAAGGTACCGTGACCGTTGGATCGAAACCGTAGTTTGATTTAGACCGTTAGATTAAAACCTCCTATCTAGATTAGGATGGTTTAATCTCAGCCTTTGGATTAAAGATTGATTCGCAGGTTTAAACCTGGACCGTTAGATGGAAACCACATTCGGTTAAGCGGTTAGACAGTTTAAATCTCGGCCGTTAGATCAAAGCTGCCTTCCCTGCCACCGTTAGATCACAACAGACTGATCTTATTTTAAACCGGAGGATAGTGTTAGTTTCAAGTTTGAAACCTAACCGCACAATCAAAAATGATTCTGCCCGCTGTCAGACTTCGATCGATCACATCGATCGATCGAAGTGACATCGATCGATCGATGTGATCAATTGATGTCCGACAGAGTACTTCAATCGATCACTTTGATCGATCTAAGTGACATCGATCGATCAATGTAATCGATCGATGTTCTCTGATCGTCTTTGATCGATCAATCAATCGATCGAAGCTTCCTGATCAACTTCGAACGATGACATCGATCGATCGAAGTGACATCGATCGATCGATGTCATCGATCGATGTCCGTCAGAAGCTTTCCACGCCACGTGGACACATCCAATGTGGTATTCCTCCATGCGGATGACACGTCATCCATCCCCAACGTTTTCCATCTACTTTGAGGATTAATTTCACATTCACCCAATACCATAATTGAGTGATTCCACATCCTAACATTAACTACTCGTTACGTAGATAATTAAGGATTCATTAGTTTTCGATTATTATTATCGGAAACTCATTAAGCTCAAAGTACGTTGCTCAACCAAGTTTTGCAACATTCATTAATGGGCCAAAACCCAAATCTTCCAATCTCCAACGATGGCCAAAGCCCAGACCTTTAATTCTCCAACAGAAGGAACGCACATCAATCCGTTGTATTGGAATCTTTCTAGGCGCAGGGCTTCGAGATACTGCCGCCGTGTTGTAGAAGACAAGCACGGAGTCGTGATTCATTCGGTTAATATGCCATTAACTAAACATGAAGTTAATAAAGGAAAAATTCCGTATTTGCTCAGGGTTTAGAAAGGGGACAGATCGTTTTGCGATCTGATATACACACTCTTACCCTACACTTTGTCTAAGAGGCTCCTGCATTTGCGCATGCTCTAGGAAAGGGCCGGATCGTTTTGAGATATGATATATGCAGTATTATCCTACACTTTGTCTAAGAGGCTCCCGCATTTACGCAATGTCCAGGGATGGACTAGATCGCTTTGCGATCTGATATAGAGAGCTTCACCCTACATTTTGTCCAAGAGGCTGTTTCTGCAGCTTAAACCCGTAACCTCAAAGTCACAAAACAGCAACCTTATCAGTTGATACATGGTCTGCACTTTCCACATGAAGTCAATGTTTAGTGAGAAAAATCAGTCCTGCAGTAATTATAAAAACAGTTTTTACTCGTTAGAATATGACTTACAAGTTACGGATTATAATTTAAAAATTTTTTCGGCACAAATCTTTTTCATATTTCTTTCTCTAACCTCATGCTTATAATTGCATAAGGAGATGAGAAGGGACATACTTGACATGATCAGCGAGAGCGAAAAAAAGTGAGAGATTTCGCCTCTTAAAAGACTTGATTAGACATCACGAATTAACCACAAAAAAAAAACCGCATACACATAAATACAAGAGGTTTCCGGTATGAGAAAAGACTAAATCGTTTCGCAATCTGATGTACGCATCTTTATCCTACACTTTGTCGACGAGACTGTTTCTGCGGCTCGAACCCGTGACATTGCAAAAACCAAATCAAGCAGCAAACCTTTAATTTTAGCTATGCCATATCCAATGGATCTATCTCTCTATCTCTCTCAAACTAAATAAGAGAAGGGACTTGAGATCGATCATGGCAGTCTTCAAATGTGTGCATGATAACTTCTTGAGAAAGAGACGTTCAAAACACCAATTTCACCTTCTTATTTAACTTTACAATGGAGAAAAAGGAAATATTTTCTCTAGTCCTACCAATGTTCGTGGTCTTTTAACCATGTCAGCTACCATAACTTACTCTTCGTAATACATATAATATATAACATGATATTCTCAATACTACATTGTTTCCGGTTTGTCCAAATATTTCAGCACTAATTGATAAAATGTTACTCGTTCAGTAGATCACCAAGAAACTGCCTTGTACATGATAGCCTGCAGAAATGCATAAATAGAAAATTAATTCAGTGTACGGTCAATCTTTTTTTTTTTATATATAGTTTACACTTTACACTGAAACAATGGTGGACATTGCGTTTTACACGACGCACTAAAAAGTCAGGAATAAGATTTTAAAGGGACAAGTAATTTAACATTTCTATTTTTGTTCTATGATATTTTATTACTATCATTATTCTTCTCTTTTACCACCCTCCAAACCAAACGCCCCCGTCTGCTATCTTCCTTCCAATACAATAACATTATCTCATTGACTTAGAGGTTCCTGCCTATGGCAAGATATAGGAGGTCGGATATACGCAACTATACCCATGTATTAGAAACATACACATGTTGTTTTCCGATGACCCATAATGAAAATTGCGTCAAGCTGTGTCGATCAACTGCTATTTCAAAATATAAGACGCCCAACCAATTTAGTGAGTTATTTTGCTTTATTCTATTATATTTTAAAGTCAATGAAAAGTGTTTCTTTTACTCTATTAGAAATGGAAACTGATATCTTTCTTCCAATAACACTATAAAACGAGATACCAACTCTTATAGCAAAATATGAAATCCCTCGCACTGGAGGCCCCCACCGTCCCAGCCCCAAGTAGCATTGTAGAGGATGCAAATTAGGAGTCCAACGGCCTCCTAGGTTGGGTGAAGACTTACGTAGTGACCCACACAAGGTGCTCCCACAAACCAGGCCTTCAGCCTAGCAGCAGTGGAACACCCACACTGTGCGTGTCACTGGAGTCGAACTCTTGACCTTTTGGAGTATATCTCAACCCGAGTACCAACTGGATTATGTCATGGGGCCGAGATCCCAACTCTGTTCGAGGGAGGGAGAAGGGAGGGGGGTGCTAATCCTAACCTGTATCTGGATATTCCATACCTCCTAAGGTATATATGACATGCATTCGCAAAAAATATTTCAATATTATAAGCGATATCTGCTTGTACTTTATATTAGTGAAATATGCACATACTAGATAGAATTAGAGTTGTGGAGTTTTTGAAATTGTGTTTGATAGACCATAATTAAAACGTCTGTTAGTCAACAGTCAACGGTTCAACTCCAGTAGCTCAAAACTCGAAGTACTGCAGATCAGCAGTTCAGCGCTCAAGCGTGGCTGTTCAGTCTCGGCTGCACCTCAGCGGGGTATCATGACGCCCATGTAACATCGAAGAATATGCCAAGGTTTGCGCCTCGGCACCAACTTTAGTTTATGTTCAAATACCGCACTTCGGACCACTTCAGCGGGATAAGGCCAAGTCATACACTTCGGCAAGGCCTGGTCATGCTCTTCGGCAGAGCTCAGCTGTGTACCACAGCAAAAGAGCCAAGCACGATATTACTTCGTGGGACCCTCAAAACAGAGGTGCGATTCAAATATAATGACTACAGCTGGTTAATCTTCCTGAACACGCCAAGGTCACAACCGCCGGCCTATTAGTCACATCAGTCAGACTACTGATCACATCAGCAGACCTATGGCGCCTTAGGCTTTCTGCCCCAAGAAAGCGTCCTCTCCACACTCCACTATCAGGAGGTAACGACGGAGAAAAGGTCTATAAAAGCGAGCCAACCAAGACAAAGAAAAGGGGGGATCCAGATCCGGAATTCATACATTCACACTCAAAAGCAAATCCATACACTTTGCTCCCCGACATATACTGTGAGAAACTCCTAATTCACCTTCTAAATTATATTCTCAGTGAGATATGACCCAAACTAACTTGAGCGTCGGAGGGTTTTTCCCGGGGCCAACCCCCCGGGACCTCTGTCCTGTGCTTCTTTGCGCAGGATATTTGGTGCTATTCCAGCTACACATTCTCAATCCCAGTTAACAACTCTTCACATTAACTGACGAAGTTAATTTGAGGTCGTCTAGACCCTTGGTGAAGATCCGGTTTCATCATTTGGCGCTAGAGGAAGGGCCCCTAAGTCCCTTAACCCAGAAAACAGCTATTCAAGGCTTCTCCAACGATTACTCAGAGCCTTTCTAATTGCCCTTGGAAGCTATTGAGAGAAAGATAAGCAGAAAAGATAGTCAAGGGTCCAAGCAACCTACGACATCCAGGAGGAGCCAAAGGTCTTCTCAGCAACAAAATGATCAATGCTCTACGGAGCCGGGAGAATCCTCAACTCCCATTGCTTTCACATATGAAGAGCACAGTCGAGCCATTCGCTATGTGGCTCAGAACTCGGAGGTCTTCCAAGCAGTAGTGAGGGAAATGAAGGGGAAGGCCTCTGCAACAAAGTCCAGTGGATCCCATTCCAATAACTCTCACCCACTGGAGCACACAGAGTATTCTCCCACTCGGCCTGGTTATTGTCCTAGGCGCTAGGCTGAGTTTATGGCCGAGGCAAGACGGCCAGAACAAAAGTCTAGCCACCAGAGTTTAAGATATACTCAGAAAGCCACCTTGCCATTTAAACATGGCAGAAAAATTGACAATAAAGGCAAAGCACCGTTGCAGGAAAGGTGCTCTGTCAAGATTCGGTTGGGAGGCCAAGGAAAGGAAATGAACTCTCTGCTGGCTTCAAAAGCCCATATTCTTTCATACATGAGGAAAAAATCTCTGGCGAAAGAACCCCAGCCCCTGGCTGGACAGGTCCACAAAAGAAATCATCGACTGTACTGCTTTTATTATCATGATATCGGGCATGATACAGAAGATTGTAGGAAGCTTGGGTAAGAGATTGGGCGTCTTATTGAGTTGGGTCACCTACAACGTTTATATAATCCGAGGTCTAGGTTCCACAACAGGCTAGACTTTGGTGGACCCCCTATAGATGAAAGATGTAAACCCGGACCTCATCAAGGTTTTCTAAGTGATTATGATTCAGATCCTGATGAGAGGGGGTTACGAGTTCCTGAGCACATAAGGCTGTTATAACAGCAACCATACCTGATTCAATCGAATCATGGTTTATCTCTTCTGGGGTTCATTCCATATCTTCTGGCTCAGCCTTATGTTATCCGAGGATCAATTTCTTATAATCAACTGGATATTCTTATTTGGCATTCAGCCAAGAAAAGTTAAGTCACCTTATGGTGCGCGAAACAATAATTTATGCCTATCACCCACGACGAAAGTGGGGGCATATATATCCTTACCCTAGCAGGTCTGGGAGGTTGAGCAGATCTCAACATTATTCTTACCCCAGCAGGTCTGGGAGGTTGAGCAGGTCTCAACAGGATGGGACAGGTTTCCTGATATCTTTACCCCAGCAGGTCTGGAGGTTGAGCAGGTCTCAACACTATCTTTACCCCATCAGGTCTGGGAGGTTGAGCAGGTCTCAACATTATTCTTACCCCAGCAGGTCTGGGAGGTTGAGCAGGTCTCAACAGGATGGGACAGGTTTCCCGATATCTTTGCCCCAGTAGGTCTGGGAGGTTGAGCAGGTCTCAACATTATTCTTACCCCAGCAGGTCTGGGAGGTTGAGCAGGTCTCAACACTATCTTTACCCCAGCAGGTCTGGGAAGTTGAGCAGGTCTCAACATTATTCTTACCCCAGTAGGTCTGGGAGGTTGAGCAGGTCCCAACAGGATGGGACAGGTTTCCTGATATCTTTGCTCCAACAGGTCTGGGAGGTTGAGCAGGTCTCAACACTATCTTTACCCCAGCAGGTCTGGGAGGTTGAGCAGGTCTCAACATTATCTTTACCCCAGCAGGTCTGGGAGGTTGAGCAGGTCGCAACATTATTTTTACCACAGCAGGTCTGGGAGGTTGAGCAGGTCTCGACGACGGGATAAGTTCCCTATATTTTCAACTCAGCGGGACTGAGAGATTGAGCAGGTCTCAACAACGGGATAAGTTCCCCATATTTTCACCTCAGCAGGACTGAGAGGTTGAGCAGAACTCAATAGCGGGATACGTTCCCCATATTTTCAACTCAGCAGGACTGAGAGGTTGAGCAAGTCTCAACAGCGGGATAAGTTCCCTACATCTTCACCTCAGCAGAATTGAGCGGTTCAGCAAGTTTCAATTACGGAATAAGTTCCCCATATTCTAACTCAACAAAGCTGAAAAAGCTGAAGAGATAAGGATAAAAGCTGAAGTTTAGCACTTCGGCGAAGAACTGGTGTACAAAAGATACTCTTTTGATAAAGACAAATACTTGCAAACTATCAAAATAGAGCAAGTAAAGTCTCTTAAGTTGAAGACAAATATTTGCAGACAAAGCAAATAAAGCTTCACATGCTGAAGACAAAGGCAGAAGCCGAAGAGCATAAGTTGGGAAAAATGGATTTTCATTAAAAACAAAATCTATTACAACTACAATTATCTATAGAAAAAATCCTATTCTACTTTCGAGCTTCTTCATTTTCCCTAAGATCAACCCTACTTTGGAATAGAGCAATTTGGTTCTCAAGAAGGTTCCTAGCCTCAGGGTGGTACAGCTCGACAATACGAGGATGGTTCTTGTCCAAGCTAGGGCAGACCTCCGAACAAGCATCAATTGCCCAAGTTTGCCCAACAGCAATTGCTGAGCCTTGAATCTTCAAAAAATTTCCGGTGAAAAGCTCAGACTGTCTGAACTCAGCAATGGTTTTCTTCATCTCCTCAGCCTGAAGTTCAAATTGCTGGAGGATATCAGCTTTACTTTTCCTCTCTGCCTTCAGTTGCTGGTACAGCTCAGCCCTGCTATTGGACAATACTTGATCAAAATTACTGATTTCCTTTTGGTAGAATTCCAGTTCAGCCTGAGCCTTGGAAGAAGCTAACTCAGCGCTGGCCAATGTCTCCTTCATCTCAATCACTTGGAATTTGGCATCAGCCAGCTTAGCGTCAGAATCTCGCTTCTCATCTTGAAGTCTGGAATTCTCCTCCATAAGTGAGGCCAGCTTGGAATCTGAGTCCCGCTTTACCATCTGAAGCTTTTAATTATCTTCAGTAAGTGCAGCAACTTGAGACTTCAAACTGATCACCTCAGCCTCCAGCCAAGACAACTTTGTGCTATTAGGTTTTGCCATCTCAGCTAACTCATCATAGGCCTCCTTGAGGTGGGTATTGGTCTCAGAGAGTTTGAAGAATCTGAAATGGAGCTCTTCAGCTCGTCTAAGAATGTTAAATTCTTGGACCCGGTACTGCAAAAGTCAAACTGGTTAAGGAAAAACATGAAGGGTCAAGTTGAAAGATGGAAAGTAGAAGGAAATCATACCAGGGCCATATTACTGGCGAATGAGTTGAAGGCAGTGCTCAGTCCAGACTATCATATATCTGCCAATCCTTAGGAAGTATTGACACTTCTGTCAATTTCCTGGCGTATGTTTGCCCCGTCGAGGTCGGGAAGAGGGCTCCCCCTCCGTGGTATTCCTCGCAGAGGACCCCCCTTTAGGTGCGCTTTCCCTGGAAGTCTCCCCTTCAAGATTATTTCCTTTGGGAGGCTCTCCCTCCACCTCAAAAGGCCCTTCCCTGGAAGAATTTACCTCGGGGGCTTCTTTTGAAAAATCGAAGGTAGGCACAGCCTCACCAGTAACCCAACCTGGGGGAGGAGCATTATCCTCTTCGGCAGTAGGAGATGAAGGAATGGAAATGGGGGCATCAATTCCCCCGCTCCTGTCCTCAGGATGAGCTGAGGTTGAAACAGGAACCTGAGCTTCGGCTTGGGGAGGATTATCAGAGGTTTCAACTGAAAGGGAAATATATTCAAATAATTACAATGGAAGTCAAGCACATCCAAGACTAATGCAGGGCAAAATTCTACCTGGACATGTCTGCACTTCAGACGAAGAGCTAGCGGAAGCTTGTTCTGAAGTGGAAGGTTGGCATTCTGACCATGTTCTCTTCCTGGGGACCAAGTTCTTCAACCTTTCAAGGGTCCCGCGTACCATGATTTCTGCAAGATTCAAAGAACAAAACAGTCAAAAAACTGGTGCAATATCAAAACCAGTCAACGATTTCCAAAAAATGTTGCCGTTTACCCTGAACTATCCACAAAGCAAGAAGAATAAGAGGTCAAAAATTATATTCTGGTCACAAATGTTCCAGGTCAGCAACCTCTACAATCTGCCTATCAACTCTCTTCCAATCTACAACCCGGGGTAGAAGTAGCAATTGAGAGGCTTCATTGCGAAATTTTTCACTTGGCCTCCTGTTATTTACACTACCAGTGTTCCAAGGGATTCCTTCAGGTAACCCTACACTCTTAACAAAAAAGAAATTCCCCCTCCAATCTTTGAAAGAATGGGGAAGGTTTATTACAAAAGATCCCCCACTACTCCGAGATCTCCTATCAAAATTATACCAACTACACTCCTGATTACATACAAATATCTCCCTAAAAACTGCAAGTGAGAAGCTCTTCTCAGACGCTCTTAGATAAAGCAGGTAACTGAGGATAATTCTCAGTCCCTTAGGCGTTATTTGGGGAAGCCTAAGTTTGTAACAGAACAGTATTTGGAGTAAGGGAGCTGGAATGGTTAGATTGAAGCCAGATCTAAAAAATTCCTCATAAACTGCTTCGTAGCCAGTTGGAGGGTCATTAGCAGTTTGATGAGGAAGGGGAAGAATGGGAGCAAAAGTACTCTTGTTAACCTTATAATGTTGACATAGTTCAGAAAGGTCGTTGTTTTTTAAGGTACTCATTGAGTTAGGCACTAAAGAAGGGGGTACCATGGGTCCCAAGGTAAAAGAAGACGAAGCCATGAGTAAGATAAAGAAAGCTTACAAGATGTTGAAGACGTAAGGTTGAAAGAGCAAAAATAAGGTCGGAGGAAAGCTTCGGAGAAGAAGGAGAAGAGCAATTCGACAACAGCAAAATAACCAGCTGAGCAGGATAAGGGAAGAAGAAAAGAATGAATCAGGGAAATTGTTTATATTTATAAGTGAGAGAAGACAAAAGGTCAAAACTTTTCGTTTGAAATGCGAAGAGGCAGAATCTCACGCACTTTCCTCCCTCGGAGAATGAAACCGTCGAAGAAGTAATGATGAGGTGTCGAAATTAACGCTTACATTAAAAGCAGGAATTACTGCGCAAGTAAAAGAATAACCGCACAATTGATGAAGGACTGCCACGTCATGGGTCCATTAAAGCAAGATTTGACTGCCTTCGCAGTTCAGCTCAGCCACACAAAATCTGGGGGCAAATGATAGACCATAATTAAAACGTCTGTTAGTCAACAGTCAACGGTTTAACTCCAGTAGCTCAACACTCGAAGTACTGCAGATCAACAGTTCAGCGCTCAAGCGTGGCTGTTCAGCCTCGGCTGCACCTGAGCGGGGTATCATGACGCCCTTGTAACATCGAAGAATATGCCAAGGTTTGCGCCTCGGCACCAACTTCAGTTTATGTTCAAATGCCGCACTTCGGACCATTTCAGCGGGATAAGGCCAAGTCATGTACTTCGGCAAGGCCTAGTCATGCTCTTCGGCAGAGCTCAACTGTGTACCACAGCAAAAGAGCCAAGCACGATATTACTTCGTGGGACCCATGACTACAGCTGGTTAATCTTCCTGAACACGCCAAAGTCACAACCGCCAGCCTATTAGTCACATCAATCAGACTACTGATCACATCAGCAGACCTACGGCGCCTTAGGCTTTCTGCCACAAGCAAGCGTCCTCTCCACACTCCACTATCAGGAGGTAACGACGGGGAAAAGGTCTATAAAAGCAAGCCAACCAAGACAAAGAAAAGGGGGATCCAGATACGGAATTCATACATTCACACTCAAAAGCAAATCTATACACTTTGCTCCTCGGCATATACTGTGAGAAACTCCTAATTCACCTTCTAAATTATAATCTCAGTGAGATATGGCCCAAACTGACTTGAACGTTGGAGGATTTTTCCCGGGGCCAACCCCCCGGGACCTCTGACCTGTGCCTCTTTGCGCAGGATATTTGGTGCTATTCCAGCTACACATTCTCAATCCCAGTTAACAACTCTTTACGTTAACTGACGAAGTTAATTTGAGGTCATCTAGACCCTTGGTGAAGATCTGGTTTCATCAGTGTTTGAAGATGAAATAATTCTTTAGAGAGGAGAACATTGCACCAAATGTTATAGAAGGGTAGATTGTTGCTGGTGCTTATAGAGTATTTGGTGAAGAACTTTTACCCTTGTTATATGGTCAAAAGAGCCTTGTTAGGTGATGAGGACTTGTCGGAAGGGATAAGCTCGAGTGTGTGAATGAGGTGAGTCTCAAATGATTGATTGACATTTGAATGTGATTGAATGATGAGAAGTCATGCATTTTTGCATCATGGCACTTGCATTTGCATTATGTTCTGATAAGAGTTGTGCCTCGGCACAGGGTATAAAGTTTGCGAAATGAGCTGTGATGTGTTACAGGTTATAAAGACAAACTGTAACCATCACAGGGTATAAAGTGAGCTGTAATGTGTCATAGGGTATAAAGACAAGCTGTGGCACATTACAGGGTATAAAGTTAAGCTGTGGTGTGTCATAGGGTATAAAGACAAGCTGTGGCCCACCACAGGGTATAAAGTTATGTGACCGGACATTGTGACATGCATTGCACTGATTTGAAAAGTGAAGCATAAGCATTTGGGGTTTGTGTAGTTTAGTGCATGCTTTGAACTGCCATGCATCACGAGAGTCGTTACAGTACGATTGAATTGAAATGGGATTGCTATTGAATTGTTGAATGCTTATAAATTCTTGTTCTTATTCTATTATGCTATAAATCTATATTCTGGAAGTTATACAAGACATGTGCCCCATCAACCCCTTGATTTAAATATTACTCATGTCTTGCCATGCGTTGATCACGTATGTCTTATAAGCGGGTTACTTACTAGCGTTTTTCGCTAAGGGTACTACATTTGTTTTGCAGATGAGCCTAGTTACGACATGATTTTCATAGAAGACGACGGCGAGTGGGCTGAATGGGATGTTTAGAGCTTATTGCGGGATTTGCTTTTGATATTTCTCATTACCTTAGCTTCCTTTTGAACATTGAGGATGTAGATGGGTGCGTCCATAAACAGTTTTAATTTCTTATGATTTCTTTTGGGGTACAACGTTAATGGATTTAGACTATACTTTACACATGTTTCTGCGCTTATCCTCTTACGTCAATGATGATGTGTATTTGAGAGATGAGATGTCCTGTAGTCTTCTCAGTAAGCTACGACGGATGCACCGGTTCGGATCCGCTGTCCGGGTCGGACGCTACAGGGGCGACCTAACATTGACGTGCTATGATCAAGACTTGTGAAAGAGAGGTATATGCCTTCCTTAAAAGACTCAAATATAGCAATAAAATTATTCTGGCTTCTTCACCACTATACAGAAAACTGGTTAGTATCTTGGGGAAGCACTTTAGGAAGCAAGTATCTATGTTTCAAGGAGTTTATATAGCCATAAGATCTTTGAAATTCAGACAAGAAACCTTAGTTAACCGAGCTTAGCTCATCTACATCAAGGATTATATGGCTGTCTCTTGTCTCATGCATTTTGTCCATCTCTTACAAGCTTCTATTTTGCAATATTATTTCAAGATCTTGCAGTCAATGAAATTGTGATTCAAAACCTTCCAACCTTGAAATATATCAACTTGAGAATAATGTGACAGAAGTACTTCAAGGGTTCACTAAAAATTTTCATGCCTTTTATATTGTTATTTTATTCTCCAATTGCGGAGCAACTGGTAAAGTTGTACATAGAGAGATATCGATGTATTTATATATATCATATTTTCGTGGTAAAGAAAACGTTTTAACATCTGATTGAACTATCTTAATTTATCAGTCATTAATATGTTTTTTCCTCAATTCCTATTAATTATATACAATTTAAAATGAAATATTCCTTTTTAATAAAGTTAAGGTATATATGTGTTGAATGATTGTTTAACTATTTTTTTAACTAAATACAAGCCTGATATGACATTCACAATTAAATTATAATGGAGGGAGCAGAAGAATCAAGAAGATATTGGAATTCATTAGCTGTAAGATTAACTTTGAGTGGCATTAAATGGAGTATCTTAGAAAAAAATTAATTTGTCCCACCACAACATCTACAGTCAATTCAGGAGACTTTCTCCTATTGAGGAAACGTGGCATGGGCCCTTGAGGGCTCTTCTGTTCCCCATTTCCTAACCTCCACGATCTATCTTTTCACTTTCTCATTCATTTTCTAGTTGGCAAAGGTTGAACCCCAATCCAAATGGCTCCCATTGTCCCAGCTCCAAGGAGTTGTGTGGAGGATGTAAATCAGGAGTCCAGCGGCCTCCTAGATTGGATGAGATCTTACACAGTCACCCATACAGAAACCTGGTTAGTATCTTGGGGAAGCACTTTAGGAAGCAAGTATCTATGTTTCAAGGAGTTTGTATAGCCATAAGATCTTTGAAATTCAAACAAGAGACCTTAGTTAACCGAGCTTAGCTCATCTAGGTCAAGGATTATATGGCTGTCTCTTGTCTCATGCATTTTGTCCATCTCTTACAAGCTTCTATTTTGCAAGATTATTTCAAGATCTTGCAGTCAATGAAATTGTGATTCAAAACCTTCCAACCTTGAAATATATCAACTTGAGAATAATGTGACAGAAGTACTTCAAGAGTTCACTAAAAATTTTCATACCTTTTATATTGTTATTTTATTTTCCAATTGCGGACCTTGGAGCAACTGGTAAAGTTGTTGTTTTGTTACCTTGAAGTCACGGGTTTGAGCCACGGAAACAGCCTCTTGGAAGAAAAGTATAGGGTAAGGCTGCTTATATCACATCGCAAAGTAATTCGGTCCCTTTCCGGATTCTACGCAAATGCAGAAGACTAATGCACCAAGAACGCATTTATTTTATTCTCCAATTGTACCTTATTATTCTCATATGGGCTCTGCATTGATATTATATTGTTCATTCTTTATATTGATAGCATTATCTTTTGTGCAGAAAGGACTTTCTTAGTTGGTTTATCATCTCACATGAAGTACTTTCTCATGTTTAGATTATATTCCCTGTGCTAACTCGGGTTATTTGTGGTTTTGGCATGTATACTGCTTAATTTTGTCCGCTAGTCATTATCTCTTTCTCTTGGAAAAGTGGACGCATTTTTGTTGAAGAATAGGTATGTAGAAATAATCAAAGTAAACTAGCCGAGGTGTCATACCGAGTTGAGGTGCCTAGCTGAAGTGCAGAGGAATAAAGGATAGCCGAGCCGAGATGTCATACCGAGGTGATGATCAAAGATGAGGGCAGATAGAGATGGAGTGCCAAGATGGGGTGCTAAGTCAAAGTAAAGCAGAAGTCCCAAACCGAAGTGGCAAGCCGAGGTGAGAACACAAGTAGAAGTACTCGGGCCAATGAGATGAAGTGCTGAGCTAAAATATACAGTGCCGAGGTGACATGATACAGTGTCGAGGTGAAACGATGCAATGCGGAGGTGATGAGATAAAGCGTCGAGGTGAAAATAGTTGTAATCAAGTACCAAGTCAAAATAAGAAGTGCTGAGGTGAGCTAAAATGAAAAAGGCCAAGGTGATAAAGTGGAAGTTCTGAGAAAGTCTGAATAAAAAATTTTAAGTGTTCAGCCTCTAATTTCTACTATTCTATTTTACAATTTGTGTTTCCATATTTTATAATATGTGCTACTCAAATGCTTTAAACTTATGCTTGTGCATTTAAACTATGCGCAGTCTGAAGACTTCACCAATAATTTTATAAGTATGTTTGAGTTTATTCTGATATATGAACTTATGAAAATAATAATAAAGAGTATGGGTTCTGATAAAATAATTGAAATGGCTATTGTCTATATGTTTAACAAACGATTTTCAAGATCCTTTGACAGAAGCTTTAGATATCTTATGCGTTTGAAGGAATTCATGCATACAAGTCATAGGATCCTCTCACCATAAGAAGGATGTGGTAACACGTGACCGCACGTCACGTGGCAGCAAGGGGGTGGTGAGGCTAGATGCAGGTGACCCTCATCTAGCCTCACCACCTTCTCTTGCTGCCACGTGTCGCGTGGACACAAAAGGGGTAAAGAAAGTTGAGGTGAGGAGATCCCAACACGTCATAACTATGTATATGATCTAATAGTTTCAAAATTAATGCCATTAGTTTGCGTGTCCTAATAGTATCATCCAACAGTCCATATGATTATATTATGAATGAACAATGTGCTTGTGCGAGAAATGAACATCTACCTGACCATTTAAATTAAATTCGAATGTTTACTCTGTCCAAAATTGAGACTAATCTGTCCCGTTTCCGTTCAATATGATCTCCTTTTTTCCTTTTTTTCCCGTAGCCTTAACATACTATCAGAAGAGACGCTGCACTAGGCTCTCGTATTTGCGCAGGGTCTGAGAAAGAGTTGGATCACTTCGTGATCCGATGTACGAAGCCTTACCCTACATTTTGTGCAAGATGCTGTTTCCGATGTTCGAATCCGTAACTTTAAGGTCACAAAACAGCAACCTAACCAGTTGCTGCATGACATGCCCTCATATTATAAGAAAAGGAAAAAAATACAAAAGAAAAAAAGGGTTGCTGGCTAGGTGCCAAGTTAAAATAGAAATCATATGGCTGCAAATTTTTTGGTTTTTCTCTTATTCTTATTGTATTTGGAGCTTTAGTGTAAAAGGAAGGGATTCAAGTAGTAATAACTTCGTTCAAAAAAACCTTTGTAATAAATCAAAAGGAAACAGAAAAGGAAATAAAAGAACTCAATGCAAAATACATATATAATCCTTAAAAGTTCAGACAGGTTTGGAAAAGCTAGTTATTTATATATAATTCTTGGGACAAACAGGATAAAGGGTCGTTGGCCTTTCGAAAAGATTCAAACTAGACATGATTGGCTTGGAAAATTGGAAGCAAATTCCGAATTCAAAGTTTTGAACTAGTTTTAAATAGAATGCCTAGAAGATTATTAGAAACTTAAATCAATTTGTGGGGGGGGGGGGGGGGGGGGGGATCTTTTTTACCCTTTATTTTTCACTTGATTCATATAGGAGGCTTTTCAACAAAACCACATGGCCAAGCAGGTTAAACCGAAAATCATTCCTACTCTCACTCGAGCAATAAAAATGAAAGGTATGTTTAGACAATAATACTGGGCGTTTCCGGTGCAGTAAGCTCTCGCGTTTGCGCAAGGTTCAGAGAGGGACCGGATTGTTTCGTAGCCTGATATACGCAGTCTTACCTACGCTTTGTGTAAGAGCCTATTTCCACGGCTCGAACACATGACCTCAAAGTTACGAAACAACAACCTTACCAGATGCTCCAAGGCTCCAGTCATTCAGTCACTGGTATTGGATTTTCAAACAAAGATCCAACAGTATTTTGCATGATAAGAGAGAGGGATGGAGGAGGCAAAGAGAGGGAGGTGGGGGAGAGAGAGTGAATTAAAGGTTCCCTTAATTATTGACACGGGCCTTTGCTTACATATTATGTCTAGAGGATAAAAGAGAAACTAAAATATGAAAAATCTATATATAACTCATTTGTTGATATCTCATATAGTGTTCATATATCCCCAAAAGTTGTTATGGCTACTAGGGTTTCCCTAGATAAGGGTTTAGGGTTTCCCTAGGTAAGGGTTTAGGGTTTCTCCTAAAGTCTGGAATTCACATAAAAAAATTACCTTTTGTTCCTGCCCAAATTGACCTGCCTAACTGCCTATTTGTACTGTTTCTTGAACAACAACAACAACCATCATATCCAGTATATCTCAACGACAGTCAAAGTTATCGTTAGGGTCTTGAACAAATTGAATCTTTTATTTTGTTAGCCTTCTTCTCTTATCAATCTGAATCTAAAATTATAGTTCCCAATATATCATCATTACAGCTTATAGAATAAGTTTAAAAAAAGAACATTTTAAATATAATACAACATATAAAGATATAATCATCGTTGATTATGTAAATTTACTTACCTTATCTGTATCAAGTAGACTGCTTTAGTTTCTTGATTTGCTCATCATGAATCATCTTGTTGGGATTCTTCTTCTTTTTCTTCTTGTAAGGAATTCCTCTAGCCTTAGCTTGACATTCCTTAACATCACGCAAGAAAACACGAATCGAGCCGTTCGCGAAAGGATTACACTCAGATGATCCTCCATGTTCTTCATATGCAGCCCTAAGTCTTCCTATAAGTGCATCTAAGCTTCCCCAAGCTTGTCTAAGTGGGCAACTACAAGGAGCTGGAGGATCAGGTTGTCCGAAAAAAACACACCCTTGTAGATGAACCTTAGTCTTTCCGAATTGGTCGAGGTATCGAAGAAATTCAAGAACATGGTTGCAGTTGCACTGAGACAATGAGACTGGTGGCCTTTGGTTCTTTAAGTATTGTCCAAAGGTGTTCCAATCTCTTCTTTTTTGTGTTTCGTATCGGCTTAAAGTTGGTGACTGTGGGTTCTGATCCTGATGATGATGATTATGATCGGTTGATGATTTTGATGATCCTTCAATGGAAATAGTTGGATTGGGAGGTGAAATTATTGATGATGATGATGATGATGAAAACATGGTGATGATTTGTTTTGGCTAGAAATGGGAGATAGAGGAGGGATAAAAAGAGGAAGAAAATGGTATATGGTGTAGTGGTGTGGAAAAGTTTGATTGGATTTGGAGATGTGTCTATTTGATCAAAAGTTTCCTTAGAGGAATCAAGAAAATGGGTATAAATTGAGATAGAGACATCTCTTACTTTATGTGTCATAGTGTTTTAGTCTAACTTAATATTTTTTTTATTGTGCTATCTATGCAGATACATATAGAGCCGAGGGTCTTACTGGAATCAAACTCTCTATCCCTTGGGATGGAGGTATTGTTTGTCTGGCTCTTATCCTCCCCAGATCCTAGCGATAGCTTTTGCTGTCGCTGAAATATACTTGGTATGATTGTTTTCCTTCTTGTTTTGTTTTAGTCTAACTTTGTAATTCTATATATAAATTTTTTTAAGACATCAATGTATTTACATTGTTTAATCACTATAGTCATCAATAATTTATTTTCTATTTCCAACAAAGTCAATGGCACACCCTTTTTTGACTTTGGAATATGATGGAATAAAGCAAAATGACTCACTAAATTGACTGCGCTTCTTATATTATGAAGTAGCAGTTGATCGACACAGCTTCACGCAATTTTCATTATGGGTCATCGGAAAACAACATCTGTGTGTTTCTAACACATGGATATTGTTGCGTACATTTGACCCTTTTCCTTCCCTACCATGCCATAGACGGGAAGGCTTTAGGGTAATGGGGTAATGTTATTGTTCTTGCTACATTAGTTATCACTAATTTCTACCTTTATGTTTCATATATTATTTATTTATAACTAATGATCTTTTTAGTGTTTATTTACTGTAATATATTTACTATGAAAATTGGACAATATTTTAGAACATTGAATACTAGAACGAAAAGATGAGACGGATGAGTTATCAGTAGTAAAATTTTTGTGTGTATATATATATTTACACAGGCATGTGCTACACATACACACGTCTTATACATAGAGAGACACTCACACACATATATACATACATATGTGTGTGTGTTTGTATCGATGTATTTATATATATCATATTTTCATGGCAAAGAAAACGTTTTAACATCTGATTGAACTATCTTTATCAGTTATTAATATGTTTTTCCTCAATTCCTATTAATTATATACAATTTAAAATGAAATATTCCTTTTTAATAAAGTTAAGGTATATATGTGTTGAATGATTGTTTAACTATTTTTTTTAACTAAATACAAGCCTGATATGACATTCACAATTAAATTATAATGGAGGGAGCAGAAGAATCAAGAAGATATTGGAATTCATTAGCTGTAAGATTAACTTTGAGTGGCATTAAATGGAGTATCTTAGAAAAAAAATTAATTTGTCCCACCACAACATCTACAGTCAATTCAGGAGACTTTCTCCTATTGAGAAAACGTGGCATGGGCCCTTGAGGGCTCTTCTGTTCCCCATTTCCTAACCTCCACGATCTATCTTTTCACTTTCTCATTCATTTTCTAGTTGGCAAAAGGTTTAACCCAATCCAAAAGGTTCCTATTGTCCCACCCCCAATGAGCTGCGTGGAGGATATAAATCAGGAGTCCAACGGTCTCCTAGATTGGATGAGATCTTACACAGTTATCCACACAAGGTGCCCCACAAACTAGGCCTTTGGCCTGGCAGCAGAGGAACACCCACACTGTGCGCGTCCCTGGATTCGAACTCACGACCTCTTGTTGGCAATCCCCAACCCGAGTACCAACTGGACTATGCACTGGGGGCATCTCATTCATTTTCTAACCTTTACTTTGTATAGTTATACACATTCCATGCTCACAGTGCATAGTTCAGTTGGTATTGGGTTGTGATTTGCTCCAAGAGGTCAAGAGTTCGATTCCAAAGACACACACAGTGTGAGTGTCTCACTGCTGCTAGGCCGGATGCCTGATTTGCAGGGGCATCTTGTGTGGGTCACTGCATAAGTCCTCACCCAATCTAGGAGGCCGCTGGGCTCTTGATTTGCATCTTCCACAATGTTCCTTGGGACTGGAATGATGGGGCCCTAGGACGAAGGATTTCACCTTTTGCTTCAAGATTATATACATTCCACAGAAAAAGCCAAATCGGTCCATCGTTCCAACTCTAATGGACTAGTGGTGGAGTAAATCAAGTGTCCAGCGGCCTCTTATAGTAGTAAGATTTTTCTAACATATCTTATATAAGGTGTCCACTGCAAACTGGACTATCAACTCGTTTCCCAATTAGACAATAGATAATATGGTTTTTGACCAATACTGATCTAGACAACAGTGAAACATCTACAATACGAGTGGCCGAAGTTTGCCATTCTACTGCGTTGTCTTACCTCAAATAACAACTAAGTTATGCACTGAAACATGATTATATACATTGCACCAACAATTATGGGATGCAATTATCAATCTTGGTATGATCTCATTAGTGTAAAAACAAAGCACTTTGTTTCTGTTTCCCCGTGACTGAAGAGTACGTGTACAAGAAGTTTTTCCAACATTCTTTTGTCCACTTAATATCTTTTTGCGTTAAACTTTGCTTCCTTGTAAAGCACGACACAATAACATTATTTTAAAATTTCAAAAATGACAGTATTACATGTGAACTTCATATCCGTTACATTATCCCGTTAGAACATATACGTTACCGTGGTGCTATAACATACGATCTAAGATATCAAATTGTTAACTATAGTGCTATAAGATTTTATAGTGTTTATAATATACAACAAACATGCTCAGTATATTCCAACGACAATAAAAGCTATCACTAGCATCTGTGAAGGATGAAAGACAGACAACAAATACCTTCATCAAAAGGAATAGAGAGTTTGCTTCCAGTGAGACCTTCGGCTCTAAATCTACCTATATAGATGACACAATAATACGAATATGGTGTGCTAGTGTACTAGTGAAGGAGTTTAGTAAACACAAATAGAAAGCTTCCGACATTAAAATAGTCACAACTGTGTATATGCATAAATAATGAAATATAAAGACAAAAACAAAAAAGTGCAAAGTCAACATAAAGTGTAGAGAGTATCTAAGTCCCTATGCATATTCTAAGGTGCATCTATGTCCTACCTAAACTTCTTTAACCTTAGTCCTCTGTCTCAATGAACTCATATGCTGGACCATATCTTCAGAGAGGTGCAAATCTAGTAGGTAATGTCTAATTCGCTTATCTCAAGTCAGTTTGGGACTGCCTTTACTCCTCTTCCCCTCTACAATGAGCCTTTCAACTGCTCTGAAAGACGATGTTGCCTGTCTCCTTTTGACATGGCCAAACCATATCAGTCTCTCATCCCTTATCTTATCTGTGATACTAGCCACCCCTAACCTTTCCCTGAATACCTCATTTTTTATCCGGTCTAGTCTTGTATGCTCACACATCTACCTCAGCATCCTCATCTCTGCTACTTCTTTTTTCTGCGACTGTCATCTTGATGGTCTAGCACTCTGTTCCATATAACATTATTGGCTACACTACCACCCTATAAAAATTTTCCTTTAATTTAGTTGGAAAATTCTTGTCACACAGCACCCATGAGGTCGTCCTCCACCTACACCAGCCTACCTGAACTCGGTGTGCTGCGTCACTATCTATGTCTCTATCTTGCTGTACAAACGATCTTAGGTACGTAAACTTCTTTATCTGTGGTACCATTTAACCTTCGATGGTGAGCTGGCCATTCCCACAGTTTGCTGGAGCCGCTGAAGTCGCAGTGCAAATACTCGGTCTTAGAACGACTAATCCTTAGGTCTTATCTCTCTAAAATACCTCTCCACTCCTATACTCTCATACTCAGGGTATGTCTACTATCTGTGACTAATACAATATCGTCAACAAAAATTCATACACCATGAAACTATCTCCTGGACTAGGACAATTGCGAAAAGAACCTTTGATAAAGGCCTACCTCCATCGGAAAAAAGTCTATATTCCACCACAGGCATATGGATAGTTGTCTTTGTCCTACCATATGTATCCCTTATTGTGTCTATATACTCCATAGAAACCTCTCTTGCATCGAGACTATCCCAAATCAGTTTATATGCACACTATCATACGCTTTTTCAAGATCGATGAAAAACATATATAGATATGATCGTGCTTCTTCTCCCTATACTTCTCCATCAATCTCCTTAGAATGTGTATTGCTTCTGTAGTTGATCTTCCTGTCATGAAACCAAATTGGTTCACCGTAACTTGAGTTTCTTCATTAATTCTAGTGTCGACTACTCTCTCTCATAACTTCATAGTATAGCTTAGCAACTTAATCTCCATGTAATTCTCACAACACTGTGTGTCTCCTTTGTTTGGGACCATGACACTTATTCTCCACTCATCTGACATTTTTCATGTTTTGAAAATAAGGTTGAAAAGAGTAGTTAGCCATTAAACATCTTCCTCTCACAATTACTTCTACGCCTCAATGGACATGTTATCCAGGCCAAATGTCTAAGCTCTTTCCATTTTCCTAAGTGCTCTCATCATATCTCTTTGTGTGATGTTCGGACAGTCATAGTTATTATGTTGTCATTTTTTGATAGTGATACTTTCTCTTTCTTCGTGGTCGACCCTTCCGCCGTTGAAAATGTTGTGGAAGTTGTAGGATCTGCAAGGCACCACTAGAAGGGGGGGTTGAATAGTGGGTGGGGAAAATGTGGTTTTTAAAATAGTTTTAAATCAAAAACCCAACTTCTGAAAACAGTTTCTGTTTTCAGGACTAGTTTTAAAACGTTTTGAAAACTAGGTTACAGGTCTTCAAAAATTCTGAAATTTGGAGAGATCTTAGTCTCCGATGTTCTGAGTATCTCCTAAAAATTTCAGATTAAAATTCAACCTTTAACCCCTTTAAAAATTATTGGTGGTCAGATTGCGCAAATCTGCCAGAAACGGTAGTTTGATTTAAAAAATTAATTCCAATTAAACCGTGACTCCAAATGCTCTGAGAATTTAATGACTAACCCCTTATTAGGTTTATTTAATTGGTTTGAAACAGTTTTGAAAAATTCTTTTAAGAAGTTAGTCAAATACGTTCAAAGTCTCAATCTTTGCAAGCCTGAAAATCAGACTGCACTAGTCTCAGAACTTTGGGCGTTTGAATGACTTATACTTGTCCAAAAGGATTGAAACTTATGCCAAAAGAACCTTTAGACGTGTGGCTATGTTTCCTGAAAGTTTCGTGATTTTTGAAATTCGTTTACTATTTTTACGAACGTGATCAAAAACAATAAACAGTGCTGAAACTGAAAGTAAGTGCTGAAAGTAAATAACACCAAGAATTTTATAATGGTTCAGTTATAAACTACCTACTCCAGTCTTCGAAAACACCCTCCTCGGTTCACACTAATCATACAACACAAAGAACACCTTACCACAGGGTTGATGGAGTTACACACCAACTCCAACCCTTTACAAACCTTGTATGTGAATACAATGCACACGAACACCACCACCTTGCAAGTCTAAGATTGGTCACACCTTGATCAATCTTTTTCAATGATAAAGAATATGTGGTGGACTATATGAAGCCTATTCAAGAATATGAATGTAAGTACAATAGGCTTTTAGAGAGAAGAAAGAAAGAGAGTGTAGAAAAGAAGGTGCTAAACGTTTTTTTTCTTGGAATTTGCAAGACTTGTTCTTATTTTTGTTTTGCTCTGCTTCCTTTCTTTTTATCATTATGGCCGCCCCCTTTGATTGCTCTTCTCCTCTTGAAAATTATCTTCTAAGTCCTTGGAAGAGTATGTGGCATCATTGTGACATGTCTTTGCTTACTTGGCATGTTCTCATTGGATGATCATTAAGCTCTTGCTTACTTGGCACTCATTGATTGGTTGGATGCTGTCATCACTTGATGACTAGACAAATCTGAGAATAACACTTAAAACATGTGCCAAAATCATCATAAAATAGTTACCATAACTCACAAGAATATCACACAAAATTAGCAAGACAATTTTCTCCAAATTTCCTTGAAAAAATCGGCCATAAAGACATCTTGCACATGCTGAAATTTCAGCATGTGTAACATTCACCATTTATTCAAAATATTGCCTATTTTACATTTATTTAATCCAAAAAATCAAATAATAATTCAATCACCATTTAGTATACAATATTCTTATCATTTATGGAATAACAATTGGACACCAATGAGGCCAATATTTCGGCCACTATGCATTACACACATGCTGAAATTTTTAGCATGTGTGATATTCAAAAATATCACTTTCTTTATTCCATAAAATATTTAAAATACTTCCATATTTTCTTCCAATCATTCCACCTTAATCAAGACAACAAAATATGGCTCATATTGATGTTAAAAATGCCAGCCTATATGCACATGCTGAAATTTTCAGCATGTGTTACCAATGTGACATAAGTTTGAAATGTTACCTTGTGTAGCTCCTTCCTTTATGTCATCAACATTGTATGCTTTATTCTTGACCAATCAAGATGCCAACAAAGCTCCACATATGCTCCAACTCAGCTGGTCTAGGCGTGTGAAATAGATTTGTGCATGTGCAGAATTTTATTTTTGCAAACTTTGTAAAATAGTGCACATTTAATTATATACATATGGTGTATTCCAATCAGCCCTTAATTGAATTTTCTAGAACACTTTGAGATGTATGAAATATGTAAAAAGTTTCTAGATGCACGTTATATGATGTGCCAAAAACGTTCCATGTGTCGTGTACGTAGAAAACCGAATTTTCGACGTTTATCGATTACCCGATTTTTCTCTAATTAAATTCCAACTTTTTGCAAATGTTATATATATTATGTTACACATAATATACATAAATTAAACTTTAATATCAGCACTTAGCTGATCTTAAAGTGGCGCCTAAACCATGTGACAAAATTAAAATTAGAATCTCCACAATTTGGCCTTAATGTGAGGTGATTTGTGTGTGTCAACATGGAATGATTTTGTGGCTGTACATATCATGAAAGCCACGAAATTTATGGCTATTTTTGAATTGTAAGGGCTGGCCATCTATTTATGGCAAGTACGTGACACGTTGGCGAAGTTTTGGTATTCGTCCGATACGACAATTTTCAGTTTAGAACCTTTTAACGTGTCGTATTGAATTTGTCATCACCATGACTTATATCATATGATACAAGACCTGAATATACTCATAAATATGAGTTAAGTATGGTGGTGTGACGTTAACGTATGTAGTAAAATATATAACGTGTCGGTAGTACGTTAGAATAAATGTGTATGTGCCTTTTTCAAAAAAATCTGAATATATATAAATATATATATATATATATATATATATATATATATATATATAACATGTAGAAGGAGTGGGAGAGACTTTCCATTCTTCAATTTATTGCCTTTGTGCCTTTTCCAAATATAGCTTCCTTTAATGAACTACTTAGTTTATTTAACTAAGTAAATGAACTAGTTTAGTTCATTAATGATGGCACCTGAAAATAGTTCAAACACAACAAATGTTTGCCATTTGATGTAAGCTTTAAAGCTTCATGGCTCGTCAGTACTGCAACAATATATATGAACTATATAAGGCAAGTTTCATGCAAAAACGTGTCATGTCATAAAACATGTCATGCATTTCTTTAATACACGTTATTTAAATCATGCATTTTGAAATCACTCAAACCCCTTTTTCTCAACAGAAGTATGTTTGTCATTTTCACATGATTCTTGTTCTTTGATTAGAACATGTTCATCTTCTTCTTTTATAAACTTTTTGCCTCCTAGGTCGTGTCTCTTTCGATCCCTAGCTTTGGCAATATTAAATATATCATCGTAGCGACTGTTCATAAAACAAGGAGATACATACTCTTTACCTGTATCACATTATATATATACACATGTATATGTATAAGTATACACTACATATACATATAAATATACATACAAATACATATATATGTATGTATGTAGAAGTGCGCATATATAGTGTATATATATGTGTATATATGTATGGTTGATCGACGCAGCTTGACGCATCATTATGGGTCATTGAAAAACAACCTCCATGTGTTTCTAACACATGTGTATGGTTGCGTACATCCAACCCCCCTTCCCTCCCGTACCTTGCCAAAGGCGGGAGCCTCTAAGGCAATGGGGTAATGTTGTTGTTGTTGTTGTATATGTATATATGTGTGTGTATGTGTCTATATATACACACACATACATACATACATATGCACATACATACATATACACATACATACATACATACATACATACATACATACATACATACATACATATATGTATGTGTATATATATACACACACACATACATACATACATATACACATACATACATACATACATATATATATATATATATATATATATATATATATATATATATATATATATATGAACAACTAGAATACGAAACAAGTTACATGTGTATCATTATGGTATTGTGTGTCAGCAATATGATGAATTGAAGGGCCATGCATGAGTCATTATTTCTCTATCATATTATGTAGGTCATAACTGCAAGGACTGAATTGCTTTGACTAGAAGTCAGAAGACTAAGATGTACCCAAGGGCATACACTAAGGCATGCTAGTGACTTCTATCATAGGCTTATGAACATGTCTTTGGATTTAAAATATCTTTTAGCTATAAAATTCCTATTTTTAAGAGTTTAGGAATTTTATCCTAAAAAAAATAGGAATGGCTCCTATATAGGTATGAAATTAACATAAAACTCAGAATGGCTCATATATAGCATGTACAAAAATTAGTGTCTGATTATTGTAAAGACTTGCGAAATTATTCGCTTGTTTAGCAATAAACGTCTAGCAAAACTTAAATGAATTTAAAACAAAGCATTTTATACCTTGGTACTTAAAGTGATGCTTCTATAGTTAACGGATTGTAATCTGTCTTTTCCTTTCAGAAGAATATAATATGAACAACCCATAAAAAGATGTTTCCGGTGCATTAAATTTCGTATTTATACATGGTCTAGAAAGAGAATTGATCGGTTCAAGATCTGATGTATGCAACATTACCATACATTTTGTGTAATAGACTGTTTTACCGTTCGAAAACATGACCTCAAAAAGACATAAATAAGAACAATCCATATAGGTTAAAAATATGTTGTTTCCTTCTATGGCCAACTTTAGCTGCTATTGTGTAAGAGTCAAATAAACCTGACGTTGAAAACAGATACGATTCTAGAAGGTTGATTCTTCGACAAATTTTGAAATATTTCAGCACACTACATCAGCCTCTCTCTTTGTCCTGTCACAAATTTAATTCCGTAAGGATCTTCTCGAGGAAACCCCTTTCTCATAGAATGTAAAACTATGTTTCTTTTTTGGTCTAAAAATATGTATCCTATCTATAATGTCGTAAATGTGAAACCTAGTATACCGGGAACGTCTTTTACCTTATTTGTAATGTGCGTGACATACATGTAATGTGTGGTATGCGTATAAACAAAACTACGATGTTAACATTTTAAAAGGGACTTGATAAACCGTAATTAAACCATCTGTTAGTCAACAACAGTCAATGGTTCAACTCCCATAACTCAGCACTCAAGTACTGCAGTTCAGCAGTTCAGCGCCCAAGCATTGCTGTTCAGCCTTGGCTGCACTTCAGCGGAGCAGCATGATACCCTTTATCGAAGAGTATGCCAAGGTTTGCACCTCGGCACCAACTTCAGCTTACGACCAAGTGCCGCACTTCAGACCACTTCAGCTGGATCTGACTGTGCACTTCAGTGAGGCCTAACCCTACACTTCGGCCAGGTTTAGTTGGGCACTTCAGCAAAGGAATCAGACACAACATTACATCGAGGAACCATCAGGCAGAAATGCAATTCGAATATAATAATTACAGCTGGTTATTCAGTCTGAACACGCCAAGGTCACAACAGCCGGCCTATTAGTTACATTAACCAGTCTACTAGTCACATCAGCAGACCTACAGCATCTTGGGATTTCTGCCCCAAGCAAACGTCTTATCCACCATCAGAGGCCAAATGCGGAAAAATGTCAATAAAAGCAAGCCAATCCAGACGAAGAAGGGGATCCGGAATTAAAACATTCATACCCTAAAGCAAGTTCATACACTTTGCTCTTCGGCCCACACTGTGAGAAACTCTTAAACTCACCATCTAAATTATAATCTCAGTGAGATATGGCCCAAACTGACTTGAGCGTCGGAGGGTTTTTCCCGGGGCCAACCCCCCGGGACCTCTGATCTGTGCTTTCTTGTGCAAGATATTTTAGAGGGTATTCCAGCTACAACTTTCAATCCAGTTAACAACTCTTCAAGTTAACTGACGAAGCTAATTTGAGGTCATCTAGACCCTTGGTGAAGATCCGGCTTCATCATTTGGCGCTAGAAGGAGGGCCCCTTAGTCCCTTAACCCAGAAAACAGTTATTCAAAGCTTTTCTAATTACCTTATCAAGCTATCGAGAAAAAGATGAATAGCAAAGATGGACAAGGGTCCAAGCGACCTACGACATCTAAGAGGAGCCAAAGGTCTTCTCAACAGTAAACTGAACAGTGTTCTACGGAGTCGAGAGAATCCTCAACTCCCACCATTGCATTCACATATGAAGAGCATATTCGAGCCATACGCTATGTGGCTCAAAACCCCAGGTGTTTTTCAAGGTGTAGTGAGAGAAATGAAGGGGAAGGCCTCTGCGGCAAGGTCTAGTGGATCTCATTCCAGTAACTCTCACCCACAAGAACATCTGGAGTACTCTCCTACTCGGCCTGGCTATTACCCCAGGCATTAGGCCGAATTTATGGCTGAGGCAAGGCGTCCAGAACAAAAGTCTAGCTACCAGAGCTTAAAATGTACTCATAAAGCTTCCTTGCCATTCAAACATGGCAGAAAAGTTGACAATAAAGGCAAAGCACCGTTGCAGGAGAGGTGCTCTGTCAAGATTCGGTTAGGAGGCCGAGGAAAGGAAAGGAACTCTCTGCTGGCTTAAAAAGCCCATATCCTTTCCTACATGAGGAAAAAAATCTCTGGCAAAGGAACCCCAGCTACTGGCTGGATCGATCCACAAAAGAGACCGCCGACTGTACTGCCTTTATCATCATGATATTGGACATGATACAGAAGACTGTAGGTAGCTCGGACAGGAGATTAGACGTCTTATTGAGCTGGGTCACTTACGACGTTTCTATAATCCGAGGTCTAGGCTCCACAACAGGCTAGACTTTGGTAAACCCCCTTCGGATGAGAGTTGTAAACCTGGGTCTCATCATGTGCTAAGTGATGAGGATTCAGATCCTGATGGAAAGGGGTTACGGGCTCCTGAGCATATAAGGCTGACGTAACAGCAAAAGTTCGTGATTCATTCGAATCAGGGTCTATTTCTTCTTGTGCTCATCCGGTATCTTTTGGCTCAGCCTTATATTATCGAAGGATCAATTTCTTATATTCAGCTGAGTATTCTTATTAGGCATTCAGCCAGGAAAGTTAAGTCACCATATGGTGCATGAAGCAATAATTTATGCCTATCTATAACCCGCAATGAAAGTGGGGGCATACCTCAGCAGGACTGAGAGGTTGAGACGGTCTCAACAATGGGATAGGTTTCCCTATATCTTTTACCTCAGCAGGTCTGAGAGGTTGAGCAGGTCTCAACAATGGGACAGGTTTCCCTATATTCTACCTCAGCAGGACTGAGAGGTTGAGCAGGTCTCAACAATGGGACAGGTTTCCCTACATTCTACCTCAGCAGGACTGAGAGGTTGAGCAGGTCTCAACAATGGGACATGTTTCCCTATATCATTTACCTCAGCAGGTCTGAGAGGTTGAGCAGGTCTCAACAACGGGACAGGTTTCTCTATATCTTTTACCTCAGCAGGTCTGAGAGGTTGAGCAGGTCTCAACAACGGGACAGGTTTCCCTATATCTTTTACCTCAGCAGTTCTGAGAGGTTGACCAGGTCTCAAAAATGGGACAGATTTCCCTACATTCTACCTCAGCAGGACTGAGAGGTTGAGCAGGTCTCAACAATGGGACAGGTTTCCCTACATTTTACCTCAACAGGTCTGAGAGGTTGAGCAGGTCTCAACAATGGGACAGGTTTCCTTACATTCTACCTCAGCAGGACTGAGAGGTTGAGCAGGTCTCAACAATGGGACAGGTTTCCCTACATTTTACCTCAGCAGGTCTGAGAGGTTGAGCAGGTCTCAACAATGGGACAGGTTTCCCTACATTCTACCTCAGCAGGTCTCAACAATGGGACAGGTTTCCCTACATTCTACCTCAGCAGGTCTCAACAACGGGACAGGTTTCCCTATATCTTCTACCTCAGCAGGTCTGAGAGGTTGAGCAGATCTCAACAATGGGATAAGTTCCCCTATATTCTACCTCAGCAGGACTGAGAGGTTGAGCAGGCCTCAACAATGGGACATGTTTCCCTATATCTTTTACCTCAGCAGGTCTGAGAGGTTGAGTAGGTGTCAACAATGGGACAGGTTTCCCTATATATTTCACCTCAGCAGAACTGAGAGGTTGAGCAGGTCTCAACAACGGGACAGGTTTCCCTATATCTTCTACCTCAGCAGGTCTGAGAGGTTGAGCAGGTCTCAACAAGGGGATAAGTTCCCCTATATTTTACCTCAGCAGAACTAAGGGGTTGAGCAGGTCTCAACATCTGGAACAAACTTCCTTATATTTTAATTCAGCAGGACTGAAAGGGTTGAGCAGGACTCAACATTGGGGTATAGGTTTCCCTATATCTTAAAATTCGTTAAGGCACAGCAAAGCTGCAGTTCAGTTTGATAGCCTTAAATTTTTTGGCAAAGCCAAGGATGAAGGATGAAGCCTAACACTTGGGCAAAGAGCCAACGTAGAAGAGATTGAAAAACTCTTTTTACAAAGCCAAAGACAAATACTTACAAGCAAGTGAAGTTTCTCAGGCTGAAGACAACTACTTGCAAATTATGAAAATAGAGCAAGAAAAGTCTCTCAAGTCTAAGGCAAATACATTAATTATGGAAGCAGAGCAATTAAAAAGGCAAGGCCAAGAAAATTGAAACAAGCCGAAGAGCACAAGTTGAAGAAAATTGGATTCTCATTGAAAGAGTATCTATTACAACTACAAAAATTTACAAGGAGAAGTCCTATTCTACTTTACAACATCCTCATTCTCTCTGAGATCAACCCCACTTTGGAACTGAGCAATTTGATTTTCAAGCAAGCTTTAGCCTCGGGGTTATACAGTTCAGCAATTCGAGGATGATTCTTGTCCAGGCTTGGGCAGACCTCAGAACAAGCATCAATTGCCCAAGTTTGCCCAACAGCAATTGTTGAGCCTTGAATCTTCAAGAAATTTCCAGTAAAAAACTCAGATTGTCTGAACTCAGCAACGGCATTCTTCTTTATCTCCTCAGCTTGAAGTTCAAATTGTTGGAGGAGATCAGCCTTGCTTTTCTTTTCTGCCTCCAGTTGATGGTTCAGTTCAGCCTTGCTGTTGGACAATTCTTGATCAAAAGTGCTAAGTTTCTTTTGGTAGAACTTCAGCTCAGCTTGGGCTTTGGAAGAAACCAACTCAGTATTAGCCAGTGCATCCTTCAACTCTATCAGTTGGGATTTTGCAGCAGCTAGCTTGACATCAGAATCTTGTTTCCCAGCTTGAAGTTTGGAATTCTCATCCGTAAGTGAGGCTAGTTTGAAATCTGAATCTTGTTTTACCACCCGAAGCCTGGAATTTCCTTCAGTAAGCATTGCAACTTAAGACTTCAAATTGTTCACTTCAGCCTCCAGCCTGGTCAATTTCATGCTGTTGGGTCTTGCCACTTCAGCTAACCCGTCATAAGCATTTCTGAGATTGGCATTGATCTCAGAGAGTTGGGAGAATTTGACACGCAGCTCTTCAGCTCGTTTGATTATGTTGTATTCTTGAGCCCGGTACTGCAAAAGTCAGACTGGTTAGAAAAACATAAGGGATTAAATTAAAAATTGGAAAGTATTGAAAAATCTTACCAGGACCATGTTCCTTGCAAATAAATTCATGGCAGCATCCCAGCCCAGACTGCCATATTTTTGCCAATCCTTAGGAAGTATTGACAGTTCAGTCAATTTCCTAGCTACTTCAAGATCTGCAGCAGTGGTAGAAAGGGAGAACTGCAGCGTCCTCATACCCCAGCGATTTCGGGAAGAAGGCTCCCCCTCCGATGTGTTCATCCCGGGAGCTTCTCCTATATATGCACTCCTTCCAGAAGAATCTTCTGCATGTGCATTCCTTTCAGAAGGATCTCCCACCGATGCGTTCACCCCAGAAGGTTCTTCCTCAGAGGCATTTACCCCGGAAGTCTCTCCTAAAAGATCAAAGGAGGGCAAAGCCTTATCAGAAACCCACCTGGGTGGGAGCACAGTCTCCTCTTCAGCAGCAGGAGAGGAAGGAATTACAATGGGGGCTTCAATTCCCCCATTCCCGTCATTTGGTTGAGCCAAGGCAGAAACTTGGGCATCAGTTTGAACGGGATAATCAGAAGTTCCAACTGAAAAGTAAAAAGTTCAAATGATTAAATAGAAATCAGATACATTCAAGACTAATGCAGGGCAAAAAGTTTACCTGGAATTATCCGCACTTCGGACGAAGAGCTAGCAGAAGCCTGTTCCGAAGAAGAGGGTTGGCTTTCTGTCCACTTTCTCTTCTTAGGGACCAAGTTCTTCAACCTTTCAAGAGTGCCAGACACCATGATTCCTACAAAATTAGAAGAACAAAACAGTCAAAGCTCAAACAAAGCACTAGAACGAGTCAAGGACCACCAAAACGTTGCTATATACCCCGAACTATCCTCAAGGCAATGGAGACGAGAGGACGAAAGTTATGTTCTGGCCACAAGTGTTCCAGGTCAGCAACCCTAACAGTGTGCCTATCAACTTTCTTCCAATCTACGACCGAGGGCAAACGTAACAATTGGGAGGCTTCATTGCGAAATTGCTCACTTGACCTCCTGTTATTTGCACTGCCATAATTCCAAAGGATCCCTTCAGGTAATCCTATACTCTTAGCAAAAAAGAAATGCCCCATCCAATCTTTGGTAGAGGAAGGAAGGTTTACGACAAAGAACCTTCCACTATTTTGAGGTCTCCTCTCAAAACAGTACCAACTACCCTCCTGTTTGCACACGAATATTTCTCTAAAGACTGCAAGTGAGAAAGTTTTCTCAGCTGCTCTCAAATAAAGTAAATAACTGAGAATAATCTTAAGGCCACTAGGCGTTATCTGAGGAAGCCTAAGCTTATAAGAGAACAGGATTTGGAATAAGGGAGCTGGAACGGAGAGATTAAAACCAGACCTAAAATATTCCTCATAAATTGCCTCATACCCAGCTGGGGGATCATAAGCAGTTTGATGAGAAAGGGGAAGAATGGGGGCAAAAGTGATACTGTCAACATTATAATGCTGACACAGTTCAGAGAGATCGGTGGCGTTCAAAATGCGCATTGAGTCTTGCACCGATGAAGAGGACACCATGGATTCTGAGGCAACCAAAGAAGAAGAAGAAATAACGGAAGCCATGAGTAAGATAAAGGAAAGCTTACAAAAGATTGGAGACTTGAGCTGAAAAGTGCTAGAATAAGGACGGAGAAAAGCTTCAGAGGCAAAGAAGATGAACAAAAGTGCAGAGCAAGCAGACGTGCAGAATAGAAGAAGAAAAGAAAGGGTTAGGGTAATTATTCCTATTTATAAGTGAGAGAAAACGAAAGGTTACACCTTTTCGTTTGAAATTCGAAAAGACAGCGGTTCAGGCATTTTCCTCCCTCGGGGACTGAAACCGCCGAAAAGATAATGATGAGGTGTTGGAATTAACGCTTACATTAAAAGCGGGAGTTACTGCGCGAATAAAAGGATAACTGCTCAGTTAATGAAGATCTGCCACGTCATAGGCTTATTAAAACAAGATTTGTCCACCTGCGCAGTTCAGCTCAGCCACACAAAATCTTGGGGCAAATGATAAACCGTAATTAAACCATCTGTTAGTCAACAACAGTCAACGGTTCAACTCCCGTAACTCAGCACTCAAGTACTGCAGTTCAGCAGTTCAGCGCTCAAGCATTGTTGTTCAGCCTTGGCTGCACTTCAGCGGAGCAGCATGATACCCTTTATCGAAGAGTATGCCAAGGTTTGCACATCGGCACCAACTTCAGCTTACGACCAAGTGCCGCACTTCAGACCACTTCAGCTGGATCTGACTATGCACTTCAGTGAGGCCTAACCCTACACTTCGGCCAGGTTTAGTTGGGCACTTCAGTAAAGGAATCAGACACAACATTACATCGAGGAACCATCAGGCAGAAGTGCAATTCGAATATAATAATTACAGCTGGTTATTCAGTCTGAATACGCCAAGGCCACAACAGCCGGCCTATTAGTCACATCAACCAGTCTACTAGTCACATTAGCAGACCTACGGCGTCTTGGGCTTTTTGCCCCAAGCAAACGTCTTATCCACCATCAGAGGCCAAAGGCGGGAAAAGGTCAATAAAAGCAAGCCAATCCAAACGAAAAGGGGATCCGGAATTAAAACATTCATACCCTAAAGCAAGTTCATACACTTTGCTCTTCAACCCACACTATGAGAAACTCTTAAACTCACCATCGAAATTATAATCTCAGTAAGATATGGCCCAACTGACTTGAGCGTCGGACGGTTTTTCCCCGGGCTAAACCCCCGGGACCTCTGATCTGTGCTTTCTTGTGTAGGATATTTTAGAGGTTATTCCAGCTACAACTTTCAATCCAGTTAACAACTCTTCAAGTTAACTGACGAAGCTAATTTGAGATCATCTAGATCCTTGGTGAAGATCCGGCTTCATCAGGACTAATTAAGAAGGGTTTCTTTTAAGAAAATTCTGGTTTGGATTTATTTTGCTTTACGATTATCCATTCGTTATATTAATAGTCATTTATTAGTCAATCAATATAAAACGAGTAGATTGAGTAATATTTTAGTCCTATTTTTAATGTGTAGTCTCTATAAAGTCGGCACTTTTCTCTTACTATTTTGATCTTTTTGAGACCCATGATGATTAGTGTAGCGCCCCGACCCGGACAGCGGAATCCGACCCGGTGCACCCGTCGTAGCTTACTGAGAAGACTACAAGACGTCACATTTCTCGAGTACACATCGTCACTGACGTAAGAGAAATAAGTGCGGAAACATGTATCTAATGAATCTCCACCATCAATTCCATACATCAAATGGTAATAAAATCTCAAATGGTAGTCACGAAAATAGTGAACTGATCCTCAAGTGTATAAAAGAACGGAAATGAGAAATGACTATTTCAACTAGCTCCCAACATGTCTCTATGTATCCCATTCAGCCCACTCGCCGTCGTCTTCTATGAATATCATATCGTAGCTAGGCTCATCTGCAATCACAAAGGTAGTACCCTTAGCGAAAAACGCTAGCAAGTAACCCGCTTATAAGACAGACGGGATCAACACATGGCAAGACATGAGTAGTAAATAATTCGAGGGAAATGGGGCACATGTCCTGTATACTTTCAAAATTTATATATAACAGTATAAGAACGTAAAACAGAAACTCTTAACAATTAGCAATTAGCATCACTCAAGACACATAGCAATCATCTCAACTGACTCACGTGATGCATGACAAAATATGCACTACACTACACAATCACGAATGCATGAGCCCTTTCTTTTCAAAACAGTGCAATGCATGTCACAATGTCCGGTCTCGTAACTCGTAACCCTGTAACGCACCCCGGCTTATATTTCCATCCCGGTTAACGTTACAGGCTCGTTATGCTCTGTGATGCACCTCGGCTTATATTTCCATCCCGATTAACATCACAGATCTCGTAAAACTCTACATTGCACCTCGGCTTAAATTTCCATCCCGATTAACATTGTAGAGGACTTTATACCCTGTAACGCACCCCGGCTTATATTTCCATCCCGGTTAACGTTACAGTCTTTTGTGCCCTGCAATGCACCCCGGCTTAAATTTCCATCCCGGTTAACATAGCAGGTCACCTTCGCAAATCTGTGCCGAAGCACATCTCTTTTCAAATCAATATGCAAATGCAAGTGCCATGATGCAAGACTCCTCGTTTCATTCTCGTATCTCGTTCACATAAGTAGTTCATGTGCACATGCGCAAGTATAAGTAACACACAAGCTTTCACTAACTTACACATCATAACTTTAGGCTTCAACCCTCTCGTCAACCCTTAATCTTGATTCTAGGGTTTACAACCTAAGGCAAGTATCCCTAACCATCCATCATTGAACTCTCAATCACCTCGTACGTTCATCTCCTAACCCTTCTAAGTCATCCACGTTGAACTCCGATTCGAATACCCTTCAAATTCTCCAAACTTGATTCACCATCTTAAGTCATGTTCCCAAGACTTAGACTAGTCATAATCAGGTCCTAAGAAGTCCCTAAGGTCACCCAAAGGATCCCCTAGCTTCCCTCTTTCTTCCCTTGCTTTCCCATAAAACTGGTTGACGTCATACCCTGACGTCGATCGATCGACGTACGTCATACCCTGACGTCGATCGATCGACGTCCATCTGAGGCACGTCGAACTCTCACTCAGCCTACGTCGATCGATCTACGTCCTTCTGAGGCACGTCATACCCTCACTTGCTATACGTCGATCGATCGACGTACGTCATACCCTGACGTCGATCGATCGACGTCCCCGTTCCAGAACACCATTCTGCAATTTTCTGCAGAAACTGCAGAAATAACCCCCAATTCGACCCCAACTTCCTTCAAAACCATTCCAAACCTATTTTCCACTATCAATCCATCCTAAAATCACCCAAGACAACATCTTTAGCATACGATTCACGGATTCAAGCCTAGCACTCAAAGTACTTATCAAATCAACCCAAAGATCAAATCTTTTCACTCTCCCCTCCCTTCAACCACCATTATCAACAAAGTAGGGTTCAAGGGATTGAGATTTACATGATCTCATATAAACAACAATCAACGAACAAGATTTCAACATATAATGGCCAAATCTCAAACCAAAACACATAGATCTCACAAGTAGATTCACATAGAGAAATTACTGCATGGTGATCCAAATTGATAACAAAATAGGCCCTTTCTCTTTCGCGAATCGTAAAAACTTATAAGTAGATTACTTGCCTTTGATTACTCGAAGACGAAATAGGGAACGAATGAAGATTGGATGGCTTTGTGAAGAAATTCTTCTCCTAGAGTTGAAGAGCCTCCAAATCGCCTAGGGTGATGATGAAGCGTCGCTTTTCTCTGCGTATGAGAGAAAACTGACGTCTGTCAGTTTTTATATGGGATGGGGGAAAGTTTGGTGTTTCTAAATTATATTTTATTTCCTATTTATCTTAAAGGATAAATCCTAATATTTAATTCTGAAAATTAATACAAATTAATTTCTAGTATTTAATCATTCCTTTAATTCCCATTAATCCTATATTTAATTCGTCATTAGTTACAGTTGACCGTCATTAATTTCCGTAAAAATCCTTCTTTGTCTTTTAATTACCATACGGAGGGTGCGGGGCATAACATCCCTCCCCCCTTACAAAAAGTTTCGTCCTCGAAACTGGCGTACCTTATAGGAAGAGATGTGGATATAGCTCCTTCATTTGATCCTCAAGCTCCCACGTGGCTTCGCGCTCCGTATGGTTACTCCACTGAACTTTAACATACGGAATGACGCGTCGGCGTAAGACTTGATCCTTTCTATCCACAATCTTCATTGGCTGCTCTTCGTAAGTGACGTCTTCTTTCACGTCTAAGGGTTGGGCTTCAAGGACATGGCTCGGATCCGATACGTATTTCCGTAGTTGAGATACGTGGAATACGTTATGGACTTGGGATAAACTCGGAGGTAAGGCTAGTCGATAAGCTCTTTCTCCAACCTTGCCCAGCACTTCGTAAGGGCCAATGTATCTCGGGCTTAACTTGCCCTTCACTCCAAACCTAGCAACTCCTTTAGTTGGTGAAACTCGTATGTAAACCTTATCGCCCTCCTCAAACTCCAACGGTCGTCTCTTGGTGTCGGCCCAACTTTTACTGCGATCTTGAGCCACCTTGAGTTTCTCTCTTATTACCTTGACTTTTCCCACTGTTTGCTCAACCAACTCGGGTGCAGTGATTGTCCTTTCTCCAACTTCATCCCAACAAATCGGGGATCTGCACTTACGCCCGTATAGCGCTTCGAATGCCGCCATGCCAATTGCACTGTGATAGCTGTTATTATAGGAGAACTCCATTAACTTCAACATGCTATCCCAGTTTCCTTTGAAGTCCAAGGCGCATGCTCTCAGCATATCTTCCAATGTTTGGATGGTCCTCTCGGATTGTCCATCCGTTTGCGGGTGGTATGCTGTGCTCATTCTCAACTCTGTACCCATAGCTTTCTGGAATGCCCTCCAGAACTTAGAGGTGAACTTGGGGTCACGGTCCGATACGATGCTGACTGGGACTCCATGTAGACTTACAATGTTATCCACATAGATATTGGATAACCTCTCATACGAAGTACCATGTGGCATGGCTATAAAGTGAGCCGTCTTCGTTAATCGGTCTACAATTACCCAAATCATCTCGTTTCCATTGCGGGTCTTGGGTAGTCCCATTACGAAATCCATCGTCACGTGCTCCCACTTCCATTCTGGAATCTCTAGTGGTTTCATCAAACCACCAGGTCGTTGATGTTCCGCTTTGACTTGTTGGCATATCAAACATCTCTCAACATATGCCGCTATTGACCTTTTCATCCCTATCCACCAATAGTTTCTTTTGAGGTCCTTATACATCTTAGTACTTCCGGGGTGGATAGACATTCTTGAGTTATGCGCTTCTCGGAGTAATTCTGTTGTGAGTTCGTCTTTACTTGGCACGCATAACCGATTCTGGAACCATAGACTCCCATCTTCTCGCAACTGGAAATCCTTTGCCGGACCCGTGGATAATTTGTCGCGGATCTCTTCCAGTGCCAGGTCCTCATACTGTGCCTCTTTGATTCTGTCTACCAAGTCTGGGCTGATAGACAAAGCTGTGAGGACATTTGCCACTGAGTCTACCAATTCAAGATCAAATTCCTCTATCTCTCTTTCTAATGGAGATTGTCTCGCGTGGCTAGACTTTCTGCTCAACGCATCTGCCACTCTGTTGGCTTTGCCCGGATGGTAGTTGATGGTCAAGTCATAGTCCTTGAGTAACTCTAACCATCTTCTTTGTCTCATATTCAACTCCTTCTGCGAGAATAGATATTTCAAGCTCTTGTGATCAGTGAATACTGCACACTTCTCTCCATATAGATAGTGTCTCCAGATCTTGAGAGCAAATACCACCGCCGCGAGCTCCAAGTCATGCGTCGGGTAATTCTGCTCATAAGGTTTCAATTGTCTTGACGCGTATGATATGAATCGTCCATTTTGCATCAAGACACATCCTATAAACAGAAAGTTCATTTAGGACTAGCATAAGTACATACAATGCATTAATTGTAATAATGTACATACCTAGTCCTTTCTTGGACGCATCGCTATAGATCACAAAACCGTCGGTGTCGGAAGGTTGTGCCAACACCGGGGCTGTGGTCAATCTCTTCTTGAGCTCAGTAAAGCTCTGCTCGCATTCAGCAGTCCATTCGAATTTAGTCTTCTTCTGAGTAAGTCGACTCAATGGTACTGCTATCGTTGAGAATCCCTCAACAAACTTCCTATAGTAGCCTGCCAAGCACAGGAAGCTTCTAACTTCGGTCACATTTGTGGGCCTTGGCCATTCCGTGATGGCTTCAATCTTCTTAGGATCCACAGAGATCCCATCTTCCGAGATCACATGGCCGAGAAAAGCCACACTTCTTAGCCAAAATTCACACTTGCTGAATTTGGCATAAAGCTGCTGTTGTCTCAGAATTTGTAACACCACTCTTAAGTGTTCGGTGTAGGCTTGCTCGTCGGGGGAGTAGACCAAAATGTCATCGATGAACACTACTATAAATTGGTCCAACTGCTCTCGAAACACGGTGTTCATCAAGTCCATGAAGGCCGCGGGGGCATTAGTTAATCCAAAAGGCATCACTAAGAATTCATAATGCCCGTAGCGAGTCCGAAAAGCGGTCTTAGGGACGTCTCCCGCTTTCACAAGCAATTGATGGTACCCTTGACGAAGGTCGATCTTTGAAAACCAACGAGCTCCCTTTAATTGGTCAAATAAGTCCTCTATCCTTGGCAAAGGATATTTGTTCTTGATGGTAATCTTATTCAACTCCCGATAATCGATGCATAACCTCATGCTGCCATCTTTCTTCTTTACGAATAGAACTGGAGCTCCCCAAGGTGATACACTGGGGCGTATCAATTTCTTGTCCAACAATTCCTGAAGTTGCCCCTTCAGCTCTTTAAGTTCCGCTGGAGCCATTCTATAAGGTGCCTTAGAAATAGGCTCGGCTCCCGGGATCAGGTTGATTTCGAACTCCACTTCTCTCGATGGCGGAACTCCCGGCAAATCATCCGGAAACACATCCTTGAACTCGTTGATCACCGGAATTTGATCCATAGAGGGAACCTCCTACTTCGCATCTAGAGCATATACCATAAATCCCTCTGCTCCCTTCTGTAAAGCCTTAAAGGCCTTAATCGCCGTCATGTATATCTTCTTTGGAGCTTTGGTTATCTTGGTATTTCCTTGCACCAAGACGTCATTCATCTCAGGGTCCTTGAGGGTTACTCGCTTGAGTTTACAGTCGATATTGGCATGATTCTTGGTCAGCCAATCCATGCCCAATATCACGTCAAAATCCTTCATTGGAATTGGGACTAAGGTCACTGGGTAGAGTTTCCCCTCTAATTCCAAATCACAATTCTTGTACTGATGGTGAGAAATCAGTACTTGTTCTCCTGCTGCCTGTACCCTAAATGGGTTCTCAAGCCATTCGGGTAGACAGTCGAGTCCTTTGGCGAATCGCTTAGAAATGAAAGAGTGGCTAGCTCCACTATCGAATAACACGTTTGCAGGCACGTTGTTAACTAAGACCACACCTATTCACAGGAGGGTAGCACATAAAAGTTTCACATAAAGCACATATTCAATTATCAACTTAGAAAACTAAAATCCAGCTTAAACCACTATTATTTAACTTAGGTCGTACCTGTTACTACGTTTGTATCCTCCTGGACTTCAGCGTCCGTCATAGCGTGGACTCTCGCATTGGGCCTGCCTCTCTGCTGCTGAGCCGGCCCTGCTCCTATTTGTGGCTTAGGGTCCCATTCAGGGCAGTCCTTGATCCTATGGCCTGCCTTTCCGCATTTGAAGCACGCACCAGTTATCTTCCAACATTCTCCCACGTGTCTCCTTTGGCAGTGTGGGCACTCTGTTGGTGCTTGGCGGTTGGGTGGGTTTGGTTGCAGTGCCCTTTGAATTGGCCCCGCTTGTCCTTTTCTGGGGATCTTGACCCAACGTCCGGGTCTATTACCACTTTGCTCAACCCTCGGCCTCTTGCTCGATTCTTCACGAGCCTCTCTGTTCTGTGATCGTCGCATGTCACTCTCTACTCGGTAACATGCGTCCAACATTTCCTCGAATGTTTTCAGACTTGACCCCGCGATTGCTGTCCGTATGCGGGGGTTCAGACCCTCTTCAAACTTCAACATTTTCATCCTATTGTTCTCCAATACCAAAGGTGTGAACTTGCCCAAGGCATGGAATCTATCCGCATAGTCTGAAACAGTCATCCTTCCTTGTTCAAATTTATCGAACTGCCTCATCTTCTCCAAAATGGCAGTCTCAGGCACATAATAGTCCTTGTAGGCCTTCACAAATTGCCTCCACTGGATGGGAGGTGTCATCTTGGGTAGAATGCCGTTCCACCAGGCATTCGCTCTGCCAGTCAGGAAAGGTGTGGCTACATCCACCTTGTGTTCTTCAGGCACTTGTACAAGCCTGAAGCATTTCTCTGGGTCAGTTGTCCCTTCAAAGTTTGGGGCGTGCATCTTGCGCATCTCCCCAATATAGTACCTTATGCCGTGCTGCGGTGGTGCTGGCGCAGGGGGTTGTTGCTGTTGTTGCGCCACTCCTTGCGCTATCACTGTGATAGCATCGATTAGCGCCTGAGGTACTAAAACTGGGGGTGGTGGTGGTGGAGGGTTATCGTTGTTCCCATTGCCACCGTTTCCTTGATTGTCTCTTCTGGGAGGCATTTCCTGCAAGATCACGTTCATTAGTGTCGAGTAGTTCCAAAAATAAAACTTGAAATCCTTAAGGGGATACAAGGCGTAGTTCGTAAGGTACAATGATTACATCTATTTGATTACTCTAATCGCGCTCGTACACACACCCATCCCAAATCAAACTTAAATCTGAAATTGCATACTTAGACTTAAAGATCAACTTAAGGTGAAAATCATAGCTTAAAACTCTACATGTCATAACCTAGGTCTCCGAGGTAGATCTGAAGCCTAGTCTCTGATACCACCTGTAGCGCCCCGCCCCGGACAGCGGAATCCGACCCGGTACACCCGTCGTAGCTTACTGAGAAGACTACAAGACGTCACATTTCTCGAGTACACATCGTCACTGACGTAAGAGAAATAAGTGCGGAAACATGTATCTAATGAATCTCCACCATCAATTCCATACATCAAATGGTAATAAAATCTCAAATGGTAGTCACGAAAATAGTGAACTGATCCTCAAGTGTATAAAAGAACGGAAATGAGAAATGACTATTTCAACTAGCTCCCAACATGTCTCTATGTATCCCATTCAGCCCACTCGCCGTCGTCCTCTATGAATATCATGTCGTAGCTAGGCTCATCTGCAATCACAAAGGTAGTACCCTTAGCGAAAAACGCTAGCAAGTAACCCGCTTATAAGACAGACGGGATCAACACATGGCAAGACATGAGTAGTAAATAATTCGAGGGAAATGGGGCACATGTCCTGTATACTTTCAAAATTTATATATAACAGTATAAGAACGTAAAACAGAAACTCTTAACAATTAGCAATTAGCATCACTCAAGACACATAGCAATCATCTCAACTGACTCACGTGATGCATGACAAAATATGCACTACACTACACAATCACGAATGCATGAGCCCTTTCTTTTCAAAACAGTGCAATGCATGTCACAATGTCCGGTCTCGTAACTCGTAACCCTGTAACGCACCCCGGCTTATATTTCCATCCCGGTTAACGTTACAGGCTCGTTATGCTCTGTGATGCACCTCGGCTTATATTTCCATCCCGATTAACATCACAGATCTCGTAAAACTCTACATTGCACCTCGGCTTAAATTTCCATCCCGATTAACATTGTAGAGGACTTTATACCCTGTAACGCACCCCGGCTTATATTTCCATCCCGGTTAACGTTACAGTCTTTTGTGCCCTGCAATGCACCCTGGCTTAAATTTCCATCCCGGTTAACATAGCAGGTCACCTTCGCAAATCTGTGCCGAAGCACATCTCTTTTCAAATCAATATGCAAATGCAAGTGCCATGATGCAAGACTCCTCGTTTCATTCTCGTATCTCGTTCACATAAGTAGTTCATGTGCACATGCGCAAGTATAAGTAACACACAAGCTTTCACTAACTTACACATCATAACTTTAGGCTTCAACCCTCTCGTCAACCCTTAATCTTGATTCTAGGGTTTACAACCTAAGGCAAGTATCCCTAACCATCCATCATTGAACTCTCAATCACCTCGTACGTTCATCTCCTAACCCTTCTAAGTCATCCACGTTGAACTCCGATTCGAATACCCTTCAAATTCTCCAAACTTGATTCACCATCTTAAGTCATGTTCCCAAGACTTAGACTAGTCATAATCAGGTCCTAAGAAGTCCCTAAGGTCACCCAAAGGATCCCCTAGCTTCCCTCTTTCTTCCCTTGCTTTCCCACAAAACTGGTTGACGTCATACCCTGACGTCGATCGATCGACGTACGTCATACCCTGACGTCGATCGATCGACGTCCATCTGAGGCACGTCGAACTCTCACTCAGCCTACGTCGATCGATCTACGTCCTCTGAGGTACGTCATACCCTCACTTGCTATACGTCGATCGATCGACGTACGTCATACCCTGACGTCGATCGATCGACGTCCCCGTTCCAGAACACCATTCTGCAATTTTCTGCAGAAACTGCAGAAATAACCCCCAATTCGACCCCAACTTCCTTCAAAACCATTCCAAACCTATTTTCCACTATCAATCCATCCTAAAATCACCCAAAACAACATCTTTAGCATACGATTCACGGATTCAAGCCTAGCACTCAAAGTACTTATCAAATCAACCCAAAGATCAAATCTTTTCACTCTCCCCTCCCTTCAACCACCATTATCAACAAAGTAGGGTTCAAGGGATTGGGATTTACATGATCTCATATAAACAACAATCAACGAACAAGATTTCAACATATAATGGCCAAATCCCAAACCAAAACACATAGATCTCACAAGTAGATTCACATAGAGAAATTACTGCATGGTGATCCAAATTGATAACAAAATAGGCCCTTTCTCTTTCGCGAATCGTAAAAACTTATAAGTAGATTACTTGCCTTTGATTACTCGAAGACGAAATAGGGAACGAATGAAGATTGGATGGCTTTGTGAAGAAATTCTTCTCCTAGAGTTGAAGAGCCTCCAAATCGCCTAGGGTGATGATGAAGCGTCGCTTTTCTCTGCGTATGAGAGAAAACTGACGTCTGTCAGTTTTTATATGGGATGGGGGAAAGTTTGGTGTTTCTAAATTATATTTTATTTCCTATTTATCTTAAAGGATAAATCCTAATATTTAATTCTGAAAATTAAATACAAATTAATTTCTAGTATTTAATCATTCCTTTAATTCCCATTAATCCTATATTTAATTCGTCATTAGTTACAGTTGACCGCCATTAATTTCCGTAAAAATCCTTCTGTCTTTTAATTACCCTAAGGAGGGTGCGGGGCATAACAATTAGTTTCTCAATGGGCATCATACGTCCTAATAAATTTTTCTTGAAAATTCACATGCAACTACAACAACAACAATAAGTGTACCTATTAATATCCCAACAAAATCAAAACTTTTTGCTAGAATCTAGAGAAGAAGAATCAGACAAACAATACTTCTATCCCAAATTAAAGATAGAGAGTTAGTTTCCAGTGAGATCCGCGGTTTTATATCTACATACATAGATGACACAGTAATAAAAATATGGTGTGTTCGTGTATTAGTGAAATGAAAAAATTCACTGCAACTATTGACATAAATGGAAGCCTGCCATGGATATAAATCTTGAAATCCAGCTACATATATACATTATGAGAATAATATTAAATGACTTTTCGGGTGAAACAGGGAGAATATATTTTACTAAATGATATGCCAACTATAAAATGGAAGAAGAATTACTACTTTAATTTGGTTGACTTAATACACACCAATATTATGGCGGGCCCTCATATCATTTCTTCTTGATTTATCATTACTTATTCAACTAACAGTTACATTCTTGATTAGATGTGTTTGGTAAGATGGTTTTGGCATCTTCTTTGAATAGAGCCTTGTTAGGAGCATGTCAAATGAATCTCACTTGGGTCCCATAGTTAAATATCTAATTTCTTGTGACATAATTTAATAGTTACACATGCTCTATTGTAAAACGTGACACATTTTTGTTCAGAAGACGGGTCTTGAAGCAACTGATAAGGTTGCTGCTTTGTGACCTTGAGGTCATGGGTTCGAGCTACGGAAACAGCCTCTTGTAAAAAGTGTAAGGTAAAACTGTGTATTCTAGCTCCTTTGCAGAACCTGCACAAACGCGGAAGACTAGTGCACTGGAAACTTCATTTACACATTTTTATTCCAGTGCCAAGGATTAGACTCTCATGAGATCAAAGTTTCCTTGTCAAAAAATACCTAACTGAGAAGTATAGTCTTATTGAAATATTTATTTGACTAGTTGCAAACTCAGTTTAGAAAAATATTGTCATAGTTGATGTAGTGTAAATTACAACAACAATAATCATACTCATTGTATATACTAACGACGGTAAAAGTTATCAATAGGGTCTGGGAAGGATGGGAGGCAGACAAACAATGCCTACATCCCAAGAGATAGAGAGTTTGCTTCTAGTGAGACTCCCGGCTCTATATGTATCTGCATAGATGACACAATAATAGGAATATGATGTAGTAGTATGTTAGCGAAAGAATTTAGTAAACGCAAATGCTTCCGATATTGTGATGTGAGTAAAGCATGTGAGGATTTTAACGCAGCGTTTCTATAATGCGTCTATAATCATTAAAACACGTCAATTAATTTACATTTACAAAAGGTCATTATGCAGTTAACACGGGTTTCTTTTACATAAAGTTTTAAACATATGCAGTACATCTATTTACAGGTGGCAATTTCAGACACGACACGAAACACGACCCGAACTTGACACGAATTTTCGCGGGTATGGGTATGACTTTGGCGGGTTTCGTGTACAAATTGGGTAAGGCCTGAAAGAT
>AP025066.1:29940232-30385423 GCA_036186865.1 Eustoma russellianum
CCCCGCCAATGGCAGGTCGTGTCCGGGTATACCAGCGGGTACCCGTTTATACCCATTTATACACGAAATTAAAAAATGTATTTTAAATAAAATTTATAATTAATAAAATAAAAAATATTTTTTTTCAAAAAAAAAGACTATTGCGCTACTAAGTAACCCTGTTCGGTTTCCCTCTTCCTCCATTCCCAAATCCCATTTTTTTAATTTATTATTGCAGAGTCAAGTAATTTGAGTTTAAAGGACCTCATTCATTTTAATATTTAACATTTGGTTGTGTACTTATTGTTGTTTCATACATTGTATCAATTGTCGTTTAAGTACATGAAACCTGAAAAATACACGAAACCTGAAATTACCTGAAAAGTACATGAAATGACATGTACATGACTTAGAATATTAGTACTTGTCAAGTTCGTGGGTATACCCGATACACGACACGAAACCTGACATGTACGGGTTTGGATATCTACATCCATACACGCGAAGCAAACGGGTAAGGTATGAGTATGACACTTTGATACACGAAGCCCGAAAAACACGAAACACGATACACGACCTGTTTGACACCCCTACATCTATTTGTTTACATCTACGATGTATCAAAAATTTGTATGCAATTCATGCTGATTTCTTCGGTAGATAACACGCCAAGCTCCGTGATCAAATTCTCCTTGCAGTATTAGTGACTTAGTCAATTGTATGGCTTAATTAGACAGACTCTTTGCGGTGCACCGTTAGTTGTATTATGGTCCAACAATAACAACATTATCGTATTATTTTAAAGGCTCCTGATAATAACACGGTATAGAAAATTGGATGTATGTGACTATACTTATGTGTTTGAAATACATAGAAGTTGTTTCTTTGTGACTCTTAATGGAAATTACGTCAAGCTGTGTCGATCAACTGCTACTTCACAATATAAGATGCGCGGTCAATTTAGTAAGTTATTTTGCTTTATTCTATCATATTCCAAAGTGCATTTGATTCTAGCTATTGTTTATCTAATAAAAATAAAGATAATCACCAGTAATTCTAGCTATTCTTTATCTAATAAAATATGGATAAATAAAAGAAAATGTCGCATTTGAACAATTTTGAGGAGAAATTTTTTTTGTATATTTTTCACTAATAATTTCCGTATACAATGCCCCTACTTATGCCTGTGTATTTAGTCACATACAAAGATAGAAATCACCTAATCAATCACCTAATTAATTTCCTAATCAATCAAGAATATTCACCCTAACTATGGTAATGATCTGATTGTACATATACAAGATAAGTGAATATGCTAATATTTACACATAGTATATTCTAACACTCCCCCTCAAGTTGAACAGTAGGGTCTCTAATGTTCAACTTGCCCAACGTTTCATTAAAGACTCGGCCATTAACTGCTTTAGTGAGTATGTCTGCGAGCTAATCTTCTGAGCGAACAAACGGAAGAGTGATAACCCCACTATCAAGCTTTTCTTTAACAAAGTGACGGTCAATCTCGATATGCTTAGTTCTGTCATGCTGAACCGGGTTTTCTGATATGCTGATCGAGGCTTTGTTGTCACATTTCAAACTTGTTGGTCCTTCCGTCAACATGCCGAGTTCCATCATGAGTTTGCGTAGCCATAAAATTTCATTAATTCCTTTCACGATTCCACATAACTCTGCTTCGGCGCTGGAAAGTGCAACCATTGACTGCTTCTTACTTCTCCAAGTTACTAGGTTACCTCCGACCAGTGTAAAGTACCCAAAAGTAGAGCGTCTATCCACTATATTCCCAGCCCAATCTGCGTTAGTATATGCCTAAATGTTAAGATGACCATGGTTCTGGAATAGAACACCTCGTCCTGGCGTGCCCTTGAGATACCTGAGGATCCTGAAGACTGCATCTAGATGAGGTTTTTATGGGCTATGCATGAACTGGCTCACCACCCCAACGGCATAGGCAATATCTGGCCTAGTGTGCGACAGATAGATCAATTTCCCGATCAGTCTCTGATACTGTTTGCGTTCCACTAGCGGAGCTCCCGGAACTACTTTTAGCTTCAGGTTCTGAGCTATCGGAGTGTCCACTGGTCTTCCATCTTATAGTCCCACTTCAGTTAACAGATCCAGGATATACTTACGTTGAGAGATGTAGATGCCCGTAGGAGACCTTAGAACTTCAATACCCAAGAAATATCTCAGGCCTCCTAGGTCCTTCATTTCGAACTGGGTAAAGAAGTGGTTCCTGAGACGTGAAATTTCATTAGTGTCATTTCCAGTAATAATCATATCATCAACGTAAATAATGAGACATGTAATACAATTTCCCTGTTTTTTAATGAAGAGGGTGTGATCGGCGTTGCTCCTCCACTGTATGAGGTATGGTTTCAGTGCATAGTGTAACGAAGAAACTTCGTGCATGATCTGACACATTTTCCCAGTCTTTCTCAATGGGATACCTAGATCCTTAGGCAATCTGGGTAGGAGAGTACCGTACGGAAGGCACACCCCTATTTTTCCTGGGTGGTAGTATGTGTTCCTGCGTCTTTGGAAAAGGGATAGTATCGTCCATACAGATAGGAGTAGCAGTTTCATCAGGATAAAGGAGACTGTGATCAGGTAAAGGTGAGTGTGAGTTATTAGAATCAATATTATCAACATGTATACTCCCTCTTACCTCTTGCTGGACATTCATCTGGGGAGCATCAGCAGGTGGTATGAGGGTGACTTCCTCTACATCATGAATTACTGCTGTGTGGTCGACGTCATCTACTTGCCGTGTTGGTTCAGTCGTCGGCAAGTGTGGCTTAGACAGCCAATCGAGTACTATTAGACTGGCATATAGCTTGTGGTTGTTTGGCCTGGAGGCAAGTATTACATGTTAAATTATCTAATGCAGGTTTTGAAGAAAAAAGGTCTGGAAACAAAAACTTAAGATAGCCAAATGATGAATGGCCTAACCGGCGATGCCAAAGCCATAACTGTCGAGTAACCGATCTGGTGGTAAGATTAGACCGGCCATGTCGCTCTACTGCATCCACATAGTAGAGGCCTCCACTCTCAGTACCACGTCCAATGATGTTCCCCGTATGAATGTCCTGCAAAATGTAAAAAGACAGATACATGAGAACAACACAGTCTAATTCTTTAGTAATTTGATTGAGTGATAATAACTTGGTAGAGAGGGAAGGGACAAACAGACAGTGTGACACAGTAATATTTGGTGTTATGGCTATGCCCCCTCCCCTCCGCGGACAGGAATGGTCTCTCCACTAGTGGTTTCGATATGGGTTTTTGAAGGTAGAGAGTGGCTGATAAAGTCAGTGGGGTCAAACGACATAGTATCGGTGGCTCCACAGTCAAATATCCATTTAGAGGCGTCACGGGTCATATTGGAATTATCAGATATTGCAGGGCTGTTTGGGGCCCTTTTTGAATATGAGGGGCCGATTTGGGAGTTATCGGAAATCTGGGGGACCAATTGGGATTTATCTGGGATCTGGGGGACCTTTTTGACATTATAGGAACTAGGAGGACTAGAACTGGAGCTGGTAATATCTGGATGGACTATACTACACTTTCCAGAGATAGGAGGGATCATACTATCATTTCCATAAAAACAAGGGTTGAGGGAGCAATTTTTTGATATAAAATGGTTGGGGGCTAGGGTTTCCCACTAGCCCTATTTTACCTCCTGCGCCTGCCGCCTTGGAGCTGGATATGGCGGCTCCTCCTTACTGCTGGAACTCTGATGTTTCACCGCCCTCCTGGGGTTCTTTCTGTTCGCTGCTGCTGCTGCCGTCCTCTCCTGGAGGAATAATGGTGGTGGCCGCCCATGTTCCCCCAAATCCGGTGGAGACTTTCTTTCCTTCCCACCAGTCCGAATATCCTACCAATTGAAAGCACTTTTCTTTTGAATGGCCCTTCTTTTGCAATGAGAGCATGTGATTTGGCTCTTGTCTACCTTCCCCTCTCGCAGTGATGTTGTTGAGCGAAAGGGAGGGTTTGACTGACCTCTGTCGCGGCCCCTGCCCATGGCTGAACCCTTGCTTGTGAGACCTTGACCAATCCCCAGTGAGGAAATTTCTTCTGAGGGGTGATGACTCTGGAACACGTTTCTGGCTTCTGCTCTGCGAATCTCTGAGAAAGCCGCCTCCACTGAGGGTAGTGGCTCTCTCTTCAGTATATCCTTCTTTTCTTGTTCAAACTAGTCACTGATAGCCAGGAGAAATTGGTATAATCTGGATTCCTGAACTTTCTGATTATACAGTCTAATATCTTCGGGACACTACATTGGATTCGGATCTTTTGTGTCAATTGACACCCACACATCTTGGAGTTTATTCCAACACTCCTCCACACTGCCATTCCCCTGTCTGATGGTGCTTGCCCGTTTGTGAATATCAAAGACCTGTAATCCATCTTCGCCCATTCCATAAGTAAGGGTTAGGTCATCACACAATGCTTTGGCTATGGGATACCTAGTAACGTTGCTTATCATTGTTGGCTCCAGATTCTGTAAGATCCAGGTAAATACTTTGTTATCATCCTGCTTCCATCTGATGTATTGGGGGTCTGTGACTGGCGGAGGCGGCGGATTACCGGTAAGGTGTGAAACTTTGCCTTGGCCAAGAATGGCCCTGTAAATCACGGTGGACCACAGTGAGTAATTCCCACTGTTCAATTTAACTGATATGTGCAGTATTTCTGGGGCAGTCATGGTTGGTTGTGGTGATGGTGGATGGAGACTGTCCCGGAGGATTTGGGTTACTTGTAGTGCCCATTCTCCGGGATTGGGACTGGTGGTGGATGTTTCTGATGTGATGGTGGAGGTTTCTGCCTTTCCAGTATCTGACATAGTTTTCTGGTGGTATTTTGCATGTTTCTGGGTAATTTGTTGAAGAGCAACACAATGTCTTCACTGTGAGGGCTGGTTAACACTGAAGCCTTATGGCTGGGTAAGGTATAACGGCAATGATGAGATCTTCTCTGAGCCTATTTTCAGAGATCTCACCCAAGTTGTTCACAGAGAGGAATCTCTCTGCTCTGATACTATGAACAATTTTGAGGAGAAACATTTTTTGTATATTTTTCACTAATAATTTCCGTATACAATGCCCCTACTTATGCCTGTGTATTTAGTCATATACAAGGAAAGAAATCACCTAATTAATTTCCTAATCAATCAAGAATATTCACTCTAACTATGGTAATGATCTGATGGTACCTACACAAGGTAGGTGAATATGCTAATATTTACACATGGTATATTCTAACAGCATTTACAAGATAATCGTGTTTAAATTTGAAAGAACTAACTTATTTGTTTATATTATCTTGAATGATAAATAATAACTAAAATGAGCGACCAGTATTTTTGGACTATCATAAAATTTGCAATGCTCCACTAATCGCAACATAACCACAGGTGATGCTTGAAGCAAAATGTGAAATCTTTCACTCCGGGATCTCACTGTCCCAGCTCCAAAGAGCATGTGTAGAGGATGCAAATCAGAAACTCAGCGGTCTCCTAGGTTGGGTGAGGACTTATGCAGTGATACACAAAAGGTGTCCCCACAAATCAAGCATTCGGCCTATCAACAAAAGAACACCCACACTGTGCACGTTTCTAGAACCGAACTCTTAGCCTTTTTAAACAAATCACAACTCGAATACCAACTAGACTATGTCTTGGAGGCAACCACAGGTGATGCTGCGTTGACGGAGTTAATGCATGTGTTGGTTGTTCATTGGTACTTGGTAGGATATAATAGAAGAGTCCGAACATGGTTTAGTCAGAATTATACAAATAGCGTCCATCTTTTTCTGTATTAGGAAAAAAAAGTTTGTTTTTAAATAACAACAACCACTACAACATTACCTCATTATCTTAGAGGTTTTCATATATAACGAGGTATGAGGAGTCAGATGTACGCAACTATACACATGCGTTAGAAACACATAGAGGTTGTCTTTCGATGACTCATAATAAAAATTACGTCAAAGCTATGTCGATCGACTACTACTTCACAATATAATATAGTCAATTTACTGAGTCATTTTGTTTTTAAATAACATTTTCCTCTAATGTTTACGTCATTCAAACCAACCCATTCATTCTAAGGTTATCAAATCATGTGTGTTAGTTACTTGTATAATTGAATCCCGCAAGAAAAAGTATCTTTCAGATGAATTTCAAGACAAAAAGAAAAAGCATCGCAATTTACCATTATGAAAGTGGAACATATATGAATTTGCAAATAATTGAACCTAAAACCTGTCTCAATTTGACTATAATTAGACCGAGCTGTATTGACTTATTTGAAATTAGACATAGACGGTTCGATACCTATTGTCTAAGAGGGTTATACATTTCTAATTAATACACGTAGATCAGCCTGTTGGTCTATGAATACAGCTATATTATAAGTTACATCTTTTTGATACTTTGATTTCTCTGGTTAATATATTAGTATTTTAACCAAAAAAAATACTCAACTTAATCGGTAGTATCTTAATGGATTTAGTTGAGGAAACAGGATGGATTAGGTGATATGTTTGCATTGTGAAACGTAATATGACTTTTACGTTTGCGTGGATGCTTATGACGGGGACATATCTTATTTTGTCGGTGGAGTCCAGGCTTGGGAAATCCTCGGCATTTTGTCTTATTTCCTCCTTTTCTCTTTGACGAGGGAGTGGGTTTTTCCGCATCTGTACCATAGGCTCCTTAGCCAGGTGAGATGTAAATCGAGGAATGTGCTCCACCGGCAGCCCTGCAAAGGGGGAGGACACACGAGACTCAGCCAGCCCAGAGACAACCCTTGTAATATTTCAACAAGGATTGTCTCCACACGGACTCAAACTCGGGACGTCGGGGTTCTAACCCCAATCACCTTTGCCACCTACCACTGGACTATGCCCATGGGGGCTTATTTCCTCCTTTTCTCATTTTAAATGTATGTGAATCTAGGGCGTTCATACATGAGCTAAGGCAACGACAGAATGGAGAGCGAAGAGACAAGTTTACGTTGGAATGTAATATTCCGTCTCAGTAAATAACTTATAACTAACGTAATACCAACTCAAATAACGATGAGAATAACAAACCCTACTTGTTACTGTCAACATCATTTGACTTTCATAGATACATAGGTCGCTCAGAGTTCGTATCAGTTGTTTGAGTTTAAACACGCAAACATGTCAGCGCGGCCCAAAGACGCAGGCTCCCTCAATACCGACGAAGATCTCAGGTCAGCATCAGTAAAACTTGCTCAGATTAATTAAGGCTCAACTCTTCAGCCGCAAGCGACATTTCAGTTCAGTCTTTGCTGTCACCTCGGACTCTATCGCACACCTCAGCATGCTCTGCAGATCGGCCAGCCTAGTCTGGTCAGCTTGGTAAGGCAAATCCCTGCCACATCAAACACCTGCCACGTAAGCAGTTTAGCCATGCAACTCGGTAAATGACGACACATAGCGCTCATGCACAAGCAGGACAGGATACTTGACACTCTCGCATAACTCAACGATATGCATTGGCTGTTCAAACCATACAAAAGGAAGAAATGACCTATCGGTAATAAAAAAAAAAGACTCAATTCAAAAAGCAAACAGCCAAAACATACAAATGAGACAAGTTTTTATAATATTCCAGCATACAAACATGGTTAAACACGCAACTGACTTAAGCGTCGAAAGTTTTTCTACAGGGTAACAACTCCGAAACCTCTAACGTTATTCGTCTTGTGCAGGGCCTAGGTTGCAGGATACCTATCAACAAAGCGCAAGATCTTGACAACATTTTCTGTAATTTGGATCATTTATGATCACTTCACCAACATCTATATTAGTCATTCAATTAAAGTCTTTTGCAGTGCTTTGGGCTGTTTGGATTTTCACAAGATGCTCTTTGGATCGGATTGAACAAAACGGCTTGAATTGTCAGGGCAAAATCACACAAGCATTAAGCTACAAAATATTATGTTAATGTAGAGTGGGGCAATGTTCTTGCAGCATAATGGGTTTTTAGGCCCAACGTTTGTAACTAAAATGGATAGATCATTTTCTGTTTTTCAGGTAACTGGATTTTTTTTTTTTTTTTTTTGGGGGGGGGGGGGGGGGGGGGGGGGGGGAACTAGTGATATATGTGGGCTTTTTAGCTTGAATTACACATACATGCACACCATTGATTCCGTAACATTTGACATACACATATACATAATATATATACACACAGAAAGACAAATATGTGTGTGTATATATGTATAATATAGGTATGCATATATATTATTGCAAATATCATATGAAGAATCAATAAACTCGAAAACCAGAAGATTTACGTGCTTCGGCGGATTCTACCCACATTCATACAGGAACAAGATTATTATTATTCCTTTGAAAAAGAAAGTACAAGAGAGAGTTACAAATTCTAGCCGACTAATAGATATTGGTGGGTTGGGATCTCCTCACCTTTACTTTCCGCACTCCCCTTGTGACCACACGACACGTGGCAACAAGGGAAGGTGGTGAGACTAGATGAAGGTCACCTGCATCTAGCTTCACCACCCCTCCTTGCTGACACGTGTCGCGCGGTCACGTGTCACCGCACCCTCCTTGCGGTGAGGTGATCCTATCCAATATTGATATACATATGAATTTCAGATTGATTCGGACCTTAGTTCGTACATTCCTGACAGACCTTAGAAAAAATATCCTTCAAGTTACACAATAATTTTACAATCGATTATAAATAAATTTCAATAAACTAACAACCTTACACAAATCAAGTAATAATCCGTTGAACCCCTATGGCATAGCTCAGTTGGTACTCGGGTTGAGATTTGATCTAAGAGGTCAAAAGTTCGATTCCAGGGACATGCACAGTATGGGTGTTCCACTGCTGCTAGACCAAAGGCTTGGTTTGCGGGAAACACCTTGTGTGGGTCACTGCATAAGTCATGACCCAACCTAAGGGGCTGTTGGACTCCTGATTTGCATCATCCACAATGTTCTTCAGAACTGGGGCAGTGGGAACCCTCAGGGTCAGGAAATGACCTTTTTGCTCCAAGTAATGATCCAATGCTTTACATAAATAAATTTCAAGTAATAGTTCTTTTCTTTTTTTCTAAGTATCTCACTTAGAAGGCCGCTTAGCGATCTGATTTATATCTTACCCAAAGTTTTTAATGAACGAAACGGTAGAGGCCTTGACCTTTGCATTCAAGTAATAGTCCACGGCCTCTTATTTTCAGGTTTCAAATTCAACAATTGAATGAAGATGCATAATGTTTCACATGTCTTGATTTTGAAATATTATGGAATTTATAGCTATTTATCCATGTCAAAGTTAAGATAAAATGGTCAATGAAACTGGTGGAGCTTTCTCCAAATCGTTGAGCAATAATCGAAATTCCTAGCTAGTGTCAAGAACCAAGGCAATTAACAAGATATGGGCAAAATTTTCTGTGTGTTTTTCATTCGTCCATGTGCGAATACATATACAAGTGTCAGTATGATACATACAAGGAAACTTCCTCGAATTTCTCCTATTCTTATTAATTACAATCAATCAAAGATTTCTACTATTAACTCCTCAATCAATTACATTAATTTAGTCAATCAATCATAATTAGTTTCTTAACACTCCCCCTCAAGTTGAACCGTAGGATCACCAACGTTCAATTTGCAAAGTACTTATTCAAATTTTCGTCCACAAACTACTTTAGTAAGGATATCTGCCAGTTCATCTTCAGATCTTACAAAGGGTAGCTCAATGACCCCATCTTCCAGTTTCTCCTTGATAAAGTGTCGATCAATCTCCACATGTTTAGTTCTATCATGTTGCACAGGATTTTCGGATATACTGATGGCTGCTTTGTTATCACACATTAGTCGGGTAGGTAAGTGTAATTCGAGCCCTAGCTCTCGGAACAGTTTTTGAAGCCATAAGACCTCTGCAATTCCTTTTGCTATTCCACGAAACTCAGCTTCAGCACTAGATAACGCAACTACCTTTTTCTTCTTGCTCCTCCAAGTGACAACATTGCCGCCCACAAGAGCAAAATATCATGACGTGGACCTCCTATCAACCAGATTGCCAGCCCAATCTACATCAGTGTATGCTTCAATGTCTAGATGCCCGTTGTCTCTAAAAATGATCCCTCTGCCTGGTGTATGCTTTAAATATCGTAAAATTCTGACTACAGCCTCCCAGTGATGTTGTTGTGGGTTGTGCATGAACTGACTTATGATACTCACTACATATGCAATATCGGGTCGAGTATGAGATAAGCAGATAAGTTTTCCAACAAGTCTCTGATGCTGGCCTTTGTCTCTCGAAGCAGCCCCTTCAACCATTTCTAATTTTAGATTCGCTGCCATAGGAGTATCACATGGTTTGCAGTTGAGCATCCCTACTTCTGTCAATAGGTCAAGTACATACTTCCTTTGGGAGATATAAATGCCATGCTTGGATCTTAGGACTTCTATTCCCAGGAAGTACTTTAGGTCCCTGAGATCCTTCATCTCAAACTTTGTAAACAGATGTTTTCGAAGTTGCGTCATCTCTTCAGTATCATCTCCTGTAATTATCATATCATCAACATAAATAACTAGACAAGTTATCATACCTTTTCGGCGTTTGATGAACAATGTGTGGTTGGCATTACTTTGGTGATATCCATTTTCCTTCATAACTGAGGTAAAACGTCCAAACTAGGCTCGAGGTGACTGCTTCAGACCGTATAAGGCCTTCTTTAACTGACATACCTCCCCTGGTCTATACTCATCTTCAAACCCTGGAGGTGGTTCCATGTAAACTTCTTCCTTAAGATCATCATGTAGGAATGCGTTCTTCACATCAAACTGTCGTAAGGGCCACCTTTTGGTTGCATCTATGGAGAAGAGAACTCGGATTGTATCGATGCAAGCAATTGGAGAGAATGTTTTAGAATAGTCGATCTCATAGGTCTGGGTATATCCTTTTGCCACAAGCCGAGCTTTATGTCGCTCAATACTCCCATCAGATTTGTATTTGTTTGTGAATATCCACCTGCACCCTACCGGCCTTTTTCCTTTTGGGAGAACACATTTTTTCCAAGTTTGGTTCTTGTTGAGCGCATCCATTTCAATTTGCATTGCATTTTCCCATTCTGGTATCCCTTTTGCTTCACTGACTGTTTTTTGGCACCTGTCCTGAACAAATAGCAAGAAAGAAACCTTTTGCCATATCAGATATCCTTCGTTTTGCATTATCAATAGGGTACCTCGACTTCTGAGATATCTTTTCTAGGGTGTACCGTTCTGGAAGGACACCTCTCTTAGTCCTGGGATGTAGCACTCGCCCTGTTTCATGCTCATTAAAAATGTTAGTAGCTTCCATATATACTTTTGGATTATCAAGATCATCAATGGACAGTGGATTTTGAGTGTTACATAGGGGGCATTTTGGACACTTTGAGCATTTTCAGGGCTTTCAGGGGTGAGTATTATCATGTCATCATTACTAGTGTTAGATTGTATAGTATCATTATCCACAATGATTACCTCTGAGCCGATATTCGTCGGAGTTTGATCACTGGTGGACACTAAAGGAGCATGCGTTACTCTGTTGGGAGCGACAGCACAGTTGGCGCCATCTACTTGCCGTGTTGGAACTATCTCCGGACACGTGCGTGGTGACAGCCAATCAAGGGTTCCAGCATACGTCTCCCCCTGAACCCGAGATTAGGGAAGGTAACAGAATTCGATTTCAAGAAAGATACAGTTCATGGTAATATAAAGGCGGCGGGTCTGGGGGTTGTAGCACCGATAGCCCTTTTGGTTAGAGTCATAGCCTACAAAGATACAACGTTCAGCACAGGGATCAAGTTTGGATCGTTCGTGTTTAGGGGTATGGACAAAGACAGTGCAGTCGAACACTTTTGGTGGTAGGGTGAAAAAGGCAGGAATTGGATGTCGGGTAAACAGTGTATAGAGGGGGGTCTTATGGTTCAAGGTTTTTGTAGGTAGATGATTGAGCAAGTATGTAGCAGTGGAAACTGCCTCCGGCCAGAAACTCTTTGGGACATGAGATTCAAACATAATAGCACGGGTCATTTCTAATAAGATACGATTTTTTCTTTCTGCAACTCTATTTTGTTCTGAAGTATTAGGATAGGTTGTTTGATGTATGATCCCATTGGATAGAAAGAATTGTTTTAGTGTCCCAGCAAGATATTCCCCACCATTGTCTGATCGGAGTATTTGGATACACTGGCTTATGTTTCAACAAATATATTCAAGTCATACGGGAGAAATCGTCAACAAAAATAACATAATACTGGAAACCAAGCGGGGTGTCATATGGGGATGGACCCCAAACATCAGAATGTACTAAGGAAAATATATGATTCACTTGTGTATTAGCAGATGGATAAGATGCCCAAGTTTGTTTAGGCCGGAGGCAAGTATCACAAGATAAAGTACTATGTTGGGAAGAAAATAAAGTAGAAAACAAATGTTTCAAGTAGGTAAACGATGGATGCCCCAGAAGGCAATGCCACAACTACACCTGTCTAGAGACTGTCCCGGTGGCAAGATTAGACTGTCTCTTTTGCACCACCGCATCAACATAGTATAAGTCATCACGCTCAGTGCCATGCCCAATGATCACCCTCGTATGAATATCCTATAATAGGCAAAAACTGGGATACATGAGTACAATGCGGTCTAACTCTTTTGTAACCTGACTAACAGAAAGCAGTTTTGTAGATAGAGTTGGAACATATAGACAATTTTTGAGGGTGATATGAGGTGTGATGGCAATTGCTCCACCACCCTTTACAGGAATGGAGGTTCCATTGGCCGTTTCGACAGCAATTTTTGTAGGTGAGGTGTGGGTAACAAAATCTTGGATATCATATGACATCGTATCTGTAGCCCCAGAATCGAAAATCCATTGGGGAGCATATTTTTTTGTGAGGCATAGGGATTTGGTAGTTAGATGTGGGGTGGAAGACGTAATTGTCATTGTATGAGAGTTAGGGGATTGATTCGGTCTAGTGAGTAATTCGGTGGGGTTTTCTGTAAGGGCAGGAGAGTTCAGGGGGCATTTGCAATATCTGAAAGTGGTTAACCTGAAATTAACAATCCAGCAGAATTATGGACTTTACTTACATTTTTAAAAGAGTAAGGGGGTAGGGGTGTAATTTGAAAATGGGAAGGAGTATTTAAGTGGGGGTTAGGGTTATGGTTGTGTTCCCTAACCCCGTTACCCTTCCCCATCGACGTCTGTTGTGGCCGCCATGTGCACCGCTGCTTTTTCTCTGTCGGTGGCTTCTTTTTCTCCTCCTGTGGCTCCTTTACTGCTGGTACTTCCTTCTGTGGTAGTGATTGCCACCTTTGCTTGAGATTTCTTTTTGAAGTCTTCAAACCATTCGGGATAGCCGTGTAGTTTGAAGCATTTTTCTGCAATATGTCCCTGTTTTCCACAGTGAGTGCATTGCAACGATGACTTATCACCAGCACGCTTATGAGGAGTGGGTTGAGCGTGGTGGTTGTGAGTTACCTCGGTCAGGACCTTGGCCTCATCCTCTGCCCCTTCCTGTTGCCCCGCGGTTTACAGTAAGTCCATAGCCCACACCTTGTGATGAGAGATCTGAAATGGTGATTATTCCTTTATGTATTTCAGCCCTTCGAAGTTCGTTGTAGGCTGTTTCTGCAGTTGGTCTGGGATCCCTTTTAGCAATTCCTTTTTGATAGTGGAAAAACTTTCATCAACATCCACTAGTAGTCGATACAGCCGGAATTCCTGTATTTTTTATTGTAGGTTTGAATATCCCTAGGTGACTCCATGGGATTCGGATCTAACATGTTAATCGTCATCCATATTTCTTGAAATTGGTTCCAGACAGATTCAAGGGTTCTGTTCCCTTGCTTTATTGCAGCTGCTTGCTTGTGTAAATCACATACTTGAATAGGGTCTCCACACAGCCCATATGTGATTGCCAAGCCTTCCCACAATGACTTGGTTGTAGGGTATTTGGACACGCTGTTGATCAGGCTGTCCTCAATATTATCGATGAGCCATGTGAGGACCAACTGGTCCTCCTGCTCCCATCTGACATAGTTCTGATCAGTGGGCAGGAGAGGTAGAGGTACCATAGAGATGTGGGCGCTCTTTCCCCTACCTCTAAGGGCCATCCCGCACGAATGAAGATCTTTATACTGGAGCTCTTTTTCTATTATTTCTTTCTGCCATATTTTTAATAGCAGGGTGATTACACCTCCAAGTTGCACATTATCGCTTTCCTGCAACATATCGGGAGGAAAAGTTGCTGCTAAATTTAGGCCATCCGTTATCATAGGTCTCTTACAAAGTGTGTAATTTGTGTTGTTTAATTGCACTTTCAGGACAAGTGTACTCTCTGCTGGCAGTGGATTGGCTATGTGCCAGTTCTGTTGGATGAATCTGGCCAATTGCTCTGAAAAATCCAAACCTGCAGGTGCTTGTGGTTTAGTTTCAGAACATTCTCCTCCGGTTTCCTGATTGGTTGACATGATGTTTGTTTTATGGATTGCAGGTATTGTGAATTTGATCAGATAGAGAGGTATGGGCAGAGTGCTTGATCCGATTGGAATTCAGCACAGTAAGGTAAGGCCAGGTAAGGTGCTTGATCACACGCCTGGGTTGGGAAAGGCATTGGTAATGATGAACTCACAATATGAGCCGCCAACGGCAAAACACAATTTTGTTATATTGCCTGCTCTGATACCATGTCAAGAACCAAGGCAATCAACAAGATATGGGCAAAATTTTCTGTGTTTTTCATTCATCCATGTCCGAATACATATACAAGTGTTAGTATGATACATATAAGGAAACTTCCTCTAGTTTCTCCTATTCCTATTAATTACAATCAATCAGAGATTTCTACTATTTACTCCTCAATCAATTACACTAATTTAGTCAATCAATCATAATTAGTTTCCTAACAGCTAGGTCAGTTCATGTCGATCTCGCGAGGAATGACACAATCCTTATTAAATACGGTGGTCACTTAACTAATTATTAACTAAAAGATTTTATGATTCATTGGATGTGATTAAGATAAATAGTAGCTAAAATACGGAAGTAAAAGATAAGATAAAGATGATTGTAAATAAATATTCTTCACCTAAGTATCACATTTTTTTATATAATTGTGATTAAAGTGATTATGACGTCATATAAGGAAGCTTTGTATTTCGTGAAAAAAGTACGGCAAATGTAACATCTCGAGTATTAGAGCTCAGTGTGTGACAACCAATATCCTAATTAAGGACGTATCAGGTTCGCGAGGGTTCAACAAGTACAACTTGTGTTTTAGTATTACAGTTATCGAGATCACAATGATAATTTCGGTCATAACCGGATCGCAATAGAAGACTCACGTACTAATGTCTTCAGATTTATTGGTCTATCGGGATCCAGTTATTACAGATAGTGGGATCCCGGTGATCAAGTCATTTAAATATTAGGTTTGCCTTACAAGACACATACACTAATATTATCAGACTGATTTGTCTACCAAGATGCCGATATCTCAACAACATTACCCGTCGCCTTAGAGGCTCTCGCCTATGGCAGGATATGGAGGATCGGATGTACGCAACCATACCCATGTGTTAGAAACACACAGTTGTTGTTTTCTGATGACCTATAATGAAAATTGCATCAAGCTGTGTCGATCAACTGCTAAATTCACAATATAAGCCAATTAAGTGAGGCATTTTGCTTTATTCCATTATATTCTAAACTCTAGGAAGAATGTGTCATTGACTCCATTAGAAATGGAAATAAGATGCCGATATTACATACATCATATTCTAGAAGTTAAGTTATTTGAGTATTGGGTTTTCAGTGATTTTTGTTTTCTTCTTGATATTAAGATTTTCGGAATCTCAGTAGTTAACAAAACAACCTCTGTGTGTTTCTGAGATGGCTTGGGCATGTCAAGAGGAGACAGACAACGGCTTCTGTTAGAGCAATTGAAAGACTCACTGTAGAAGGAAAGAGGAGTAAAGACATGCCCAAACTGAGTGGGATGAGCAGATTAGGCATGACTTACTAGAGTTGCACCTCTCAGAAGACATGGTCCAGGATAAGTTTTTCGTGGAGGCAGAGGATTAAGGTTAAAGAGGGGTAAACATGATATAGGGGCACCATAGAGCATACTTAGAGGACTAGATAATATCTACACTTTAGGTTGCTTGCACTTTTTTGTTGTGATCTTTGTCTTCCAACTATTTGTGCATATCCACTGTTGACTATTTTAATATCGGAAGCTTTTCATTTATATTTAATAAAATCCATTCAATAGTACATATTCCTATTATTGTACTATCTATGCAGATACATATAGAGCCGAAGGTCTCACTGAAACCAAACTCTCCATTCTTTGGGATAGAGGTATTGTTTATCTGACTCTTACCCTCTCCAGACGTAATGAAATAGCTTTCTGGTGAAATCCTCGCCCCGAGGTCCTCACCATCCCAGTCCCAAAGAGCATGTGTGGAGGTTACAAATCAGTAGCCCAACAGATTGAGTAAGATATTAGGCAGTGATCCACACGAGGTGTTATCCGTAACCTAAGCGTTCGACCTAACAGCAGAAGAACATCCGTGCGTGTCTCTGGAATCGAATTCTTGATCTCTTAGAGTAAATTTTAATCCGAACAGCAACTGACTATGTCTTGAGACAATAGGTTTCTATTTCTGAATGTATGATGGTTTTGTCTCAGTTCAACGGGTCGTAAGCAATTTTGACGCAGAACATCGCTCAGCCGGTTTTTCCCCTCAAAAATAAATATGACGAATAAATGTGATTTTATCAATATCCCCATTTAAATGATGCACGTGGTCCTTAACCAAACACCAAAAAAAAAAAAAAAAAGAACTCTCTAGTCACGTGGTTAGAGTCGGATCTTACTAACAACAATGTTAGCTTCCCCACGTTAGCAAATAACCTAACACATGCAAATGTCATATGTTATCAATGACATATCTTGCAATTTTCTTCCATTTTCTTTGTCGACTAAAGATAATGTTTAGTTAATTTGGTCATATGTTTATTGCATTGTCGCAGTCACCTACCACATTCACTTGTTATCAAAGTTTGTTATGGTTTTATAAAAAGGGAAACAAAAATCTTTTGTATGATTATTGTTATTTTTTAGTTTCTCTCATATTCATATTAGGCTGTGATTCATTGCAAGCAATCGAGGATTAACTAAGAGCTCAAAGGAACAAGGTCTTGGAGCAACCGAGAATCTGACTCATAGTGTTATGGCCGGATATAAAAAAAAGGAAAAGAAAATTTAAATTATGAAATTAATCAATCCTATTCTAACCAAATTCAATTTACCTTTTTTATTTTACTTAATTTCCTCTACCCTAAATTCCATACTTATCTTCCTATCATTTCTCTCCTTAAAATCACATTGCCCTAATCCTCCTTCCCTCTCTTACCCCAATTCGACAGCCTCCTCTCCCTCTCTCCCACACAATTTTCGGCCACAACAAGAAGAGAAAAGAAGGATTTTTGATCCAAGGTTCAAGAGAAGGAAGATCACACCGCCAACGCCACCACACTCTCGTAAACCGATCAACTCTCGCTAGGAATCGAGGTAGGTGCATACTAATTATTGCCTCAAAATGGTATGAAGGTTGCATAGGCAAAAAGGGTATTTTTATGTGTAGTGATTGTCGTTATTCTTGTTTTCGATATTGGATCTTGATTATGTGACCAATGTGTTTGTTTTCCGTTATACGTTCTTGATTTCAATGTGATCTTGTTGTTGTACGTTTCTTCGTGGTGTTGAGAAGTCGTTATGCGTGTATGGATATGCGGGATGGGGTGAAAGGTTGAATGAGATTTGATGAATGGACTGCAGGAATTTCAGAATGGAAATCCTGAAATACGGGGACATCGATCGATCGATGTCCAGTGGCTGAGGGTTCGATGTGCCTCAGATGGACGTCGATCGATCGACGTCCAGAAGGTGAGGGTTCGATGTACCTCAGAAGTACATCGATCGATCAACGTCAACTGAGTGAGGGTTCGACGTGTCTCAGTTGAACGTCGATCGATCGACGTCAGGGGTTGACATCCAACCGTTTTCTTTCCCTTTCTCTTGCATTCATGGCACGTGCATTTGCATGAGGTACACTGCGTCTATAGGGCGTGGGTACCGGGATGACTTACCGTGTCTATAGGGCACCGGGGTCATGAGACATACTGCGTCTATAGGGCGTGGGTGTCCAAACGGTAAGTGGTGGCTAGTGACCATGATGCCGGAGTTGCATGAGGTATACTGCGTCTATAGGGCGTGGGTATCGGGATGACTTACCGTGTCTATAGGGCACCGGGGTCATGAGACATACTGCGTCCATAGGGCGTGGGTGTCGAAACAGCAAGTGGTGGCTAGAGACCAAAACGCTGGATTTAGGACCCGGGAGCATGCATTGCATATAGGTCTAAGGACATGCTGTGTGACATGATTCTCATTGCGCGTGGCACGTTATTTGAGCATGCATCACGTACTTGCGCATGCATCTTCTGTGGATTGTTTACTTTTCGTATAAGTCATATCCTGCTGTGTTATGTGCTACGTGCTGGTATCAGTTTGGGTATGTAAGTTTTGTATTGTTTTGAGAGGCACCTACTGGGTGATTACCATCACTCACCCCTACTATTCCATATGTAGCCGAGACGGAGTATGATTATATCTACGTTGAGGACGGGTCCGACACTGTGGAATGGGCCGAGTGACTCGTAGAGATGGCTGCAGCGAGGATGGAGACGGGATTCTTATGATGTTATTGGGATGACACAGACATTTTAATATTCAGTATTACTTTTTGAAAACAATTTCATGCTTTTAAACTTCCGATATTTGACCTTGACTTGTAAGGCATGGTCAGCGTAGAAATAATGTCGTTATTTTCTTGAAGTACGTTAAATTCAAACCTTTTGATGTGATTTATCGTTTCCGCGCAAAGTTAAGGAACACTTTTCTATGTCAGCACTGATGTATGACAGGTTGATGTGACGCCTTGTATTCTCCTGAGTGAGATACGGCAGGTGCACCGTTACCGAGGATGGAGCTCGGGAGCGGGGCGCTACAGGTGGTATCAGAGCTCAGGCTTCAGATACGCCTCGGGAACGTGAGACTAGTTAATCACCCCTAGGATAAGTGATGATCTGTTTTCAAATGATTTTCTGAACTTAAATAAAAGTGAAGTAGACTTAAGGTATGATTGGGATTTTCGGGCGGTGAGTGTCGCTAGCAAGTATACATGATAGGTTACCCCTTTGTCCTCTACTTTTGCCCCTCTTCACAATACTCTTAAATCAATTTTGTCTAACGTGATTTAAATCGTCCGCAGACAATGCCTCCACGACGTGAGCCATCAGGAAACAGTGGAAATGACAGAGACGAACGTCAGGGGCAAGGGGCGATCCCCCAAAACCTGGCGGATACACTGGCCAATCTGACGGCCTTAATAGCCCATCAGCAGACTCAGATGGCGCAACAATATACTCAGATGGCCCAGCAACAGGCACAGATTGCCCAGATACTCTAGCACACTCAGCAGCAACAGCAACAACAACCACCGCCACCACCCCCACCACAGCAAGGCTTAAGGTTCTATTACAGGGAGATGCAGAACTCCCGAATACCAATGTTCAGGGGTACCACTCGGCCTGAGGAAGCCGAGATTTGGCTTAAAAATGTGACTGAACAGATAAGGCTCATTCAGGTGCCCGCAAATCTGAAAGTAGAAACCACGACCCCGTTTCTGGAAGGGGAGGTAGAAAGGTGGTGGAATGGAGTGAAGCATAGACTGACTCCACCAGTGACTTGGGAGAAGTTTGTGGAAGAGTATAGGAATCACTACGTTCCGGGTAGTGCTATTCAGAGGAGGATGGCAGAATTCCAGATGCTGACACAAGGGGCCATGTCAATTGATCAGTATTCTGAGAAGTTTCACGAGTTGGGCCAGTACATGTCATGTATCATGGACAATGAGGAGGCCAAGATGCTAAAGTTTCATACTGGTTTGAGTTTTCGCATCCAGCAGGCTATTGTGTGTGCAGAGCCTACGACATTTGAAGGGCTACTAGAGGTGTGCAGACGGGTTGAGAGGAACTTGGACAGGGCTGCTGCATAGGATAGACTTAAGAGACCCCGTGAGGATTTGCATGCTGGCAGATCGGGGAGATGGCTGAAGGTGCCCCGACGCCCCCAGTCCGGGCAACCTTTCCGACCAGAGCGACAGCAGAGTGCAGGGAGTCAGGCCCCAATGATTGAAGGACCGGCACCGACTGATGCACAGCCAGTGAGAGCTGTGGCACCTGCTTCTCAGTGCACACTGTGCGGACGCTCTCACCCAGGACAGTGTTGGAAAGCTCAGCGGGTGTGTTACAACTGTGGGAAGCCAGGACATATATCTAGAGAATGCACTGCACCTGCTCAGGTAAATCCGCAGACCCAAGCGCAGCAAGGGGGACGAGGTCGGACCAATGCTCGGGTACATGCGATGACGGATGCAGAAGTCGAGGAGTCGGGCGACGTGGTGACAGGTACATTAATTTATGTATTTAATTTCGAATTTGGATTAAACTTTATGTGTTGTCATGGTATGTGGCGTGCTAAACCTTGAATGTGGTAGGTGTAATTTTAATTAACAAAGTGCCAGCCAACATTCTGTTCGATAGTGGGGCGAGTCACTCGTTTGTGGCAAAGAGGTTTGCCAAGAAGCTGGATGTTCTTCCCGAATGGCTTGAGACTCCCTATCGCGTACAAGCCGCTGGCGGCCAAGTACTCGTGTCTCATCACCGTTACAAGGAATGTGGATTGGAGATTAACGATCTGCAGTTCTCTGTGACCTTGATACCGATTCAAATGTACGATTTCGACGTTATCTTAGGCATGGACTTCTTAGCAAGGTATTATGCAAGCATTGATTGCCGGCGACTCCAAATCAGTATGAAGCAACCTGAACTGGGGAAACTATTTTTCTAGGGAACCCTAAATTGAAGAAGGCACCCCAGAAGCTTTATTTGACCGCGGCTCAGGCATTTCGAGCACTAAAGAAAGGAAGAGAAGGATTCCTGGTTTACACAATGGGTGCTGAACAAGAGGTTCCGCAGATCGACCAAATCCCTGTGGTAAAGGAATTTACGGACGTCTTCCCCGAGGAGTTACCAGGACTACCACCAGAAAGAGAGGTGGAGTTCGAGATTAATCTCATACCTGGTGCTGAACCCATATCCAGGGCACCCTACCGCATGGCTCCAGCAGAGCTCAAGGATTTGAAGGAGCAATTACAAGAATTGCTGGATCGTAAGTTTATTCGACCCAGTGTATCACCATGGGGTGCCCCAGTACTGTTCGTGAAGAAGAAGGATGGAAGCATGAGACTATGCATAGACTACCGTGAACTTAACAAGATCACCATCAAGAACAAGTATCCATTACCTAGAATTGAGGACCTCTTTGACCAGCTACGAGTAATGATAAGTTAAAATTATAATTTGAACCTTTCGATTATTCGATAAACCTCACCATTAACGAAATTGATTTGCGATCCGGTTATCACCAGTTGAGGATCAAATCTGGAGATACAGCCAAGACCGCTTTCCGAACACGTTATGGCCATTACGAATTCTTGGTCATGCCTTTTGGATTAACCAACGCCCCAGCTGCCTTTATGGATCTAATAAACACAGTATTTCGGAAACAACTGGACAAGTTCGTTGTAGTGTTCATTGACGACATTCTGGTATACTCCCCTGACGAAGAGACTCATGCGGAGTATTTGAGGGAAGTTCTAGAGACCCTTCGAAGAAGCAAATTGTACGCCAAGTTCAGTAAATGTGAGTTTTGGCTGAAAAGCGTAGCCTTTTTGGGTCATGTGGTCTCTGAAGAAGGAATTTCCGTGGATCCAAAGAAGGTAGAGGCGATCACCGAGTGGCCTAGACCCACTAATGTGACGGAAGTAAGGAGTTTTCTCGGTCTGGCTGGATACTACAGGAAGTTTGTAGAGGGCTTCTCACTGATTGCAGTGCCTCTAAGCCGATTGACACAAAAGAAGTCAAAGTTCGAATGGACCACCGAGTGCGAGCAGAGTTTCGCTGAACTAAAAAGGAGACTGACCACAACCCCTATTCTTACTCAGCCCTCCGCATCAGAAGGGTTTGTCATTTACAGTGACGCTTCTAAGAACGGGCTAGGTAATTGTATATAATTTCAACTGATTTTGTATACAATTAAAGATGTGGTCTAATTCTTATATTTCAGGATGCGTGTTGATGCAAAACGACAAGGTCATTGCTTATGCTTCACGACAGCTAAAGCCCTATGAGCAGAACTACCCGACTCACGATCTGGAGCTAGCAGCGGTGGTGTTCGCACTGAAAATCTGGCGTCACTATCTATATGGAGTGAAATGCGAGGTGTTCACTGATCATAAAAGCCTTAAGTATCTGTTCACGCAAAAGGAGCTGAACATGCGCCAAAGGAGATGGTTGGAGTTATTGAAAGATTACGACTTGACCATCAGCTATCATCCAGGGAAGGCCAATCGGGTAGCTGATGCCTTAAGTAGGAAGTCAAGCCATGCACGGCAGGCTACTTTAGAAAAGGAAATGGCAGAATTTGACTTGGATCTTATGGATTCTACCGCAAATATTCTGGCCGCACTAATTATCACTCCAACCTTGGTAGACCAGATTAAGGAAGCACAGAAGAACGATGCAACAATTAGAGAAACGCGAGAAAGAATGCTAACCAGCCAGGTGGATGGATTTCAAGTTCATGATGATGGCAGTATGTGGTACCAAGGAAGGTTGTGCGTACCGGATGTTGAGGAACTCAGGAGAGAGTTGTTGAAGGAGGCACATAATTCAAGACTGTCTATTCACCCTGGTGCTACGAAGATGTACAATGATCTAAAGAGGCATTATTGGTGGAATGGCATGAAGAGGCATATTGCTGAGTTCGTGGAAAGGTGCCTCGTTTGCCAGCAAGTTAAGGCAGAACATCAAAGACCGGGTGGCCTAATGCGACCACTAGAGATACCCGAATGGAAGTGGGAGCATGTGACAATGGACTTCGTGGTTGGACTCCCAAAGACAAGAAATGGGAATGATGTGATATGGGTAATCGTAGATCGATTGACTAAGTCTGCTCATTTCTTGCCTATTCCCACCTGACTTACTATGGAGAGGTTGGTAACTATGTACATTGATAACATTGTTTGCCTCCATGGAGTGCCAGCCAGCATAGTATCCGACCGTGATCCGAAGTTTACATCTCAGTTCTGGGCAGCGTGCCAGAAGAAGATGGGGACTGAGTTGCGACTGAGCACTGCTTTTCACCCACAAACCAATGGTCAATCTGAGAGGACCATTCAGACCCTGGAGGACATGTTGAGGGCATGCGCATTGGATTTCAAAGGAAATTGGGACAACATGCTCAAGTTGATAGAGTTCTCTTACAATAACAGCCACCACAGTGCCATAGGCATGGCACCCTTCGAGGCCTTGTATGGACGCAAGTGTAGGTCACCTGTTCACTGAGACGAAGTTGGTGAACGTAGGTTGACGGCCCCCGAGATCATCGAGCAAACTAAAGAGAAGGTGAAACTAATTCGTGAACGTCTTAAGACGGCTCAAGATAGAAGCAAAAGTTGGGCCGACACGAGGAGACGACCTTTGGAGTTCAAGGAGGGAGAAAAAGTTTATCTTAAAGTGTCACCCATGAAGGGTGTGACACGGTTTGGAGTTAAAGGGAAGTTGAAGCCGCGTTATATTGGACCATACGAGATACTCGAGAGGGTTGGAGATTTAGCATACAAGTTGGCATTACCTCTGATGTTGGCTCAGGTGCACAACGTGTTCCACGTTTCTCAGTTAAGGAAGTACGTACCTGATCCGAGTCATGTGTTGGATGCGCAACCACTTAAGATTAGACCCGACACATCATATAAAGGGTACCAATCAGAATTCTGGACCGAAAGGACCAAGAACTCAAAAGAAGGATCATCCCCTACGTAAAGGTTCAGTGGAGCAACCGAGAGAATGAGGCAACGTGGGAGCTAGAAGAGCAAATGCGCGACCGCTATCCCCACCTATTTGAGTAAGGTACGGCAAGTTTCGGGGACGAAACTTTTTGTAAGGGGGGTAGGATGTTATGGCCGGATATAAAAAAAAAGGAAAAGAAAATTTAAATTATGAAATTAATCAATCCTATCCTAACCAAATTCAATTTACCTTTTTTATTTCACTTAATTTCCTCTACCCTAAATTCCATACTTATCTTTCTATCATTTCTCTCCTTAAAATCACATTGCCCTAATCCTCCTTCCCTCTCTTACCCCAATTCGACAGCCTCCTCTCCCTCTCTCCCACACAATTTTCGGCCACAAGAAGAGAAAAGAAGGATTTTTGATCCAAGGTTCAAGAGAAGGAAGATCACACCGCCAACGCCACCACACTCTCGTAAACCGATCAACTCTCGCTAGGAATCGAGGTAGGTGCATACTAATTATTGCCTCAAAACAGTATGAAGGTTGCATAGGCAAAAAGGGTATTTTTATGTGTAGTGGTTGTCGTTATTCTTGTTTTCGATATTGGATCTTGATTATGTGGCCAATGTGTTTGTTTTCCGTTATACGTTCTTGATTTCAATGTGATCTTGTTGTTGTACGTTTCTTCGTGGTGTTGAGAAGTCGTTATGCGTGTATGGATATGCGGGATGGGGTGAAAGGTTGAATGAGATTTGATGAATGGACTGCAGGAATTTCAGAATGGAAATCCTGAAATACGGGGACATCGATCGATCGATGTCCAGTGGCTGAGGGTTCGATGTGCCTCAGATGGACGTCGATCGATCGACGTCCAGAAGGTGAGGGTTCGATGTACCTCAGAAGTACATCGATCGATCGACGTCAACTGAGTGAGGGTTCGACGTGTCTCAGTTGAACGTCGATCGATCGACGTCAGGGGTTGACATCCAACCGTTTTCTTTCTCTTTCTCTTGCATTCATGGCACGTGCATTTGCATGAGGTACACTGCGTCTATAGGGCGTGGGTACCGGGATGACTTACCGTGTCTATAGGGCACCGGGGTCATGAGACATACTGCGTCTATAGGGCGTGGGTGTCCAAACGGTAAGTGGTGGCTAGTGACCATGATGCCGGAGTTGCATGAGGTATACTGCGTCTATAGGGCGTGGGTATCGGGATGACTTACCGTGTCTATAGGGCACCGGGGTCATGAGACATACTGCGTCTATAGGGCGTGGGTGTCGAAACAGCAAGTGGTGGCTAGAGACCAAAACGCTGGATTTAGGACCCGGGAGCATGCATTGCATATAGGTCTAAGGACATGCTGTGTGACATGATTCTCGTTGCGCGTGGCACGTTATTTGAGCATGCATCACGTACTTGCGCATGCATCTTCTGTGGATTGTTTACTTTTCGTATAAGTCATATCCTGCTGTGTTATGTGCTACGTGCTGGTATCAGTTTGGGTATGTAAGTTTTGTATTGTTTTGAGAGGCACCTACTGGGTGATTACCATCACTCACCCCTACTATTCCATATGTAGCCGAGACGGAGTATGATTATATCTACGTTGAGGACGGGTCCGACACCGTGGAATGGGCCGAGTGACTCGTAGAGATGGCTGCAGCGAGGATGGAGACGGGATTCTTATGATGTTATTGGGATGACACAGACATTTTAATATTCAGTATTACTTTTTGAAAACAATTTCATGCTTTTAAACTTCCGATATTTGACCTTGACTTGTAAGGCATGGTCAGCCTAGAAATAATGTCGTTATTTTCTTGAAGTACGTTAAATTCAAACCTTTTGATGTGATTTATCGTTTCTGCGCAAAGTTAAGGAACACTTTTCTATGTCAGCACTGATGTATGACAGGTTGATGTGACGCCTTGTATTCTCCTGAGTGAGATACGGCGGGTGCACCGTTACCGAAGATGGAGCTCGGGAGCGGGGCGCTACACATAGTATGGAGGGGTCGAGAAAATAATTTGATAGCTCTGAAAATCTGAAAATATTTCGTAATTATAGTCATTATTTTATAGTTACGGTTAGGGCTGTACAAAAATTTTAAAAACAGATGAAATGACCGAACCAAACTGATCCAAACGTTTAAAATCGAACCACAATTTAACAGCCGGTTTAAGGTAAAAATTTAAAACTGTAAAACCAAACCGGAATGGTTTAATATAATATATGTTAATTATTATTATTTTATATATACTTGGGTTAAATTTAGTTGGACATCTACTTGGTTTTTAATTTATTTAGTTGGATACTTAGATTGTAATTTATTTAGTTGGTTGTATGATTTTTATTTGATTTAAATCTTATGGGTCAAGAAATCTTGATACAATAAATTATCGATTTACACTCCATGAAAAATCATATCATGTCAACAAAAATTTGCTACAGGTTTCTGGTCATCCAAAATTTAAATGTTTTCACTCCCCACCTCCCCCCAAAAAAAAAAAAAAAAGTAAAAAGTTCCCCACAAATGCAAGTCGCACTCTTATGAATAGGATTGAATTGACCTTTTGGAATTATCATCATATCTAGCAAGTATTGACCCTTCGAATTCATTAGCCAAGATTTGGCTATGATATACTTGTCTTTTTGTTGCTGTACATATACACGTAATGTGTATTTTTATATTGAAAGCATCTTTTTTGTATTTCCTGAATTCTCTCACTAACACACTAGCACAACATATCTCTATTATTATGTCATTTAGACAGGTACATATGGGGTCGGGGGTCTCACTGGAAGCAGACTCTCTATCCCTTGGGATAGATGTATTGTCTGCCTACTACTTACTCTCCCCAGACCCTGACGATAGCTTTTGCTGTCGTCGGGATATACTGAGTACGGATGATGATGATGATACTTGTCTTTTTGTCTGGTTCCATGTTAATCAGGACCACAGCTTTCAAGAAAAAAGGATTAGGCATCATTTCACTAAATCACGAATCGGGCACTTTGATTATCGGGATGAGATGCCCTTCAATCTTCTCACCCCATTCATGACCACGTGACACCTGGCAGTAATGAGATTGGTGAGGCTAGATGCGAATGACCTTCATCTAGCCTCACCACCTCACTTGTTGTCATGTGTCGTGTCGTGACGCATGGGGTGAGAGAAAATGGATGAGGCAATCATATCACGTGATTATCCTGCCATATACAATATGATAATCATGATTTTGTTTAATCAAAACGTCGAAATCCTCTCGCTGCTTCAATCTCCTACCATTTTCCACCAACCAAACACTTCTTATGAGAGTCATTTCTTCATTCGACTCTTTGTCTAGACCCTTGTCGTTAGGTGATTTTTCTATTGCTACTTTAGTTGTGAGAAGATTCGAGTCCCTAATCTAAAGCCGATGCATAATATTAGTAGTAGAGCAAGAAGACTCGTCAAAGTGAGTCTGAAAAAGGTTCGAGATGCAGAAACAGTCCTTTTTTTACAAAATATATGATAAAACTGCGTATATCAAATTGCGAAATGATCTGACCCCTCAGTAGACCCTGCGCAAAAGGTAAGATTGCATACATCAGATCGCGAAGCGATCCGGTCCTTCTCCGGATCATGGACAAACACGAAAGCCTAATACACCGAAAACGCCCTATATATGTGTGTAGGAAGGTTGGAGAGAGATGCTTACAGAATGAATAAGCCAAGTCTCATAAGAGAAACTCCTGCGGCATCCATTCTTCCGGTATGAACCAGGTTTAGAGCAAACATCGTAGAAGACTCCCACATCACCTTCTCAACAGCCAGTTGAGTTTCATTATTTACTTTCTTTATTTTGGTTGGCTAAATTATATATATATATATATATATATATATATATATATATATGTATGTATGTATATATGTATATGTGTGTGTGTGTGTAAATATACACAAACGCCTGTTAGGTCTATAAAATAACAAAATGCAAAACCAGCAAAACAGACAAAAAAAAAAAAAAAGGCATAATAATGACACAATAATTCGATACGCCAACCTTCCGAACACGACTCACCAAACTCAAAAGATTTTGACAACTTAATACAACAAATGTGCTAACATAAAAAGAATCCAATTGAAAAATGAAACCAAACACAATCTGTTAACATGATATATTTGTATTTGGGGTTTTTTTTGAATCTCATCCAGAAACGTTTGTTTCCAGGTGTGATTTTTTTTGGTAGATGATCAATAGACAATAAATTTGAGTGCGAACTTTGCAGCAGCGAGTAAGATTATTGTTTTTTGACTTTGAGGTCACGGATTCGAGTCGTAGAAACAGTCTCTTTTATAAAGTAAATGACAAAACTGCGTATTTCCGGCCTCTCCTCAAATCCTACGAAACACCATTTATCAATAGACAATAAATTGTGCGCTAGAAAAATTGGATTTTAAACTTGTCCTGCTACAATGATAACGAACACTTAAGACCAACCACTGTGCAACACTGTACGGTAATCACACAAATAGCATAAACATTGGCTTGCAGAGTTGGCAATACGGTCTTGCCCACATCACCTTCGTCCAAAAAGTTTTTTATTTTATTTTTAAAAACCAACATATATAAATATATACATACACAATCTGTATGCATCTATCATATGAAATAGAACTTTCTCTCACCAAAAACTCACTCCCCTGGCAGTTAAGCAGCTCCAATATCCACAATCACTCTCCATTCTCCTTCATTCTTCTCCAGTAGCATTCTGGTGGAGCTGGAAAGAGAAATTAGCAGGGAGTTGGAGCTGTTGAATGATCAATAAAGCAATAGAAGTGAGTAGAATTTAGAAATCAATGTGTGTTTGAGGTAGTGGAGGTGAGAGGATGCCGTTGGTGAGAGTGGAGGTAAGGAATGAGTACGGACTCGGAGCTCCGGAGCTGTATAAGAATGTGGACAAGGAGGATCCGAAGACGTTGCTTGAAGGATTTGCTGTGGCTGGACTTGTCGGAATCTTAAGGCAGCTCGGTGATCTTGCTGAGTATGTTATTTGCTACTTGAACCTGTTGTATTCCTTCTTGTTTTTGTACATTTTATGTGGATTTTGCTTTTTTGTCTCTCATTCGGTTGAATTTTTAGCTGCTTCTAGAAATTAGAGGTGGGAGCTGTGTAATTGGATATTGAGTGGCGTATTTTGTGTAGTTTCTGCCATTTCGGAGTTGAAGGTGTGTGATTATATTGGTTTGAATAATTTCTTGAACTGTAGTGGAACAAATTCCGGCGTAGCAGTTATGCATTTTGACAAATTAGCAGATTCGCTCTTTTTTTATCAGTGTTTGTAATGATCAGACGCAGGCTTAAGTGTGTTTGTGAGAGATAGAAAGAGAAGGATGTGTTTTGCTTGCGTCTTGTTATTGTTCTCAGGTAAGCTGGAAACAAGGTCGCTATTCTTGATTAAATATCACCCAGAGGTTTAAGACCTCAATGCACAAGTTGCTTCAATGACCATATGTTCTTTATTGTCTCTCTCCAAGTCTTCTTTGGTCTCACTCTGCCACGTTTACATGCACTCATTCATGTAGCCGATGTCATGTGGAAGGTATAAGATTCAAGTAAGAAGTTTAGGTACTTCAGCCAAAATCGTGGTTGATATGATATGATATTTTTGAAAGAGACGTAATTTAAATGCGCATATTATGCATTATATACTAGGAGACACAAAAGCAAGGGAGAATTTGTGCTATGAATCAAAAAATATTAAATAAAACGCAAGAGAAATGATTGATCTATATAACCGACCTCATATAGTGACAAAAAAGCTTGAGTGTTGTTGTATTTCTTTTTTGTACCTGATGGTGTGCTGGCTTCCTGCTCTAGTTGTCGGAATAGTCATCATTTTTGTCTCTATCTTATTTTGGATTGGTTCAATCTACCAAAGGTGCACTGACATGTTGGAAATGCCTGAAGACTAACTGCTCGGAAAAGTGTACTACATCTCATATTTAAATTACATCAAAGGCATCACCTGTTAAAGGCACTTAATTACATAGCCAAGTATACAAGTATTGAGCTGAAACTTGAATTAAATTGCTGACGCTTTGTTATACTTAGAGGCATCAAATTTTGCCTAAATTGATCCCCAACATCAAGTACGGGAATGTGTGGTAGTACTAATGTTTTCGTGTTCCATCTGAAGAAAGAAGTCTGTGAAAGGATGTTTTTGGCATTTCCCACAGTTCAGCAGCACTAGTACTGATATAGCTGTTTGTTGATGGTAGATTTGCCGGAGAAGTCTTCCATGGTTTACAGGAACAGATCACAATCACGTCATCTAGAAGCCAAAAGCTGATGGGGCGTGTGAAGCGAATTGAGTCCGCTCTGCCTCCTCTGGAGAAGTTGGTTTTGGCCCAACGGAGTCATTTACACTTTGCATATACTACTGGTATGCAATTGCGCCATCTCAGATATTTGTTTTCTTGCAAGTCTCTCTAGGTGGGGATGAAAAATTTTCATTCCGAACTTACTGGACATCTGGTGAAATAATATCTGATGAACTAATTCTTGTTTTACTTTAGTCAAGACTTAATCATCCTTTATTTGCTTATTGGTTGAGTTATCCCTACAGTTACGTGTTGTAATTGCATTGGAAAGGAGTTCTCTTGCAGGTCTTAACTGGCGTGCCAGTCTACGACACGAACAGAGTCATCTTATATATAGTGACTTGCCAAGATTTATGATGGATGCTTATGACCAATGTCAATGGCCTCCAAATTTCAGTTTGCTTGACAGGTGAAGTACTCTATTCAGATCCTTTTGCATAATTTTGAATGCAGAGTAGTGTTAACGGAACATTCACATTATTGTGCAGATTTGATCCTGGTGGGCCTGGATCTTGCCTAAAACGATACTCAAATCCATCATTATTCAAAAAACCATCAACAGTCCGTAAAATGTCACATAAGAAGAGCCAAAAAATCAAGGTATATTTTCTGTTCTATCTGCTATAGTCCAGATGCTACCATCGTTACCATTAAATTCAACTTAATTTGCCCGAGCATTTCTTGTGCAATATCAATTCATTTGCTCTAGAATGTTGTGGGTCAGAATCCATGATATATTTGAGTCAAATTTTGTTATGGGTGGTTAGGTGTTTTCTTTGTTTGTTAAACACAAAATTATTCATTTGACGATGCTCTAGTGAACTAGAATGTCATGGAAGACAAATGATAACCGATTGGCCTGATGAATGATGAAATCTTGTGACAAGAAACCATTTGTGAGCGTAATGTGTATCAGAATGGTATTATTGCTATCTACTTGCACTCTTGCAGTAAGGATCATGCTCAAACTTGATTTTTCACCTTTTAGCTTCTGTACATCACTGCTAGTGTTTAAATGCAACCTCCTCTTATTTGCACAGAAGAAAAGATCCCGGCTGCCGATTAAAGAAGCGTCATTTGGGGTTTCCAATTACAGTGGAAGGTACGTGTCTTATATCCCTCCTAATCTGAGTGCTAATTTAAATAATTTGGAGTGCTAACTAACATACCCAACAGTTTTGGTTGGTGAATTCTCCATAATCATGGATTGTTTTCTAAAGCATGTTTTCTTGTAACGCTTCAAAATGCAGTATGCAATCTGCTGTACTAAACTTGGGTGACCAAGCATCGCCTTGTCCAACATTTTCCACATATGATGTAAAAAGGTCGGAACTCGGGGAGCAGTCAATTTTTTTTGATTCAAGAAACGGTTCAGTTGATTTTGAGTATGCATCACATGTTAGCCCAAAATAAATACGGAAGCAAATAAAGTTACCTCCGGCCATTGTCGTTTGTAGAAGCCTTCTTCGTGTTGATGTAGTCCTTAGGGTAGTCTTCTAGCCTTGTTCCTCTTGGCTTGAATGAGATGGTTTGATGGACAACCATAGGCTCTTATTTATAGGCTAGGCTAGGGACCCCCTAATCCTGTCTTGATTAGAGTCCGTACCATCACAAACTCTACTGTATGGTGATAATCCCTTACCACCAAGGAGTTGTAGTCAAATACAAGTCTAGGAGATAAGATGACATGGTGATCCACACTATATGTGATTTAAATTAATAAATCACGGGATAAATCTTAAAGATAAACATTACGTCTAATATTTATCCAACATTCTCCCACTTGGATCAAATGTCAACACTAGACAACGCTACACAAGTGACTAAGTAACTTGGCCAAAACAAAAATGTCACTCGAACAACTTGACTACCTCGATCGAAAATATAACACATACGAATCAAGGCGGTTGCGCTCTTAGATTAAACAACGAGCACTCCCTTCCAAGTATTACCATGCATTATACAAACAATCAAACAAAATGAACGACTTATTATAAATCATCTCAATGGGTCCTCGTGTATGGATCAAACAGATCCTAACTTAGATTGCGCAAATAAAATAAACAAATGTCAAACGAATGTCTAGACAATAAGATCAAGGAGAACCACGTAGTCCCATATTGGCAACATGATCCCCAAATACTTGTATCGGTAAACCTTTCGTCATGGGATCAGCCAACATTGACTCCGTACTTATGTGTTCAATCTTTACATCTCCCTTGCTAATATGATCTCTGACCTTCAGATACTTTATGTCGATATGCTTGCTGCGACTCCCACTCTTATTGTTTTTCGCAAAGAACACTGCCGCTTTGTTATCGCAGAAAATCTTAATTGGTCTCTCAACACTATCGACAACTTTAAGACCACTGATGAAGTATTTCATCCAAAGAGCCTGTGAAGTAGCTTCATAGCACGCAATAAACTCAGCCTCCATAGTGGACGAAGCAATAATGGTTTGCTTCTTACTTCTCCAAGATACTGCTCCTCCAGCAAGAAGTAAAATGTATCCAGAAGTAGACTTGCTTGTATCCACACAGCCTGAGTAATCAGAATCAGAATATCCCAAAACCTCCAGAATCTCTGATCGTCTGTATGTCAACTTGTATTCTTTGGTTCCTTGTAAGTATCTTAAGACCCTCTTCGCGGCTTGCCAATGAGCAATACCAGGGTCACTCAAATATCTGCCAAGTACTCCGACTGCAAATGAGAGATCCGGTCTGGTACAGACCAGTGCATACATAAGACTCCCAATGAGTGATGCGTATGGCTTGTCTTTCATCTCATCTTTCTCTAATGCATTCTTCGGACACTGGTCTAAGCTGAACTTGTCTCCTTTAGCTATAGGTGCCGCCGTGGGCTTACACTTTTGCATGCCAAATTTCTCAAGTACTTTGTTAATGTAGGCTTTCTGAGAGAGACCAAGTATTTTACTTGCTCTATCTCTGTGAATCTCTATGCCAAGGACATAAGAAGCTTCACCCATATCCTTCATATCAAAGTTCAAAGTGAGAAATTGTTTAGTCTCACATAATAACCCAAGATCACTGCTTGCCAGGAGAATATCATCCACATATAGGACCAAAAAGATATACTTGCTCCCACTCATCTTGAGGTATATACATTGATCAACAATGTTCTCAACAAAACCGAATGAAGAGACTACCTCATGAAACCTAAGGTTCCATTGACGTGAAGCTTGTTTAAGCCCATATATGGATCTATTCAATTTGCAAACTAATTGATCATTCTTGGAATCAACAAAGCCTTCTGGTTGACGCATGTATACCTCTTCATCAAGAACCCCATTAAGGAATGCTGTTTTCACGTCCATTTGATGTAACTCGAGGTCAAAATGAGCTACTAATGCCATGATGATGCGAAATGAATCCTTCTTTGAGACTGGAGAGAAAGTTTCATGGTAATCAATGCCTTCTTTCTGAGTGAATCCTTTGGCCACAAGTCTAGCTTTATATCGTTCGATATTACCAACTGAGTCTCTCTTGGTCTTAAAGACCCATTTGCATCCCACCATAGAGGCTCGGGTTGGTAATGGAACGAGTTCCCAGACCTTGTTTTTTAGCCATTGATTCCATCTCTTCTTTCATGGCATTGAACCATTGTGACGATTTGTCACTTTTCATGGCTTCTGAAAACGACATAGGGTCATGACATGTTCCAATGTCATAATCAGATTCTTGAAGGTATACTATGTAGTCATCAGGAATTGCTGATTTTCTAGTTCGTATGGATCTTCTCACTCCCACTGGTTCAGTAGGCGTGGGAATAATGGTCTCAATGGGTTCTTGATGCGATTCAACAATTTGAGGTTGTACAGTTTGAGGCTCTTCAACGTGTTGAATAGCATCCAAATTGTCTTTATGTAGGGGCACTGGTATGTCCCTAACTTCCTCAAATCTAAATTCACGATTTGAATCACTCCCACTGACTTCATGATCCTCTAGAAACTTAGCATTTCTTGCTTCAACCAGATATGGAGAGTGTGATGGACAGTAAAATCTGTATCCTTTTGAGTTTAGAGCATATCCAATGAAATAACCGCTCTTGGTTCTTTCATCCAGTTTCTTAATGCTAGGGTTGTACACCTTAACTTCAACTGGACAACCCCAAACGTGTAAATGTCTTAAGCTGGGTTTCCAACCATTCCACAACTCAAAAGGAGTGGTTGGGACAGCCTTTGATGGCACCCTGTTTAAGACGTACACCGCGGTTTTGAGAGCCTCACTCCAAAAGGATACAGGCAAATTCGTAGTGCTAACCATACTCCTAACCATGTCCATAAGCGTTCGATTCCTTCTTTCAGCAACACCATTCTGTTGTGGTGAGTCAGGCATGGTGTATTGTCCAACAATACCCTCCTTCCGAAGGAACTCAGCAAATGGACCAATCATTTGACCCTTTTCTGTGTAACGCCCATAATATTCACCGCCTCTATCGGATCGGACAATTTTAATTGTCTTTTCCTTTTGTTTCTCTACTTCCAATTTGAAGATTTTGAACGCATCAAGTGCTTCAGATTTATCAAATAGGAGATAAAGATACATGAATCTTGAATAATCATCTATGAATGAAATAAAATATTTCTGACCATTCAAGCACGGAATATGAAACGGACCACAGAGGTCTGTGTGTATAATTTCAAGAAGTTGTGAACTCCCTTTGGCACCCTTAACGGTCTTGTTGGTTTGCTTTCCCTTTATGCATTCCACGCAAGTACCAAAATCAGTGAAGTCCAGAGTTTGTAAAACTCCTTCATTCACTAATCTTTTCATTCGATCAATTGAGATGTGTCCCAATCGTTTGTGCCAAAGTCTTGATGAGTTTTCGTTGATAATACATCGTTTTGTTGCAGTTTCTGTCAAAAGAGTGTACTCATACATGGGATCCAACTCAAGTTGAAATAAAAAACCATTCAATTTCGCACAACCAACAATTTTATTGCCTAATGAAAGATTCATTACATTCAAATGAGTGTTTGAATCAAAACCTAAAATTGAAAGTCTTGAAAGCGAAATTAAATTTCTAGAAAAAGACGGTACATAAAAAGTGTTTTCTAAATCTAACTGAAAACCAGTCTTCAAAATGAATCTATAGGATCCCACTCCTTCTACAGTTGAGCCCATCCGGTTTCCAGAATAGATGTTCCGCTCAGTTTCCTTTGGCTTCCTCAGGTTTAGAAAGCCCTGCAAGGTTTTCGATATGTGAATTGTAGAACCACAATCAATCCACCATGTGTTATCAGAAACTTCAGTAAAATTAGATTCATGACACACAAATGAAAAATTACCTTTCCTTTCCAGCCATCCCTTGTATTTCAGGCAGTCTTTCTTCCAGTGTCCCTTTTTCTTGCAAAACCGGCATCTGTCTTTATTGCCAGTTTTCTTCTTAATGACACCCTTGCCTTTTAGTGCATTTGTCTTAGAATGAGTCGTAAAATGCACAGTCTCAATCGACTCATTTTTCATCCTCTCCTCCTCTTGCACACACATGGTCAGAAGTTCATTAATTGACCAATTTTCCTTATGTGTGTTGTAAGAGATCTTAAATGGACCAAAGTCCGGTGAAAGAGAGTTGAGTACAAAGTGCACAAGGAATGAGTCGAAAATTTCAACTTTAAGAGAGTTTAGTTTAGCAGCAATGTCCCTCATCTCCATGATGTGCTCACGCACACCACGGCTTCTGTCATGGGTCATGTTCGAGAGTCTTTTCATTAAAGTGTTGGCCACAGCCTTATCCGAACTTACGAATTGCTCATCGACAGCCTTCATGTAAGCTTTGACATTTTCCAATTTAGGGATAGAACCTCTAATGCTTGGACTTATGCGGGTCTTGATGAGCATCATGCTCAAGCGATTAGATCGCTCCCACTTCTCATAATTAGACACTTCCAAAGGCGTACTCGAATCCGTGGGTTTTGGTGGTTTATCCACACGGAGCGCCAGGTCTAAGTCCATGCACCCTAACGTCAAAAGGATCACTTCTTTCCATTCAGCGTAATTGTCACCAGTTAAGATCGGAGTTTTAGCAGAATCAAACATACTAACGGTGGGAACTGCATAACCAAAGAAGCATACAATCATGCTATGTACTTCATGTAATATAAAATTAATATATTCCAACCTTCCTGTGGGTAGAGGTTAATCATGCATAGAATATATTAAAACAAAATGAAAATCAAACAACCGGAATATTTTCGTACCTGTGGGCATAGAAAACAATTATGTTCAATTTTCCTTGATTAATAAAATAACCAATGCTCTGTGGGGGCAAATTGATTACCTTATTAATCAAAACCATAGGTATGATGACACTTTATTTTCTTTATACCATATAATCTTAAGATGCTGTGGCTAATCTTAAAATTAAGAAAATAATCCTCCATATGTCATCAACATATTTATATAGTTATTCTTTAAAACAATATGAAAATTAAACAACCAAAATATTTCCGTACCTGTGGGCATAGGAAATGTTTATGTTTAATTTTCTTGATCAATAAAGCAACAACTTCCCTGTGGGGCAGAGTGATTACCTTATTAACCAAAACAATAGTTATGATGACATTTTATTTTCTTCACACCGTACAATTTTAAGATGCTGTGGCTAATCTTAAAATTAAGAAAATAATTCTTTATATGTCATCAACTTCAAAAAACCTTTATATGACATCAACAAAAGATGAAATCATAATGAAAATGTGAAGTGAACCGATTCGGCAATACCCCAGGAAAGATCATGAATCAATTTCCTAGACAGGTATTACCATTCCACGTAAAGTCCCAGGCCGTGCGGTGGGGTCACAGACGGTCCCGCTTAAGTACCGACTTTCTAGACAGAAATTACGTGTACGGTGTATTTATCACACTTTCAATAGTTCACCATTTGCATTTGCATAAGTTCAAACAGAAGCAAGAATTAATTCATATAAAGCCAGAATAAAACCCGCATAAAATTAAGAAATATAAAATTGGCAGAGAAATTAAACAATAAGGCAATTGTTGGACATAGTAATCCACATAACATATTAGGATGACTAAAATTACGGTACATACGAATCAATTAGTCAGGCACCTAATGATTTCCCACAATTTTTTTTTTATGAGACCGAAAGCAAAAGTGGAAAACACTGAATTCATCATCACCCTTATGTGTTCCAGGCCACTCTAATGCAACAGTGGTTTCATGAATTGTACAACCTCAAATGATGAATTTCCAGAAAACTTAAATAATTGTGATTTTTGGCAAGCAAAGTATACAGGCACTGAAACACCAAAATTCTCTCCGACAAAATGCAATCGTATGCGGTCCGTAATCATAATTGATTCTTATTTTGACAAAGTAATTTCGACAGAATAGCATTATGCACAATTCAATATTAAAGGCCTCGAAAACTATAATCTCGTAACCTTTGAATGATTTAATTGCATTAAAGGGTACGGAAAAAAGTTTTCTGAATACAAACGATATGGTCAGAGGACCGCTCTGATACCAATTGTTAGCCCAAAATAAATACGGAAGCAAATAAAGTTACCTCCGGCCATTGTCGTTTGTAGAAGCCTTCTTCGTGTTGATGTAGTCCTTAGGGTAGTCTTCTAGCCTTGTTCCTCTTGGCTTGAATGAGATGGTTTGATGGACAACCATAGGCTCTTATTTATAGGCTAGGCTAGGGACCCCCTAATCCTGTCTTGATTAGAGTCCGTACCATCACAAACTCTACTGTATGGTGATAATCCCTTACCACCAAGGAGTTGTAGTCAAATACAAGTCTAGGAGATAAGATGACATGGTGATCCACACTATATGTGATTTAAATTAATAAATCACGGGATAAATCTTAAAGATAAACATTACGTCTAATATTTATCCAACATCACATACAAGAGAATCAGTGGACTACAGAGAAAAGGGTTCTGTGGGCTCTTCCTCTTTCCAATCTAGGATGCGAAACGATGATTCTCATGATTTTGCTTTTTCGTACGACAAGGATGCCATTCCGTACTATGAGAGTCCTAGTAGTATATCTGGTGACCACACGGGTCCCAACCCAGATCAAGTCACCTGGGATGAAAAATTGGAGATGTTGGTAGCAAAGGAATATGATCATGCTAATACCCTGAATACAGTTTCTTCAAACTTCGCCCTGGACAACAATGAGAGAGACACTTCCCAACTTCGTCCTGAGTGTATGGAGGCATTCTCTCCAAATCTTGGTCTCAAAGATGATGAGAATAGAACTGGTCATTTTCATACAATCCATTTTGTAAACTCGAGCCTGGAAAAATTTGAGAAAGGCACTTCTCCCCTTCGTGATGAGTCCATAGAGTCATTCTCTCCGAATGAAAACAAAACTGATCATATTCATACATCACTTTCTAAGAACTTGAGCCTGGAAATTCTTGAGAGAGGCACTTGTCACCTTCGTGATGAGTCCTTGGAGTCGTTCTCTCCAAATCTTAACCTCAAAGCTGGTGAGAAGAGAACTGATCATTTTAGTATATCTGATACACTTTCTACGAATTTGAGCTCGGAAAATCTCGAGAGAGGCGCTTCTCACCTTCGTGATGAGTCCATGGAGTCGTTCTCTCCAAAGCTTAACCTCGAAGCTGATGAGAGAACAGATCATCGTGCTACTTCTGAGGTGTATCTTCATGGAGGATCTGTAGAGACATTATCAACAAACGTCAATATGGAAAAGGAGAGAGGTACTCTGCAGTTTGAAACCCCTTGTCAGACGGACATTCTACTTGAAAACGAAAAATGGCCAACGCAAGTCTCTGCTGATGATCATCATGAGGACCTACCTTCTGAAATTGTAGCACAATTGAACACTCACCTGGATGGAGACAATATTTTTATGCCACATTCAGCAGATTTTCAGCATGATGAGATTGAAAGTGAGACCGACCACTTTGTTGATGCACTTAATGCTATTGAATCAGAATATGAAAGTGATGTAGATTGTCAAACTAAACAAGACGTTGAGCAGCATCACACAGTAGAGAACAAAGAAAATGGTAATCAGGAGCACAGGCTTACAACACCTGGTCTTCTGTCACATAATTCTGAAATTCTTGTTCGCACCAGATCTTCCTCAAATGTCAAGAATACCTCTGGAGTTCAATCAGATCCAATCTCTCCTGATTTCTTTTCTGCCATCAAAGCTTCTCAAGACAAAAGAACATGGACAGATATAGGAAAAACCGTCCCGGCTGAATCTCATGCATCTTTTCAGCCACAACTTCCTGATGAGGCCTCTCCATCAACCAGTTTGCCAGATGTTGATTCAATAAACAATAGCGTCACTGGTAGTGCAAACGTTGAATCTGCTGTCAGCAACGTGTCATTCTTTGGACCGGATGCTACATTTGTTCATAAAAATGATAAGAGAACTGATTCTTTTCCTGCCTTGCCTAAACATCCACCTGAGCCTTCTACTGTTAGTTCTTCTACCTTATGGACTAACGGTGGATTGTTGGGACTTGAGCCATCAAAACCCCCAGTTTTCAATGCGGCCAATCTGGTCAGTCAAGTTCCTCTGAAGAGCAAAGAAGATACTTTTACCTCTTCAATTCCGAAGTCCAACACCATTGAGAAGAATACATCAAGTAGTCAAGATGATGCCATCTCTGAGTGCTCTACCTCCTATCAGAATGATACAAGAGGCAGGATCCTCACAAAAAAGCCACAGTGGAACTCTGTGTCTTCTGATTTGGGTGTCAACCTTCTAAAGCTCAGTGATTCTTACCTTCCGAGCTCCTCTAGTATTTCAGAAAAAGGCGCTTTTAGTCAATTTGGACCAGTTCAGCCTGTACGTCCAGATGTTGAGTCTTCTAGGACCAGCCTGCAGAAGAGTAATTCATCCATAATGCTTGAACTTGGCCATAGATTGCTTCCGAATGGATTTTATCGGAAAGCGTCACTTATGAAGGATGAGAATTATCTTTCAGGCAGTTCTATGAACGGTAATGATTTTGAGCAGAGCAGTAGTCACAATGTTGGACACAAAACATTTTCTGCAGTGGGTAGGGAGATGGTGAGAAGTGAGTCTCCAATAATTTCTCCTGCATCATCTCCACCTCTTGGACATATGAAGATCTCTTTCCAGCCTATGAATGGCTCCGAGGCTCCCAAACTGCAACTGAGATTTCCTGATGGAAATGTTAATCATGAAGGTGGAAGAGATCTGTTCACTTCATTTCAGCTGGTCCCAGACCCTAATATTCAATTTCTCACTGTCGGTTCTGACTCGGATGATGATACATTCTGCCAATCATCTCGCTATGAGTCTGATTGTCTTAGCCATCAATCAGATTCGAACTCAGAACAGTGGGAATCCAGTGACTCTCCAAGTAACAAGGACAATGAATTATATGATGTTCTACGTAGAATTTCAATGACAGAATCCAATTCGACACCTCGGGAGCCTGGAACAGCAGTCCAGGGTGGGATCAATGACAGATGTGCACCCCATAGTCTGTTTCCTGGAGACAGGATTCAGCAGTCTCATTTTAGTCATTCATATGATGGTCTCCCATGTTTGGACATTGTTCATCCTTCATTCAATGAAAAGCGAGACAGTTTTATTCCTGAACAATATAACCAGAAGCAGTTTATTACTTCACCATTGCCTGCTAAATCGCAATCGCAAGCTATGAAACCACAGTTAGAGATGCCTGAGAGTAGGCATAAAGTTATGCCTCAGAATCCTGGTCATGTATTTGATGGGAAGCTTGGATCTACCATAACTCAACCACCAAAACCAGCCCCTGTAAATCAAGAGGAAATCAAGGAGGCTGCACGTATGTTGAACAGCAAGGTTGACATATTAATTGTACTATTACAGCTTTCTTTGCCTTATCTTGTCTGCTAAATTTTTTTAGAGAGAGAGAGAGAGAGTACACTTTTCGCTCAGAGAATGAACAGATGACCTTTCTAATGTATGCAGCCACAAGGTTTGCAGAAGTTATCTCCGGAAAGAAAGGTTAATCAGGCAGCCAATGGGAATGTGGAAGAAACAGGAGACTTCTTGCAGCAGATCAGAAGAAAAGTAATGACCGCTCTCTGTTAATATCTGAATTTTTTTGTCTGAGAGTACTGTATAGTCTATATATGTTCCTAGTGATCATACTTCTAACAAGGATATTGAAGGTAATAGCCGAAATTGTTGGAAGAAAAACAGTTTTGTATTTCCTTAACTTTTTCGGTATACACCCCTACTTCTTTCTTATACATCTGTGCCATTTATGGCCTATTAACTGCAGCTATTAATCCCATTAATTAAGGGATTCTTTACTAATTCCCTACCAAAGAATATTCCTCTAATATCTCCTATAATCAAGACCTACAATTACAACACAATAATTACAAGAAATCTTCTACGATTACTGCTGCAAAATATTGGTAACTGCCGGCTCCTTTATGTTGACAGCCGTGCTCTTCGGTGCTGAATTATCCCATTAATCTTGGTCTAATAACGTCCGGTTATTTAGCCAGATATTCAGCATGTATTCTAACACTCCCCCTCAAGCTGGTATGTAGATATTTTCCATACCAAGCTTGCTGACAAGTTCTTCGAAACTGGTCCGGTGAAGCCCTTTTGTCAAAATGTCGGCCACTTGCTGCTTAGTAGGAATGTAGATCATTGAGAAGCTCTTATCATCGATTTTTCTCTAATAAAGTGACGATCCACTTCAACGTGTTTTGTTCGATCATGATGAACTGGATTGTGTGCGATACTCACAGCAGCTTTGTTGTCACAATAGAGCTGAATTGGTTCGGTAGGTAAAATAAGTAACTCACCAAGTAACTTTTTAATCCATAGTCCTTCGCACACACCATGTGCAAGTGCTCGAAATTCCGCCTCAGCACTGCTGCGAGCTACCACGGATTGTTTTTTGCTGCGCCATGTAACTAGGTTGCCCCATACATAAGTGCAATATCCCGACGTAGATCTTCTATCCACAGCTGATCCGGCCCAGTCTGCGTCTGTATAAATTTTAAGTCCATTTTCCGTGTTTTTTTCCAAAGAATAGGCCTCTTCCTGGAGTTTTCTTTAGGTACCTCAGTATCCGAAATACTGCTTCAAGATGTTGTGTCTTTGGTGAATGCATAAATTGGCTCACCATGCTAACTGCAAAGGCAATATCAGGACGAGTATGTGACAAATAAATAAGTTTACCCACGAGCCGTTGGTTTTGTCCTTGATCTACTCCTTCTCCTCCTTCAAGGCTCATCTTTACGTTTGGTTCCGTTGGCGTCTCTGCTGGACGACATCCTAGCATTCCAGTTTCCGTTAGTAAATCAAGTACATATTTTCTTTGAGAGACAAATATACCTGATGTGTTACGTGCAACTTCCATGCCAAGAAAATATCTAAGGTTCCCCAAGTCTTTCATTTCAAACACACTGCTCAAATATTTCTTTAGCGAGTTGATCTCATCATACGCATCTCCTGTAATGATAATATCATCAACATAGACAATGAGAATAGCACGTGTTCCACCTGTTGAATGTTTGTAGAAAAGAGTATGATCAGCTTGAGATTGCTTAAATCCTTGGGTTTTAACAGCCTGTGTAAATTTTCCAAACCATTCCCGTGGTGACTGCTTCAAACCATAAAGTGATTTATTCAATTTGCACACATAATTTCTTTCATTTGTGATACCAGGTGGGAAATCCATATAAACTTCTTCATGTAAGTCCCCATTTAAGAACGCATTCTTAACGTCTAATTGTTGAAGAGGCCAGTCGAGACACGCAGCTAGAGACAAAAGTATTCTTACTGAATTCAATTTTGCTACTGGGGCAAAGGTTTCATTGTAATCAATTCCGGATACCTGAGTGAAGCCCTTGGCTACCAGTCGAGCCTTATACCTGTTGATACTCCCATCTGAATTGTACTTGACTGAAAAAACCCATTTGCAACCTACCGTTTTCTTGCCTTTCGGTAGTTGCACAACCTTCCAGGTACCGGTTTTTTCAAGCGCCAGTAACTCCTCCCGGACAGCCGCACTCCATTCTCTATCTGCCATGGCCTCATGAATATTTTTAGGTACTGGTGTATTGGTAACCTTTGCAGTGAAGGCTGAGAACTTAGGAGACAATTTGTCAGTAGAAACAAAATTAGAGATAGGATAACGGGTACATACTCGTTTCCCTTTCCTTACTGCAATAGGTAGATCCAAGTCCGCTTGAGTGTCCTTGCGTGAACCAAGAACCGGTTCCGGGGATTGGCACTCTGGAGATATGGCAGTATTCGTATCACTTTGAGGTATAGGTATATTTTTCCGAGAGTAAACAATAATGGCATCCGGTGGAGGCGTTTTGGCACGAGGTATAGGACTCGGTGGAGGTGTGTTTGTACGCAGTATAGGTGATGTTGGACCTGGCACAATAGGTTCGGGACCTAGCACAGTAGGTTCGGTCCTAGGTTCGGTCACTCCCCCTGAATTGGTACCGGAATTTGTGGAGGGAGGTAGCAATTCGTTTGTGAAATGTGTGACTAAAGGACATGGAGAAACAGAGGAGTTATTTGATGAAATAGGGTCCGAAATTTCCCAAGGTTCCGCAGAGTGTGGTAAAACGGTGAAATATGACTCATTTTCTCTAAAGTGGACGTCCATGGTAACAAAGGTTCGTCTGAGAGTAGGAGAGTAGCATTTGTAACCCCGTTGAGTGGATGAGTATCCAATAAACACACATTTAGATGATCGTGGGTCTAATTTGGTGCCGTGAGGGCCATGATTATGTACAAAGGCTACACACCCAAATACCTTAAGTGGAAGAGTTGAACCACTATGGAATAGGGGATAAGACTGACGTAGGATGGAGATAGGTGTTTTAAACTGAAGAGTTTTTGTAGGCAGGCGATTTATCAAGTGGCAGGCTGTAAGAACGGCTTCTCCCCAAAGATAGGTAGGAACATGCATAGTAAACATTAGGGCTCGGGCAACTTCCATGATATGTCGATTTTTTCGTTCAGCCACACCGTTTTGTTGAGGTGTGTTTGGACACGAGCTTTGATGAATAATACCTTCAGAAGCTAAATAGGTATGTAGGATTTTATTGAAGTATTCTGTACCATTGTCAGTGCGTAGGATTTTTATAGAGGTTTGAAACTGAGTTTTAATCATGGAATGAAAATTTTGGAAAATAGTTGCAACTTCAGTTTTTTCTTTGAGTAGATAAATCCAACATACCCTTGTGTGATCATCAATGAAAGTAATGAACCATCATGCGCCCGAAATATTTTTAACCCGTGAGGGACCCCAAAGATCACTGTGTATAAGATGAAACGGAGATGATTCTACATGTGGTTTTGGAGAGTAGTGTTGTCGGGTGTGTTTAGCAAATGTACACGCATCACACTGCAGAAAAACAGATTTCTTAATATTAGAATTTGATGGAAATAATTGTTTCAAATACTGAAGACTAGGATGTCCTAGTCTTTGATGAAGTAATAGTACATCATGAGTGGTAGGACTATTATGGTCGACATGAGACGCTACGGAGTGGAGGGCACGATTTTCAGGGTGAGTGTCACCGTCAAAGTGATAGAGTCCGCCTCTTTCTCTAGCAGTGTCAATCTTCTTCCCCGATTCCTGTTCCTGCAAGACACAGAGTTGTGCAGAGAATTTAGCAACACATCCAGAATCCTTTGTAAGTTTGCTAATAGAAATAAGGTTGCAGGCTAGTTTTGGAACAAATAGTACAGCTTGCAGGTTTAGAGTTGGAGACACTTTTACGGAACCCCATCCTGCTACGGTAGCAAAGGTCCCATCTGCTACTCGAACTTTCAATGTTCCGGGATTAGGTGCAAAAGTCGAGAATAAGGAAGCATTACCTGTCATATGATCCGAGGCTCCTGTATCTAGGATCCATGATGAAGTTTCCACAAGATTTGCCTTACCTGATTGATCATTAGCAATTGACTGTGTTCCGGTGTGCCCTTTCAGTAGAGCAATCAATTGGTCAACTTGGACTTGGTTTAAGGCGGTCAGACCAGGGAGATTCGTTGGTGGGTCGTCAACTGCCACCGCTGTAAAGCCTCGACCTTGTGGATGCGGAGGTCGTTTGGGCCGTGCATCCGCAGGTTTGCCGTGGAGATTCCAGCACTTCTCCTGTGTGTGACCCAGCTTGTTACAAAAGGAGCATCTGGGGCGATTGGTGGGTCGAAAGTTGGTGGTCTTTACGGCCAATGCTGATGAGTCACCTGGTGGTGCTATTGGTTGAAAGTCCCTTCTTTCTCCAAGCATGACACGACGACGGATTTCTTCTCTTCTAACTTCGGCAAAGGCCTCACTAAGTGAGGGAAGAGGTGTAGCGCCCCGCTCCCGAACCCTAGCATCGGAAACGGTGCACCGGCCGTATCTCACTAAGGAGAATACAAGGCGTCGATACAAATCAACTACACGTCATTATAATAACGCAAATTGATGTCAGCGGAAGCCATTGCTAAAATCCTCGATAAAATGATCATCATCATTAATACAATGTCTAAGAATTTCTAATCAATACAATAGTCAAATATATGTAACCACTAATCTCGAAAATACATAACCTCGAATATCGAAATAACTGTCTCATCCAATTCTCGAAAGTCTTTTCTGAATATCCTTAGTTTCGAAACCTCTCGTCTCGATCTTCCACGGTATACCAACTCCTGTGTAAGCATACCCTAATTTCTCATGCCTGCAAAACTGGTGAGTGGTGGTGTGAGCCAAAATCAACGGGCTCAGTAAGCAACCTACTTATACTTGTTATAGGAATCATACATGCAGAAGCAAATACAAATAACATTTACAATTAACATAGATGTCCTTAGTCCACAATAATTTCACTCGATTATCTTTAACAGTTAAGACTTCGAAAATAAATACAAAATAAATAATTCATCAGCCCAAACTATCTTACCGTGATGCATGCTCTTCTCAAGTATGACATACACAACAAACAAATAATCACATAAACAAAGAAAAAGACAATGTATACAAACGAAGTAGATAAGCCGCAGAAAGTAAGTCACTCCACATAATAATGCGCAACTTCATGATGCATGTCCTATTATGCATGTCACACGCAACGAAGTCATGTCACACGAGATGCCGATATCTCCACCATGCAATGCATGAACCCGGGTCCTAACTGAGTGGCTGTGGGTCGTACCCACCCACAGTCACCATCCTGAGTGTACTTGGCCCCGCCACCGTACACCATCCTGAGCGCCCGTGACCCGTACGTCACGACCCACCATCATGCAAATGCACGTGCCATGAATGCAAACAACACAATCGCCTGAGGCCCCTGGCCCATCCTCACCATCCTCCGGCACTCGAATCTAAGTTCAGTTATTTCTGGAATTTATTTCTAATTTTCTGATATTTATTTATATTTTCCTATAATTATTACTATTAATTAAGTTACATTTATATCATGTTCTGGGTCGAGGCCTGCCACCGCAACCGGCCCGTTGGCCAATCGGCCCGGCTCGACGGCCTGCCTGGCCCGACTCTCTTTTCTTTCATCTCACTTTCATTTTCATTCTCATTTTTGTTCTTCTCATCTTCATTTAATCTGGTGTATCCACACTCATACATACACACAGTTCACATGTAAATACATATATCACATATGCACACAATTCACATATAGAGGAAATTCAATTACAGATATGCAACAATAACACACTGATGCATGATACACATAACAGGCACAAATATACCACATACCTCTGATGCGTGATAACATAACAAGCACAGATAAACCACTTACCTCGAATCGATCACTCCATTTCCTTATTCTATGCTCGAATGCGAAGAAGATTACCGTAAGCTTCTACATGTCCAACTTATCCTCTGGAATCTTCATAATTTGAACCTGTACGTTAATTAGTTGTTTATTAACTTGTCTCTTCAACTTCACTTTTATACCACAAATTCCTTCTCATTTGAATCACTCTTGTTCTTTTACTACAATTATCCGACCATTTTATATATTAAAATATTTAATTTCAATACAAAAAAATAACATAATACATAGACATTTAATTCCAAAAGCACTTTATGTAATTAAATGTAATCTTCTTATGAAAGTAATATGCTTAAATTTATACATCTATCCAAACCGAGAATAATATAATTAAAATTCATATAATTGCCCAAAAGTAGCGTGTAGGTGTGTAAATTTACTTAAATCCGAAACAAATATATACATTTATCAAAAACAGTTTATACAATTGTTTATATCCAAAAATAATCTGAATAACTTAATAATTCTATCGAAAAACAGTTTAAATAATTGTGCACATATTTACTACGAAATTACCATACATATGTGTGATTTCATTCCCAAAACTGTTTATACTAAAATATATATACGAAACTAGTCTAAAAGTATGTAAACTAATTTGACGGCAGTAGGCATGTTCATGTCGGAAAAAAAAAACTGAAATTTAATTTATGCATGTACGTACATAAAAAAAAACTGTTTGTATATGTTTAAGATAAAGACTCAGAAATCCGTAGCTAAATATATGTAAATGGTTCCAAAAATAATCAGTTTGTATCTATCTAGTTGTATAGAATTTCTATAACAGTAATTATATATACATACCATTCTGAAGCGGCTTTAACATATATATGTATATATAAGTCGAAAGTGTAGACATTTGAAAAAAAACAATGAATAGTTATACATAATTTTCAAAAATACACCATCTAATATATATTTGTACAAACTTCCGCAAACTGCCACTATATATATGTATATAATTCAAATAACAATTCTCATACACACATATGCATAATAAATTTGAAAGCCACAAATAATTATATACATAATTCCGAAATAACACAATCTATATATATGTTTAGGATTAATTCAATTAAGCAGTTTAAACACCCCTGCGTGTATATTCACCTACCAGTACGCATATTTATATATATGGTATATATCTCAGAATAATAAAATGGTATATCAATGAATACAACTCGGAAGTCTATTTATAATATATACATATATATATAATCCCGTAATCTTCATAGTATGCATATAGGCATTCATCTCGGCAAAATATGTTTAAATATATATATATACACACACACACATATATATATGCATAATTAGCATAATCCTTTACATACATCTATACCAAAAATACAAATATATGATCCAATAGTGTATGAAAGTAGAACCAATTAAGAAAATACATAGAAACTACAGATAAGTACTTACCTCTATTCCGGTTATATTATTTCTACGGCTACTAAGTGCGGTGTCAGAATATTTCACTTTCTTCTTCCTTTTTTCCCCACTTTTCTCTCCCTCTCGTTCCTTCCTCTCGGTTGGCAGAAGTATGATGTGTGTGCCAATTACTTGTGGTTCTGGGAGGGCTGTAGAATGCTTGTGATTTGCAGGGAGAAAGGAGTTTTTTTTTTTTTTAATAAGGTAGTAGTGGCCGGTTGGTTTAAGAGGGGAAATGTGGGTAATACTTTATTCAAGTAGTGGGGGTTAAGGGGAGGGGTGTGGGCAGTTTTGGTGGGGGAGTTACCAGTCAAAGGGGAGGGAATTGTGGTTTATGGTTTGCTTAAATTAAGGGAAATGGGGTAGAGTTTGACTAGGTATTTATTCTAATTTTGTGTTTTTTTTTTCTTCCACATACCTGGTTTGTAACATTCTCTCCTCCTTACAAAAGTTTCGTCCTCGAAACTTGTATATCTTTTTACCAATCATTTTTTTAGTCTCCATGAATACATCTATGATGTTGAATTCATTCTACACACTCACCAACGACAAATAGTTATCGCGTCGACCTCTTCGGTGATGATAGCTCTAACGTCAAGCTTATACTATTAAATATAAATCGTAGAACTTATGTAGTTGTATTCTACATTTGAAATACCTATATCTAGTCTTATTGATCAAGTGTCCAGGTCAACTAACTCTCTGTCGGTATCATTACCAATACTTCTCCACATGGACTAAGTTCCCAATTTTTTTTTTTTTTTTGTAAACCATCCAGTTAGTTTTTTTTTTCCAAGTTCATTTTTCTCTTCTTGTTAACATCATAACTTAATTTCCCTACAACTCTAAAATCGAGCCTAAGAGTATTGTCGCCATGCTGAGTGATTCCGTAATCCAATAACTAGTCTATATGGACCTTTTGTCTGCTACCATCAGCAACCCTCTATGATCAGTGCTTATGTGTATCACACTCATCTTATTCATGAAACTAATCCCGTAAACAATATATACTTTTAGAACATGTATACTTTAGTACAATTCAACTTAGTCCTTGCTAGCATCATACAAGATGCTCTCGTATTTATAGGGTTCAATCCCTAACTGAACTCTATATGCTTGGGAAAAAAAAAATTCTAATATACCGTCACATGTATTCAAGCCTACGTGTCTCTATAAGTCAATATTTCTAACGGTGGCATCATCGACCTATCGTAGGATTTAATGCTTATGCATAGTTTATCTCTACTCGTTCTATATTTTAAGATTCAACTTAAGCGGTCATTAACTTAAGCATCTGAGGGCATTCTAATCCATCATGCTTCCACTGCGCCACACTAATCCATCGTACTTCTTTACTTGGTTATTTCAACCGTTAATTTTAACTTAGGTCTCAACTGAAAAACTACCACTACTTGTTCATACTTACTCTTTTTCAATTCAATCCTTTAGATTCAAGGCAAATAACTCGATGTTCCTAAATATCAACACTTAACTAAGGATTTGTAATAATTTATCATTCCACTATATTCATTATAGTAATACGTTCTTATCGCTATCAATCAATATCTCTAATACAAGTAATATCTTCCACATATTTGATAACTCTAAATTCAACAACTTAACTATAAACTATAAACTCCTTTGTATGGTATTTTTCATCAAACTCTGCAGATCGTAACGCTTATAGACTATTTCTTAGTAACTATGATTCTACTATAAATCATTTCATAGTAACTATAATCCCATCTAAATTACTGCATCAACCAACGCTTGTAGTAGGACACTTAGGTTCTGGGAATAACTGCACTTCCATTACCATTGAGATCTCTTCTCAGGACATTTTACTGTAAACAGTGTAATTTTCATAGCTTAATTACCTAACAAATGGTTAGGGTTTATAGTGATCGGCGCTTAGGGAGCATGGAAAGACGATAATCAAAACTTAAATAAGGTGAGTAACGAAACAGCATGATATACCCTACATATAAGTATCCCTCATCGGATCATCACTTAAGTCTAAGGTCATGACTAATTACTAGAATCGATACTTAGTATAATCATCGCTTATGCCTAAAATCGTGACTTATGGGCAGGATCATCACTTAAGTTCTATAATCGTGGCCCAAATCTACGTTTCCGCCATGGATCTAGAGCCATGCTCTGATACCACCTGTAGCGCCCCGCTCCCGAACCCTAGCATCGGAAACGGTGCACCGGCCGTATCTCACTAAGGAGAATACAAGGCGTCGATACAAATCAACTACACGTCATTATAATAACGCAAATTGATGTCAGCGGAAGCCATTGCTAAAATCCTCGATAAAATGATCATCATCATTAATACAATGTCTAAGAATTTCTAATCAATACAATAGTCAAATATATGTAACCACTAATCTCGAAAATACATAACCTCGAATATCGAAATAACTGTCTCATCCAATTCTCGAAAGTCTTTTCTGAATATCCTTAGTTTCGAAACCTCTCGTCTCGATCTTCCACGGTATACCAACTCCTGTGTAAGCATACCCTAATTTCTCATGCCTGCAAAACTGGTGAGTGGTGGTGTGAGCCAAAATCAACGGGCTCAGTAAGCAACCTACTTATACTTGTTATAGGAATCATACATGCAGAAGCAAATACAAATAACATTTACAATTAACATAGATGTCCTTAGTCCACAATAATTTCACTCGATTATCTTTAACAGTTAAGACTTCGAAAATAAATACAAAATAAATAATTCATCAGCCCAAACTATCTTACCGTGATGCATGCTCTTCTCAAGTATGACATACACAACAAACAAATAATCACATAAACAAAGAAAAAGACAATGTATACAAACGAAGTAGATAAGCCGCAGAAAGTAAGTCACTCCACATAATAATGCGCAACTTCATGATGCATGTCCTATTATGCATGTCACACGCAACGAAGTCATGTCACACGAGATGCCGATATCTCCACCATGCAATGCATGAACCCGGGTCCTAACTGAGTGGCTGTGGGTCGTACCCACCCACAGTCACCATCCTGAGTGTACTTGGCCCCGCCACCGTACACCATCCTGAGCGCCCGTGACCCGTACGTCACGACCCACCATCATGCAAATGCACGTGCCATGAATGCAAACAACACAATCGCCTGAGGCCCCTGGCCCATCCTCACCATCCTCCGGCACTCGAATCTAAGTTCAGTTATTTCTGGAATTTATTTCTAATTTTCTGATATTTATTTATATTTTCCTATAATTATTACTATTAATTAAGTTACATTTATATCATGTTCTGGGTCGAGGCCTGCCACCGCAACCGGCCCGTTGGCCAATCGGCCCGGCTCGACGGCCTGCCTGGCCCGACTCTCTTTTCTTTCATCTCACTTTCATTTTCATTCTCATTTTTGTTCTTCTCATCTTCATTTAATCTGGTGTATCCACACTCATACATACACACAGTTCACATGTAAATACATATATCACATATGCACACAATTCACATATAGAGGAAATTCAATTACAGATATGCAACAATAACACACTGATGCATGATACACATAACAGGCACAAATATACCACATACCTCTGATGCGTGATAACATAACAAGCACAGATAAACCACTTACCTCGAATCGATCACTCCATTTCCTTATTCTATGCTCGAATGCGAAGAAGATTACCGTAAGCTTCTACATGTCCAACTTATCCTCTGGAATCTTCATAATTTGAACCTGTACGTTAATTAGTTGTTTATTAACTTGTCTCTTCAACTTCACTTTTATACCACAAATTCCTTCTCATTTGAATCACTCTTGTTCTTTTACTACAATTATCCGACCATTTTATATATTAAAATATTTAATTTCAATACAAAAAAATAACATAATACATAGACATTTAATTCCAAAAGCACTTTATGTAATTAAATGTAATCTTCTTATGAAAGTAATATGCTTAAATTTATACATCTATCCAAACCGAGAATAATATAATTAAAATTCATATAATTGCCCAAAAGTAGCGTGTAGGTGTGTAAATTTACTTAAATCCGAAACAAATATATACATTTATCAAAAACAGTTTATACAATTGTTTATATCCAAAAATAATCTGAATAACTTAATAATTCTATCGAAAAACAGTTTAAATAATTGTGCACATATTTACTACGAAATTACCATACATATGTGTGATTTCATTCCCAAAACTGTTTATACTAAAATATATATACGAAACTAGTCTAAAAGTATGTAAACTAATTTGACGGCAGTAGGCATGTTCATGTCGGAAAAAAAAACTGAAATTTAATTTATGCATGTACGTACATAAAAAAAAACTGTTTGTATATGTTTAAGATAAAGACTCAGAAATCCGTAGCTAAATATATGTAAATGGTTCCAAAAATAATCAGTTTGTATCTATCTAGTTGTATAGAATTTCTATAACAGTAATTATATATACATACCATTCTGAAGCGGCTTTAACATATATATGTATATATAAGTCGAAAGTGTAGACCTTTGAAAAAAACAATGAATAGTTATACATAATTTTCGAAAATACACCATCTAATATATATTCGTACAAACTTCCGCAAACTGCCACTATATATATGTATATAATTCAAATAACAATTCTCATACACACATATGCATAATAAATTTGAAAGCCACAAATAATTATATACATAATTCCGAAATAACACAATCTATATATATGTTTAGGATTAATTCAATTAAGCAGTTTAAACACCCCTGTGTGTATATTCACCTACCAGTACGCATATTTATATATATGGTATATATCTCAGAATAATAAAATGGCATATCAATGAATACAACTCGGAAGTCTATTTATAATATATACATATATATATAATCCCGTAATCTTCATAGTATGCATATAGGCATTCATCTCGGCAAAATATGTTTAAATAAATATATACACACACACACATATATATATGCATAATTAGCATAATCCTTTACATACATCTATACCAAAAATACAAATATATGATCCAATAGTGTATGAAAGTAGAACCAATTAAGAAAATACATAGAAACTACAGATAAGTACTTACCTCTATTCCGGTTATATTATTTCTACGGCTACTAAGTGCGGTGTCAGAATATTTCACTTTCTTCTTCCTTTTTTCCCCACTTTTCTCTCCCTCTCGTTCCTTCCTCTCGGTTGGCAGAAGTATGATGTGTGTGCCAATTACTTGTGGTTCTGGGATGGCTGTAGAATGCTTGTGATTTGCAGGGAGAAAGGAGTTTTTTTTTTTTTTAATAAGGTAGTAGTGGCCGGTTGGTTTAAGAGGGGAAATGTGGGTAATACTTTATTCAAGTAGTGGGGGTTAAGGGGAGGGGTGTGGGCAGTTTTGGTGGGGGAGTTACCAGTCAAAGGGGAGGGAATTGTGGTTTATGGTTTGCTTAAATTAAGGGAAATGGGGTAGAGTTTGACTAGGTATTTATTCTAATTTTGTGTTTTTTTTTTCTTCCACATACCTGGTTTGTAACAAGAGGTCTCCTCCCTAACACACGTCCTCTGACTTCATCTAGTTCTCTATTAAGTCCGGCAAGGAACTCATACAACCTCTCCTTCTCCAGGTGTTCTTTGAATTTAATGTTCCCTTCTAGATCTCCGCAGTCAGCTTCATAGTGTAAGTCCAGTTCTTGCCACAGTGTTTGGAGGGTGTTGTAATATTCGGTAATGCTTAATCCTTCCTGACGAATTTCTTTGAGTTTATTCTTGAGCTCAAAGACTTGAGAGGCATTTTCAAGGTCAGAATAATGCTCCTTAACAGCTTCCCATATAGATTTAGCAGAACGCAAGAAGAGATATGTGCGACTAATATGAGGCTCCATTGAATTGATAAGCCATGACATGACAAGGGAGTTGTTAAGCTCCCAAGCCGGGTACTTGGGGTCGGTGGGTTCGGGTTTTGGAGCTTGGCCATTGATGAAAGCAAGCTTTCCCCGCCCTCGTAACACCATTAACACTGATTGGGACCATAAGAGGAAATTCTTTCCGTTGAGTTTGTGATTGATGATTTGCAATGGGGCATTTTCACCAATTGAGGACTGATTACTAAGATCATTTGAAGAAGGTGAAGATATCTTTTCGGTGGATGAGGATGACGGAATTTCGGAGCTCATCTCTGTTGGTAGGATGAGATAGATAGGTTTTTTTTTCTTGGTTAGAAGTTTGGCTCTGATACCATGAAGGTAATAGCCGAAATTGTTGGAAGAAAAACAGTTTTGTATTTCCTTAACTTTTTCGGTATACACCCCTACTTCTTTCTTATACATCTGTGCCATTTATGGCCTATTAACTGCAGCTATTAATCCCATTAATTAAGGGATTCTTTACTAATTCCCTACCAAAGAATATTCCTCTAATATCTCCTATAATCAAGACCTACAATTACAACACAATAATTACAAGAAATCTTCTACGATTACTGCTGCAAAATATTGGTAACTGCCGGCTCCTTTATGTTGACAGCCGTGCTCTTCGGTGCTGAATTATCCCATTAATCTTGGTCTAATAACGTCCGGTTATTTAGCCAGATATTCAGCATGTATTCTAACAGATATTTTTGACACTCCACATTAAATATCCCTTTATATTTGATAAAAGAGTTTTTATGAATAATCAAGTTCAATAGAAGTTTTAAAAAAAGCAAGTCCATGATTCCGTGAAGATATAATAAATTGTGGGCATCCTGTGACATGTAAACTGTTTTGAATTTTGGTCAATCTATACATTCCACTTCCAAAGATGGATTCAAAGTTTTGATAAGTTTGGGGAGTAATGGTTATAAAGTCACGAGAGCCAGGACTTCAATCAATATACTGTAATCTCACAAGAAATGAACTGGTATTGGTAGTTATTTGGGTAACTGTGTGGCTTATGTGGAGTTTAAATGCTAGGCTGAACTTAGACTGGTGGATACAAGAAACAGCCTATTCAAAAGTTATCCAATGTACAATCCGAATTATCATGCTTTCAGATTTTTAAAGCAACAATACGAACTCCTATACTACAGATGTTCTTTGCTGAATCACCTAGATCATTTGTTCCTTGTTGTTGATCTGTCCTCGCATGGAACTACTTGTTGCTAGATCTCTACTTATCCATGTTTTGTAGAAAAAGACAGGTCAGTGTAGAAAGATAAAAAAACAGATCCTTGTGGATTCTGCTTCTGCATTTTACTGCAATCAGCCTTTGATAAAAGTCTGTACTCTTGTAGTCATGATTTTGTCATGGAAGCATTTCGGCTCAAATTCCTTAGTGGGCAACTATTCGTAGCTTTAGTTGTGTAGTTAACATCCGTACTCATCTTCTGTAAGATTTGAACATCGCCGTCTCATATGTGCTGCTTTTGCTGTTATGATTTCAGTCGTTGAATCTCAGACGAACTGCTCCACCAAAGGCAACTGGTACATCAGGTAGCATGAGTGTCCAGGTTAACGCGATTTTGGAGAAAGCAAATGCTATTCGGCAGGTTTGAGAGTCTTTCTTATGTTTGCTATCCTTAGTTCTAGCTGCTTACATTAGGACATGTGCACATTCTTGCATTTTTAACTTTTGATTTTTGGTTTTTCATTTCTTTACCAATGAAGGCGGTTGGAAGCGACTGGGAAGATGATACTTGGAGTGACACTTAGCTTTTCAATGGTGTGATACGGATCCAACAACAACAACACATACCCAGCATATCCCAGCAACAGCAAAAGCTATCGCTAGGGTCTGGAGAGGGTGAGTAAATGTATCATTCTCTGTGAATAGATAGTTTATCGTTGATTTTTGTTAGCCCTTTTCTGTATCTAAATGTTCTTTTTTTTAGCTCTAACTTAGATACATGTCAGTTATGAATATTGCAGGTAGCATTACTGTCCAAGCCATTTGTTAATATACCATCCAACGCCTTGAAATGAGATGAAATTTGAGTATATCTTAGAACTAATAGATATTCCAGTAAGACCCTTTTGATGATCTCCTCTAGATGACTTTGCTGATTACGTACAATGTTATTCTGAAAATGCTATTTGTAGTTAATAGGGTAAAATTTGAATACTGTGATTGTATTTTGGATCTAATTTGTAGTTAGTATGGGTAGAGTTGAAAAAGCAAAAATGGCAATTGCCGTATATAATATTCATAGTTGGAATTGATACATGTATAATATGTATTTGATAGACATTTTATGTACGAGAGTTATAATTGTGTTGGAAAATACACAACCTGTGCATATTAATTTTGAAACTGTAGCTTTTGGCAATATTGTGTAATAATATACTTTTGCTGCATTACTTGAGAGTGTTGTCTGCTTCTTTTGATAATAATTGAATATGAATGGAAAAGGACACTGGTTTAAATCACCAAACCAAATGCCACCAGTAACGTTAGAATTAATTTTCTTTGTCGGAGTGTATACTAGAGATATATAATTAGTCAGAGCATTTGGTAGCTATTTTCAGGAAAATGGTATCCACCATCTGGTCCATGACAAATTTTATAATAGTTCTGAAGCAAGTACGATTACTTGTTCTAAGACAAATCAAATATATAGGATACATGCATTTTTTTATTTTGGTCAATCACTTTCTTGTAAGTAGATAAATTTTATGTGACATCATTTTATTGTACCATATCCATGATTTGCATACCCACGCCTCTTAAAGCAGGCGGAGCTCCTTCTTTCTCACCCCAAGCAGCCGTAGCTCCCATCACCGTCGGCCTCACCACTAGACCTCTCATTCCTCCGCCGCCACCACCAAGTATGCCATTCAATATGGATTGACGCGCCCCCCGCCACCATGCTCCCCACCTTCATTTCCTCCCCCTCCACACACTCTACCTCAGAGCTCCTCAGGCGTACTGCCCTCCACACCAGACCTCCCATCCATTCCCGTCCTCAGCATCCCTTCGCAGCCGGAGCTCTCCCCCACCGCCCGTCCATCGTGTGAGGAGGTTTGCGTCGCGTATACTTGGGAGTTTCGGCCTGCGTCTTACGAGGAGGAACAGAATGGTGTGTTTGACGGGATAGGATCCCCTCACCACAAGAGGGTGCGGTGATGCGTGACCGCGCGACACGTGGCAGCAAAGGGTGGTGAGGCTAGATGCAGGTGACCCTCATGTAGCCTCACTACCCCTCCTTGTCGCGTGGTCACAAAGGGGTGAGTAAAATAGAGGTGAGGAGATCTCAACCCGTGTTTGACGGCGTTAGTTACCAGCGCTATTTTTAACGAAACATTGACGTTTTTAACTACCAAAAAGGTTACATTGCGACTTCATTGGTATCTCTATGGTCACAAAAGTGTTGTCTCATTTACATAAAATCATGAAAACATTTTAATATACTCGAACGGATGATATTAGTTACTAAAAAACGAAGTGGAACAAAATTAGTATTCAGGTTGAAACATCGCAACTAAAAGAAAGTATATTTGAACCAGAACACGTACATCGTAAGTGCAATACTGCTATCTGAGCATTAATAGCTAAGGTCATGATATCCGGTCCAATTAAGTTAAATGGTTGCTGACCCAGTTTGTAGTGGACTCTTTTTGTGCGTTGTCTCTTAAAAAGCTTTAGCAATCTAAAAGGCCGCTGAGTTCTTGATTTGCATCCTCTATGAAATCCGATGAGATTTGAGGAGGCCTCATATGAGGCAAAATATGAGGCCTCCAATCACGCGACGCCATGTGTACAAAAGGACCTGCTGTTTACTTTTTTTCTTTTTTAAAAAAGGCTCTTTTGTACACGTGGCGTCGCGTGATTGGAGGCCTCATATTTTGCCTCATATGAGGCCTCCTCAGATCTCATCCGCCATGAAATGGGCAAAGCATTCAGTCCAATTGGGTTAAAGGGTTGTGTAAGTTGTTTGGTAAAAAGTTTTACCAATCTAAAAGGTCATTAGTTCTTGATTTGCATTCTCTAGAAACGGCCATGATATAGGTTGTCTGCTAAAAGCTAGAAAACCGCTGAGTTCTTGATTTACATCGTCCATAAAAAGATTATGGTATCTGGTCTAACTAGATTAAAGGTGGTTGCCCCAATTGTATCATAGACCTAGTGTAAAATTGTTTGTTAAATAGTCTTACCAATTTAAAAGAACGATGAGTTTTATCTTTACGAAACTACTCGGTAAATTTTTTTCGTAACTGAAAAAATAAGGTAAAGAATCCAGGGTGAAAGCGACAAAAGAGTATCGGACCACATTTTCTAATCGTGGCGTGTCAGCAACATATTAGCCCGGACCATGCTGTCTCTTTTCCCTTCCCATCATTTTTCCCTTTCTTTCCGACTGCGCCATTTCCTATTTATAGGTTTTTTCTGCCTACATGTATGGCCTCCCCGGCGCCATTCATTCATTGCTCTCCTCCAATTTTCACCCTCCGAACCTCCGCCAATCCCAATCCAAACAACAATATTCTCACTAATAATTATACTCATCATATCACTAATACCGATAACAATTGTATTTTAAATCCTTCGTCTTCCAATTCTTGCTCCTCTTCGCATTACTGCTCCTCATCGTCGTCGTCGACCGGTCGTCGGAGATCTCATACTTCGGATTTCTTCGCCTCTTCCGGTAATTTCGTTTTTTGTTTATGCTATTGGTAAATTTTGTTGGTACATTTTTATTTCTTCTTGCAAAGGATAGTTTGACTTGGAGATAGTTCACTTTGAACCATGTTCAAGTCAACCTAGGTAATTTTTTGGGACGGAGGAAGTATTTGTTTGTTTGTGCGTTTACTGCTTCTGTTGTTTGGTAGGTTAACTGAAATTCAAGTACTTTTAGGTTAAGCTTGTCATCTGCATAGGGTTTTGGGAACGTTTTATCTGTTTTAGCTGGAGACATGGTTTTGGCACTTATATTGTAGGCTTTCGTCTTTTTTAATTTGAGAGGCTACTGTGTGCAAATTGCCTTCACTGTGCGCAAACTGAGTCTTCTGCGTTGTTTAATTGTTGTTTAGTGGAAATCCAACATCCTATTTGTCCTCAACTAGGCCGAAATAGGTTATAAACTGAGTTGACGATATTTGTTAAACAGGGAAGGGACTGCTTTTGAGTTCGTTTTGGATGCATTTGTCCTACTATTATGGAGTCTGCTGTTGACTCGTTCTCTATAGAAATAGAATAATCAGCTGGTTTCTCGGATTACCACGGGCCGCTTTATTTTATTTTTCTTTTGTCTAATAAGATTGGGATTTGTTGAGTTATAAATTGAGTTGTCTTAATGTGTAAACTGGAATAAAAACAATTCCATTTATATCTTTAAGCTATATTTTGAAACATGTGGCTGTATGTGCATTTTGATTTCCCAGTTAGCTGGAAACCAGTTACAAGTTGTTTGCGATCTTCATTGAGGAGGGATTGCAAAAGGTAGAAACTTTAATCGGAAGGGGATGGATATATTATGTAACAATTGGAGAAATATAAATGTAGATATACTTTCAACGTCTCTATGGCAAAATAAATCATAAAGGTCTACTGAAACTATTATACATTACGAGAAATTTGTGGTTATAATGCGTAATGACAATAACAGAAGAAAAACTTGAGACGAGGAACAAAATTTATGTAGTTCGGTTAATTTTGTGTTGGGCAAAGTATAGCCTATTTTACTACAAATAAAGATTGTTACAGAATATTCTAACACCCAATAGACAAATCCTAATGGAATATCTTGATTATGGTATCCACATAAACATTTAGAATAGTGTCACTTAAAGATGGTACCATATAAAGTGATACCGAAATTGATATTCGATACTTGGTACATGATTCAAGGTACAAAGGGGCAAATAAAGAGCTTATATTCATGGCATAACGCCTCAACATGTGCGAACGTGGATTTTGCTTTGAGCACCTCAAATGATAAAATGACTTCATGTTTTATTAAGTGCAGTCTATGTCTACATTCATTAGTTTAACAATATCGTGCAGGTGCCTTCCCTTAACCCTGAAGCGTATCAAAGGTGATTATATATTTTTGTTTCATGTTTGCCTTGGCCTCTGTTTGATCTCCAATAGCTTCCAAAATGCTTTCTTGGTCATACGCTTGTTGTATTATGGTATGCTTCTTTCCCTTGCTAAGTCAAAAGTTTATCCATTTAAAATATTATTTTCCTTCTTGGTGTCTTTGTGTCACTGCCTCTTTTGAATAGACGAAGTTATTTAAATCAGATTTTTTTGCTCAACTACTAAGGAAAGGTGATCATGAAATTTTACAACATCAGAATGTAATTTAATTGGTGTTATTTGTAATTTGTTAAGCCCGAAATTTCTATGCCAGTTTCAAGGAAAAACATTGTGTCCATGTTGGATATTATTTTCAGTAAAAGGACGGCTCATGCTTCAGTTGTAAATGCTGTTTGTATATGGCTTTGTGCTGATCTATCCAGTCACCTTTATTAACGATGCAAAGTCAATTGCTAGACCTTTATCTTCGAGTTTCTGTAGATTTTTGTTATAGCTTGAGATTAAAGTCCTCAAACTTGTTTGTGTGTGATCTGGGCTGCACTTCCTGTGCTCGTCAGTTTCTACTGGCATGATTGTACAGTGTACTGAAGTACAAGGCTTGTGACACTTGCAGGCCTGTTATTTATGTTTCTTTTCAAACATAGTGTCTGACACTGCAAAACATTAGCTAAAAGTTGTGCACGGTATTTGTTGATACCTGGAAGTTAGCCGACCATACATAATGGGAAAAGGCTTGAGTTTTGTTTTGTTGTTGTTTCATTTGAGAGTGTAAGTTGATATTTTACAGGAACAAGAAAGATCTGGGAAGGTCAAAGTCTTAGAGCTCAGATGATGAGTGTTGCTCAGGGAAATTCCACAGCACCAAAGGACATTGTTAGTTCAAACAATGAACCTGATCATCTTCTTGTTCTCGTTCATGGTATCATGGCAAGGTACAACAGGCTTTTGTAATCCGAGGGTGGATAATACTGATTAATCTTATGTGGTTCAATCAATTTTATCAAAGCATAAAGGATAAATTTTCCAAGCCGGTTTTAAATTTCAGAAGTGGGAAAAGTCTGTATGCGAAAGTGAAGAACAAAAATGGAAAATATGATGCTTCAGATCTTCAGAAAGTTGGACCCTGGAGCGAACTTGGTTTCAGTGTTGCTCCTCTTTTGACTAAGCTTGTATAACTTAGAAAAAAATAGTATATACATTGTCAGGCAGTCCATCCGTTTCTATTAGTAGCCGAAGAGTTGCATCCTTTTTTTCTGGATATAATCTTGTTTTCATTTTTTGTTTAACGCAGGCACCTCTTAAATCACACATGTCTTGCTCTGATTGAATTTTCTTTCTTGTGCAGCCCTAATGATTGGATTTATGTAGAATCTGAGTTGAAGAGGCGGTTGGGAAGAAATTTTCTTATCTATGGTACTTCAATCATGAAAATTCTCAAAATCATTAGAAGTGTGAGATACATGGTTTATGCCCATTAGTGGCTCTCTGTACTTGCATCTGATGGCAACATCACTCTGCAAAGTCATTTTATGCATTGTGGACACAATCACTTGTGCAATCATGAGGCTAGAAAAAAATTTGGTTAAAGGAAAGTGTTTTGATGCAACAAAAGGGAATCAGTATCACCCCATTGATGTCCCAAACCTTCCTTTCAAACGTTAAAAGAGGAGCCATTGTGTTCCCTGTATACTACAGGATGTAAAGCTAATTGGATATCCATTTGAGTTCCAATTCTAGTCAGTGAGATCTTAAAGAGAAAGGATACAGTTATTTTTTCTGGTGAAATACTTCAGTAATTGGAATTTTACTGCATTGCACATTGTTGAACATGTTGTAGGCAAGGATTGATAAAAGAGTTTACAACCAGTCTTGAGTTTGTACCTATATCCTCTGGCCTATTCTTAATGTTTTCATCTTCATTTTCCTTTAACTGTTTTTCATTTAGTTGGATTCCATTGTATTAGATTTCAAATAAGGATATCTCCTCTTTTCCTGTAAAACATAGCACTAGAAATTCAATTAAAATGAAATCTTCTTTAAGGTTATTCTACTTGCCACCTGTGCTTTCTGAGGGCTTAAACAAAAGTCAGTGGGTTATGGGCAGTGTTTTCAAGGAGGATTTCTAGTTATAGTTCATAATATCTTGCCAATTTCAGAAAAAAAAAGAGAGAGGGTAAACCTATGTTTTCTTGCTCAATAAAGAAGATAAGAAAGGCAGGATTAACAACTCTTAGTTACAAATTTTGGAGGTACTTTTATTTGATAGTCTTTGTTTAGATTCTTGCCATGTTTTCTTTTCTTCTAGGCTTATTTATTTGATAGTCTTTGTTTGTTTACAAACTTTGGGGTGCTTTTATTTTTCTGACCAGCCTATACTATGCTATCCCCAAGAATAATTGCCTGTTCACTGTCTGCAGCTAGTTCTTGCAACAGTTTTACCAAAACCTTCACTGGCATTGAAGGAGCTGGCGAAAGATTAGCAGATGAAGTGAGTGTTCGGAAGCTTCTCCTAGACATCCCTGCATGTGTCTTAGCTTTCATAATTGGGGCATTTATGTCTATTGGAAAGGTCTTGTGGTTGGAATGATGTGCATGGTTACATGGATAACGTTTCCGTTGTCAATTGTGATAAAAGCAGAACTTCAGCATGCTCGTAAATTGGTTTATTTAACCATTTGTAGTTTTGCTATTGCATACTTGTTAAAAAAAATGTCGATTGCATCATTTAAATTACCTCTGCTACTGCTATGAACAGGTCATGCAGGTCATTAAAAGGACAGAAAACTTAAGAAAGATATCATTTTTATCCCATTCTCTTGGTGGATTGTTTGCAAGATATGCAGTTGCAGCGCTGTACAAACAGAATGATTATGTTGATTACGGCAATGATATTTCCAATTGTACGGATGCTAACAGAAAATCAGTTTACTCTAAACATAATGGATCTATTGCTGGTTTGGAACCTGTCAACTTTATTACCTTAGCTACACCACATCTTGGAGTGCGGGGGAAGAAGCAGGTTCGTTCTGATAAATTCCTTCTTTAGGTCATCTAGTGGCAATGGTCAATTTTGCAATTAATTGTTATTTGACACAGGCTCTGGTGACTTGCATCTATTTTGTTGTTTCTTTTGTGTTTTTTTCCTCCTCCTTTTCTTTTTTTGTGTGTGTGTGTGGGGGGGGGGGGGGGGGGCATGGCTGTGTTCGAAGGGATGAGTTTTTCTGAGGAGGAGAGATTTTAAACCTGATTATACTCCTTTTCCGCTCCTCTCTTTTTGACTGCGTCCACTATTGACTTTGTATTTGGGTTGCCAGCTGGTGTAGAGGTTTTCTCTTTCTTTGAACTAGACATGCATATAAATTCTCTTTCTGCAATAGGTTAGTAACTACTTTGTGATTTTTATTTGATTGCTAAAACTGCCAGTTACGGTGACATGGTCTTCATGAAAAAAGGCTGCTCAACTTTGGTAACTTTTCTGTGTGCTTAACTTTGAGGCGGATCCTGGAAACGGTTTCTTGCTTTCAAGCATTCATAACTTTTTTGGATGATATTCTTACGCTTTGGTGTTCAACATAGCTAAATTATAAAACTTGGGGAGGTCTTTTGTTAAGTAGGGAGTTGCTTGTGATTAAAGGTTTACAGAATGGAGTTGATCTTTCATATGCGTTTTTCTTGTTTTGGCTCTATGCCCGAGTTTGTGGCGGTGGTTGGAAGGTTTGGTGGTAAGTAGAGTGTTAAATAAAAGAGAAAATGATGGAGTCTTTCATATATTCAGCACAAATCATACATGGCTGCCTATAGCTTTTTTTTTTTGGGCAGAAAAGGGGCGAGAACCGAGGGTAGTATCAAATCGAATTGAATTATCTATCTAATCAGAACCCATGATCAAAGGGATCAATACATATTCATAAATTTAAGGAATCAAGTTATCTCACAATTTAAGGGATCAAATAAACTAAGAGTATGCGGATTGATTTTACTGTATTTTTTCAATCCAACAGACATTAATGGTTCTAAGTTCCAGTTGATATTAAGTTTAAGGTCCTTCCTCATTTGGAAGAAGAATTTCGGATTTCTCCAGTAGGATAGCAACAATCTGCATCTATAAAGGTAGTTTCGCGAGTCCATTGATTTCAGAAGAGGACACTCGATAGTAAGATGGAAAAGGAACTGGTTTGTTTGTTTACTTGTATAACTGACATATGGCTGCTGCCTATCTTTTGTCGCTTGACTTCAGTTTGTTGGTCTAACAAATGTCGTATTTCGTGGTTTAATACTTGGTTGTTAGTTACTGCTTACAATTTCATAGGCTGACATCCAGACAGTTTGTTGTTTTATGATACAGCTTCCATTTCTCATGGGAGTCCCTCTCTTAGAGAAACTTGCTCCACCACTTGCCCCTATTTTTGTTGGCCGAACTGGTAGCCAGCTCTTCCTCACTGATGGCAACCCCAATAAACCTCCTCTTCTGTTACGAATGACATCTGATTGTGAAGATGGCAAATTTATGTGAGTAGAGAAGCTTAATCAGTTCCTAACTGTAATAACATTATTTGCCCCACATTTATGGTGTGCATGCTTCTCCTGTCTGCAGATCCGCACTGGGTGCTTTTAGATGCCGTGTACTCTATGCGAACGTGTCTTATGATCGTATCCTCTCAATAATACAGTATATAGACATCGACGTGTCTTAGGTATTTTTGTTTTGGCCTCTTATTTCCATTTCCTTAGCGCACTTTAGATATGGTTGGTTGGCGTACATCTTCAATAAGAAGGGAGACGGAACTTGTTAAGGTGAGATCTCAAGTTACCTTAGATTAATTTCAAAGTATAGTGTATGGTCCTTTTGCTGCTTAGATGAGTTTTCTTTTCTCGTGCTCATCATAAATGTGTTTGTTCTTTGCATTTAGTACCTGAATGTTATCTAGATTAAGTCTTCGTACATATTTTAGTGAGAGTTATTGCTGTTCTTGAGGTAATAAAATTTTGTCATGAGCCTAAGCCCTAGATCTAGTCACGTACGTGATGCAACCGCTAAACTCACCTCGACCAACCTTGGATCTCTATCAATCCAAGGAAGGACCTGTCTAATCCGCATAGTAGAATCTGGCTATTCTCCCTCTTGCTTCCATGAAAAGAGACTTAGTTTTTGACTATTCAAACATGTCTATTTTATTCATCAGTTTGCCTTTAAATAGTCTATCAACGGAAGGCTAAGGAAAGTACTAAACCATAAGGAATCAATCACAATTAGTGATTTTGATCCTAATACATTGCAAAGGAAAAAATCAATCAGAATAAAATGAAAAAGGAAATGATTGATTATTATTCACAGCAACAAGTGCTGATTTCATTCTTTAGCAATAATTATTCAGTTATAGCTCTCATACCAGATAGAGAATTGAAAATTTATTATTCATCAAGTTAATTCTACAAATGCACAAGAGTAAAGCCTTATATAAGGCTGAGAAAGAGGGCAGCAGATGACCCAAAACTGCCCACGGCTAGTGGCTAATGGCTCTATTTTGTTTCTAATGGCTAGACTCATGCAGTCACTAGATCAATGACTAAGTGTATAGATGGTTTACAAGTGTATTTCTACTCTGTATTTGTCTATATATAAGCTATGTATTTAGAGTTTATTTACAGGTATATGTACAATGTATTTTATACTGAATTCTGTGTATATTTCTACACTTAGCATTATTTCATTAGAGTGGTTGAGTGGGTTAGAAGATCCAAATCTCAAAGTTTGGCAGGCCAACAGAAAAAAGAGTTGCCATCACTCTGGACATTATTACAATTAGAAAGTAAGAGGAACCTTATGTACCAGATGGTTCCATCGTCTGGCGGTTGGGACATTGGACTCTGAATCTAATCTCGGTGGAACCTCTTTTTAGTTTATTTACTGAACTCTCCCGCCGTACAGTGTGTCATTCAGCTGCTAGATGCAGCTTCTTGTTAGATAACTAACTTTTACAATCTCAAATGTACCTTATTCCGTTTACCTGCTGCAAATTCTTTTAAGTTGGCATTTTTCGGTGTATATTTTGTTCCGTCTTTTTGGCTTGGTAGGGGGAACATTTTTTCTTGAGTATCTGACTTTTGGACTCTTTTAAGATTTGTTGCCCTGGTTTTCAAATTATACATGGAGAGTGTTATTTTAGGGAAATCCCACTCATGAACTAGGAAATGAAAATGATTTTAATATAGTGGAAATTGACCAAGAACAAGATGTTCATGTTCACCCATCAAGGGGTCTGAGGTTAAAGAACAAATTCAACATCCTGATTCAATGATCGACTTAACAGAGGACACTGGCACAAAGATTGTTAAGCAATATAGCAGAGGTAGGAGTAGAGGAAGAAGATCAAAGCAATAGCTTTAGTCTCCCTTTTGATAGGATTTTGAATTGCTTCCTAGAAGTAGGCTATGCCTATTGATGGTTTGAAAGCACATTGAACAATTGCTTGTAGTATTGCCTATTACAATGGCTACTATGTATGCATATTTTAATATCTATGAAATTTGACTTACCAAAAAAAATTAAAAACTGTTGCCATGTATAGCACAGGCATATCATAGAGCAACTATGCTGCTAATCTCTTGTTCCCGTTTCGCCTGAATGAGGTACTACAACATAAAAAAGTTTTCAGTGTACAAAGATTAAGATATTCCTGCCATGTTGAAAATATCTCTTGGTGAGAAAATTAGAATAAGAAATTGCGGTAGTATGATGTGTAAATATTGGTATTCTGCCTTTCTAGAAAGTGTCATGTTTGGTGCCCCCAATAGTTGTCTGGTTTATAATTTGCTGATCTTTTTTATCTTTAAACCATATGTTTTATACGTGCATGTGGAAGATGGACAGAAGCTAAAGTCTTCATTGTTCTGAAATGAATGCTTGCTTTGATGTTCATCGAGGCATAAAACAAATCTGAAATAATGCAAAAAAAAAAAGAGAGAGAGAGAGAGAGAAAAACTTCCGTACAGAAAAGTGTATCAATATCGAGCTTGCTATTTTTTTTCTTAATTAGTGCTGCTAGAATGAAGATATCATTAAGTAGTTTTGGAGAATCACTTTCGGCTTTCTTTTTTGCGTTGTTATTTCAGTAACCGAATATATTCTCCATACCAGTTGCTTTTCCTTTTTTTTTTCCTGTTTGACTTGTGATGTATTACATGTGTATGTCGTGTCTACAACTTATATAAGCAATAGTACAAGGTTTTCTTCCGCGCAAGATCCTTTGTTGAAAATTAATTGTTGAAATTTGGAGGACTAGAAGGGAACATCCGCTCCAGTATCGACAAGATAACTTCATAAGTTGTACATTCGGTGCTTTTGGTACTTTAGAATGAAGGTTTTTGACTAGATGTCTCTCCTTGTTGACTAAGTTTTCTAGTTTGTTAAGTTCTCGGTGTGTTATCAGATAAATAATCATGGGCCATGTTATAATGTCTTTCACGTTTGTCCACGCACCTTGCTTGAAATGGGGGAATTGGTAGCAATGATTGTTGTAAATAAGTCTATATAGTTGATTTGGTATAAATTTCCATTTCCAATGGAGTTAGAGACACACTCTTCCTTGATTTTGGAATATGATGGAGTAAAGCAAAATGATTCACTAAACTGATATTGTTTCTTATATTGTGAAGTAGCAGTTGATCGACATATAGCTTGACGCATCATTATAGGTCATCGGGAAACAACCTCTTTGTGTTTATAACACATGAGTATGGTTGCGTACGTCCGGCTCCTCCATACCCCGCCATAGGCGGGAGCCTCTAAGGCAATGGGTAATGTTGTTGTAGTTGATTTGGTATAAAAAAAGTCATTCTGTGTACTTAGCGCTTCATCCCTTTGGTCCCTCTTGTACATTATCTGCGTTCCTGAGTGCATTTGACATATCGACTCTACGCATACATCCTCCAAGTTTTCATGTTTTACTTGGCAGCCACCTCGGCGGTCTCTGGATGGTTATAAACATGTGGTAGACGTGCAATATTGTCCACCTGTTCCATCAGAGGGGCCTCACTTTCCTCCAGAAGCCGCCAAAGCAAAAGAGGCAGCACAAAGTACACCCAGTGCGCAGAACACCCAGGAGTATCATGAGATCATGGAAGGTCGTTGTTATTATTGTGAACTTTTTCTCCATAACTTTCAATTCATTCCAGAGCACAAATTACAAACAACGTTTTCTTTTTTTGGCAGAGAATATGATACGTGGGTTACAACAACTAGGCTGGAAAAAGGTCGATGTCAGCTTTCACTCTGCCTTCTGGCCCTTTTTCGCCCATAACAACATTCATGTACTGCATTCTTCCTCTTTCTCCTTCGTTTTCATCTCCTTGAGATTTTAGGGTCATACTTACTAAATTAGCTGCGCTTCTTATATCGTGAAGTAGCAGTTGATCGACAGACGATATTTTCATTATGGGTCATTAGGAAAAAACATCTGGGTGTTTCTAACACATGGATATGGTTGCGTACATCCGACTCTCTCATACCCCGCCATAGGCGGGAGCCTCTAAGGCAATGGGGTAACGTTGTTGTTGTATCATTTTCAAGGGTTTTTAGTAATTATTTATTTTGAAGCGCAGGTAAAAAATGAATGGTTTCATAATGCTGGAGCTGGAGTGATTGCTCATGTTGCAGACAGCATAAATCAGCAAGAGAAGGAACTAGAGTCGTCCACATGTATCACAGCCAGCCTCTAATCTCTTGAATTTGATTTTGCTTCTATCAGAGGTAACGAAAGCTCAACTTCATTATATCGCGATATGGCCAAAAACCTTGTCTGCGGAAAAGCATGGTATTTTTAATCTAATTTCTCCATTTTTTTTCCTGAGATACCTACCAAATAAGAAGAAATTCTTCATTATGACAATATACCTTTAGCCTAGGATGAACAGATTCTGATCATAATTTCTGATACAAAAGAAGCTGAAGGTCATTCTTTTGTTAGTAACAGCTATTCTGTTTCTCCAGTATACATGATAGCAGTATGTGCATATGTCCAACATTGAAAAATCATGAGTAAATAGTGTCTTCAAAATAGCTCGTGATGGTGTGTTTCACGTATATATCATACATTTTAACGACTGTCACTCTGTCAGGTTGCTCATTTGCATAGAGCTGATTGCATATGCTGTGAAACTCCTCTCTTTTTTTTTTTTTTTGGTTTCATCTCTCTGTACCAAATAGCTCTCTCTTAGTAGGATTCATTATCGTCGACGATTTCTAAAGACACTCAGATTAACCATTCTCTAGCAGTTATGGCAACCGTTTCCATTTCCAATAGAATCAATCACACACTCTTCTTTAGTTTTGGAATACGATGGAATTAAATGACTCACTAAATTGGATGCGCTTCTTATATTATATTATGAAGTAGCAGTTGATCGACACAGTTTGACGATTTTCATTATGGGTTATCGGAAAACAACCTTTATGTGTTTCTAACGCATTAGGATTCATTATCGTCGATGATTTCTAAAGACACTCAGATTAACCATTCTCTAGTATTTATGGCAACCGTTTCCATTTCCAATAGAGTGAATGATACATTCTTTTTTAACTTTGGAATACGATGGAATAAAGCAAAATGACTCACTAAATTGGCTGCGCTTCTTATATTGTGAAGTAGCAGTTAATCGACACACCTTGACGATTTCCATTATGGGTCATCGGAAAACCACCTCTATTGTTTCTAACACATGGATATGGTTGCGTACATCTGACTTTTCATGCCCCACCATAGATGGGAGCCTCTAAGTTAATGGAGTAATGTTGTTGTTGTAGCAGTTAGGGCAAGATGACATTACATTATCAACATAAATGACACTATTGTTGGTGCTAACATTTAAAGTAAGACAACTTCTAGGACCTCAAAACAGCATTCGATTATCAATTACAAGAGAAATGGAATGGTAATCATAGTAAGCATCAGCCTACTGAGTCGCTGCCGCCTATTTTTCTCTACGTTATGCACAAGGTTGCTGTATTACAATAAGTAACTGGCAACTATTATTTGTTTGTCAACATGATTTCTAAATGGATAGTGTTCACCAGCGTGTTTAACGAACCGAATAGTTCGCAAATTTTTCGAGTTTGGTTTGAGTTCGGTTTGTATTTGTTCGGTAATTGTTTGTAAACGAGCCGAATTCGAACAGCTGTTTGAGATTGTTTACTAAAACAAGTCAAACTATCGCGAACTATTCGGTTCGTTTAAACAGTTATAGTGTTATCGAATCGAACTCGAACCAATTTTAACGTTCGTTTAGTTAAACAAACCAAGCCGAACAGTTTGTGTAGCTAAACGAATTTGAATTCGAAAACCTAGTATTCGATTCGGATCGGTTCGTGAACACCCGTTGGGTTCACGCATGAAGTCATTGAGAGATTATGGAATTAACGAACACTCGCTGGCTACCTTGGTGTTTCTTTGCTTACCGTATTGAAAAAGACTGATCAGTTTAAGAGCTTGTGTCCTCTCTTTCCTTGGAATCTCAGAGTTCTGATCATCTGAAATTTCAGGCATCACCATTTTCACGCTCATCTCTCATCATCAACAACAACATTACCTTATTACCTTAGAGGCTTCCGTCTATAACGGAGTATAAGGGATCGGATGTACACAATCATACTCATGTGTTAGAAATACACAGATTATTTCATGCCCATCTCTGTGTCCATGACATTGCCTCCTGTATATCCGACCTAATTCGAACATTAGCTTACCGAGTCGAGTATTTTTAAATTTTTTTAGATTTGAACTTGAACACGATTTAAGCGTCTTTTCTTAAGCTCGAGTTTGAACGTCTTAGAACTTGAGTGTGCTTGTGAGAAATTCGATCATATTCGAACAAAATGAAAAAATTGTTTTCTATTCAAACAATAAAAATATTCATTACCTTGTTTTCACATTAACAATGTATCTTCATTCCAATTATTTATAGTTATCGTGCTCAATTCATTATTTGTATTTAACAAAGATACTAATATACCGTAAAATCATACATAATTTTCATACATATTTTAAGTTTGAATATGTTTACGAGCTAACGATTCAAACATCAATATGTTCTAGGGTGTCCACCGCCCCAACGCCAAAGAACATTGTGGAATATGCAAATCAGGAGCCGAACAATCTTCTAGGTTGGGTGAGGACTTACGCAGTGACCCACACAAATTGTCTCCACAAACTAGGCTTTCGGTCTAGCAGCAGTGGAGCACCCACAATGTGATTGTCCCTGGATTCGAACTCTTGACCTATTGGAGCAAATGACAACCTGAGTATCAACTGGACTATACCCTGGGGAGTAAAGCCAAAACCTAAAATGTGAGGAAGTATGTACGTACAGTTTAATGTACATCAAAGTACAAAGTGAAACTAAATCTTCTAATATAATCGAATTGAAGACAAGAAAAGACGTACCATACACGAAAATTATGATGAAACTCTATAACGACCCAAAGTCTTTGTATTACCCTTTTATTTATTTATATATTTATTTTTGTATGCAACTCAAAAAGATACTGTATTCAAAACCCGGGAATATGTTACCTTTGTGGTTCGTTTTTATCGACTTCTTCAAACGTTTACGAGAAAAGACTCTCAATGAGATTCTTGTGTTTCTTTTTTTGTTTTTGCATTTAATGAAAGAATTCAACAACAACGACATTACCCTATTGACTCAGAAGTTTCCGTCTGTGATGAGTTATGAGGCGTCGGATATACGCAACTAAGCCTATGAGATTGTTTTCCGATGACTTATAATGAAAATTACGTCAAGATGTGTCAGTCAAACGAATCGAACGATGTCGTTAAAATAAACCAAAGCTTTTGAGTTAAACTATGTGACACGAAAGTTTTGAATATTCCAGCTTTTGTTCTTTTCCTGAGAAGGATATATATGGAGACTAAAACAACAGAGCGGACGATAATAATGGCCTAGCCCGGTCTGGCCGGCTGGCTTTGTTGATGTCGTCCGTTTTGGTTCTTTCCTTTTTGTTCGTATGTTTGGTATTTTGGTCCCTGATTTTCTTAGTTGGGATGTATAACTATAGATTAAGCTTTTCGTTCTTCCTAAAATATTGGTGTTTTCACAAGATTGATGAATGGAAACATAAAATGATAAAGAAAATAAAGGAAGGAAAACAAACTGATAAAAGAACTTTTAAAGATAGTGCTCCAGAAAGGCGGATGTTCGAAACAGGACACACGCAGCATGGATGCAGTACTACTTGTTGTATAGGCCATTAATGGCAAATCCATTGTATCCGGCCTAATTAGATTAGAAGGCTGCTTGCCCGGTTTGCAGTGGGTACCTTCCAGTGGGTCTCTGACAAAAACTTGCCAATCTAGAAGACCGCTAAGTTCTTGATTTGTATCTTCTATGAAGTTCATTAGGGCTGAAGCGACGGGTCTACAGAGCCAAGGATATTGAACTTTTGTTCCAGAGAATCAGATGGATTATACGGTCATCAGATCCCATATGTCATGTTTTACAGCTGAGCATGGGCTCCCTTGATGCATGTCCAAAAAAGCTACACAAAATATTGCAAAGATACCAATTCACATACTGTGGAACAGACATGAGCCGGCATCATCATAAAAAATGTCACTCATGCAGAAATTGACAAGTCAATAGAGGTGAGTGTCATTGTGCTTAACACATAGTTTCTTTCGTTTTTATGTGAATTTACTAATAAAAACAACAAAAATGATGTTTAATAGCCGTTCATTGATAATAAGAAAAATTTTCTTGTGAAAACAGCATTATAGAAATCAATCATACTCAGTAGCAAAAGCTATCGTTAGAGTCTGTGACAGGTGAGCGGCAGACAAACAATATCTCTATCTCAAGGGATAGAGAGTGTTGACAAATCCCGTAATTGTTAGCAAATCCCGTAATTAAAGGAGTTAATAATTCAGTGATTCAAGCAATCAAAGTGTATATGGAAAGAGCAATTACGGCAAAGATGTAAATTGATATAATGAGATATATTACATTTATGTGGTTACCTTGTATAGAGTAGGAATCTATGTATAAATCAGCGTACATGGCTGTAATGTTATTCATTGAGAAATACAAGAAAATTGTTCCAAAACTGTTCTTGTCCGATTGATTCCCATTTTACACATGGTATCAGAGCAGGTTCCAATCTTTTTGGACCTGTTGTGATTTGAGAAAACGTTGGCTCAGAGTTTGGTCTCATCATTGCCAAAACCAATCTCTGATCAAGTACCAGATCTACACGTAAGGAGAAGTTCTGATCAGGCTCAGAACTATATCCTCATTGCCTTAACTACCTGTACCGAATTTGGACTCAGATCAAATGTCTGTTCTGAGGCTCAGATTTAAATATCTTCATTGCCAGTACCGTTACTGTTCCCACGGTAGTATCTGATTATGTTTGTGAAATCAGTTGGCTCACATTATTGAGTTCATCACTGCCAAAAATATACCTGAAACGAAATATCGTTGCTGTCCTAATCTGCAGTCCTTGTGAGGCTTAGATTCATACCAACAACCTGATTATTCCATTTTTCCCTGCAATCAACAAAATCATGTCAAAGAAATCCGACAGAGTTCAAGGAAATTATGAAAAAATAGAAAATCAGTCCAACATCCCTGTGAAATCGGAGTTGTCGGAGCAGTTTATCCGTGTTTCGCAAAACGGGTTTAAAACGGAAGAAAATCAGAGCAGCTGCTTGCAGCGTGGAAAGAGACGCAGCAGTGAAATGAGCAGCAGCCATGGAGGAGGACAGGGAGAAGCAGCCATGGCCGCCGCAGGATTCGAAAACCCTGCTAAAAGAACAGCGGCGGACTCCAACACAGAAGGTAACAGGGTTGGGGGCAACCCTAACCCTAACACCCGTTTTTATACCCAATCTCAAGTTAAAATTAACCCCTGTACCCCTGCTGTTTCTAATAATGTCAGTTCAGTCCCTGTTTTTCAGGCACAGCCGACAGAGACCCCCAGAATACCTGGAATTGCCACCGCTGCCCCTAAACTTTTGGCTTACCAAAAATTGGCCCCCAATCTTCCGCAAACCATCCCTGGACCCCTGCTAAACTCCAAAAGTCCAGAAACACCCCCACAGTCTCCAGATTTAACCATTTTACCCCCAGAAAAATTACCATCATTCAACTTTGTCTCAAACTCCACATGTCACTTAACTCAAAGCACTTCGCAGTGGATATTCGACTGCGGAGCAACGGACACCATGACTTATGACCAATCTGATTTTATCCGGCATTCTCCACCAAATAAAACCTCTGTTGAAACGGCTAATGGAGCCTCCATTCCAGTCGTTGGTGGTGGTTCTATCTCTGTTACTCCCAATATTACTCTTGATAACTGTCTTTATGTTCCCTCGCTTTCTACTAAATTATTATCTGTTAGCCAACTCACTAAAGCTCTAGATTGTGTTGTTCTCATGTATCCTAATTTTTACCTTGGTCAGGACATTCATACGGGGGTGATCATTGGGCGTGGTTCTGAACACCAAGGGCTGTACTTTGTTGATGCGGTGGCGCAATAGGGACAGTCTAATCTTGCCACCGGGGATAGCCAGTCGACAGGTGTGGTTATGGCATCGCCGACTTGGGCATCCTTCATTCAGTTATTTACATCGTCTTTTCTCTACTTTGTTCAAATCTTAGACCATTAATTCCACTTGTGACACATGTCTTCGGCTAAACAAACCAGGTCATCTTATGTTGCCAATAATACAAAAGTTGATAAAATGTTTTCATTAGTTCATTCTGACGTATGTGATCCTTCACCATATAACACCCCCCTTGGTTTCCGTTACTGTATCCTCTTTGTCGATGACTTCTCTCGGATGACTTGGCTATATATCATGAAGTATAAATCTGAGGTATCTCAAAAATTCCTACACTTCTATCACATGATACAAACCCAGTTTAACACAAAAATACAAATACTTCGGTCAGACAATGGGGGTGAGTATCTTGATGGGAATCTCAGTCAATTCTTTTCCGATAATGGAATTATACATCAGACCTCTTGTCCGTATACACCAGAACAAAATGGGGTTGCGGAACGAAAAAATCGTATTATCCTAGAAATGACCCGAGTGATGATGTACGACTCTCATGTTCCAATGAGTCTATGGCCCGAAGCTGTATCCACTGCGACATACCTCATTAATCGCCTCCCAACCAGAATTCTTGGCTACCAAACACTACTCCAGGTATTATCAACTCAAACTACTATCCCTTCATTATTTACTCTACCACCAAAAGTGTTTGGGTGTACTATCTTTGTTCATACCCCCAAACACGAAAGAACCAAACTTGATCCTTGTGCTGAAAAATGTATCTTTGTTGGCTATGCGACTATCCAAAAAGGATATCGATGTTATAATCCCCGTACCCACCAGATTCATGTTACCATGAATTGCATCTTCCTTGAAAGAGAATATTACTATACCCCCACTCTCGGGTTCAGGAGGAGAACCTATCCGAAGGAACCCTTGATTGGTTGGTGTCATCTCCCACCTACTCGACGGCCATTCCAACACGGCAAGTAGATGGCGCCGACTGTGCTATAGCTCCCAACAATGTACTACCTGCAGGATCAGAATCATCTCATGATCCTCCACCGGTGAATGAAGAGTTCCAGGTAACAATTTGTGATACAAATAATGAACAATCTAGTCCACCGACCCACACAGTCCCAGAACATAGTCCTGATACAGAACCAACTGATCCAGAACCAACTCGTGATATTGTGCCTAAAATACATACTGATACTAACATTGTTAGTGAACAGGAGCAGGTACGAACTTTATCGCCACGGACAAAAAGGGAAAAACCTCCAGAACGATACTCTCCAGAAAGAATATCTCGAGCCTCCAGGTACCCAGTAAGAACATCTATGGATGGTATATCAGACTTGGCCCAGGGTTTCTTTGTGTCTTTGTGTGCAGAACAGGTACCACGAACTGCTGAAGAAGCCTGGACTCAACCAGCATGGAATGATGCAATGATCACTGAAATGAATGCACTGGAGAAAAATCAGACGTGGGAAAAGTGCTCTATTCCCTTTGGAAAGAAACCAGTTGGATGTCGGTGGGTATTCACAATTAAATACAAGGTAGACGGGAGCATTGAAAGATACAAGGCGCAATTGGTAGTAAAAGGATACACCCAGACATATGGGGTTGATTACTCAGAGACTTTTTCACCTGTGGCACGTATCGATACGATCAGAGTACTGTTCTCCATTGCAGCCACCCAGAACTGGCCCCTCCACCAATTTGATGTCAAAAATGCATTCCTACACGGAGATTTGAGAAAAGAAGTGTATATGGATGCTCCTCCTGGTTTCTCTACAGGTTTCAAAACAGGTGAAGTATGTAGACTCAGAAAGGCATTATATGGTCTCAAGCACTCTCCTCGAGCGTGGTTTGGGAGATTTACCAGTGTTATGAAACAGGATGGCTACCGACAAAGCAACGCAGATCACACACTGTTCATCAAGAAAAGAAAAGGTTTGGTTACATGTTTAATTATTTATGTTGATGATATGGTAATAACAGGGGATGACACTGAAGAAATGAATCGACTGCGAAAGCACTTGTTTGCCAAGTTTGAGATGAAGGATTTTGGAGGACTCAAGTACTTCCTTGGTATTAAAGTACTAAGGTCAAGTGCCGGTATTTATATCTCACAGCGGAAGTATATTCTAGATCTCCTAGCTGAAGTTGGGATGCTTGACTGCAAACCATGCGATACTCCTCTAGCACCAAATCACAAGTTGCAGGTAACTACTGGGGAACCATGCGCTGACAAGGGACAATATCAACGACTAGTAGGAAAGCTGATTTATTTGTCACATACACGACCTGACATTGCTTTTGCAGTAAGTATCGTTAGCCAGTTCATGCATAGTCCTCAAGAGCATCATGTGGACGCAGTTAGACGTATCTTGCGATATTTGAAACACACACCAGGACGAGGCATTGTGTTCCGAAACAATGGACATTTGAGGATTCAGAGATATACTGATGCAGATTGGGCAGGAGATTTGGCAGACCGAAAGTCTACCTCGGGCTACTTCACTATGGTAGGAGGAAATCTGGTTACCTGGAGGAGTAAGAAGCAGAATGTAGTTGCACTCTCTAGTGCTGAGGCTGAATTCAGAGGAATTGCGAAAGGTGTCACTGAGATACTCTGGTTACAGAAGTTGTTTAAAGACATTGGACTGCAGGTTAATTTACCGACTCTGCTGTTGTGTGATAACAAGGCCTCCATTAGCATCTCTGAGAATCCAGTACAGCACGATCGGACCAAACACATAGAGATAGACCGACACTTTATCAAAGAAAAGATCGAAGGGGGAATCATTGATCTACCGTTTGTTCGTGCGAAAGATCAGTTAGCTGATATATTGACTAAGGCCGTGAATGGAAGGATATTCGAATCGATCTTGTGCAAGTTGAATGTCGTCGATCCCACAATTCAACTTGAGGGAGAGTGTTGACAAATCCCGTAATTGTTGGCAAATCCCGTAATTAAAGGAGTTAATAATTCAATGATTCAAGCAATCAAAGTGTATATGGAAAGAGCAATTACGACAAAGATATAAATTGATATAATGAGATATATTACATTTATGTGGTTACCTTGTATACAGTAGGAATCTATGTATAAATCAGTGTACACGGCTGTAATGTTATTCATTGAGAAATACAAGAAAATTGTTCCAAAACTGTTCTTGTCCGATTGATTCCCATTTTACACAGAGAGTTTTCTTCCAGTGAATCCCCGGTATAAATGATATAAATATGAAGATGAAAATGATACATTGTCATTACATTATTAAACAATAGTCCGTCGCGTTTTCTTGCGTCCTCCCCATGTTCTCTTCATATTTCTTGTGATCATCTGTGATTCTCGGCATCTTCATTTTCTCATCCATATCTATGTCCATAATTTTTCTTCCTGCAACCCACAAATTTCTTTAGTGAAGAGAAAATGGAAAAAGAAGAAATCCTCAACCTTAAATGTGTCAAGTTCGATCCTTCCTAAATGTGCAACAAACGAGAGAAAAAAAGAACCCGCAATAAAAGATAAGGATAGGATTCGTACCGTCAAATATTTTGTTGGTGTCCCTTTCAGGCGTGGTATTATTGTGCACCTTCATCTCCTGTATCTGGAGGATGATAAAGCACGACAAAATCCTTCATTTAACAACTGCAGAAAGCATTTCACCAATTTCCATGTCTAATGGAGCCAAGTACACATTCTTTTTTGATTTTGGAATATGATGGAATAAAGCAAAATGACTCATTAAATTGGTTGGACTTCTTATATTGTGAAGTAGCTGTTGATCGACACATCTTGACGCAATTTTCATTATGGATCATCGGAAAATAACCTCTGTGTGTTTCTAACACATGGGTATGATTGCGTACATCCGACCCCTTATAACCTGTCATAGGTGGGAGCTTCTAAGACAATGGAGTAATGTTGTTCGTGGTAGAAAGCATTGCACCAAGAAGAAGAAAGAAAACCCCAAAAAGAATGAATAAAGAAGTTAAATGAGGGAAAGCCCTATACATTTTAGGGAAAACCATTGTTGAAAATTAAACTAATATTTACTTCTGCTAATGCTAATCTAATGCATTTGAAGCTTGGAGAAACTCACCTTCATGTTGGGATTTTTCAACTGCGGGGAGAAAAAACACAGTGAAGCCTTTCTTTGTGCATAAGAAATTTTGGATGATTAAATGAGTCGAATATATAGAATGGCTGAACGAAATTTTAATCTAATGCCAATTTATACTAATCAGAATGACATGTATGACATTACGAGGAAAAAATAAAGTCAGCATTTTCAAATCTATATCCGGCCATATTCTGGCCCTATTGTGATATTCTTCTATTCCAAACTGTGCGTGTGTGTGTGTCTATATATATATATGTGTGTACATATATATATATATGTGTGTGTGTGTGTGTGTGTGTGTGTGTGTGTGTGTGTGTGTGTGTGTGTGTGTGTGTGTGTGTGTGTGTGTATGTATATATATGTGTATATATATGTATATATATGTGTATATGTGTATATATGTATATATGTGTGTGTATGTATATATATGTGTATATATATGTATATATATTTGTATATATATGTATATACATATATACATATACATATATACATATACATATACATATACATATACATATACATATATATATATATGTATGTATGTATGTATGTATGTATGTATGTATGTATGTATGTATGTATGTATGTATGTATGTATGTATGTATGTATGTATATATGTACATGTGTTCCCAGCACCTCAGCCGCAACAGCCTCTTTTAATTTCTGATACAAATGATATCTCTAAATTAGGCAGCCTCATGAGAATCAACATGTACATACTTCGGAAGGCTCAACCGATGGTTTGACATATTTGACAGAGATTGATATATCTTCTAGTGTGGATTCTCCTGCAAATACTCTGACATCAGTTATTGGAGAGACCTCCCCTGTTGAGATGGCGGAAATGGAATCAGTTGGGTTCGAGGGACGCAACACGTCTGTTGCTACTAATTTGCCGACTAGTAGTTTGGAGAGGGACTTATCGCATGCTGAGTACCCTACATGTTTGCAGAGTACACCAAGAATTTCAGTGATGTCTATTAGTCCGGAAGAATTATCTAAAGCTGGACCAGTTCATCCTAATTGTCTAAATGCATGGAACCCGGCTTATGTGTGCGATGGTTATTGCTATAATATGCTTGGCGTCACTAAAGGGGATATTCCGGCCTCAACTTTGCATGCCACGCCAGAAACTGAGGGCGCTGAAGCAGATACAACTTCACAAAGGGAAATAGAAATTGATTTGGATTTCCACTATGATGAAGATTTTATAACGTATAAGTCTAAGACAGCTCGCAAGCAGCGGCGTGTAAAAAAAGGATATACCTCCTCCTCCTTCACAAGTTGAAACTCACGGTAAAAGAAAAATAATACCCCGAACTTGGTTTCCTTAGATTGGTACTTCGTTCTTCTATTGTAATTCTAGATTAGTTTCTCTTTTTAGATCGTGTAATAAAAGTGATTTTTCCTTCACCGTAAATGGGGATCATCAATAAAATAAAGAAGGCTCTGCCTTCATTATATAAAAAAATATGTATATACATGTGTGTGTGTGTATAAATAGGTAGGTAGTATGCCTTAGTTTTAATACAAGAAGATAAAACAAGGAGATTAATATACATTTGGTCTCATGGTATAGTGTAATATATCTTCTTGGGATAAAATTGTTAAAATTTCTTTTACAGTACACCTGTTCGCTTGTCTTCAGCTATAAAAGTATCCATATAAAAAACTAATAAAGGTAGTACAAATGATAAGTAAACAGTAGAGCAAATGATAAAAACTGGCAATATATGATAACTTGAACAATGATGAAATACATCATTTGGTGTCTCTAAAAAAATTTAATAATTGTTAAAATAAATTATGAAAATGAGACGGAACAAAGTAAATGTCTAACTCACTTTTTCCCTTTCATACATTTTCAGCATAGAAAAATCATTTATTCTTATATTAAATAGCTCCTTTCTATGATTAAAATGATTACCATGTTAAATATTTTATGAGATTTATATTAAAATTATTTTATCAATTTTATTAAGCAACATTATTTAAGTCATATGAATCCAAACATGATTACAATATAAAGTGAAGAATTGAATGACGATGCCAAGCGGTAGCTAAGAGTTTTTGTTCTTTTCTTGAAAGGGCATATGCCGATTAAAAGATTAATACAGCAGGCCAGAATTAATATTAAAAAAAGAAATAGGGAAGGCCTTTGTGGTTGGCTTTCGTCTGGAAGAATGTATCAATTCAACTACCAACTTAACTATATCTTAAAAATAGCTGTCTGGCTTTGTTGTAGCAAAAAGTTGTTTCTCCAACTCTAAGGGCCCCCGTACCCTGACCCGACGAAACAACTAGAAGGATGTAAATCAGGTACTCAGCGGCATGTTAAGGAGGAGCCACAATGTCCACAGACCTATATGAACCCACCCTCAAGTCCTCCTATTGGAGTCTGAAGATGTTGTCCCCATATTGCAGACCGCGCGACTCGATCCTTGCACCTTGTAGCAAATCTGTCCCTCCAAAACTAATTGAGCTATGCGTGCGGGCCTGTCTTTGCTTTGTTGATGTCGCCATTCTGGCACTTACCTTTTTCTTTTTTCTCACTATGGTTGGAATTTTGATACCAATTTTTTGATTATAATATTCAAAGGGAACCATGTAATATATTCACAATCCAGCAATTGTTTCATTCAATGGTTAGCATAAAATTATTTTACTAAATATACATAAAACTTATACAATGAATTTCCATTAGCCAACACATTAGCGTATTAAAAATGTGGTAGTATAAGCTTTTCATGACAAATTAATAAATTTTACGACTAATTAAGAACAGAGTTAACAAGGGCAAATTCAAATAAATTGGGACAAAGTCGTGATTGGCTTTCAATGACAAGTGGATAATTTTTAGTTGGCATTTAAGAGAATCTTTCCAAATAAGAGTTGATCGAAGCAAAGGACGAAGAAGGACTAACCGGTTGAAAAAAAAAAACTTAAACAAATAGCAATTATATGACTCATTTGACAAAAATAGGCACAATGTGTGTCTTTATTGTTTCAATCAAAATTTGAGAGATGCCATGGATGCCTAGTCAAAACAAAGGGAATCAACGTATCACTAGAAAGCTAAGCAACATATTTCTCAAATGCGCCATGAAGTCCTTCAATATTAGCATCCATCTTTAGTCATCATCCGGACTCAGTATATCCCAACGACAGCAAAAACTATCGTTAGGGTCTGGGAAAGGTAAGTGGTAGGCAGACAATACCTCTATCCCAAGAAATAGAGAGTCTGCTTCCAGTGAGACCTCCGGCTCTAGATGTACCTGCAGAATACTTATTTGCTTCCATCTTTAGTATTTCCTCAAAATACTTATTTGTTGATCTTGGGGCAACGAGTAAAATTGGTGCTTTGTGGCCTTAAGGTCACGAGTTCGAGCTACGAAAGCAGTCTCTTACACAAAGGGTAGGATATTTAGCTTCTCGTAGAAATATAAAATAATATTATACTTATGAAACTAGTTTTCTTAATTTAAAAACGGCTATTGCATCGATGAAAATAAGTACTAAGTCAAATATATTATGCTATCCAAATTAAATAACAAAAAATATCTTACTGTATCAAATTTATTGAGTCAAATAAATTCAATAAATATAATCCACATATGACAATTAAATTATTCAGATCATGTTATGATAATGGTCTCCTGAGATGATCCTAGTTCAATTTAAGACGCCAAAAATAAAAAACAAAAGGAAAGAACCAAAAAGCCAGACTTTCTGGCCGGCCAGTCCATTAGTATCGTCCACTGTCTTGTGAGGAAAAGAACGAAAATTCAAATAAATTAACCTTACAGACGACATTGACATGAAAATAAAAATTGCAATAGCATAAGGCAATCTTTAGTACTTCTCCAAATAACTTACATTATCATGATAAAGGACTTAATTTCTGATCAGCTGATGCTAAAAAATACCCATCAATGTCCGGCACTATGCATCGAAAGTGTCAACCCCTGGGATCCACCGCCTATTTCCGCTACATTATGCATGTACCAGTATTACTATAAGTAACTGGAAAATAAATCAACAATGACTTCATTAGGTAAAGTTGCACCTCTCCGAGAACATGGTTCAGGATAGGAGTTCATGCGGAGTTGCACCTCTCCGAGAACATGGTTCAGGATAGGAGTTCATGGAGTCAGAGGATAAATGTTAAGGAGGTGTAGGCAGGATATAGGGATACCTTAGAGCATACGTAGAAGATTAGATACTCTCTACAACTTAGGTTGACTTGCATTTTTGTTTTGGTCTTTGTCTTTCAATTATATGTGCACATCCAATGTTACGACTATTTCATAGCGAAAGCTTTCTATTTATGTTTCATAAAATCCTTTCACTAGTGCATATCCTTATTATTGTGCTATCTATGCAGACATAAATAGAGCCGGGTGTTATGCCCCGCACCCTCCGTAGGGTAATTAAAAGACGAAGAAGAATTTTCTGAAATTAATGACGGTCAACGAAAATTAATTAGACATCAATATGAGGATTAATTAGAATAAATGGAGGATTTATCATTAGAGTTTAATTGTAATTAATTTTAGAATTAAATAATTAGGATTTATCCTTTAAGATAAATAAGAAATAAAATATAATTTAGAAACACCAAACTTTTTCCCCTGACCATATATAAACTGAGAAAGCGTCAGTTTCTTCAGAAAACATCGACGCTCTGCAGCCTCTGCCCTAACCGTTCCCCAGGAGTAGAAGAGACAACCTCCGAGAATCAATCCAGCCTTAGTTCGTTTTCCAATCCGACTTCGAGTAATCAAAGGCAAGTAATCTGTTTATAAGTTCCTACGTTTTGTGAAAGAAAACGGCCTATTTTAATTATCAAATTGGATCACCATGCAGTAGATTTGTTCGTTGATTATTTGTTTATGATCTATGTGCTTTTGTTTACGGATTTGGCCAATATATATGAAAGTACGATTGTTGTTGTTGTTGAATCTGTGAAACCATGCAAATCCCTACCCAAATTCCCTCTTGATGTGGTTTAGTAGTTGCAAAGGGATTGGGGGAAGGAAAGATGAGATCTTTCGTTTTGTTGGGATGAAGTTGTGCGATCTAGGCTGGAATCTTGCTTGAGAGGCGTGTAGCGGTTAATCTGCAGATTAAGTATGAAATGGTAGCAGGGGAATTTAGGCTTGGAATTGGTGAATGGAGATTGGAAAAGTTGATTGAGGATTGCAGGAAATCGCAGAAGAAGTTCTGGATTAGCATTGACATCGATCGATCGATGTCAGAGATCGATGTCCCCAGAAGGACATCGATCGATCGATGTACAGGAAGTCTTAGAGATCGATGTCCACAGACGGACATCGATCGATCGATGTAGGGTAAGCTTTAGAGATCGATGTCCTCAGAAGGACATCGATCGATCGAAGTCAGGGATCGATGTCCTCAGCTGGACATCGATCGATCGAAGCTAGGGGATGAAGTCCTGGAACTTTGTGGAAAATAGAGGAAGAAAAGGGGAACGTTCGGGGAGCCTTTAGGTGACCTTAGTGACTTTCTAAGACCTGATCTAAGTTAGTTTAAGTCTCGGGAACATGTCTAGGATGATGAATCAAACTTGGTGCTTTCAACGGATTCTCGAATCGAGTTTCAACGGGAATGACTTAGACGAGTTAGGAAATGAACGTACGAGGTGCCTCAAAGCTCAAGGAAGGAGAGATGGGGATACCCGCGTGGGTTATGAAAGTTAGAATCAAGAGTAAGTGTGGATGAGCTAGTTGAGGGTTAAGTATTGACGGACAAGTTAGTATACCTTTGTGTGTGCCACTTGTACTTGCGCGTGTGAATGTGAATTGCATATGTGATTGAGGAATGTGAATGAACAAGGAGTCTTGCATCATGGCACGTGCATTGCATAAGTTTTTGAAAAGAGAGGTGCTTCGGCATTGATTTGCGAAGGTGACCTACAGTGTTAACCGGGATGGAAATTTAAGCCGGGGTGCACTGTAGGGCACAAAAGACTGTAACGTTAACCGGGATGGAAATTTAAGCCGGGGTGCGTTACAGGGTATAAAGTCCTCTACAATGTTAATCGGGATGGAAATATAAGCCGAGGTGCATTGTAGAGTTTACGAGAGCTGTGATGTTAATCGGGATGGAAATATAAGCCGAGGTGCATCACAGAGCATACGAGCTTGTAACGTTAACCGGGATGGAAATATAAGCCGGGGTGCGTTACAAGGAAATGAGTTAGGAACCGGACATTGTGTCATGCATTGCATTGATTTGAAAGAAATGGCTCATGCATATGCGATTGTGTAGCGTAGTGCATTATTTGACATGCATCACGAGAGTCGTTGTGGTATGTGTGTTTATGTTATTTGATCGACATTGAATTGCTTACTTGCGTTTCAAGTTGCTGTACCTGATTTATTACTTGTTCCGCTTATATATTTGAAAATATCAAGACATGTGCCCCTCAAATTCCCTCAAGTTATCTATTACTCATGTCTTGCCATGTGATGATCCCGTATGTCTTATAAGTGGGTTACTTGCTAGCGTTTTTCGCTAAGGGTACTGCCTTTGATCTTGCAGACGAGCCCAGTTACGATATGATTTTCATTGAAGACGACGGCGAGTGGGCAGAATGGGATGTTTAGACCTGATGGAGAGAATTGATTAGACAGTTTCTGTTATTTCTGTTTCTTATTTCATTTGGGGTTTTAGATGGCTGTGACCATACACAGTTCTTTTGGGTATTCACGTTGTCGGTTGACGTACTATATTGATGATTTAGATTACCGAGATATGTTTCCGTGCTTATTTCTCTTACGTCATCGATGATGTGCATTCGAGAGATGAGACGTCTTGTAGTCTTCTCAGTAAGCTACGACGGGTGCACCGGTTCGGATTCCGCTGTCCGGGTCGGGGCGCTACAGGTGGTATCAGAGCCTAGGCTTCAGATCTACCTCGGAGACCTAGGTTATGACATGTAGAGTTTTAAGCTACGATTTTCACCTTAAGTTGATCTTTAAGTCTAAGTATGCAATTTCAGATTTAAGTTTGATTTGGGATGGGTGTGTGTACGAGCGCGAGTAGAGTAATCAAATAGATGTAATCATTGTACCTTACGAACTACGCCTTGTACCCCTTTATGGATTACACGTTTTATTTTTGGAACTGCTCGGCACTAATAAGCGTGATCTTGCAGAAAATGCCTCCCAGAAGAGACCCTCAAGGAAACGGTGGGAATGGGAACAACGATAACCCTCCACCACCACCACCCCCAGTGTTAGTACCTCAGGCGCTAATTGATGCTATCACAGTGATAGCCCAAGGAGTTGCTCAGCAGCAGCAACAACAGCAACAACCCCCTGCGCCAGCACCACCGCAGCATGGCATAAGGTATCATATTGGGGAGATGCGCAAGATGCACGCCCCAAACTTTGAAGGGACAACTGACCCAGAGGTGGCTGGATTTTGGCTTGATGAGATAGAGAAATGCTTCAAGCTGGTACAAGTGCCTGAAGAACATAAGGTGGATGTAGCCACACCTTTCCTGACTGGCAGAGCGAATGCCTGGTGGAACGGCAATCTGCCCAAGATGACTTCTCCCATCCAGTGGAGTCAATTTGTGAAGGCCTACAAAGACTACTACGTGCCTGAGACTGCCGTTCTGGAGAAGATGAGGCAGTTTGACAGATTTGAACAAGGGAGGATGACTATTTCTGACTATGCGGACAGGTTCCACGCATTGGGCAAGTTCACACCCTTGGTGTTAGAAAACAACAGAATGAAAATGCTGAAATTTGAAGAGGGTCTGAATCCCCGTATTCGGACAGCAATCGCGGGGTCAAGTCTGAAAACATTCGAGGAGATGTTGGACGCATGTTATCGTGTGGAGAGTGACATGCGACGATCACTGAACAGAGAGGCTCGTGAAGAATCGAGCAAGAGGCCGAGGGTTGAACATAGTGGGAGTAGGCCCGGACGTTGGGTCAAGATCCCCAGAAAGGGGCAAGCGGGGCCAGCTCAAAGGGCACCGCAACAGAACCAGCAGAATAGCCAAGCACCTGCAGAGTGCCCACACTGCCAGAAAAGACATGTGGGCGAATGTTGGAAAGTTAGCGGTGCATGTTTTAAGTGTGGAAAGACGGGCCATAGAATCAGAGATTGTCCCGAGTGGAATCCTAAACCACAAGTCGGGGCAGGGCCAGCCCAACAGCAGAAAGGTAGGCCCAATGCGAGAGTTCACGCGATGACGGACGCTGAGGTCCAAGAGGATGCAAACGTCGTGACAGGTATGACTTAAGTTTAATAATAGCAATCTAAGTTGAACTCTTAGCCTTTTAAGTTGATGATTCAATATGCTTCATAGGAAACCTTTATGTGCTGCACTTTCATGATAGGGGTGATCTTAGTTAACAAAGTACCTGCCAACGTGTTATTTGATAGTGGAGCTAGCCACTGTTTCATTTCTAAGCGATTCGCCAAAGGGCTCGACTGTCTACCCGAATGGCTTGAGAACCCATTTAGGGTACAGGCAGCAGGAGAACAAGTATTGATTTCTCACCATCAGTACAAGGACTGTGAGTTGGAATTAGATGGGAAGCTTTTCTCGGTGACTCTGGTCCCGATACCGCTGAAGGACTTTGACATAATATTGGGCATGGATTGGTTGACCAAGAATCATGCCAATATCGACTGTAAACTCAAGAAAGTGACCCTCAAAGACCCTGAGATGAATGACGTCACGGTGCAAGGAAATACCAAGATAACCAAAGCCCCAAAGAAGGTATACATGACGGCGATTAAGGCCTTTAAGGCTTTACAGAAAGGAGCCGAGGGGTTTATGGTATATGCTCTAGACGCGAAGCAGGAGGTTCCCTCTATGGACCAAATCCCGGTGATCAACGAGTTCAAGGATGTGTTTTCAGACGACCTACCGGGAGTACCACCAACGAGAGAAGTGGAGTTCGAGATCAACTTGATCCCTGGAGCCGAGCCTATATCTAAGGCACCTTATAGAATGGCTCCGGCTGAACTCAAGGAGTTGAAGGGGCAACTGCAAGAGTTGTTAGACAAGAAATTGATACGTCCCAGTGTATCACCTTGGGGAGCCCCAGTTCTATTCGTAAAGAAGAAAGATGGCAGCATGAGGTTGTGCATCGACTATCGAGAGTTGAACAAGATCACCATTAAGAATAAGTATCCTCTACCAAGGATTGAGGATCTATTTGATCAGCTGAAGGGAGCTAGATGGTTTTCCAAGATTGACCTCCGTCAGGGATACCATCAGTTGCTCGTGAAAGCCGGAGACGTACCTAAAACGGCTTTCCGGACTCGATACGGGCATTATGAGTTCTTAGTAATGCCTTTTGGACTAACGAATGCTCCAGCCGCTTTCATGGACTTGATGAACACTGTGTTCCGAGATCAGTTAGACCAGTTTGTGGTAGTGTTCATTGATGACATTTTGGTCTATTCCCCCGATGAACAAGCCCATGCTGAACATTTACGAGTGGTGTTACAAATTCTGAGGCAACAAAGGCTCTATGCCAAATTCAGCAAGTGTGAATTTTGGCTAAGAAGTGTAGCATTCCTTGGTCACGTAATTTCTGAAGATGGGATCTCTGTGGACCCTAAGAAGATTGAAGCCATCACTGAATGGCTGAGACCCACAAATGTGACCGAAGTCAGAAGCTTCCTAGGCTTGGCAGGCTATTATAGGAAGTTTGTTGAGGGATTCTCAACGATAGCAGTACCATTGAGTCGACTTACTCAGAAGAAGACCAAATTCGAATGGACTGCTGAATGCGAGCAGAGCTTTACTGAGCTCAAGAAGAGATTGACCACAGCCCCGGTGTTGGCACAACCCTCCGGCACCGACGGTTTTGTGATCTATAGCGACGCGTCCAAGAAAGGACTATGTATGTACACCATTACAATTAATGCATTGTATATGCTTATGCAAGTCCTAAACTAACCCTCTGTTTATAGGTTGCGTCTTGATGCAAAACGAACGAGTCATATCGTACGCGTCAAGACAACTGAAACCATATGAACAGAACTATCCGACGCATGATTTGGAGCTCGCAGCTGTGGTATTTGCTCTTAAGATATGGAGACACTATCTATATGGAGAGAAGTGTGCAGTATTCACTGATCACAAGAGCTTAAAGTATCTATTCTCGCAGAAGGAGTTGAACATGAGACAAAGGAGATGGTTGGAGTTACTCAAGGACTATGACTTGACCATCAACTACCATCCGGGCAAAGCCAACAGAGTGGCGGACGCGTTGAGCAGAAAGTCTAGCCACGCAAGACAGTCTCCGTTGGAAAGAGAGATTGAAGAGTTTGATCTGGAATTGGTGGATTCAGTGGCAGATGTCCTTACAGCTTTGTCTATCAGCCCAGACTTGGTAGACCGAATCAAAGAGGCGCAGTATGAGGACCCGGCACTGAAAGAGATCCGCGACAAATTATCTACGGGACCGATAAAGGATTTTCAGTTACGAGAAGACGAGAGTCTATGGTTCCGGAATCGATTATGCGTACCAAGTAAAGACGAACTCCGAACAGAATTGCTCCGAGAAGCGCATAACTCAAGAATGTCCATCCACCCGGGGAGTACTAAGATGTATAAGGACCTCAAAGGAAACTATTGGTGGATAGGGATGAAAAGGTCAATAGCGGCATATGTGGAAAGATGTTTGGTATGCCAACAAGTCAAAGCGGAACATCAACGACCTGGTGGTTTGATGAAGCCACTAGAGATTCCAGAATGGAAGTGGGAGCACGTGACGATGGATTTCGTAATGGGACTACCCAAGACCCGCAATGGGAACGAGATGATTTGGGTGATTGTAGACTGTTTAACGAAGACGGCTCACTTCATAGCCATGCCTCATGGTACTTCGTATGAAAGGTTATCCAATATCTATATGGATAACATTGTAAGTCTACATGGAGTCCCAGTTAGCATCGTATCGGACCGTGACCCCAAGTTCACCTCTAAGTTCTGGAGAGCATTCCAGAAAGCTATGGGTACGGAGTTGAGAATGAGCACAGCATATCACCCACAAACGGATGGACAATCCGAGAGGACCATCCAAACATTGGAAGACATGTTGAGAGCATGCGCCTTGGATTTCAAAGGAAACTGGGATAGCATGCTGAAGTTGATGGAGTTTTCTTACAATAATAGCTACCACAGTGCAATCGGCATGGCGCCATTCGAAGCGCTATACGGGCGTAAGTGCAGATTCCCGATTTGTTGGGATGAAGTTGGGGAAAGGACAATCACTGCACCCGAGTTGGTTGAGCAGACAGTGGAAAAGGTCAAGGTGATAAGAGAGAAACTCAGGGTGGCTCAAGATCGCAGTAAGAGTTGGGCTGACACAAAGAGGCGACCCTTGGAGTTCGAGGAGGGCGATAAGGTCTACCTACGAGTTTCACCAACTAAGGGAGTTGCTAGATTTGGAGTGAAGGGCAAGTTAAGCCCGAGATACATTGGCCCTTATGAAGTGCTGAGCAAGGTTGGAGAAAGAGCTTACCGGTTAGCCTTACCTCCGAATTTGTCTCAAGTCCATAACGTGTTTCATGTATCCCAACTAAGGAGATACGTACCTGACCCCAGCCATGTCCTTGAAGCTCAACCATTGGATGTGAAAGAAGATGTCACTTACGAAGAACATCCAATAAAGATTGTGGATAGGAAAGATCAAGTCCTACGCCAACGCGTCATTCCGTATGTCAAAGTTCAATGGAGTAACCATACGGAGCGTGAAGCCACGTGGGAGCTTGAGGATCAAATGAAGGAACTATATCCACACCTCTTCCAATAAGGTACGTCCGTTTCGAGGACGAAACTTCTTATAAGGGGGGAGGGATGTTATGCCCCGCACCCTCCGTAGGGTAATTAAAAGACGAAGAAGAATTTTCTGAAATTAATGACGGTCAACGAAAATTAATTAGACATCAATATGAGGACTAATTAGAATAAATGGAGGATTTATCATTAGAGTTTAATTGTAATTAATTTTAGAATTAAATAATTAGGATTTATCCTTTAAGATAAATAAGAAATAAAATATAATTTAGAAACACCAAACTTTTTCCCCTGACCATATATAAACTGAGAAAGCGTCAGTTTCTTCAGAAAACATCGACGCTCTGCAGCCTCTGCCCTAACCGTTCCCCAGGAGTAGAAGAGACAACCTCCGAGAATCAATCCAGCCTTAGTTCGTTTTCCAATCCGACTTCGAGTAATCAAAGGCAAGTAATCTGTTTATAAGTTCCTACGTTTTGTGAAAGAAAACGGCCTATTTTAATTATCAAATTGGATCACCATGCAGTAGATTTGTTCGTTGATTATTTGTTTATGATCTATGTGCTTTTGTTTACGGATTTGGCCAATATATATGAAAGTACGATTGTTGTTGTTGTTGAATCTGTGAAACCATGCAAATCCCTACCCAAATTCCCTCTTGATGTGGTTTAGTAGTTGCAAAGGGATTGGGGGAAGGAAAGATGAGATCTTTCGTTTTGTTGGGATGAAGTTGTGCGATCTAGGCTGGAATCTTGCTTGAGAGGCGTGTAGCGGTTAATCTGCAGATTAAGTATGAAATGGTAGCAGGGGAATTTAGGCTTGGAATTGGTGAATGGAGATTGGAAAAGTTGATTGAGGATTGCAGGAAATCGCAGAAGAAGTTCTGGATTAGCATTGACATCGATCGATCGATGTCAGAGATCGATGTCCCCAGAAGGACATCGATCGATCGATGTACAGGAAGTCTTAGAGATCGATGTCCACAGACGGACATCGATCGATCGATGTAGGGTAAGCTTTAGAGATCGATGTCCTCAGAAGGACATCGATCGATCGAAGTCAGGGATCGATGTCCTCAGCTGGACATCGATCGATCGAAGCTAGGGGATGAAGTCCTGGAACTTTGTGGAAAATAGAGGAAGAAAAGGGGAACGTTCGGGGAGCCTTTAGGTGACCTTAGTGACTTTCTAAGACCTGATCTAAGTTAGTTTAAGTCTCGGGAACATGTCTAGGATGATGAATCAAACTTGGTGCTTTCAACGGATTCTCGAATCGAGTTTCAACGGGAATGACTTAGACGAGTTAGGAAATGAACGTACGAGGTGCCTCAAAGCTCAAGGAAGGAGAGATGGGGATACCCGCGTGGGTTATGAAAGTTAGAATCAAGAGTAAGTGTGGATGAGCTAGTTGAGGGTTAAGTATTGACGGACAAGTTAGTATACCTTTGTGTGTGCCACTTGTACTTGCGCGTGTGAATGTGAATTGCATATGTGATTGAGGAATGTGAATGAACAAGGAGTCTTGCATCATGGCACGTGCATTGCATAAGTTTTTGAAAAGAGAGGTGCTTCGGCATTGATTTGCGAAGGTGACCTACAGTGTTAACCGGGATGGAAATTTAAGCCGGGGTGCACTGTAGGGCACAAAAGACTGTAACGTTAACCGGGATGGAAATTTAAGCCGGGGTGCGTTACAGGGTATAAAGTCCTCTACAATGTTAATCGGGATGGAAATATAAGCCGAGGTGCATTGTAGAGTTTACGAGAGCTGTGATGTTAATCGGGATGGAAATATAAGCCGAGGTGCATCACAGAGCATACGAGCTTGTAACGTTAACCGGGATGGAAATATAAGCCGGGGTGCGTTACAAGGAAATGAGTTAGGAACCGGACATTGTGTCATGCATTGCATTGATTTGAAAGAAATGGCTCATGCATATGCGATTGTGTAGCGTAGTGCATTATTTGACATGCATCACGAGAGTCGTTGTGGTATGTGTGTTTATGTTATTTGATCGACATTGAATTGCTTACTTGCGTTTCAAGTTGCTGTACCTGATTTATTACTTGTTCCGCTTATATATTTGAAAATATCAAGACATGTGCCCCTCAAATTCCCTCAAGTTATCTATTACTCATGTCTTGCCATGTGATGATCCCGTATGTCTTATAAGTGGGTTACTTGCTAGCGTTTTTCGCTAAGGGTACTGCCTTTGATCTTGCAGACGAGCCCAGTTACGATATGATTTTCATTGAAGACGACGGCGAGTGGGCAGAATGGGATGTTTAGACCTGATGGAGAGAATTGATTAGACAGTTTCTGTTATTTCTGTTTCTTATTTCATTTGGGGTTTTAGATGGCTGTGACCATACACAGTTCTTTTGGGTATTCACGTTGTCGGTTGACGTACTATATTGATGATTTAGATTACCGAGATATGTTTCCGTGCTTATTTCTCTTACGTCATCGATGATGTGCATTCGAGAGATGAGACGTCTTGTAGTCTTCTCAGTAAGCTACGACGGGTGCACCGGTTCGGATTCCGCTGTCCGGGTCGGGGCGCTACACCGGGAGTCTCACTGGAGGAAAACTCTATATCCCTAGGAATAGAGGTATTGTTTGCCTGCCTGCTACCCTCCCCAAACCCTAACGATAGCTTTTGCCGTAGTTGGGATATACTGGATATGCTTGTTGTTATTGTATTGTTTGACCTTCACAATACAGACTGGTTAGGATTTTTGAGACCGTATTCAATGTGTGATGATGTATAAAGATTTTCTAGTTGGTTTCTTTATTAGACTATCATTGCGATTAAATAGAATTTCAGAAGTAGAAATTCGGAGTCGTGTGTTGCCCAGCACCTTAGAGGTGGTTGGCAGTGCCCTCCCACTGCCTTGGACGCGCCTGTAGTGCCTTCTTGGTCCTTGGACGTGTCCGTTTATGTCTTCCCCAAAAGAGTCTTTCTTCCCTCAAAAACCACCTACCATTAGACGCAAATGTCAGTATTATCTAAAGATGACTTTTTAGACACGACTTACAGTATTGCCTAGGATCCTGTTAGATATGACTGCTATTTGTGCCCTGAGTATTTATAGAATTCCTACATTCATATACTATTTTAAATTTTCTTATTAAAACTACAATATAAAAAAAAAAAAGGAAATTCCATGCAAATTTGCGACATCATGAAAGCGAGACTGACAGCCGGTCAGGCTGGCCAGTCCATTGAGGGTTGGAATCGCCTGACCTCCCTATGTGACACGTGACACACAGAGGGGTGGTGAGGCTGGGTGGAGGTCACCCGCATCCAGCCTCACCATCCCCCTATGTGCCACGCGGCGGACGGTCTGAAGGAGGGTGAGGGGCTGGGGGTTAGGGGATCTCGATCCGTCCATTGATACCCTACACTTCCTTCTCAAGAGAAGAACAAAGGCCGGCCAGTCTATTAAAACAAATCAAATGTCCAAAAGGTTACATTGTCATCGTAAAGGATGCCGGAAGTTTCTTAAAAGTTACCTATCAAATTCCGTGTTTCCATTTTTAAAGTTCAAGGACACATTTTTTTGACTTTTAAATATGATGGAATAAAAAAAAATGATTCAATAAATTGGCTGCGTTTCTTATATTGTGAATTAATAGTTGATCGACACAATTTGACACAATTTTCATTATGGGTGATCGGAAAACAACCTCCGTGTGTTTTTAACACATGAGTATGGTCGCGTACATCCGACCCTCTGTATACCGCTATAGACATAAGCGTCTAGGGTAATGGGATAATGTTATTGTTGTGTACCTATCAAATTCCGGCACAGTGGATCAGCGTCAACCGTGGGGTACACAGCCTCTTTCCACTACATTGTAATATATCAGTATTACACTAAGTAATTGGCAAAGACACTTACTTCTATTCGTTGACATAATTCATAAAAATCAATAGTCTTCATGAGTAAAAATACTTGAAATATTATTGGATTCATGAACTCCTCAACGGATGACTTGGGGTTTCTTTCCTCACTTATATTCAACATCCATTCGTTGGCTTTAGTTCTGGCCTCACTGTCCCCATGCTCTCATTGCCTTTCTTGGGATCATATGCCATTCCCGGCATCTTCTGCACATCCATCTCTATGTCCCCAATATCTCTTCCTGCAACCCACTGTTGGAGGAATTAAAAGTTTGGGCTTTGGTCCATTAAAGAAGGTTGCAAAACTTGGTTTAGCAACATACTTTGAGCTTAATTATGATTAGTTTCCGATAATAAAAATCGAAAACTAATGGGTCCTTAATTATCTACGTAACGAGTAGATAATTTTAGGCTTTGGAATCACTCAATTACGATACGGGGTGAATGATAAATTATTGCTCAAAGTGGATAGAAAACATGAGTTAGAGGGTGATGTGTCCTATTCTTAGGAGGCCACATCACCCTTATGGAGGAATACCACATTGGATATTTGGACATGTTTAGCCACCTTATAAATGGCTAGAATGGACACTTTAGATGTGCCCTTGGGGCATGAGAAGTTTTTGACCGGAGGGAAGACCTAGAAAGTGCCACGCGCGCGCGCCGCCACCACCGGCTCGTGGCTCGTGGCCCGTGGCCCGTGGCCGGTTCCTATCTTTTTGGAGAAAATTTATTTGGGCTTTTGGATTAATTGTTTTTTGTAAATAATTAAAGGCTTCAAGGTCCAGCCCATCTGCGTGAATAATTAAAGGTCCAGCCCATCTGCACGAAACTGAAACGCGGTTACGTTTAAACAAAATGCGGTTGAGTTTGATAAGGCGTTCGGTTATGGTTTAAATCGAACGGTTGTTTAAATCTGATTCAAACGGTATCCTCCGATATGCGATAAGATCAATCGGTTTTGATCTAATGGTGGCGGTAAAGTTAGCTTTGATCCAACGGCTGAGATTCAAACTGACCTAACCGCCCAACCGAATGTGGTTTTCATCTAACGCTCCAGGTTTAATCCTGTGAATCGGTTTTCCATCTAACGGATGTAATTTAAACCTTCCAAAACCGCCAGGAGGTTTTAATCTGACGGCCCTAATCGATCTACGGTTATGATCCGACGGTCACGATTCCATCTGCATAACCGATTCTCCAACCGACTCCCCTATATAAACAGGGCAAAGGGTGCGTTCTACAAACACACTCGCTCTAAGCATTTGTAACATACTGCATTCATAGCATTATAGTTTCTGCATTACGTCTAAGAGAAGTCTAGACACTTGAAGGCTCGTTGCAGTTCAAGTTCAGCAGTGCCGCTCAACTGAACAAGTACCCGTTGTATCCTGGGAGATGGTTGCTAACGCCGGTTAGGCACAGTATGCCGGAGCAATACGTCTTAAGGACAGAGTCCTCGACTCACCCCGGGTTTGATTACTGTTTTCATACGCACACACTGTACGATTGCTTCTTGGTACAGGATTGATTGTTTCCAACACCTACAACTTTCTTTAAGATAAAAAAATGGAAAAGAATTGGGGTTTATATTCTTCTTTTTTCTTTTTTTTTGGTTTTTCATTTTAAGATAAAAAATGGAAAAGAAAAGTCAATAGGTCGAACGTACGTCTTAATTCGAAACTTGAAGATAAAATTAAAAGATTAATATACCGTTTGGTTCATGCTTTAGTACACCATATCTTTTAGGGATGAAAACGTTAAGTATTTGTTGAAGGCAGCAAATATTCTGTCACCAACAAGGAACTAGGAGGAACAACTGTTAGGTCCCTTAGAACACACTAGAAGGGGGTTGAATAATGTGTTCACCAAGTATGTATATTTTCTTGAATGTTTTTCGTTTTTGAGTGCAAACCAATACTTGGATGTATTCTTGAAATGAATAAAACTTGCGGAAGAATAAAGAACATGAATGGGGGATTGTTATTTCTTTTGGGGGAAACAACAATCAAAAACAAAATTCAAATACAATGGAAAACTAGGCCACACGCCTATACCACAACCAAGAAAACCAACCCCTTGAAGTCTGGCCTCCAAAGAACTTCTTTGCCCTCAAAGAATTCTTGTAGGGAGTATAGTGCACCACCACACTATCAACTAAACCTTCAATGTCTGGATTTCTTCAAACAAGAAGCACCATTGCTTCTTGACCAACAATCTACACTTGGCCTCTCACAATCTTCACTCAACAAGAAGAACACTCTTATTCTTTACAATACAAATCTCATAAATAATATAAAATCACAATATAACTATTTTGAGAGCTTGAGCTTTGAGAGAAACTTGAGAGCTTTGATAGTAGAAAGTTAGAGATGAAGGAGATGAAAACCTTGTTTTTATCCAACTTCAAATTTCCAGCTGTTTGGAACCTTGCAGGGGCCAATAACGGGTTTTGTCTTCTTGTCATGACATGTCCTCATCTTTTGAGATCTTCCGTTGGATGAATGAAAAGGAAGCCTCTTGTTGAGAGCTCAAAGAGGAAAGATAACTCCTTCAAGAATGAGAGAGAACCTGTGGAAGTTTCACTAAAAGAGATGGTACAAATGTCAAGTAAGCATTAGAAAACAAAGCATAAGACATTTGTGACGTTCACATGAAGCGCCTTAACTGTTTAATGAATAGTCGTTCAATGTGACATGGAACGCTTAATGTGGTTTTGAACAGGCGTTCAATGTTACATGAAGCACCTATTGTGGGCAGTTGAACGCGTTCGAAGTAACATGAAGCGCCTAATCTTAGCCTTCATGCTTGTTCGAAATAGTTATGACTTTTATCAAAAAAGTAACTTGATATTCATGCTCATTTTGGGGGGAAAAGTTCATTTGACCTGGGGAAAACACATGAGGCGCCTTGTTAAGCATTCAAAGTGTACTGTTTTACACATTGACACATGAAGCGCCTAATGTAGGCGTTCGAAGTATACTGGAATTCAAACACTTCACTTGAAGCGCCTAATGTAGGCGTTCGAAGTGTATTGGAGCCCAACCACTTCACATAAAGCGTCTTATGTAGGCGTTCGAAGTAGACTGACTTTCAGACACTTCACATTAGGCGCGCCTTATGTAGGTGTTTGATGTGTCAATTGTGCAAATCATCAAAACTTAACATATTCTAACACCAACAAGGAAGTAGGAGGAAATGGGACAGAAGCATAACCGCAGTATTCAAGTAATTTTGTTTGGTAAAAAAAACACAATCCATCTTAGGTGGCATAAAGCAATTGAGAGCCGTTAAATCATAGCCAGAATCAAGGGCAATCAAAGCGTATGGATGCGGATCAATAAGCTGTTAATGGCCAAGGCTGAAGAACTGATAAAGGGGGAAGAAGAAGAAGAAGGAGCGAACGCAGTAGAGGGTTAAAAACGTATGAAATTACAAGAATACCCCTGATTAATAATGTAGGCAGCCTGAGCTTCAGGGGCAAAAATGTAAAACACTGGCTTCTTTCTTCCCGCTTTTCTGGTTGTTAAATGTAGTTAAGAGGAGCCACCTGCAATTGTAATTTTCCATGTGGTTATTGTTCCTTCTTGCTTAATGCAATACCTACTTCCTCCTCATATTTTTCTTCTCAGCCTTGTTTGCATCTTGATTAATTTCAAACTGTTTTGATGTTTGGTTATCATTTTTGACGTATTTAGCAAGTTTTATAGTGGTCCATAAGTAACTATTTGGCACACACAAACCAATCATGTACAGAATAATAGATATTTGGCCATGACGAATGTACAAAGTATAAAATCCACACAAACTATCATATTTCTTATTGCTTGATGAGTAACTTGCAAAATTTATTCATCAACCATCATTAAATTTGTCTATATATTCTTCTTTTAGTAAATTGATTAACTTAGTTTCAGCTATAAATTTATAGACATAAATAACCTAAAAACGTAATACACTAAGGATAAGTAGTATAGTAAAGGATCATAAAAATAAGACGGATTAATAGTTGATTATTCAGGGTCTTTGTTGTTCATTTTGATGGTCTTCTCTTCACTCGGCCGCAGTCATCGGATCAATCAACTCCTGTCAAAATTTGCAGACTATGATCTGAATGTAGCATAATAATAGCCCCTTGGCTAACTCCGTTACACCATCCGCTTACTCAGGTAATCCCTACTCTATCACCAATTTCGTTAGTACCCACAAAATTTCTTTGGCCCATCGGGCTTTTCTTGGTGCTGCTACTTTGAGTAGAACCATAGTCATATTCCTAAACAGTCAAGGATCCCAAGTGGCTGGTGTCTATGCAAGAGGACATCAAAGCACCTGAGGATAATCATACTTGGACACTTGAGGATTTTCCTCCTGGGAAACACGCTATTGGTTGCAAATGGGTATACAAAATTAAACATAATTCCGATGGCAGCATTGAACGATATAAGGATCGGTTGGGTGTACATGGGAATCAACAGGTTGAAGGTATAGAATACACAGAAACTTTCGCACCGACCGACAAAATGGTGACAATCTGTAAGCAAGCTCCTCAATATTGGTTTGCTAAGTTCTCCGATGCTCTGTGCGCTTATGGTTTCATTCAGTCCTATTCTTACTACTCTTTGTTTCGATATGTTCATGACTATGTTCGGATCTACGTCTTAGTCTATGTCGATGATATTCTTCTTGTGGGAAATGATCCCTAAGCGGTGGAGGTGCTGAAACTTATCTTAGCACATATTTTCATATGAAGGTCTTGACCCAATGAAATATTTTCTTGGTCTGGAGGTTGTCCGCAGACCTGCTGGCATCTTCGTTTCACAACAGAAGTGCGCTCTTGACATTATTTCTGACTGTGGTTTGCTCGCCTCCAAGCCCGTCACTACCCTGTTGGAGCATCAACATCACTTAGCTCAGTCTGACAGCTCTACCATAGATGAGCCCTTATCCTACCGATGGCTTGTTGGCCGCTTTATTTATCTATCAGTTTCTCACCATGAACTTTCCTATTCTGTGCATACTCTAGCTCAGTTCATATAGTCCCCAAGACTTGATCATTGGCGTGCAGCCCATAAATTTTTTTGTTGTCTTAACGGCAATCCGGGTCAAGGCATTCTTTTTTCTTCGAAGACTAATTTACACCTGACTACGTACTGTGACTCTTATTGGGCTGGCTGCCGTCTTACTTGTTGAGAAAAAGGGTTGAGTGATTTACAAATGCATGATTTAAATGCTACGTGATTACAAAATGCATGAATGAATTATTACTTGACACGTTTATATGATAAACATGCTTTATATGCTTGTATATATTGTGGCGTACTAACATGCCATGAAGCATTAAAGCTTACATCATATGGCAAATATTTGTTTTCTTTGTACTATTTTTAGGTGCCACAATTAATGAACTAAACTAGTTCATTAAGTGGAGTGCTTAAGTTAATGAACTAACTAGTTCATTAAATGAAGACATATTTGGAGAAAGCTTGATGGCAACAAATTTGAAAATGAAAAGTCTTCTCCCCATATGCCTCTACACGCCATATATATATATTAAATATATATATCCATATTTTTTTAAAAAGGGCACAATACACATATTCCGACGCACCAGCGACACGTTACGAATATTACAAACGTACATCGACGTCATACCACTATATACACCTCATATTTGTGAGTATATTCAGATCTTATATCATGTGATATAAGTCATGGTGACGTCAAAATTATAACGACATGTTACAAGGTCATAAACTGGAAATCGTCATATCGCATGACTACCGAAACTTCACTAACATGTCACGTACTTTCCATATAATGATGGCCAGCCCATATACTTCAAAAATGGCCAAAAATTTCGTGGCTCACGTGTTACAAACAGCCACTAAGTCATTCCATGTTGCCACACACAACCCACAATTTATGCTAGATTTGTGGAGAATTCAAATTCAATCTTCTCTACTACACATGAGCATTTTTACCTCAGCCATTTGGGCTAGATATACACTTTATTTTACGTATATTATGTGTGGCATAATATATATTACATGTGCAAGAAGTTTGAATTTAATCGGAGAAAAATCGCGTAATCGACGAATGTCGAGAGTTTGGTTTTCTACGAACATACAACATGGAACCTTTTTTTTGACACATGTGTAACACGTATATAGACACTTTTTACACATTCAAGACATGTTAAAGTGTTCTAGAAAATTCAAAGTAGGGCTGATTACTATTTACCATATATGTGTAAATATTGTGCATTATTTGACAAATCTTGCTAAAATAAAATTTCAGCACGTGCAGCTCAATACACACGCCTAGTACATCTTGTTGGACCCAAGGTGGAGATTATTTGGAATTTCAATTGGTGGAGGACATGTCACACAAGATTGGTGACATTGAAGAGGGCACTACACAAGGAAAGAACTCAAAAGAACCACATGCTGAAAATTTCAGCACATTGAAAAGCTAGTTGGCATTTTTGCTATAGTTATGGTCTTCAATTTGTCTCCCAAATTCAAGAGATGAAATGTGATGTTATGGTAATTGTTGGAGCCAAGGTGGAGATTTTACAGCTCACTACAAGGGTGCCAAGGTGGACCAATCAACAAGTGACAAGTAAGCAAGGTCAAGTTATCCTTCCAATCATATTGCACCAAGTAAGCAAAATTGTGTCATCTTCTACATAAGGCAATCTTTCAAGGACATTAAAGACAATTCTCAAGTAAGGCAGAAAGCCCTAGGGGGCGCCTAACATATCATAAAAGGGAGAAAATGTGCAAAGCAAGGCCAAGCTACAACTCACATTCTCTCAAGTGCATAAAAGCTATACTGCTTTCTTCTTCTCCTTTGCTTTCTTTTACTTCTTCACTCAAGCCTATTGTCCATATATTCTACATATTTTATAGGATTTGAATATACCAACCATACATGTTCACTTGTTGTAAAAGGTTGATCAAGGTGTGATCAAACCTTCATTCGATCGGTGGTGGTGTTCGTGACTGATTTGCTTGTTTGTTTCGATTGTAAAAGGGTGGAGTTAGTATTTAACTCCAGTCACCCTAAGGTGTTTTTGGTGTTTAGTGATAACCGAGGAAGGTGTCCCCGAACACTGGAGTAGGTTGATTTAACCGAACTAGTATAAAATCCTTGGTGTTCTTACTTTACTGCACTTTGCTTTCAATTTCCAGTTTTCTGCATTGATTTCGTTGCATCGATAAAAATAGTAAAAAAATTTCAAAAATTATAACATTCCGCAGAAACATAGCCACATATCCTAGTTTTCATTTGGCGCAATTTTCAACTGATTTAGATAAGTACAAGTCAATCAAACGTTAATAGTTCTGAAACTAGGGCAATCTGATTTTCAGATCTGCAAAGGTTGAGAACATCAACATGGTTGACATATTTCCCAAAGGAATTTTCAAAAATGTTTCAACCTACTAAAACACATATCTTGAGGGTCTTGTCATAAACATTTCAGACCATTCTGAGCCACCAATTAATAGGATTAAAATTTTCAAGTCAGAGTACGGTTTCTGACAGATTTGCGCAAACTGACTAAAAACGTATTTTCAAGGGGTTAAGAGTGAATTTTTAGTCTGAAATTTTTATGACACATAGATGACATCTGAAAGTACTTTGTCACCAAATTTTACAAGTTTTTGGAGGTTTACAACTTAATCATTCAGTTAATTAAAAACCAGGTCTGAAAACAGGATCTGTTTTCAGAAGTGGGTAGTTTGGTCCAAAAGTTTTTAAAAACCAATTTTTTCCACACCCACTATTCAACCCCCATTCTGGTGGTGCTATACAGGTCATACAAGTGGTATTAGAGTGCAGGCACACTCACGAATAGAAGATATAACAATCTTTGTGAGATAGCATCCACTAGACAGAAAACCGAACAAGAAGCTATGTCAAGCCAAAGGCCTCCACCTTTTGATAATGAGGTAAATTCTGATTCTGAACCATCGTATCATGATTTGTATGTTCAATGTCTTGAATTGCATAAGTTTTGCTAAAACTCTTGCAAAAGAAAAGAAACGCTTAATTGAAGATAAGAAATTGTTAGAATCCTCTAACACAAATCTTGTATCTCAATTAAACGATTCAAAAGAAGATTCGTCTTGCACAATTAATGAATTAAAATCAGAGGTCTCGTCATTAACATCGGAAAATAATGAAATGAAATCCGAGATTTCAAATTTGAAATCAAAAAACGCGGATTTAGAGAAGACAGTTAAACAATTTGATTTGGGTACGAGCATGCTAGATTGTCTCATTTCCTCCCAAAAGCATGAAAGCGATAAAACCGGATTAGGATACATTGAAGATAGTAAAGTACAAAACAAGTCGAAAAATTTTATTTTATCTTCAACTAAGAAACCGCATGCAACTACGCAACCTAAGAAAATGTCTAGTGCACAACCGATTATATCTCATCGTACTTCCTCTTTTTCATCTCATACGAAATGTAATCATGTGCCGTATAGATATGAAAGGAAATCATTGATGCATACACGATATTCATACAACACAAATGCATCTAGATCACGCATCATGCACACTAACACAAAGGCATATCAAAAACAAAAATCTTATCATGAGCATGATGGCATTCTCGGCCATAAGCCAAACGGATTTACAACCTAACATCTATTATATTGCTTCTTCATCTCTTTTCTCACCTTTTGTATGACCGAGGAAGGTCACCCAAGTTTGGGTACCAGAAGGTACTTTTGCAAAGTGTTAAATCAATAACCCTTAAGCACGCACTTAAAATGCATGATTTTTGATATACTATAAACTGCTGTTTCTTTCCATTCTTACATGTTCCTTTGATGGCATTTACAAAATAAAGGGGGAGAGAGAAGCATGATTTAAGGGGGAGCACGATATGAAATTCAAAATTCAAATTTGTGCATAATTAGAGGGGGAGCGATCACATTTAAATCATGAACCAATATTATTTTGTAAATCATCAAAAGAGGGAGATTGTTGAGAAAAAAGGTTTGAGTGATTTACAAATGCATGATTTAAATGCTACGTGATTACAAAATGCATGAATGAATTACTACTTGACACGTTTATATCTGAAACATGCTTTATATGCTTGTATATATTATTACCACACTAACAAGCCATGAAGCGTTAAAGTTTACATCATATGGCAAATATTTGTTGTCTTTGTACTATTTTTAGGTGCCACAATTAATAAATTAAACTAGTTCATTAAGTGGAGTGCTTAAGTTAATGAACTAACTAGTTCATTAAATGAAGACATATTAGGAGAAAGCTTGATGGCAAGAAATTTGAAAATGGAAAGTCTTTTCCATATATGCCTCTACACGCCATATATATATATATATATATATATATATATATATATATATATAAATAAATATCCATATTTTAAAAAAAAGGCACAATACACATATATTCCGACGTACCACCGACACGTTACGAATATTACAAACGTATGTCGATGTCACACCACTATATACAGCTCATATTTATGAGTATATTTAGGTCTTATATCGTATGAGATAAGTCATGGTGAAGTCAAAATTATAACGACATGTTACAAGGTCATAAACTCAATATTATAACGCTTCATGACTAACAAGACATGAAGCGTTAAAGCTTACATCATATGACAAATATTTGTTGTCTTTGTACTATTTTCAGGTGCCACAATTAATGAACTCAACTAGTTCATTAAATGAAGACATATTTGAAGAAAGTTTGATGACAACAAATTTGAAAATGGAAATTCTTCTCCCCATATGACTCCTACACGCCATATATATATATATATATATATATATATATATATATATATATATATATATATATATATATATATATCTCCATAATTTTTAAAAAAAGGTACAATACACATATATTCCGACGTACCACCAACACGTTATGAATATTACAAACGTACGTCGACATCACACCACTATATAAATGAGTATATTCAGGTCTTATATCATATGATATAAGTTATGGTAACGTCAAAATTATAACGACAAGTTACAAGGTCATAAACCGAAAATTGTCGTATCGGGTGACTACTGAAACTTCAATAATATGTCATGTACTTGCCATATAAAGATTGTCAGCCCATATACTTCAAAAATGGCCAAACATTTCTTGGCTCACATGTTACAAACAGCCGCTAAGTCATTCCATGTTGGTACACACAAATCACCTACAATTTAGGCTAGATTTGTGGAGAATTCAAATTCAGTCTTCTCTACTACACATGGGCATTTTCAGCTTAGCCATTTGAGCTAGATATACACTTTATTTTATGTATATTATGTGTGACATAATATATATTACATGTGCAAGAAGTTTGAATTTAATCAGAGAAAACTCGCGTAATTGACGAAAGTCAAAAATTTTGTTTTCTACAAACATACAACATGGAACGTTTTTTTGGCACAAGTGTAACATGTATCTAGATATTTTTTACACATTCAAGACGTGTTAAAGTGATCTAGAAAATTCAAAATACGGCTGATTATTATTTACCATATATGTGTAAATATTGTGTATTATTTGACAAAACTTACAAAAATAAAATTACAGCACATGTGCAACTCTATACACACGCCTACTACATCTTGTTGGAGCCAAGGTGGAGCTTATTTGGCATTTCAATTGGTAGAAGACATGCCACACAATATTGGTGACATTGAAGAGGGCATAACTCAAGGAAAGAACTCAAAAGAACCACATGCTGAAAATTTCAGCACATGGAAAAGCTAGTTGGCATTTTTGCTATAGTTATGGCCTTCAATTTGACTCCCAAATTCAAGGGATTAAAATGTAATGTTATGGTAATTTTTTGAATTGATTTTAAGAACATATTTTGAGAGTTTTTTTTGTTGTAGAATTTACAGCTCACTACAAGGGTGCCAAGGTGGACCAATGAACAAGTGACAAGTAAGCAAGGTCAAGTCATCCTTCAAAATCATATTGCACCAAGTAAGCAAAATTGTGTCATTTTATACATAAGAAAATCTTCCAAGGACATTAAAGACAATTCTCAAGGAAGGCAGAAAGCCCTAGAGGGCGCCCAACATATCATAAAAGGGAGAAGATGTGCAAAGCAAGGCCAAGCTACAACTCACATTCTCTCAAGTGCAAAAAAGCTATACTACTTTCTTCTTTTTCTTTTCTTTCTTCTTCTTCTTCTCTCAATCCTATTGTTCAAATATTCTACATATTATATAGGCTTTGAATATACCACCCATACACGTTCAATTGTCATAAAAGGTTGATCAAGGTGTGATCAAACCTTCATTCGATCAGTAGTGGTGTTCGTGATTGATTTACTTGTTTGTTTCAATTCTAAAAGGGTGGAGTTAGTGTTTAACTCTAGTCACCCTTGTGGTAAGGTGTTTTTGGTGTTTAGTGATAACCGAGAAAGGTGTCCTCGAAGACTGGAGTAGGTTGATTTAACCGAACTAGTATAAAATCCCTGGTGTTCTTACTTTACTGCACCTTACTTTCAGTTTCCAGTTTTCTGCATTGATTTCGTTGCAACAGTAAAAATAGTAAACAATTTTCAAAAATTATAAAATTTTGGAAAAACATATCCACATATCCTAGTTTTTATTTGGCGTAATTTTCAACTCATTTGGATAAGTATAAGTCAATCAAACGTTAATAGTTCTGAGACTAGTACAATCTGATTTTCAGATTTACAAAGATTGAGAACATCAACGTGGTTGACATACTTCCCAAAGAAAATTTCAAAAACTATTTCAATCCACTAAAATACATATCTTGAGGGTCTTGTCATAAACGTTTCAGACCATTTGGAGTCACTAATTAATAGGAATAAATTTTTCAAGTCAGAGTATGGTTTCTGGCAGATTTGTGCAATCTGACCAAAAATGTATTTTGAAGGGGTTAGGAGTGGATTTTTAATCTGAATTATTATGACACATACATAACATCAGAAAGTACATTTTCACCAAATTTTACGATTTTTGGAGGTCTACAACTTAATCATTCAGTTAATTAAAAACCGGGACTGAAAATGGAATCTGTTTTCCGAATTGGGTAGTTTGGTCCAAAAGTTTTTAAAAACCAATTTTCTCCGCACCCACTATTCAACCCCCCTTCTAGTGGTGCTATACATGTCCTACATTACTCATCGCTTGATTTCAGGGTATTACATTAAGCTTGGCGATGCGCCTATCTCATAGAAGACAAAGAAGCAGCATATCGTCTCCTGCACTTCTGCTGAAGGTGAATATCAAGCCATAGCTTATACTACTTGCGAGCTCAAGTGCCTTCTCGGCCTTGTCCATTTCTTTGACATCGCTCATGATGCTCTCGTTACTCTCTTCACATATAATCAATCTGCGTTGCACCTTGCTCATAATCCGGTGTATCACGAACTGACCAGTCATATTGAGGTTGATTGCCATTTTCTTTGCGAAGCTATCCTGGATGGTCACATTTGTCCCACACACGTTCCTACTTCTCATCAACTTACTAACATACTTATCAAATCCCTTGGCACACGTGATTTTTGTTTTTGACGTCCAAGTTGGGCGTCTCCCATCTCCACGTGCCAACTTGAGGGAAGTGTTAAGGATATATGTTTTAATTAGGAGATTAACATAATCTCATCAAATATTTCATATTGATTGTATTTTATCATGTACATAAACAGTGTGATTTGTGCTTATCCTTTTAGCTATAATTTAGGAAATAGATGACTATCACATGTTAATTGTAGTATTATAAACTCATTTGAGTGAATGGAAAAAGGTAGACTTTCGGTTGCTAATATCTTTCTTTACAGCTTCTGATATTCGGTAAAAACTTAATGAAAAATAGATATATGCGTCTTCCGCAGATCTCACTTTCAGGTATCCAAAAAATGATCATTCGTATTGTTGTTTGAGAAACAGAGTATTAGATAAACATATGTCCTGTTATAAAGTTGTTAGGGAAATGTATTTTGACGGTCAAGGTGTATGAAAAAAAACCTCATTCGACTCTGTTCAATGGGAGAAGGTGACAATCAGTTGTAAGTGAATCGTCAGTATCACAAATAAATAGACTTTCATAAGTAGAAATTTGGGGTGGTGCGGTGCCTAGCACCCTGGACGGGCTTCGCAATCTGTCCAGCTGCCTTGGACATGCCTGTAGTACCGTCTTGGCCCTTGAACGTGTCTGCAGTGCCGTCCTGGCTTGGGCTACTTCACATGCCCCAAAACAGTTTTTTGCCTTTGAAAACCACCTACCTTTGAATGTAACTGTCAGTGCCCTCCAAGGATGACTCCTTGGACGCGACTGACAGTGTTGTCCAATGTCTCCTTAGATGCGACTGTCAGTTGCGTCCTGATTATTTGTAGAGTTTTCCTATTTGTACACTATTTTAAGTCAGTCATTCATTTATACACAGTATATCCCAACAACACCAAAAACTATCATTAGGGTATGGGAATACCAGCCTATTAAAACAAGTCAATGTCCAAAGGACCTCCTAATAAGGTTACTTGGTCATCGTATCAAATTCCGCCACAATGGATCGAAAGCGTCAACCGTGGTTCACCGTCTCTTTCCTCTACATTGTAAATATATCAGTATTAAACTAAGTAATTGGCAAAGACATTTACTTCTATTCGTGACATAATTCATAAAAATCAATAGTCTTCCTGAATAAAGATACTTGAAATATTATTGGATTCGTGAACTCCTCAACGGATGACTTGGGGTTTCTTTCCTCACATTATTGAACATCCGTTCGTTGGCTTTCCTTCTGCCCTCACTTTCCCCATGTTCTCATTGCCTTTCTTGGGATCATATGCCATTCCCCGCATCTTTTTCACATCCATCTCTATGTCTGCAATATCTCTTCCTGCAACCGACAAATTTCTTTAATGAACGCCGACCGTCACGAGAAACACCAAAAAATTTTCAACGTTAAACTTGTTAACTTCCACTGTTTATGTGAAATAAACGAAAGAAGCACAGAAAGCGGATTACAATAGAGAGAGAGGCTTCATACTGCCAAACATTTTGATGGTCTCCTTTTCACGCATGGTAAAGTTGTGCACTTGCATCTCCAATATCTAGAGAATGGAAAAACACGATCAACCTTTAAATGTGGAAATGCGTGAAAGTCCAATACATATTGGTGAAAATCATAGTTCAAACTGAAACTGATATTACTTCTTGCAGTGCTAATCTAATGGCCTTGAAGCTTAGAGAGACTCACCTCCATGTTGGGACGTTTTGAATTGGAGCTGAGAAACCACGATGAAGCTTTGCTTTGTGCCTATGGGCTGAATGAAAGAAACAGCCAGTTTATGCTAATCAGAATGACATGTATGGTAGACAACAAAAGAAAAAAAACAAAAAGCAGCATTTCCTCTCTAAATCCGGCAAACACATTTCCTTTGTTGTGTTCTTATACGACTCGTTCATAGGTTTGCAACTAAAAACTCTAAATCTGGCCCTATTCGAAATATTGTTCGCTTTCATTCTTTTTTCTAATTAATGAATAGTAGAATTTAAAATATAAAATTTTGTCTCTTTTTTTTTGGTTTTTCATTTTAAGATTAAAAAATGGAAAAGAAAAGTCAATAGGTCGGAAGTACGTCAAGGTAAAATTAAAAGATTAATACACCGCTTGGTTCATGCTTTAGTATACTATATCTTTTTGGGATGAAAACGTTAAGTATTTAACAAGTTTTATGGTGGTCTATAAGTAACTATTAGACACTTACGAACCGATCATGTACAGAATGATATATATTTGGCCATGACGAATGTATAAAGTATAAAATCCACACAAATTATCATATTTCTTGTTGCTTGATGAGTAACTTGTAAAATTTATTCATCAACAATCATCAAATTTGTGTATATATTCTTCTTTTAGTAAACCAATTTAACTTAGTTTTAGTTATAAATTTATCCAGATAAATAACCTAAAAACATAATACATTAATAATAAGTAGTATAGTAAAGCATCATAAAAATAAGAGGGAAAAAAGTTGATTATTCAGGGTCTTTGTTCGTTCATTTTGATGGTCTCTACTTCATTCAGGCCATGGTTATCGGGTCAAGCGACTCCAGGCAAAATTTGCAGACTATGATCTGAATGCAGTACAATATAGCCCATCGGTCAACTCCGTCACACCATCCTCTTCATCAGGTAATCCCTACTCTATCACCGATTTTCTTAGTACTCATAAATTTTTTCCGGCCCATCGGGCTTTTCTTGGTGCTTACTTTGAGTACAAAACCACAATCATATCCTTAAGCAGTCAAGGATCCTTTGTGGCAGGCTGCTATGCAAGAGGAAATCAAAGCACTTAAGGATAATCATACTTGGACACTTGAGGATTTGCCTGAAAACATGCGGTTGGGTGCAGATGGGTATACAAAATTAAATATTAATTCTGATGACATCAATGAACATTATAAGGCTCGGTTGGTTGTGCATGGTAGTCAACAGGTTAAAGGTATAGTCTACACAAAAACTTTCTCCATGACTACCAAAATGGTGACGGTTTGTAAGCAAGCCCCTCGATGTTGGTTTGCCAAGTTCTCCGACGCTCTACGCACTTATGGTTTGATTCAGTCCTATTCCGACTACTCCTTGTTTCGATATGTTCATGACCATGTTTTGATCTACGTCTTAGTCTATGTCGATGATCTTCTTCTCGTGGGAAATGATCCTTAAGCATTGGAGGTACTAAAACCCTATCTTAGCACATGTTTCAATGAAGGTCTTGGCCTGATGAAATATTTTCTTGGTCTGGAGGTTGCCAGCAACTCTGTTGGCATCTTTGTTCACAACGAAAGTACGCTCTTGACATTATTTCTTACTATGGTTTGCTCACCCGCCAAGCCCGCTGCTATCTCGTTGGAGCAGCAACATCGCTTAGCTCAGTGTGACAACTGTCTCTTGGATGATCCCTTACCCTACCGACGGCTTGTTGGCCGTTTGATTTATCTCTCAATCGTCATCAACTTTACTATGTTGTGCATACTCTAGCTCAATTCATGCAGTTCCCACGACCTGATCATTGGCACGCAGTCCGAAATGTTGTTTGTTATCTTAAGGGCAATCCGAGTCAAGGCATTCTTTTTCCTTTGATGAGTAATTTACACTTGATTGTATATTGTGACTCTTACTGCACTAGCTGCCCTCTTTCTTGTCGCTTGATTTCAGCGTATTACATTAAGCTTGGCGATGTGCCTATCTCATGGAAGACAAAGAAAGATCATACTGTGTCCAGATCTTCCGCTAAAGGTGAATATCGGGCCATAGCTTATACTACCTACGAGCTCAAGTGGCTTCTTGGCCTTCTCCATTTCTTTGGCATCCCTCATGATGCTCCTGTTACTCTCTTCACAGATAGTACGCCTGTGTTGCACCTTGCTCATGATCCGGTATATCACAAACGGGCGAAACATATTGAAGTTGATTGCCATTTTCTTTGCGACGCTATCCTGGATGGTAACATTTGTCCCACGCACATTCCTACTTCTCATCAGCTTGCCGACATACTTACCAAATCTCTTAGCACACGTGATTTTCGCTTCTTGACGTCCAAGTTGGACGTCTCCCATCTCCACGCACCAACTTGAGGGGAATGTTAAGGATATATGTTGTAATTAGGAGATTAACATAATCTCATCAAATATTTCGTATTGATTGCATTTTATCATGTATATAAATGGTAGGATTTGTGCTTCTCCTTTTAGCTATAATTTAGAAAATAGATTACTATCACATGTCAATTGCACTATTATAAATCATTTGATTGAATGGGAAAAAGGTAGACTTTCGACTGCCAATATCTATCTTTTTTTACAGCGTCTGATATTTGGTAAAAACTTAATGAAAAATAGATAGATGTGTCTTCTGCAGATCTGACTTTCAAGTATCCAGAAAATGATCATTCGTATTATTGTTTGAAAAACATAGAGTATTAGAGAAACATGTGTCCTTTGTAATATTGTTGTTTGAAAAACAAAGAGTATTAGAAAAACTTGTCCTTTTACAAAGGTGTTAGGGAAAAGCATTTTGGCGGTCAATGTGTATGGAAAAAAAACCTTATTTAACTCTGTTCAAGGGGAGAAGGGGACAATTAGTTGTAAGTGATTCGTCAGTATCACAAATAAATAGATTATCATAAGTACAAATTTTAGGTGGTTCAGTGCCTAGCACCCTGCTTGGACGTGCTTACAGTATCGTCTTTGTTTTTGGGCGTGTCTGTCGGTGCCGTCCTGATTTGGGCTACTTCACAGGCGCTAAAACAATTTTTCTGATTCCGAAAACCATTTACCTTTGGATGTAACTGTCATTATTGTCCAAATGCGAATTATTGGACGCGAATGACAGTGTCGTCTAGCGTCATTTTAGATTCTTAAATGTAACTGGTAGTGTCATATATATTTCTCTTGGACGCTACTGTTAACCACGTGGTAGTTATTTCAAAAATTTCTTCCAAACTTATCATATTTTAGGTTTTTATTTGAACTATAATGTTTTTTTTGGAATTTGTAGAGGTATCTTCTCCTTTCAAGTTCAAGAGCTTCTCCAACGGAAGCGCCAAATGCCATTTTTGGTGGAAGTGAAACATATACTCCATAGGTTGCCATTGTTACCCGCGCTAGCTTGTTTTTTCTTATTTTTAATGAAAAATAATAAAATATTGTTGTCAATTTTTTTGTGCAAAATTTGGTGAATGATGATCGATGATGAATTTTGGATTTGGTGTAAATTTTACGAAATTTGATTCAAATGGTTGGATATAGCCTTAGCAACATGAATTAAGGAGAGCCAGGTCTGCTAGGCGCTGGTTGCTTCTTTACCGGATTCATTCTCAACGGCGGTGGCGTGTTGGAAATCCCTAAATTCAAGCTAGCGTTACCGGAAGAAAAGAACATGTGCAGAAAAGAATAGAAGATTTGCTTTAATTAGGATGATTTGATTTGATTAGAATTAATTGTAATTAAGGCTGTGATTAGACATTTACCTTGTACAACATATGTAACAGTCCTATCTATAAAGGGACGTGTAAGGCGATGTATATTGATTCATTGAGAAATACATACACATTTCTCTAAGTATTTGCACATGATATCAGAGCAGGTTATGATCAAACCTGTTTTTGATTGTTTGATTGGCTCAGAATATTGAGTTCATCACTGCCAAAACCTACCAAATATCCTATCTGTCCTGATCTGAGTCTTTTCTCAAGAGAGGCTCAGAACTATATTCATCACTGCCTTTACTTACCAACCTCACCGTGCCAAGACCAATTGTTGTATCTGTTCTACCTTTACGCTAGTTTTTTCAGGCTCAGAATACTATCCTCACTGCCTTTACTTACCAACCTCACCGTGCCAAGACAAGGTATCCACTGTTCTCTTCCTGTGATCAGTAAACATCATGTTAGAGACACCAGGAAATTTGAAGAAAATACTGGAACAACAGAAAATAAGCCCAACTTCCCTATGAACCTTGATTTGTCCGAACAATTTGCTTGTTTCCTGCAACAAAACCTGAATATTTAACCAGTACCAACGACATCAGCCAACCTTGTGCTGAAGGTAAAGTTAAACAGTACCGACTATACACTATGGTGTAGACTAATGAAGATGGCACTTAGGGGTAGGGGGAAGAGCTCCCATATTACTGGAATTCCTCCACCCCCTACCCACAGATGCAAACTGCCCCACATGGGAGCAGAGTGACCAGTTGGTGTTCACGTGACTGATTGACAACATAGACGACAGTCTAGTGAACAACGTATCAAAGTACTCCACCGCAAAAGCTCTTTGGGACGGCTTAGCGGTTACGTATGGGTCAGGGAGTGACCCATTACAGATTTTTAACCTTCACAAGCAATGCTATACCATCAAACAGGGGAACCACCCCCTGGAAGTACTGTGGGACCAATTCCAGGGGTTATGGATGACCATTGATTCCATGGATCCAAATCCTATGGAATCTCCAAGAGATATTGCTGCGTACTCAAACAAAATCCAAGAACAGAGGTAGTATCAACTGCTTTTAGCAGTTGATGATCGTTTTTCAGATACAAAGAAGGAGATTTTGAAGAGAGATTCGAGATCCACTGTGGAAATAGCATATAATGAACTACGAAGGTCCAGTGTTCAACAAGGGGTCCTTACTGAAACCCCATCAGACATCCCGTCATCATTTGGGGTTGGCCATGGACTGGCAGCAAGAACTTCAGACCAACAAAAACAACGCAGGGGAACCGACACTCCACCACCATGCTCAGGAAACACATCAAGGCGTGGGGTGGAAGATAAGAGCAACATGGAATGCAGCCACTGCAAACGCAAAGGCCACAGTAGAGACAAGTGTTTCAAACTCCATGGATATTTCGATTGGTGGGATGAATTCACCAAGAAAGGAAACGCAACTACTGCACAGAACCACGCTGAAGGAGGATCTGGCAACAAAGCTGAAAAACGGGCATAAATCACAGAGAAGATAGAGCGAAAGGAGGAGTAGCCATGGTGGCAGCAGCAGCGGAGGCTGCTTCAGGTAAAAGGGTTAGGGGTAATGCAAACTTAACCCTAAAACGCCTTTATATACCCCCCTCTCTTATGAAAATAGTCCCCATGCCCCTGTACTCAATAAAAATATTATTTCTGCCCATGTGACTTCTGGAACTGACAAGTCCACCCGCCCTTTTTAAAACCTACACCCGCTGTCCCCCATAAAATATCCCTTCATCCAAATCCACTCATTTCTCCCAAAATACAAAAACGGTCCCCACTTCTGGAGCCTTGCCAAAATCGACCCCTCTATCTTCTCAAAACCCAAATCAGTCCCACGGTTATCACATTAATGGCAAGTCTCTGTAGAAATTTGATTGTGGAGCCACTAATACAATGACGAATGACATCTCTGACTTAATTACCCATACTTCCCCCACAAAAACAACTGTTGAAACTGCCAATGGCAACATTATCCCCGTTGAAGGGGGAGGGTCCATCTCTATGACCCCCAACCTTACCCTAAAAAATTGTCTTTATGTCCCCTCTTTGTCTACCAAACTACTATCTGTAAGTCAAGTTACTAAGGAATTGGATTGTATTGTTATGATGTATCCTAACTTTTGCCTATTACAGAACATTCATACGAGGGCGATCATTGGGCGTGGTACTGAGCGCTAGGGACTGTACTTTGTTGATGCGATGGTGCAACAGGGACAGTCTAATCTTGCTACCGGGACAGTCACTCGTCAGGTGTGGTTATGGCACCGCCGGTTAGGGCATCCATCTTTCAGCTACTTAAAACATTTGTTTCCCACTTTGTTTGACTCCAATAAAAACCTTTTTTCTTGTGATACATGCCTCCGGACAAAACAAACTCGGGCGTCCTATCTTGCAAATAATACTCGTGTCAATCACATGTTTGCTTTAGCTCATTCGGATGTTTGGGGGCCTGCTCCATATAATACACCACTTGGCTTTCACTATTATGTTATTTTTGTCGATGATTTCTCTCGTATGACATGGCTTTACATTATGAAAACCAAGTCCGAAGTTTACCAAAAATTTGTTCAGTTTTACAATATGGTTCACACTCAGTTTGACACCAAAATCAAAATTCTTCGTTCCGATAATGGCGGGAAATATCTTACTGGGGATATGGGCCAATTCCTTCAAAATAATGGCATCATTCATAGAACTACTTGTGCCTATACCCCCGAACAAAATGGGGTTGCAGAAAGAAAAAATCGTATTCTTCTTGAAATGAGTCGGGCCATGATGGTCGAATCCCACGTTCCGATGAGTTTTTGGCCGGAGGCTGTATCCACTGCTACCTATCTCCTCAATTGCTTACCCAGCAAAATCCTATAATATAAAAACCCTATTCATACATTATCTACTCAGCACGATATACCCTCCATCTATACACTACCCCCGCGCGTGTTTGGATGTACAGTCTTTATTCATACACCCAAACATGAACGGACCAAACTTGATCCTTGTGCCGAGAAGTGTGTCTTTTTCGGTTATGCCTCTACCCAAAAGGGGTATCGTTGCTATAATCCCTTACCCACCGCATCCACATCACTATGAACTGTGTCTTCCTAGAAACCGAGTATTACTACACACCCCAATCTCGGTTCCAAGGGCAGTCCTCAAGTTCTTCAAGTCCTTGTGATGGAAACCTCGATTGGTTGGTGCCACAGCATACTTGTTCGACGACCATCCCAACATAGCAAGTAGATGGGCTCGACTGTACTATAGCTCCCAACGAAGTACCCCCTAACGCAACTGTACCACCTGATGCTCCTCCGATGAATGAACTACAAGAGGTAATTGTTAGAGATATGAATAATGTGCAATCTGATTCTTTGTCTAACCCAGATAATATTGCTTCAGAAGATACTAGTTTACCAAACTTAACCATAAACACGAGTGACACAAATGCGTCTCCATTAACTGCCATTATTTCAGAACCACATGTAAATGATAATATTTCTATTGAGCAACAACAGGTACGGGTTCTACCTCCCAGAACAAAGCGAGGAGTTCCACCTGAGCGATACTCTTCTACACATGTGTTAAGAACATCAAGGTACCCAATAATTCTTTATTCAGAAGGAGTTTCTGATATAGCCCGAGGATTCTTTGTGTCCTTGTGTTCAGAACAGGTATCACGGACTGCTGAAGAAGCTCAGAATCAACAAGTATGGAAAGAGGCCATGATGACAGAGATACGAACCTTGTAGAAGAATGGGACATGGGAAAAGTGCACTCTCCCAGCTGGGAAGAAGTCAGTAGGCTGCCGTTGGATGTTTACAGTCAAGTACAAAGCAGATGGAAGTATTGAACAGTACAAGGCACGATTAGTGGCAAAAGGATACACCCAAACATATGTCATTGACTATTCAGAAACATTCTCACATGTTGCCGTATTGATACAATTCGAGTACTGTTCTCTATTGCAGCAACTCAGAACTGGCCTCTTCATCAGTTTGATGTTAAAAATGCATTTCTACACGGTGATCTAGAAGAAGAAGTATACATGGATCCTCCTCCAGGGTTCTCTACAGGGTTCAAAACAAGAGAGGTCTGCAGGTTAAAAAAGGCTCTCTACGGACTGAAACAATCCCCCCGGGCCTGGTTTGGTAGATTTACCGGAGTCATGAGACAAGATGGTTACCACCAAAGTAACGCTGATCATACATTGTTTGTGAAACAAAGAAAGGGCTTAGTAACGTGTCTAATTATCTACGTCGATGACATGATCATTACCGGGAGTGATACTGAAGAAATGGCTCATCTCCAAAGCTATCTGTTTACTAAATTCGAGATGAAAGATCTGGAAAACCTGAAGTACTTCCTAGGGATTGAAGTTTTGAGGTCAAAAGCTGGGATTTACATATCACAGAGAAAGTATATCTTGGATCTACTTGCTGAGGTAGGGATGCTAGATTTCAAACCTTATGATACGCCTATGGCAATGAACCACAAGCTGGAAATAATTGATGGAGCTCCCTATACTTATCACATACACGACCTGACATTACTTTTGCTGTAAGTGTAATCAGTCAGTTTATGCATAGTCCCCAGAAACACCATATGGATGCAGTCATGCGGATTCTGCGCTATCTAAAGCATACGCCGGGAAGAGGTATTGTTTTTCGTAATCATGGACACCTAAATATTCACGCTTACACTGATGCTGACTGGGATGGGAGTTTAGTGGATAGAAAGTCCACATCTGGATACTTCATGCTTGTAGGAGGAAATCTTGTAACCTGGAGAAGTAAGAAACAAAAGGTGGTTGCTCTATCTGGCGCTGAAGCAGAGTTTCGTGGGATTGTAAAAGGAATAACGGAGATTTTGTGGATTCAAAAACTGTTCAGGGACATTGGGTTACAAATGAATCTCCCAACACCATTGCTGTGTGATAATAAGGCGTCCATTAGCATATCCAAAAACCCAGTACAACATGACCGAACCAAGCATGTAGAAATTGATCGACATTTTATAAAAGAGAAGTTGGATGCAGGATTGATTAAGTTACCATATATTCGGTCGGAGATCAGTTAGCAGATGTACTGACTAAAGCAGTTGACGAGAGATCGTTTGAAGCGATTCTGTGCAAGTTGAGCGTCGTGGACCCCGTTGTTCAACTTGAGGGGGAGTGTTGGAAATCCCTAAATTCAAGCTAGCGTTACCGGAAGAAAAGAACATGTGCAGAAAAGAATAGAAGATTTGCTTTAATTAGGATGATTTGATTTGATTAGAATTAATTGTAATTAAGGCTGTGATTAGACATTTACCTTGTACAACATATGTAACAGTCCTATAAAGGGACGTGTAAGGCGATGTATATTGATTCATTGAGAAATACATACACATTTCTGAAATCTCTAAGTATTTGCACATGGCGGACGTTTTCTAACAAGTTCCTGTGAGAAAAGAGAGAAGCTTGATCTGCGTATTCGGTAGAATAAACAATTTCGTCGATGCAGCGGTTAGAGAGGCAACCATGCGGGCAAGCTGATGGGGTTGAAATTTGGGCTTACATGAAGTGAGGCCCATATCCATTCAAAATCTTAAGGCAATGGATGGTGGAACCTCATCCTCATATAAGCCGTGCATTTTTTCTCAAATTAGCCAATGTGGGATTCTCAACACCCGCCCTCACGTGGCAACGTGGCTTGACATACACACGCGCCTTACAACCCGTCCTCAATCACAAACCACAAGTCAGGCATGAACATCTGGACAATGTGGCTTGACATATACACGCGCCTTACAACCCGCCCTCAATCACAAACCACAAGTCAGACATGAACATCTGGACTTAGGTGAGGGGAAACATTAAGTGGCCAACCAGCCAGGCAAGGGATGAGTCCATATTTTAAACCTGCTCTGATACCATGTTGAAACTTGGGCTTACATGAAGTGATTCCCATATCCACTCAAAATCTTAAGGCAATGGATGGTGGAACCTCATCCTCATATAAGCCGTGCATTTTTTCTCAAATTAGCCAATGTGGGATTCTCAACACCCGCCCTCACGTGGCAACGTGGCTTGACATACACACGCGCCTTACAACCCGTCCTCAATCACAAACCACAAGTCAGGCATGAACATCTGGACAATGTGGCTTGACATATACACGCGCCTTACAACCCGCCCTCAATCACAAACCACAAGTCAGACATGAACATCTGGACTTAGGTGAGGGGAAACATTAAGTGGCCAACCAGCCAGGCAAGGGATGAGTCCATATTTTAAACCTGCTCTGATACCATGTTGAAACTTGGGCTTACATGAAGTGATGCCCATATCCACTCAAAACCTTAAGGCAATGGGTGGTGGAACCTCATATTCATATAAGCCATGCATTTTTTCTCAAATTAGCCAATGTGGGATTCTCAACCGATGGATTCCAGACATTCAATAAAAGGATGTGAATTTGCTTTGTATTCTGGCAAGTATCAAACTTTGAAAACAAGTCGGCAACTTCAAACTTTGACAATTTGGTCAATGGTACACATTGTTTTGACAAAATAGAAAAAGTTGAACAGTAATTCAAATAGTGAAACTTGTGGTTTACTCACCAATTCATATGTCTATAAGTAACACAGTTTCTGCTGAAGCTAGACGCATCAACGAAAAGTATTTGTGGAATTTCTTGAGTGAGTCTGTAATAAGAATTGTACACTTGTTCCTTAATTTAACAGCTCCTAAAATATATATCTAAGAATTTGGAGATACTAGTTGTCACTCTTAGTAATTCTGCCTCCGGCGGCAAAGTGACTATGTAAATGGTCACATATGTCCTAACGAATGAGGAAGCCAGAAGGCAAGAAGCGAGACGGCCAGACTGGTCAGACTGGCCAGTCCATTGATACCCTACACTTCCTTCTCAAGAAAAGAACAAAGGCCGGCCAGTCTTTTAAAACAAATCAATGTCCAAAAGGTTACATTGTCATCGTAAAGGATGCCGGAAGTTTCTTAAAAATTACCAATCAAATTCCGGCACAATGGATGGAAAGCGTCAGCCGTGGGGTTCACCGCCTCTTTCCACTACATTGTAAATATATCAGTATTACAATAAGTAATTGTCAAATGCATTTACTTTTGCTCGTTGATATTTACTTTTGCTCGTCAACGGATGACTCGAGGTTTCTTTGCTCACATTATTGAACATTCGTTCGTTGGCTGTCCTTCTGTTCTCACTTTCCCCATGTTCTCATTGCCTTTCTTGGGATCATATGACATTCCTCCCGGCATCTTTTTCACATCCATCTCTATGTCCACAATATCTCGTCCTACAACCCACAAATTTCTTTAATGAAGTCCGACCGCCATGAGAAAGACCAAAAAAAATTTCAACCTTAAATTTGTTAACTTCCACTGTTTATGTGAAATAAACGAGAGAAAGACAGAAAGCGTAATAAAATATAGAGAGAGGCTTCATACTGCCAAACATTTCGACGGTCTCCTTTTCACGCATGGTGATGTTGTGCACTTGCATCTCCAATATCTAGAGAATGAAAAAACACGATCAACCTTTAAATGTGGAAATGCATCTTTTTCCAATATGTATTAGTGAAAATCATAGTTCAAACCGAAACTAATATTACTTCTTGCAGTGCTAATCTAATGGCCTTGAAGCTTAGAGAAACTCACCTCCATGTTGGGACGTTTTGAATTGGAGGAGAGAGACCACGATGAAGCTTTGGTTTGTGCCTATGGGCTGAATGAAAGAAACAGCCAGTTTATGCTAATCAGAATGACATACAACTGTTAGGTCCCTTAGAACACACTAGAGGGGGGTTGAATAGTGTGTTCACCAAGTATGGATATTTTATGGCTATTTTTCGTTTTGAAGTGCTACCAATACTTGGGTGTGTTCTTTAGAAGGAATAAAGACTTGAAAGAAAATAAAGAACACAAATATGTATAGAGGTTCAAGTCAAATGACTCTACTCCTCTACCTTCTTGATGTTTCACAAGAAGGATTTTGAAATGGGGATTGTTATTTCTTTTGGGGGAAACAACAATCAAGAACAAAATCCAGAAAATAGAAAAACTAGGCACCTTGCCTAGACCACAACCAAGAAGTCTAACCCTTTGAAGTTTAGCCTCCAAAGATCTTCTTTGCCCTCAAAGAAATCTTGTAGCCACACACTATCAACCAACCCTTCAAAGTCTAGAAATCTCAAACAAGAAGCACCCTTGCTCCTTGACCAACAATCTACCCAATCTCTCACAATATGATCTCACCAAGAAGAAGACTCTTCTTCTCCTTACAATAAACACTCTCAACAATAAAGTAAAATGTACAAATATTACAAGTATTTTGAGAGCTTGAGCTTGAGAGAATTTGAGAGCTTGCAAAGTAGAAAGTTAGAGAAGACAATGGAGGAAACCCTTGTTTTATCAACTTCAAAGTTTCTTCCCGTATGAAACCCTCTGCACTGACATTTATGGGTTTTGGCATCATGTGTTGGTGAGTCCTCATCATTGGAGATCTCCCTTTGGCATGTAGCAACATTCTTAGAGAGATTTCAAAATGAATGCCAAGAAAGGAAACCTGAAACCTTCAGCAAAGAGGAGCCTGTGAAAAAGACACTAAAAGGGGAGGGTACAAAGAGTCAACTGATGTTAAAAAGTGAAGTTTAAGACCTTTGTAACGTTGGTCACATGAAGCGCCTAATGTGCTAAAAGCACAGGCGTTCGAAGTGACATTGAGCGCTTGATGTGAAAATGAACAGTCGTTCGAAGTAACATCAAGCGCCTAATGTGAGCTTCTTAAGTCGTTCGAAGTTACATGAAGCGCTTAATGTGGCTCTTCATGCTTGTTCGAACTAACTCTGACTTTTTCTCATAGAAAGTACTTAGGAGTATGTGCTCAACCAGGGGAAAAGTACTTTTGGCTTGGTGGACTGCATAAAGCGCCTAAAGAGGCGTTCAAAGTGTTCGCACTTTTCAACAGGCCACATGAAGCGCCTAATCCGGCGTTCAAAGTGTCCTGATTTTCAAACACTCACATGAAGCGCCTAATCTAGGCGTTCGAAGTGTTCGCAGATCCAGACACTTCACATAAAGCGCCTAATCTAGGCGTTCGAAGTGTACTGGACTCCACCAAGAGACATTAAGCGCCTAATGTAGGCGTTCGAAGTATACTGACTTCAAACAACATACATGAAGCGCCTAATCCCTTGTTCAAAGTGCCAAAATGTGCAAATCATCAAAACTTAACATATTCTAACATTCTCCCTCTTTTTGATGATTTCACAACATGCATAGCTTATCAAAGCTCCCCCTTAACAAATGCTCCCCCTCACTAGATGCAGCAACAAAAAAAAATAACTTGAACAAAACACAGTGATGAGACAATTTTAATGAACATCAACAACGAAATATCAAGTCATAAATTTCATTGAACACTAGCATGAAAAATTCTCCACCAACAACAAGAAAAATAAGAAAATTTACATAGCACCACCACTTGGTGGTGTAAAGCCACTAAAGCCAAAACCTACACTAGCGGTAAATCAGTGAATCCACCCATGGATCCTCCAACATCTCCCGAGCCACCAGCATCACCACCACTGCCAGCACCGCCACTGCCACCAGCACCACCACCAGCACCACCACTTTCTCCTCCTAAATCATCAAAATTAGGAGGAAGAGCCCATGGACAGACTTGCATGAATGCATTGCGAAATGCGGTCATGCGAGCTTCATTCCGTACATGCCGAACTTCATGCTCAGCATCACCAAGATGCAGCTGTTGAACAGTCTGTTCAAGCGCAGCAATGCGTGATAGTAATTCAGGAGAAAAACTACCACCAGCAGCATCTTGAGGTCCCTCCGCGACCTCATCATCATCAGGAATGGTGGTGGCCTTGCGTTTTTGCGAGTCAATGGCCTGGGCGATATTGTAGTGATCATAGACGTCAGATTTGGAAACTGGGGTCAAATCATCATCAGAAATATCAACACCTTTTGATTTTAACAATATTGTGACAATATTGGCAAAAGGTAAAGCTTTCGACCCTTTTCGGAGAGCTGCAAACATGACTTCTATGAAAATCCAGGCGAGATTCAGCTGGATCAGATGTTTGAGACGGTAAGATACATAGAAATCCATGTTACTAGGATTTCTAGTAGCCTTACCATTGATGCAGTAGGTGACCACCGCTAGCAAGATGCGATCCACCAATGGCATGTTCTGAGTCTTTTTGGAGGGGAAATACCCCAAGTCGAATTTAACGTCCTGCTCATGGATGTCGTATTTGACACTCCAGTCAAACACGGAGAAATCAGTCAACCCCTCGTTCCGGATTCTCAGGACTTCACAAATTTCAGGAATAGTGAAGCTGAGAGGAGTACCATCAATAACAGTGTTGAGGGAAAAAGGTTGAGACTCAGATTGTGTAGTGACCCACAAATTTGAATAGAATAGCCGGGTGTGTTCGCGGGAGTATTTTTGCATATCAGGCCTGGACCAAAGAGATGTCCAGCCCTGATGTTCCAACAGAGGAACAACTTCAAAAGCAGTGCTCGTCTCAGGAAGATTGCTGAGATTGAGCAGTTTCAGAGGGATAATAAGACGATTGGATGCTACCCATTCTCGGAATAGCATCCCGGAGTAGTAGGAGACATGAGCACCTTTGTCAATGGTGCGTGGAGGCTTCTTGATGTCAGGCTCAAATTTCTTCAACCAAGGAAAGTTGTCTTTGGTGAGCCCTTCACGAATGGTTGTGATTTCAGGCGGCTCAACAATTCCTTGTCCAGCCGTTTGTTTTCGCTTTTGAGTGCGTGGACGTTTGGAAGGACCAGCGGAATCCATTGGATGAAAAATTGGGAGAAAAAGAGAGGTCTTGAGAGTTGAGGCAAAAAGATGAAGTAAAGATGTGATGAAGGAATAGACAGGAAGGTGGATTTTAAAGGGTGAAGAAAGGAAGGTGAAGGGTTGATGGAGTAATGGTGGGAGAGAAGATTAAAGGAAGAGTGGAGGAGTGGGAGAGAGGTTTGAGGAAGAAGATGAAAGAGTGTAGTGAATGGGGAAGAGGGAAGGGCAGACGTGGGGAAGTGGGAAGAGAAAGAGGCGGCAGAGAATTGATGGTCCTTGAATGGCGCGAAAACTGAAGAGGCGGCGGAAAGGACAGTATAGAAATAGGGTTGAAGCGTCTAATGTGACTTCGAACGACTTCACAAAGTGGGATGAAGCGCCTAAAGTCACATTGAACGGTTGCGGAGATGTAGATTGAGCGCTTAATGTCACTTTGAACGAGTGAACAAGCTTAGATAAAGCGCTTAATCCTACATCGAACGCCTTTGTAAAGGGACATAAAGCGCCTGATGTCACTTCGAACGAGTGACATCCTTAACATCAGGCGCTTGATGTGACATCGAACGCCTGAAGCAAGTGTGATGAAGCGCTTTATGTGTGCTGACTTGAAAATTTTTGAAATTTTTCGAGCTCAAAACTCAAGATGGTTTTATCAACCCATGTTGAGCAACCCCAACCTACTTCTTATGGATACAAAGACATCACTAGGTAAGGGTTTCGTGAAAATGTCCGCTAATTGGTCTCGTGTAGGAACGAATTCCACACTTACCAAGTTCTTTTGTACACAATCACGGATGAAATGATACCTCACTTCAATGTGCTTGGTCCGACTATGTTGGACGGGATTTTGTGCAATATTAATGGCGGACGTGTTATCACACAAAATTGGCACCTTTGAGAAGTGAATGTTATAATCATTTAACGTGTTTGTCATCCATCATAATTGTGCACAACACGAGGCGGCCGACACATATTCGGATTCCGCCGTAGAAAGAGACACACTGTTTTGTTTCTTGGAGAACTAAGAAACGAGACAATCTCCGAGGAACTGACAAGTTCCGGAGGTGCTCTTCCTATCAACTAGACTCCCCGCATAATCGGAGTCACAATATCCTCTTAAATCAAAACATGCATTCTTAGGATAAAATAAACCAAATCTCAAAGTACTTCTAAGGTATCTAAGGATGCGTTTTACCGCAATAAAATGCATCTCCCTAGGATCACTTTGAAATCTAGCACATAAACATACTGCATGTAAAATATCGGGTCTACTAGCCGTTAAATAAAGTAGACTACCTATAATGCCACGATACAAGGTTACCTCGACATGCTTTCCCTTTTCATCCTTGTCAAGCTTTGCACTTGTGCTCATAGGAGTGTTCACCTCTCTTCTTCACCAAAATTGTACTTTTTGAGCAAATCTCTTGTGTATTTGGTTTGGGAAATGTACACGCCATCTTCGGTTTGCTTGATTTGCAATCCAAGGAAATAATTTAGTTCGCCCATCATGCTCATCTCGAACTCACCTTGCATAAGACTAGCAAATTGCTCATAAAGACAATTGTTAGTAGCACCAAAAATAATATCATCAACATATACTTGAACAATTAAATGATTTCTACCTTGTTTTTTATGAACAAAGTAGTGTCAACTTTACCTCTTGAAAAACCATTATTAAGAAGAAAAGTACTTAACCTCTCGTACCAAGCTCTTGGAGCTTGTTTGAGGCCGTAAAGAGCCTTTTTAAGTTTGAAGACATGATGTGGTGAATCATGACATTCAAACCCGGGAGGTTGTGCAACATACACTTCCTCTTGAATAACACCATTCAAGAAGGCGGATTTAACATCCATTTGGTAAAGTTTAAAATCCCTATAACAAGCATATGCCAACAACATCCTAATAGCTTCAAGCCGTGCTACGGGTGCAAATGTCTCATCAAAATCAATACCTTCTTCTTGACGGTATCCTTGAGCAACTAACCTAGCCTTGTTTCTAGTGACATTACCTTGATCATCCATCTTGTTACGAAAAACCCATTTCGTACCAATAATAGGATGATCGTGTGGTTTGAGAACTAACTCCCAAACATAACTTCTTTCAAATTGGTTTAATTCTTCTTGCATAGCCAAGATCCAATTTTCATCAAGAAGTGCATCTTTAATATTTTTAGGCTCTATAAGAGAGACAAATGCATTCTCTGTATATTGCCTTCGTGTGGTGATACCCCTATTTAAATCACCTATGACTAACTCTTGAGGGTGAGAACTTTTGTGTTTAAATGATCTAGGAAGATTGGAGACATCACCTCCAACTTCCTCTTGATCATGTTCCGGAAGAGATGAACCTTCATCATCAACATGAACCTCATGTTCCGGAGAGTGTGATGCATTCTCTACATTTTGTGTATCAACATGAGTATGAGAAATATTTCTATTTGACTCACTAAGTTCATTCACACAAGGTGGGGGAGTACCTTCAATAGGTTCAACTCTCAAATCAATGAAGATGTTTCCGTTTGGAGGATCATCAACGATCTCTCGTTGAGGAACGACCATAGGAACATCCTCAAGAATTTCTTCTTGAGGAGTCACATCTTCATCCTCTTCACAATCCTCATTAAGTTTAGGTTCGTCACTAAGTGACTCATTAAACTTAACATGAATTGATTCTTCCACCTTTTGACTCCTTTTGTTGAAAACACGAAATGCCTTACAATTTGAGGCATAACCTAAAAAGATACCTTCATCCGCTTTGGGGTCAAGTTTGTCCAAAGTATCTTTGGTATTAAGTATAAAACACTTGCAACTAAAAACTTTGAAATACCCAATGTTGGGAACTTTTCCATTCCAAAGCTCATAGGGTGTCACATTTAGGTATGGTCTCAAATAGACACGATTGATCACATGGCAAGCGGCATTTTCTGCTTCGGCCCAAAAATACTTAGGCAAACCGAACTCATTCAACATTGCTCTACACATTTCTTGTAGAGTTCTATTCTTTCGTTCGGCCACACCATTTTGTTGAGAAGTTCTAGGTGCCGAAAGGTCATGAGAGTATCCTTTGGATACACAAAACCTTTCGAAATCACCATCGAACTCACCACCACGATCACTACGGATGGTTTTAATGGTGTCACCCACATGATTTTCTAATCGTTTACTTAGACTTATAAGCTCACTACATGCATCACTTTTCTTAGCTAGAAACATCACCCACGTATAACGAGTATAGTCATCTACTACCACGAAGGTATAATGTTTACCACCCAAGCTTTTTGTTCCAACATCCCCATACAAATCTATATGAAGCAATTGTAAGGGCTTGGAGGTGGAAATATTTGTCTTGGGTTTGAAGCTTGTTTTCACAAGCTTCGCCTTTTGACAAGTGTCACATAAGTCATGGTTTTCGAAACTCATTTTTGGAAGGCCTCGGACTTTATCATTTTCGCAAATAAATTTAAATGTTTTGAAACATACATGTCCGAGACGTCTATGCCATAGTTGCGTCAAATCATTCTTAGCAACTAGACAAGATATATTTTGAGAAACCAAATCATTGATGCTAAGTTTGTAAATATTTTTGAAACGCAAAGCCTCAAATAAGATCTTTTCTTCCTTTTTCACAACACACTTTGTTTTCAAAAACGTTACCTCATAGTTAGCATCACAAAGTTGACTGACACTTATCAAGTTAAACTTAAGACCTACAACATATAAGACATCACTAAGAGAGAAGGAATCGTTACCCACAATACCATGTCCTTTGATTTGGCCTTTGCTACCGCCAAAGTGGACAACTCCTCCGTCTTGCATAGTGAGTCTATGGAAGAGACGTTTGTCTCTCGTCATATGGTTGGAACACCCACTGTCCACGACCCATTTGACCTTCTTGTCTTCGCTTTCTCCATTGAGTGCTAGGGCCTACAAAAGAACCATATGAAGTTGGTACCCTTTTTGTTTTGGGTCCTTGAAGGTTAGTCACCTTCATCTCGCCTTTCGGCACCCACACAAGATTCTTATTATTTTTAGCTCTACATACTCTTTCTACATGACCTTTCCTATTGCAATAAAAACATGTAGGAGTATGCTTGTGAGTTGGTGCATGCTTGTGCAAATGTTTGTGCATCGGCACATGTTGTGTTTCCTTTTTAGGAACCACCTTCTTTGGAATAGAAGAAGGTTTTTGTTTCACAACATGAACCAAAGGTTGTGATGCCTTTGGTGCATTAGCCTTTTGTCAAGGCATGTGCCTTTGCTTCTTCAAGGAGGTTTTGGACTCCTTGATCACTTGTGCTAGTTCTTTCTTATTTCCCTTCTTAGATGCATACATGGCACTAGGTTTGATTTTAGCTTTCATGCTTGGCCTAGATGCATCTTTGATCTCTACCTTTTTAGCACTTACCCTTGAATCATTTTTCTTATCCTCAAGGGCTTGAGCACATGATTTCATCAAATCATGTTTCTCTTCAAGTGCAATCACATGCATAGTCAAAAATATATCATGCTCAAGTTGTAATGCAATGTGATCTTCCAACGTGTCATTATATTCGTTTAAGCATGCTCTAAACTCTTTCTTAACACGTTTATATTTTAAATCTAGGAGATTATTTTCTTGCACTAAATCATCTCGTTCATCAATAATTCTATAGTGAGATGAAATGTTGCAAACCTCCTTGTCATCGTCGATGGACATGATTGCAAAGAACTCCTTGTCAAGATCATCTTGCACCACCCCCGTGAGTGCAAGATCATCACGATCGCCATTGTCGCTCTCGGACCCGGAAAGAATGCTCTCCCAATGGGCTACTTCCGCTTGCAAGGCCTTCTTCCTTTGGTAGATGGCCTTCTTGTCTTTGAGTTGCGGCTCCTTCACCCGACAATCTTTCATGAAATGACCAAGCTTCCCACATTTGTAGCATTTGTTCTCTTGGTCCTTCACCTTGTCCTTGGAGTATTTCTCCTTGATGAATCTTTTGGCTTCATCACCATTCTTTCTCGCAAAACGTCGGAATCTTTTAACAAGAAGTCCGACTTCATCGTCCGAGTCCTCCGACTCGCATACTAGCGCCTTAGAGGAGTGGCGAATAGGATCATTCTTTTCTTGTGCATCCAAATGAATCTCATAAGTAATGAGATTCCCGTATAACTCGTCCAAGGTGATTGTTTCTAAATCCTTGGACTCCTCAATGGCCGTCACTTTTGCGTTCCATTCTCTTCCTAAACTGTTTAGGAAGCAATGGTTTAGATCCTCTTGTTCTATTTTCTTGCCAACCGCTTTGAGAAGGTTGACAAGCTTGGTGAATCTTTGGATGGACTCTTCAATCTTTTCACCTTTAGGGACAGTAAAGTTGTAGAATTGTTTTATCAACTGTCTCCTCTTGGCCTTTCTTACTTGGGATGTTCCTTCGTGGATCATCTCAAGCTTTGTCCAAGCCTTATGAGCGGATTGGACACCTTGAATCTGAGCTCTCTCATTTGAAGAAAGAGAGCTATTTAAAATAGCAAGAGCCTTGCTATTTATGGCCAACTGGAACTCCTCCTCAGGAGTAGGATCATCAATATCAATGGGAATCATAGATCCTCTTGAGACCTCAACCCATATTCTGTGCCCACAAGAACGTAAGTAGGTTTCCATATTTGACTTCCACAGTGGGTAGTTTAGAGGGTCAAACATGGGAACTTTGACATGGACATTTGAGATAGAAGGGAGTAGGGTTTCTTGCCTCCTTCTTCTGGAGGCTTCAGCACTAGGAGAACCCAAATCATCAAAAATAAAGGGATCCATACTAAAATGATCAAATCTTGTATTTGGACTCAAATAAACAAGATGAGGCTCTGATACCAATTGTTAGGTCCCTTAGAACACACTAGAAGGGGGGTTGAATAGTGTGTTCACCAAGTATGGATATTTTATGGCTATTTTTCGTTTTGAAGTGCAACCAATACTTGGGTGTGTTCTTTAGAAGGAATAAAGACTTGCAAGAAAATAAAGAACACAAGTATGTATAGAGGTTCAAGTCAAATGACTCTACTCCTCTACCTTCTTGATGTTTCACAAGAAGGATTTTGAAATGGGGATTGTTATTTCTTTTGGGGGAAACAACAATCAAGAACAAAATCCAGAAAATAGAAAAACTTGGCACCTTGCCTAGACCACAACCAAGAAGTCTAACCCTTTGAAGTTTAGCCTCCAAAGATCTTCTTTGCCCTCAAAGAAATCTTGTAGCCACACACTATCAACCAACCCTTCAAAGTCTAGAAATCTCAAACAAGAAGCACCCTTGCTCCTTGACCAACAATCTACCCAATCTCTCACAATATGATCTCACCAAGAAGAAGACTCTTCTTCTCCTTACAATAAACACTCTCAACAATAAAGTAAAATGTACAAATATTACAAGTATTTTGAGAGCTTGAGCTTGAGAGAATTTGAGAGCTTGCAAAGTAGAAAGTTAGAGAAGACAATGGAGGAAACCCTTGTTTTATCAACTTCAAAGTTTCTTCCCGTATGAAACCCTCTGCACTGACATTAATGGGTTTTGGCATCATGTGTTGGTGAGTCCTCATCATTGGAGATCTCCCTTTGGCATGTAGCAACATTCTTGGAGAGATTTCAAAATGAATGCCAAGAAAGGAAACCTGAAACCTTCAGCAGAGAGGAGCCTGTGAAAAAGACACTAAAAGGGGAGGGTACAAAGAGTCAACTGATGTTAAAAAGTGAAGTTTAAGACCTTTGTAACGTTGGTCACATGAAGCGCCTAATGTGCTAAAAGCACAGGCGTTCGAAGTGACATTGAGCGCTTGATGTGAAAATGAACAGTCGTTCGAAGTAACATCAAGCGCCTAATGTGAGCTTCTTAAGTCGTTCGAAGTTACATGAAGCGCTTAATGTGGCTCTTCATGCTTGTTCGAACTAACTCTGACTTTTTCTCATAGAAAGTACTTAGGAGTACGTGCTCAACCAGGGAAAAAGTACTTTTGGCTTGGTGGACTGCATAAAGCGCCTAAAGAGGCGTTCAAAGTGTTCGCACTTTTCAACAGGCCACATGAAGCGCCTAATCCGGCGTTCAAAGTGTCCTGGTTTTCAAACACTCACATGAAGCGCATAATCTAGGCGTTCGAAGTGTTCGCAGATCCAGACACTTCACATAAAGCGCCTAATCTAGGCGTTCGAAGTGTACTGGACTCCACCAAGAGACATTAAGCGCCTAATGTAGGCGTTCGAAGTATACTGACTTCAAACAACATACATGAAGCGCCTAATCCCTTGTTCAAAGTGCCAAAATATGCAAATCATCAAAACTTAACATATTCTAACAATAACAACAACAAAAACAACAACAACAACAACATTACCCCATTGACTTAGAGGTTCCCGCCTATGCCGAGGTATAGGGGGTCGGATGTACGCAACCATACTCATGTGTTAGAAACACATAGAGGTTGTTTCTCGATGACCCATAATGAAAATTGCGTGTCGATCAACTGCTACTTCACAATATAAGAAGCGCAACCAATTTAGTGAGTCATTTTGCTTTATTCCATCATATTCCAAAGTCAAGAAAGAGTGTGTCCTTAACTTTATTGGAAATGGAAAAGAAAAAACAAAAAGCATCATTTCCAATGTAAATCTATTTATGGATAAATAAATGTGTATTTATTTGATTGATAAAAAAATACATTTATTTATCCGTTAATAAAATCCGGCCAACGCATTCGGCGAAGAGGAGAACTTTTATTTCAACAAAGTATTAATAGTCTTACATCCACTATGTATCGATATCTACATCATGCTTGCAATATAAATCCTGTACATGATACTGTAATGTAACTTGACTGATGACATCACGCACTACTTGATGTGGAGGCGGAAGAGCTTGGACATGGTCATGTAGTACTTGGTTTCGCCAATACCAAATAGATGATATAGTAAGCCGATAGATATATCGCCATTCTAGCCTGCATGCAGGTGACTGCCATGCTGCATTAAGGTTCTCCATTACCCAGTCGGTCGCATCCCTGGAGTAATTGAATTCCGACCAAGCGTCCCAACGTACCAATAGTCTCCAAACCTGCCGAACCCAGGGACAATCTCGGATTTCATGCAGATGATCAAGTTCTGGATGCCCACATAAGCCACAGCGGCTATCAGATGAGATGCGTCTAGAATATAAGAGCCACTTACTTGGTAGCGAATTCTTACACACCCGCCATAGTAATAAGTTATAACGGGTCGGTCCCTTCATCGACCAAATCAGCTCCCATGGCGTTCGTGTCCGATTCATGTCGTTTATATCCTGCATATCATATGCACTTGAAACCGAAAATTCTCCTGAGGGGGTACCTTTCCATCGTGGGTGATCATCGCTTCCCAAGTTGGTTGAGTCCGGTGGTACCATCCCCAAACGCAGCAAAGGTACCGTGCTCTTAATGTGGCGCCAAAGTAAGGATGCGCACTGTGGTGTATGGTCACTAAACAAGTCTCCGTATCTACCTCGTAGAACCTGCACCCATAACAAATCTGGTCGTGTCATAATTTTCCATCCCAGTTTTGCCAACATAGCAAGATTCATCTCACGCAGCCTTTTTATATTCAGTCCGCCGCTTAGCTTTGGTTGACATACGGTCTGCCAATCACACCAGTGCTTTGTCCGATGATTATCATAGTCACCCCAAAGAAAACGACGACAAGCCCGTTCAATTGCTCCGAGAAGGCTAAAGGGAAGGCGGACTGTTTGCATTACATACATTGGCATAGATGATATAACACTCTGAATCAAAATAAGTCTTGAGGCCATAGACATATTTCGCCGCTGCCATCCGCCAAGTTTGGTATGTATTCTGTCGAGTATGTACGAATAGGCTTGCTTGGAGCTTCGACCATGTAAAAGAGGCAAGCCTAGATATTTGCCAAAGTCAACTGTTATTTGCAGACCCAGCTGTGTAAGAGGTGCAGGTTGGAAATGTGCAGCTACATTCCTTGAGACCAATACCTGCGATTTTCTCACACTCACAGATTGCCCCGATACACAACAAAACTGCCGTATTGTATCTTCCATGACATTGGCCTGTGATGTTGATGCTGCGCCAAATAATAATAAGTCATCTGCAAAGAATAGATGTGATATACTTGGCCCATGCCGGGATGTTCGTATAGGCGCCCACCGCTTAGAGTCAACAGCAGACTGTATTTTCTGGCTCAAAACTTCCATGCATAGTAAGAACAAATATGGGGCAAGGGGATCTCCCTGACGGATTCCCCGTTGTGGGTAAACCGGGTCTAGGCGTTCTCCATTCCATATAATAGACAGTGATGCAGATGTAATGGTGAACATTATTAAATTCGTCATTTCTTTCGAAAAGCCAATCTTAAGTAGCAAACATCGGAGAAAAGGCCAATGTACCTTGTCGTAAGCCTTTTCCAAGTCGATCTTTAGAGCCATATATCCCAGTCGGCCCTGCTTCTTTTTCATTATATGCATCAATTCACGTGCTAGAATAATGTTATCTGCTGCTTGTCTGCCGGGGATGAATGCACATTGTGTAGGGGATATTATCTTACCAATGACAGATTTGAGGCGATTGGCTATAACTTTGGTAATAATTTTTACCACCACATTCATCAGAGCTATAGGACGAAACTGTGACGGCTTTTCTGGGTTCGGCACCTTGGGGATAAGGGAGATAAGCGTGTTGTTCATACTAGCCGGAAATTGCTGCGTCTCAAAAGCTTTCAGTACAAAAGAGATGACCGACGGCCCAACAATATGCCAGTTTTTTTGGGAAAAAACTGGTGGCAGGCCGTCCGGTCCCGGGGCTTTGTATGCTCCCATATGGAATACGGCATCCTCGATCTCTACTGCTGATACTGGTCGGTTGAGCCACTTGCGATCAGCACTGTTTAAACCAGGTATTGTGATACTACCAATATCAGAAGATGTAGCAGCCGTACATAAATAGAGCTGCCTATAATGGTCATGAATAAGTGCCGCAGTAGTCTCGGGAGAAGACTGCCAGGCACCGTTTACATCCTGGAGGCTGTGCATTCTTTTTGGTTGTCGATATGCTTTCACAGTAGCATGGAATAGGCGGCTATTTCGTTCACCCTCTGAAAGCCATTGGAGGTTGCTTTTTTGCTGCCAGAAAACTTCTTCTTGGTGCAAAATAGTGTGATATTCCTCCCGCAGTTTAAAATCAAGGTTGGAGAGAAATCGTGAGGGTCTCAATGACAAAGCTCTCTGGATTCCTTCCAACCGTGCCATGCATTTCTTTCGGCGATGTACAAGACTACCAAACACCTCTCGACTCCATCTTTCTGTTTTTTTAGCGAACTCACTCACTGTACGGCCAAAATCATCCTTGAATACGCACCACGCAGATTCCACAAACGAGGGAAAGAGCTTATGTTCCATCCAACACGCTTGGAATTTAAAGTATCTACTTCCCCTCGTGCTGTGAATAGTATTCTCAGTTGCTAACAAAAGGGGGCTGTGACCAGAGCATGTTCTTGGCAAGTGCTGCAGCGATGCGGATGCGAATCGCATATTCCACTCCATATTTACCCAACACTGATCTAGACGTTGCTCAATGAGAAGGTGACCCTGTTGATTGTTAGACCATGTATATCGTGGCCCCATAAACGACATTTCTTGCAGCTGACATCCATCCATTGTGCATCGCATCCGGTCAGCCTCAGTTCCTATCACCGCTCGTCCTCCCCTTTTATCCTCCGGATGTATTACTTGGTTGAAATCTCCAAGTAATAACAATGGAATGCCCATACATATGTACATCGCTTCAACATATGTAAATAAGTTTGCTCTAATAGATGGCGTAGGTGATGCATACACCAAAGATAACACCCAAGAAACCTCCCCATCATCGAGAATGCCAACATTTAGGATTTGAGATGTATAGGATAAAACACGCAGCTGGACGCGGTTATTATCCCAAAGACACCAAAGCCCACCGGCAAAACCTCGTGCCTCTACAACAGCAATGTGTGTAAAGTTCATCCTACGCATAAGACGACTACTACGAGTACTCGGAACTCTAGTTTCACAAAGGAAAAGAATTTCTGGATTGTGGTCACGGACAAGTCGAATAATTGCTCGATGCGTTTCGGGTGAACCTGCACCCCTGCAATTCCAAGACAGGACTTTCATTATTGAGGTTGATTTGGTTGAGGAACAGGCTGACCTTCCTCCTGGTCTATCGAAGTTGTATGCACCGCATCCATTGGAACATTATCGATAGTTTCCATGGATGACACACTCATATCCCCCTTCCTGCCCATGTCTGTATGTACATCAGGAGGGTGAACCTTTGTAAGGATTCCAATGTCTGCATTTTGGTTTTGATTGCTGCCAAAAATGGGGTGAATTTGCCTATCCCAGTGGTTACAGCAGGCTGCATTAAGTTGACATTTGTAATGTCAAATAGTGGTTGCCCCGTTTTGACCGCTGGTTCCCTCCTGCTTGTCCAAGCCGTCATTGATGGGTGTCCCCGACGTTCCCTACGACCTCCATTGCTAGGTGAGTCTGTTGTTGTGACGCGTGGTGTTTGGACTCTTACCCTCGTGGCATCTTTCAACTGTATGCCTTTGCCTCGCCTCTCTCGCGTTTTCAACACTTGTTCTTTTGTTGAGACACGCATACTAGCCACTGGTCCGTCGTCCTGGATTGCACGAAGGTTTTCCTCAATAAGGGTGGTGGGATTACCCGTTATATCCTCATCCCCATCTACAGCAATTGCCGCAAACCGTGATCCTACCAAATTGTCACTCTTGTCGTAACCAGTTGTGAACTTTGGTGGAGCACTAGTTTTTCTCCGACCAGTACCAGTCGATGATGGTACTGTCGAGGCACGTCTCCGAGCTGTGTTTCGCGCTATCATCCATGGCCCAAATGGTTCCGATGGGGGGGCCTGTTGTGCGGGTTTATTCAGTGGTTCCTTGGAGGTTTCCGAACTGTCATGGCGATGCTCTGGACAATCCTCCATGCGATGTCCATATCTTCCGCATTTGAAGCATATTTGATGTAAACTTTCATATTCAACTTTCAGGTGATGTCCATTAATAACCACTGTCGATGCTAAAGGCTGCGTGAGATCGATCTCAACACACACACGTGCATACTTTCCTCGTGAGACATTCATAGTGTTATTATCAATTTTGATTGCCTTTCCCAAACTGTCACCCACACGCATAAGCACAGATTCATTAAAGAATTTCCTTTTGTTGTGTTCTTATACGACTACTTCAAAGGTTTGCAACTAATTAAAGAATCTAAATCTGGCCCTATTCAAAATATTCTTCTCTTTCATTCTTTTTCTAATTAATGAATGTAGAAGGATAAAATATAACAAATTTATTTTCTTCTTTTTTTTCCATTTTAAGATCCAAAATGGAAAAGAAAAGTCAATAGGTCGGAAGTACGTCTTAATTCGAAAACTTGAAGATAAAACTAAAAGATTAATACACCTTTTGGTTCATGCTTTAGTATACTATATCTTTTGGGATGAAAACGCTAAATATTTGCAAGTCTTTGGTGGTCCATAAGTAGCTATTGGACAATATTTATAAACCAATCATGTACATAATAATAGACATTCGGCTATGACGAATGTGCAAAGTATAGGATCCACACAAACTGTTATTCATTGGCCATCATCAAATTTGTCTATATATTCTTCTTTTAGTGCACCTACGAAATTAGATTTAGTTATAAATTTATCCGGATAAATAACCTACAAACGTAATACATTAATGATAAGTAAGTAATATAGTAAAGGATCATAAAAATAAGACGGATAATCAGTGGATTATTCAGGTTCTTTGTTCGTTTATTGAGAAGGGCATACAGATATTAAAATTTTAAATGGAAAATTGCATCCAACTACCAACCGTTGGAGTGAAACTGATCAAGGTACAAAATCACGTACCATTATGTGAAGCGGTCTGTCTTGTGTGTATTCGAAACGACTCATCTGTCGTATTTCGTTAAAGAAAATACAAGACGTCAAAATCGACGCAAAAACACACCAGCAATGTGACACAAATCGATGTCACCGGAAGTCAAATAAAACCTCAAAATAATCGTAAATAATAAATATTGTACAACAGTCTAAGCAATGGTAAATAATACAACGTCGTAAATAAAGGTGAATGACTAAGTCTCCAACAAATACATAAACTGAAAACCACGATCTCTAATCCAAACACTAGAATATCCTCGATCTAGCCAGAAACAATCAATATCTCACTCTGCGTCCTCCTCGACGTAAACTAGGCCCTACTCATGATCATCTGAAAAATGTAAGAAAGTATAGCATGAGCGACACTTCACCCAGCAAGTAACTTTACCATATTTACCATGAGATCATGCACAGAGAAGCAAGTGTAATAAAATAAATAACAGTACAGAAGAAATCATGCTTCTCATTTGCAAATGATTTTACCGTTTTACCCACAACATCCAAAAGCAAATACAATAATAAACCCAGCAAAGACACATAATATAATCCAAGCAAAGGAAGCCAAAAGGTGATGCAATTTTTCAAAATAATGCAATGCCAAGTTTTCAAAATTTCAAAACCAAAATTTCCGAATCCAATGTCCAAACTCTGTTAAACCGGTCCAAAATTTTAAATAACCAAAATCCGACATAATCGGTCCAAAGTCCAAAATCAAATGCAATGGCTATAGCGCTTTCCCTGCAAGTGACTTATATCGTAAGATTTACGGATTGGTCTCCTAATAGTCAATATGCCGCATAGACCCTGTCTTAGACTAGGTCATTAAGTCTGTGGCACCCTAATAGCAGCCAATATGTCCGTGCACCCTGTTCCAGACTAGGTAGTTACATCTGGACGCTCTGTTTGTTTGGAATCAATCCAACTTACAATATATTTTACATTATAGGGTTGAATTTCGAAATATGAATACAAATTTTCAAAAATTATTTTCCAAGTCCTAAATTTAGCCAAAATTACCAAAATGCCCAAATACCAAATAATTCAAATCAAATATTCCAAATAATTTCAAAATCACAAAAATACCAGATGTACCCTCTCAGCCGCATATATACATGCATATATATGTCCACGTCCATACATGTGCATATACATGTACACAAGTATATGTACCTCCATCGAACCACTTTTTCTCCCAATCCATTATCCAACTCACCTTCTACACCCTAAGCCCACACCACTGCCCACTGACCAGCACTTGCCCTAGCCCAGCCTCTCTCCACTCCCCCAAACCCTAATCATATTCCCTCCCTCTCTAAACACCTCGGCCAACCACTAAACTTCACATTACTCACTTTTTTACATCTACCACCTCATATAGCTAGAATGGTCCATGCCTAACGCCGTAAAATCACTCTAGAAAACCCCTCCACACGCCCTCACGCGCTGCGAGTAGCACATACACGCGCGACCACTCGCCAGCGCGTGAGCCCCACGCACCGCCGCTGGTGGCACATTCCGACTACCAAAATTCTCCTCTTCCTGTTTCCAATCCATCCCCACCCTCAAACTGCACAAAAATCCAATTTTTCTGAGTTTAATTCCCCAATTTCAATGCCAAAAACTCTAATTTATAAATCACATAAAATCATATCCATACACATATTATCTTTTTCATCAATTGTTCACATACCATACCCCATCAGCCCACATAGTCGGTGAAAACATCCATACACCCTAAGATATAATCATCATCATCATCATCATCATCATTCGTACCCAGTATCCTAACATATAAAAAATCACATAATAAATAATCGTATATCTAAAGGTACATTAACTAACTATTATGAAATGAATAACATAAATATGCATAAACTTATATAATATACATACACCAACAATGGACATTCGGCCGCTGGCTCTAACATACATATATACACATGGCACACACACCAACTTTATCCACATGGAAAATGATATATGAAAGCACTTAAATGAATGCATTATCCAAAATTGATATCGATAGTATATACATAAGTTTTACAAAATTCATTCTGAATATACCAAGGTTACTTACATCGACTTAAGTATACTATACCGTAAACTAAGTTGAGATGGGTTGAAGCCAAGAATTATTCTTTTTTCCTCATATTGTCTTCTTCGGCTGCGGAGGGAAATTTGGGGTTGTTTGTGTTGCTGGGGGGAAACGACTGAGGGAGAAGAAATTGTGAGGGTGAAAGGTGTTTGTTTTTATAGAAGGGGCAGGCTGGCTGGGGGTGAGAGGGGAGGGGATTTTGGCTAAAATTGGGGCAACAACAGTGGGCTAATTGGCGGGGTTTAATGCCCCCACTCAGCCGTTATTTTTTGCATGCACAAAAATTTTGTGTGTGTCTGGGTATATATATTATATTTTTTTTCTTAACACACGCTTATAACTGTCTACCATTCTTACAAAAAGTTTCATCTTCGAAACTAACATACCTTAGTTGAAAAGGTGTTGGTATGTCTCGTGCATCTGATCTTCAAGCTCCCATGTTAAGTCGCTCCTGGATGATCTTTATCTTATCTCGTGTCTGCTCAATCATTTCTGGTCCAGTGATAAATCGCTCACCAACTTTGTTCCAATACCTTCAGCTGAACTTTACTCACAAATTCCAATTTCTAAGAGTCTCCAACACCTCTCGCAAATGTTCAACATGTGTCTCTTGATCAGACGAATAAACTAAAATGTCGTCAATGAATACCACAACGAATCGGTCCAACTGCTCCAGGAATACTGTGTTCATCAAGTCCATGAAAGCTGCGGGTGCATTCGTAGTTTGAAGGGCATCATAAGAAACCCGTAATGCTTGTATTCAGTGATGAATGCTGTCTTGGCTACGTCTTCTAACTTGATTTTTAACTGATAATAGCCCGAACGGAGATCAATCTACGAGAATACTTTGGCTCCCTGCACACAGTTTTGTTTCATTCATGTTGATATTTGCGATACATATAACTTACAGAATTAAAATGACGTTACCTTTAACTGATTGAAGAGATCATCGATCCTCAGTAGCAGATACTTATTGTTTATCGTGATCTTGTTGAGCTCACGATAATCGATGCAGAGTCTCATGCTACCGTCCTTCTACACAAATAAAACTGGTGCTCCTCAGAGCGAAACACTGGGCCTTATGAACTTGCGGTCCAGTAACTCCTGCAACTCTGCTGGTGCCATCCTATATGGTGCTTTCGAGATCGGCTCAGCTCCCAGTATCAAATTGATCTCGAACGCCACTTTTTCGTTCGGTGGCAAACCTGGTAGCTCATAAGTAAAAACGTCTTTAAACTCACTCACCACTAGGATGTCATCGATAGATAAAGTCTCTGAATCAGCATTCAAGGCATACACCAGAAATCCTTCGTCTCCTTTCCTCAATGCCTTGTATGCTGGTGCTACGGACAGATAGATGTTGTGAGGCAGCTTCTGCAACTTCGTGTTCCCCTGATATGTAAACTCCTCCTTAGTAGGGTCCTTGAACACAACCTGCTTCTACCTGCAGTCAATCTGGGCGTAGTACATGGCCAACCAATCCATCCCCAGAATAACGTCGAAGTCAATCATCTGGATTGGTTTCAATGTAGCCTCGAACTCTCGATCCTCCATCTCCAATCTGAAATTCTTATACAACTGGTGTGAGACGATCATGTGGTCGCGAGCTGCTAGCACATGATATGGTTAGAGATAGAGTTAGAGTTTGGGTTAAGTTAGAGTTAGAGTTAGAGCTTGGGTTCGAGTTAGAGTTAGGGTTAGAGATAGGGCAGGATTAGGTTAGGCTCGAGTTAGGGTTAGATTAAATTTAGATTTGGGTTGTGGTTAAGGTGAGGGCTACAGTTTGAGTTAAGGTTAAAGATAGGGCTAAAGATAGGTTAGGATTGTGGTTTAGGGTTAGGTTAAGATAGGGTTGGGTTTAATTAGGTTAAGGTTATTGTTAGAGTCATTGCTATGTTAGAGTTAGGATTAGAGACATGTTAGTGCTATGGTTTAAGGTTAGGTTAGGTTAGGTTAGGTTAGAGTTAAGGTTAGGGTTGGGGTTATGTAAGGGCTAGGGTTTGGATCAATGTAAATTTCAATTTGATAAAATAATGTGTAGTATTATTGTTTATGTTTACACTAAAAACAATAAATAAAAATATACAGAAAACAATAAATATATTCATATATGACAACGAATTTGTTGTATACTACAAATTTCATTTGCGATACAAATCTCGTTACATATTGATACAAATTTACTTAGCAATACAACTTTGTTATAGCTGCATTCAGCACCCTAGGATGGCTTTGGCAGTGCCGTGAAAAGCTCAAGACATATTTGGCAGTGCCGTCTAAGTCTTGGTCGTGCCTCATAGTGCCATCCTAGGCTTAGATTGTTTTGCATTCCCAAAACAGCCTTTTTGCATATGAAATCCACTTATTTTCTGGATGAAACTGTGAATGACGTTCAACGATGATTCTTAGAAGCAACTGGTAGTGTCGGCTGTGTGGGTTACTTCTTTACCGAGCCCATTCTCGACGGCGGTGGATGACATTTTCTAACTAGTTCTTGTGAGAAAAGAGAGAAGCTTGATCTGTGTATTCAGTAGAAAAAACAATTTCGTCGATGCAACTATTAGAGAGGCAACCATACGACAAACTGATGGATTCCAGACATTCATATAAGCAATATGAATTTGCTTTGTACTCTGGCAAGTAGCAGACAATTTGGTCAATGGTACCCTTTGTTTGGCAAATAGAGAAAGTTAGAACAGTAATTGAAATAGTGAAACATGTGGGTTACAATTACAAAAAAAGAAAAAAGAAACATGTGGGTTACTCACCAATTCATTTGTCTTTAAGTGACACAGTTTCTGCTGAAGCTGACGCATCGGAAAGTATTTATGGAATTTCTAGAGAGAGTTGGTAATAAGAATTGTACACTTGAGTGACAATAGAGAAAAAGAATTTTTTTGTAATAGCGTGAATGTGACTCCTTTTGTAATTCTATTTGATATTAATAGAACAGTTTTCCAATTTTAACAAATGATGTTAGAGCTTGTTTAAGTTCCTAGCCAGTTTTATAATTTTCCCCTGAATTTTGATCAAAATGTTTTTTGACTACCATAAAATCATGAAAAATCCAGTCACAATTTCTCTCTGCCGCTGCCGCATGATGCACCTCCGCCATCCGGCCAGAGTCTTGTTGGAGAACACAAACAGAGCAGGTTGTGTATGTGGCACCACATCATCACTGAGTCATCACCACGTATCATCACGTCAGCAAAAGAAGTATGCTGACCCAACTGCCGCATCATTCAACAGGTCATCGGCTACGCCACCAGGTGACAGCCATGTTTATGCCACATCATTAGCAGTCCAAAATTTTGAAAATTACAAATTAGTCCATGCACTTTTGGAAAATTATGTACTGGCCTATATATTTTTAGAAGCATATTTTGACTCCGACCAAGCCTATAGTACCATTATCGGCCATATCGGATCCAATTGCGTCCTCGGCATTCTCTAGTTCTGCTATGAAAAATATGTACCATAAAATTAGGTGGTTTTCATGAAATCTTTAAGTTCGGATGTGATGATTCGGGTTACGTCCAAAAATTATTATATGTGAAAACCAAGGATGGAAAATTTATTGAATATAAAAGATTTAGTATAACTTTTAGAAAGCAAAGTCGTCAAACCTAACACAAAGACGGAAGACGTTTGGAGGAAAATGAACAGGAAGACTCTATCTCCAATTCGACAATGAATTGACTACAATATTTTTCATTATTCCCTCTGGAATCTAATGCGTACAAACTTTGGAAGAAGATCGGGAGTATGTACCAAGCCAAGACGGCCTGTAACAATACCCTACTAATGAGACGGCTAGTAAACCACAAGTTATAGAGTGTTATGTGCACAACCGAGCAAACGAGTCTCGTGAACTAGCTCGGTGCTGCTAAATGGATTCTCAAAGACAAGGAGCAAACCATATAGCTCCTGTCAACATATCTCAATCAGCATATTAGCATGCCACAACCAGAAAGGAAACAGAGCTAATCAAGGAATCAAGATATTGACGTAATAAAACAAAATAATTGTAATTGATCCTAACTTATGATGATAGGATTATGATTGATTAAGTTTCCTTATTAAGAGCCTCGGTTGTACTATTTATGCTGGTGAATACCAGCCATTGTGAATCTAGAAAACAGTTTCTTCAATATTTGTTCCTGAATTTAACATGGTATCAGAGTTAGTATTTTATCCTTACCAGTGGTGAAATACAAACGCTCATCATCTACCGAAAAACACCATTAACCGAACCTGATAGAATCCATGGCCGACCAAACTCCTCAGTCCAGTACAGCACAGGCTGAGGGGGTAACCAACCCAATGGTTGAATCACTCAACTTATCAGAAGTCCTGGAACTTTTGCAAAAATGGGCACCTAAGCCGAGCCCAGCAGAACGAACATCTAACCCGCAACTCACACTGACATATAGACTCAATGATCATAACTATTAAGTATGGGCCAGAAAGATTAGTCTCCCCATCGATGGAAGGGGAGACTCAGACACGTCACAGTCCCCCCTCCTAAGAAAGAGGATCCATTATACGAACAATGGAGACAATCTGACTCCACGGTTCTAACATGGATCTTTAAGAACATTGAGCCAGAAACAGTACTACATCGACTATCCCACATCCTAGGATCTATGGAAAGGGATAGAGGCTACATACAGCAGTGTTAAGGATCCTCTACAAATCTATGACCTGATGGTCAAAGCCAACAGCCTGCAGCAAGGAACTCAATCACTGGAGCGGATTTAGAGTCAGCTCCAGGCTGTATGGAAGGACATAGATAAACGGTTACCAAATCCGATGAACTACTCTCAGGACATGGCCATATACAACCAGGTTCAACAACAAAACAGGTTGTATCAATTTCTATGAGAAATTAGTGAAGAGTATGATGGAGAGAAGAGAAATCTATTCAGAACAGATCCTCTACCTACAATGGAGGAAGCATATGCACAGATCCGGAGGGAAGCTCATCGGTGGAGCATCATGAAAGGAGGTGGAGACACGACCACAGGACCAATTCCACAGGGGATTGGCAGTGGTCTTCTTACATAAAGGAAGAAAAGCCCCCAGTATTTACAGCAATCAAAGGGAGCGCGGTCAGCACAAGGCGGAGATGCCTCACCTAGCTCATCATCCCGCAAAAATGACGAGAAAACTCACCTCAAATGTACACACTGCAGGGGAAGCAGGCATATAGCCGAAGGTTGCTTTCAACTAATCGGGTATCTGGATTGGTGGCCTAACACCAGAAAAAAAGGCAAGAGAGGTGGCATCGCAGGGTCAGCCACGGGCAGCCATGCGGCCACCAGCGATGGAATTGACGGGATAGGCTTCGCAGGAGTCACCAGAGTGTCCTCAGCAGGAAACCTAGAAGAAGAAAGAGGGACGATTGCAGCGCATTCGAAGGGGCAAGAGGAAAGAAGGTTGTGGAAAGATCCAGAACCACAGAAGCGGGGACATGCAGGTAAAGGGCTTGTGATACAATTACCTCCAAGCCCTCACCCTTTAAATAAAGAAAAGGCCTTTGATTTTTTAAACCTGGATAAACAGTCTACCTAGATATTTGATTGTGGTGCTACCGACACCATGTCTTATGACATTCGTTATTTTTCCTCTTACACCCAACCTATAAAAAGTTATATCCAAACCGCTAACGGGGGAATTTTCCCTGTTAAAGGTACGGGGAGTATCCATATTTCACCAACCCTGAAACTTAAAAATTGTCTTTACATAGCTTCACTGTCCCATAAATCGTTATCTATAAGTCATCTCACTAAAGAACTACATTGTACTGTACTGATGTACCCGACTTTTTGCCTTTTACAGGTATTCGGACGGGGAAGGTAATTAGGCGTGGTTCTGAACGAGGTAGACTATACTGTGTTAATGAGGTGGGCCAACAAGGTACGGCAGCGGTCTCCCATGGGACCGTTGAAAGGGAAGCTTGGCTATGACACCGCCGCCTGGGTCATCCCTCCTTAGGGTATTTGCAGCGATTATTTCCTCATATATTCAATAAATTGTCTCATTTACATTGTCAGACTTGCATTTTATGAAAGAGTCATAAACACCCATATCCCCAAAATAGCACACAAACAAAGAAATATTTTTCACTTATCCACTCAGATGTGTGGGGTCCATCCCCAACACCAAGCCCAAACGGTGTTTCTTATTTCTTACTATTTGTTGATGATTGCACTCGTATGACGTGCATTTACTTTCTTAAACATAAATCTGATATTTTCAATAGATTTTTTACCTTCTATCATATGATTGCTACCCAATACCAAAAAAGAATCCTGTTTCTACACACCGACAATGGGACTGAATATGTCAATAAATCGTTTCAAGATTTCTTCCAAACACATGGCCTCATCCACCAAACCACATGTCCATACACTCCACAACAAAATAGAGTGGTTGAAAGAAAAAATCAAATTCTCCTCGAAGTCACTCGGTCACTAATGATGGAGTCCAAAGTTCCTATCTATTTCTGTCCTGAAGCCATCTCTACAGCAAATTATCTCATTAACAAATTACCAACAAAAATCCTTCAATATCAGACTCCGTTAGATGCTCTGGCTCAATATCATACTGTACTTCTTCATCTGTCACTTCCTACTCGAGTTTTTGGATATACTGTCTACGTTCACATACCCAAATCTTAACGCACGAAATTTGATCCTTGTGCCATCCGGTGTGTGTTTGTGGGCTACAAAATCAATAAAAAGGATTACCGATGCTTTGATCCACACTCGCCGTCTCAAAACCACCATGGATTGTGATTTTCTTGAGTTCGAATATTTTTTCCACAACCCGTCTCAAGGCCAGAAGATGAAACCTCAGGAGAATGACACACTATGTTGGTTACATACACCATTGTTACCAGAGACTGTCCCGCAGGGAGAGTAGGCCAAACTACCGGACCAGTCTCTCACAACAGGGATAGTCCACTAACTTTGGATAATGGTCTGATATCTTCCCCATCTGAATGTTCTCCCGAGGTAAGTAAGTCAGTTTCATCAGTACCTTCCATTTCAGTTGAGTCCTTTGACCAGTTCCCAGTCAAGCCCCAACCTATAGGTACCAGACATACTCTTCCACCACAGAGAAATCGTGGAGTTCCACTGGCTAGATATGAGCCAGAATATACCCCGAAAAACTACAGATATCCGGTGACTACATTAGTGAAAGGACTTTCTGAAACCACTCTAGCATTCCATACATCCCTTTACACAACTCATATTCCCCGAACAGTGGAAGAGGCGCAGTCTCATTCAGAATGGAGAAAAGCAATAGTAGACGAGATGAATGCACTGAATAAACAGAATGTCCGAGAAGTGTTTTATCAGCCCTCATAAGAAGCCAGTAGGATGCAGATGGATCTTTACACTCAAATATCATGCACACGGAACTATTGAAAGACATAAAGCATGACTGGTTGCAAAAGGATACACACAAACCTACAGAATTGATTATTCAGAGACCTTCTCACTCGTAGCCAAGATAGACATGATCTGAGTGCTTTTCTCGGTAGCAGCAAATCTTCAGTGGCCATTGTATCAGATGGATGTAAAAAATGTGTTTCTTCATGGAGGTTTGAAGGAAGAAGTATACATGGACCCTCCTTCCGGATTTACAGGTGAATTTAGAGATGGAGAAGTATGCAGACCTCGGAAGGCACTCTACGGGTTGAAAGAGTCACCCAGAGCTTGGTTTGGAAGGTTTACTCTGGCTATGAAAAAGTACGGGTATCACCAGAGCAATTCAGACCACACGCTGTTCTTAAAACGGAAGAAGAATCTTATCACTTGTCTAGTTATATATGTAGATGATATGATCATCACCGGAAATGACTGTGAAGAAATCACAAATCTTAAAAGGTACTGGTTCAGCGAATTTGAAATGAAGGACTTGGGATTGCTACGATACTTCTTAGAGATTGAAGTACTCCGGTCTAAGAGAGGGATATTTATATCATAAAGAAAGTATGTGCTCAATCTTTTGGAAGAGGAAGGGTTGGTAGATTGTAAGCCCGCTGATACACCAATTATGACAAACCACGGGCTTAAAATAACAGAAGAAGGAAACCAAGTAGATAAGGGCCAGTATCAACGTTTGGTCGGAAAAATAATATACATATCATATACGAGGCCAGATATAGCATATGTTATTGGTGTTCTCAGTCAGTTCATGCATCAACAGCAAAAAACCACATATGGAGGCAGCAGTGCGAGTTGATTGATACTTAAAAGGGTCCACAGGAAAAGGTATATTGTTCAAACGACATGGAAATTTGGAGATACATGCCTACACAAACGCAGACTGGGCAGGAAATCCAAATGATCGGAGATCAACATCAGGCTACTTTGCTTTGGTCAGAGGCAACCTAGTCTCGTGGAAAAGCAAGAAGCAAAAGGTGGTAGCTTTATCAAGTGCCAAAGCTGAATTTCGGGGAATAGCTCTAGGGCTTGCTGAGGTAATATGGCTTAAAAAGGTACTACCAGAGTTGGGATATCCTCCTGAAAGAACACCCAGTATTCTTTGTGACAATAAAGCTGCTATAAGGATCTCAGAAAACCCAGTACCATACGACCGAACTAAACATGTTGAAGTGGATAGGCACTTCTTAAAAGAGAAGATTGATGATGAGATTGTCTTCAGAAGAACAACTGACATATATACTTACAAAGGGAGAACAAGCAGGACGATTTCAGAAAATCTTAAGCAAGTTAAGCACCGAGGACCCGCTGACTTAACTTGAGGGGGAGTGTCAGCATATCTCAATCAATATATTAGCATGCCACAACCAGAAAGGAAACAGAGCTAATCAAGGAATGAAGATATTGATGTAATAAAACAAAATAATTGTAATTGATCCTACACTTATGATGATAGGATTATGATTGATTAAGTTTCGTTATTAAGAGTCTCGCTTGTACTGTTTATGATGATGAATACCAGCCATTGTGAATCAAGAAAACAGTTTCTTCAATATTTGTTCCTTAATTTAACAGCTCCTAAAATATATAAGAATTTGGAGATACTAGTTGTCACTCTTAGTAATTCTGCCTCTGGTGGCAAAGTGACTATGTAAATGGTCAAATATGTCCTAACGAATGAGAAAGCCAGAAGGCAAGATGCGAGACTGCCAGGCTGATCAGGCTGGCCTGTCCGTTGATACCCTACACTTCCTTCTCAAGAAAAGAACAAAGGCCTTACAAAAATCAATGTCCAATAGGTTACATTGTCATCATAAAGGATGCCGGAAGTTTCTTAAAAATTACGAATCAAATTCCGGCACAATGGATGGAAAGTGTCACGTGGGGTTCACTGCCTCTTTCCACTACATTGTAATATATCAGTATTACACCAAGTAATTCGCAAATACATTTACTTTTAGTCGTTGACATAATTCATAAAAATCAATAGTTTTCATGAGTAAAGATACTTGAAATATTATTGGATTCGACAACGGATGACTTGGGGTTTCTTTGCTCACATTATTGAACATCCATTCGTTGGCTTTAGTTCTGGCCTCACTTTCCCCATGTTCTCATTGCCTTTCTTGGGATCATATGCCATTCCCGGCGTCTTTTGCACATCCATCTCTATGTCCGCAATATCTCTTCCTGCAACCCACAAAGGTGAAATAAACGAGAGAAGGACATAAACAACAACAACATAACCCCATTGCCTTAGAGGCTCCAGCCTATGACAGTGTATGAGGGATCGAATGTATGCAACCATATTCATGTGTTAGAAACACAGAGGTTGTCTTCCGATGATCCATAATGATGCGTCAAGTTGTGTCGATCAACTGATACTTCACAATATAAGAAGTGCAGCTAATTTAGTGAGTTATTTTGCTTTATTCCATCATATTTCAAAGTGAAAGAAGAATGTGTCTTTGACTCTATTAGAAATGGAAACAAGAGAGGACAGACAGCGCAATAAAATACAGAGACAGGCTTCATACTGCCAAACGTTTTGATGGTCTCCTTTTCACGCATGGTAATGTTATGCACTTGCATCTCCAATATCTACAGAATGAAAAAACACGATCAACCTCTTCATTGAACAACTGGAGAAAGCATTGTACTAGCACAATAAAAGAAAAAGAAAGAGAAAGCACAAAGAACAAGGACAAAATTTAAATGTGGAAATGCATGAAACTCCAATACATATTAGTGAAAATCATAGTTCAAACTGAAACTAATATTACTTCTTGCAGTGCTAATCTAATGGCCTTGAAGATCAGAGAAACTCACCTCCATGTTGACGTTTCGAATTGGAGGAGAGAAACCACGATGAAGCTTTGTTTTGTGCCTATGGGTTGAGTGAAAGAAACAGCCAGTTTATGCTAATCAGAAATGACATGTATGATAGAAAACAAAAGACAAAAAGGAGCATTTCCAATCTAAATCCGGCCAACACATTTCCTTTGTTGTGTTCTTATACGACTCGTTCAAAGGTTTGCAACTAAAGAATCAAAATCCGGCCATATTCGAAATATTCTTCTCTCTCTCCTTTTTTGGTTTATGCTTTATTATACTATATCTTTTTGGGATGAAAACGTTAAATACTTGGCAAGCCTTATGGTGGTTCATAAATAACTATTAGCCAGTTACAAACAAATGATGTACGGAATAATAGACATTTGGCTATGACGATTGTGCAAAGTATAAGGTCCGCACAAATGATTTAGTTTTTTATTGGTTGATGAGTAAGTAACAAAATTTATTCGTTGGCCATCATCAAATTTGTCTATGTATTCTTCTTTTAGTGAAGCTATTAACTTAGATTTAGTTATAAATTTATCCAGATAAATAACCTACAAACGTAATATATTAATGATACGTAAGTAGTATAGTAAAGGATCATAAAAATAAGACGGATAAACAGTTGATTATTCAGGGTCTTTGTTCGTTTATTGAGAAGGGCATACGGAGATTAAAATTTTAAATGGAAAATTGCATCCAACTACGAATCGTTGGAGCAAAATCAACAACTCACCACTTAATCACACATGCAGGAACTTGATCAATTGATTCAACAAACAATCAATCGAACAACATGAATTGAAACCAGAGGAAAAAAGAAGATCAAAAAGGAACAAGAGAAATTGATTTATTTCAATTATGAAAAGTACAACCAAAAAGCCATTTCAAATGAAAAGTACGATCAAAAAGCCACGTCTGGAATCAAGTCGCAGAGCTACCTTATACTCATTTGGTACAAGGAGGGAAAAGGAGAAGATAGCAAAATTACAAGAATATTCCTTAACTAATGCTACAGTTTTATTTATGTTGGGAAAATCGGGTATTTTTCTCACTACGACAACACAACTAGTGAAATGCACCAGTTCAGAACTAATGAACTGGACAGAACACTAACAAAACTACCCGACAAATAATATTGAATACTATACTACAATAGGAAAGAAAGCAGTAAAACAACAATAAAGAGAACAGAACAATAAAAGAGATAAACAGAGAAACACACCCGAAAACTTTGCCAATGGAGTTCAGCCAAGATAGCTTGATCTCCGAACACTTGCTGAATTGCTTGCTTCTATTTATATGTAGAAGAAGATACAAGTTTTGGGATGATTTACATAAGAAGAGGAGGGGTTTATTTATAAGTCTAAAATCCCCTATTCATTTCCTTACCACCGATGTGGTACTTCTGAAATAAGCCAACCATTCAACAAATCTCCACCTTTGGCTTAATTTCAAATCCTACCATATACAAAACTTATCAACAAAAAAATAGTCTTCGTGGTACTTCCAAGTATCTACTCAAATGTGCAAGATATTAACCAAGTATAAACAATGTTCAAACTTGGTCTTTGTAACAACCTTGGTCAACATATCTGCAGGATTCTCCGTAGTATGAATCTTCTGGAGAAGTATCTTCTCTTCTTCGAGAATTTCCCGCACAAAATGATAGCGAACATCAATATGCTTCGTCCGTGCAAGAAAGACTTGATTCTTTGCTAAATGAATAGCACTCTGACTGTCAGAATATACTTTAAGTTGTTTCTGACCAACTCCCAAGTCTTTAAGCAACCCAAAAAGCCAAATTGCTTCCTTTACAGCCTCTGTAATCGCCATATACTCTGTCTCTGTTGTAGACAAAGCCACCGTTGACTGTAAAGTAGACTTCCAACTAACTGGTGCTTTTGCTAAAGTGAACAAATAGCCAGTTGTAGATCGTCGCTTATCCAAATCTCCTGCATAATCAGAATCACAATATCCAATTACGCCTTGACCAAGTGATTTATCTTGCTCAAATATCAATCCAACATCTACGGTATTTTGGAGATACCGTAGAATCCATTTCACAGCTTGCCAATGACCCTTTCCTGGATCATGCATGTATCTACTAACAACACTAACAGACTATGAAATATCTGGTCTCGTACACACCATCGCATGCATCAAACTTCCAACTGCATTCGCATATGGGACTTTCGCCATGTATTCTCGTTCTTCATCAGTTGTTGGAGACAAACAGTTACTCAATTTCAAATGAGGAGCAAGTGGGGTACTTACAAGTTTTGTATCTTCGTGCATACCAAACCGTTGTAGTACCTTCTGCAAATACTGCTTCTGTGGCAGCCAAAGTTTACCCCTCTCTCTGTCTCTGCTTATCTCCATGCCGAGAATCTTCTTGGCTTCCCCCAAATCCTTCATCTCAAACTCTTTACTCAACTAAGCCTTCAACTTGTCAATATCTGCTTGGCTCTCTGCTGCTATCAGCATGTCATCAACATATAAGAGTAAGTAGATGTAGGAACCATCTTGAAGTCTGCGTAAATACACACAATGGTCGTATTTGCTCCTCTTGTATGACTGACCCTTCATAAACTTGTCAAATCGTTTGTACCACTGTCTCGGAGATTGTTTTAGTCCGTACAACGATTTGCTAAGTTTACAAACCCAATTTTCTTTACCAGCAACCTTGTATCCTTCTGGCTGAGTCATGTAGATTTCCTCCTCCAAATCACCGTGTAGGAACGCGGTTTTCACATCAAGTTGAGCTAGCTCCAAATTCAACTATGCTACCAAGGCCAACAAAATCCTAATGGAGGAATGTTTAACAACTGGAGAAAATACTTCATTGTAATCGATTCCCTCCCTCTGAGCAAAGCCTTTAGCCACCAACCTTGCCTTGTAGCGAACATCTTCCTTATGAGGAAATCCTTCTTTCTTTGCAAATACCCATTTGCATCCAATTGCCTTCTTATCTTCTGGTAGTTGTGCCAGCTTCCACGTATTGTTCTTCTTAAGAGATTGCATCTCTTCTTCCATTGCACCTGCACAGCTTCCCTTTTCTGGACTTAGAATAGCTTCTGTGTAGGTGGATGGAATGTCATCAACAACTGGAAGTGCATAGGCTACCATATCAGCGAAACGAGTAGGCTTTTGAATTTCTCGTCTTTGCCTTCTAACTGCAATTGGCGCCGATTGCTGTTGAGGTTCTTGGGTAGAAACCTCTTCATCATCTGACTCTTCTTCTGCCATAGGAGAGTCACTGGTGGTGCTTCGTGCTGGAATCACCACTGTTTGCTCAAACTCCACCTGCTTCGGAGTACAATCCACCTGCTGCAGAGTACTATCAGCTCCTTGATTTACCTTGTTCAACATGGCAGATTCATCAAAGGTAACATCTCTGCTGATAATCGTCTTCTTTGCCTCCATACACCATAAACGGTATCCCTTCACTCTAGGATTGAAGCCCATGAAAAGAGCTTTCTTTGCCCGTGGATCCAACTTTGATTCAATCACATGATAATATGCAATAGAACCAAAAACATGCAAAGAATCATAATCAGTTGTAGGTTTTCCAGACCATACCTCCAACGGAATTTTGCCATCCATAGCAGATGATGGCAACCGATTGACGATATGTTGAGCGTACGTCACAGCCTCAGCCCAAAATTTTCTGTCTAACCCAGCATTAGACAGCATACAACGAACTTTCTCCACAACTGTCTTGTTCATACGCTCTGACACGCCATTCTGCTGTGGTGTCTTTCTAACAGTGAAGTGTCGAACTATGCCACAGTCTTGGCATACCTTCAGGAATGGATCATTCTTGTATTCTCCTCCATTATCTGTTCGGAGAACCTTAATCTTCCTTCCTGTTTGGTTTTCAACTTGTGCTTTCCACTTAAGGAAAATGTCAAGCACATCATCTTTAGTCTTCATTGTATACACCCAAACTTTTCTTGAGAAATCATCAACAAAGGTGACAAAATAATGCCTACCTCCAATGGATGGAGTCTTGGCAGGTCCCCACACATCTGAATGCACATAATCCAGAATACCCTTGGTATTATGAATCGCAGTGCTAAATTTCACTCTTCGTTGTTTTCCAAGAACACAATGCTCACAAAATTCAAGTTTGCAAGTCTTAGTACCTTTCAAGAGTCCATGCTTGGCAAGCATTTGCAAGGACTTTTCTCCAGCATGTCCCAACCTCATATGCCACAGCTTTGTTGCCTCAGCATCCTTCTTTGTGCTAGAAGTTGCTGCCGCTACTGCCCCCACCACTGTATTACCTTGGTAGTAATACAGATTGTTTTTCCTCGTACCTTTCAACATCACCAGTGCTCCTGAAGTTGCTTTAAGAACTCCATCTCACATCGTCACAACTAGGCCTTTAGATTATAAGGCCCCCAAAGACAAGAGATTCTTCTTCAACTTTGGCACGTACCGCACATCTCGTAAAATTCTGGTGGATCAATCATGATTTCGCAGCTTGATTGATCCTATCCCAGTTGTTTTACATGGATTATCATTACCCATGTAAACAACCCCACCAACAAGTTCCTGGAATTCAAAGAAAAATTCTCGAATAGGACACATATGATAGGTACAACCTGAATCCAATATCCACTCATCTGGATGTAATGATGCTGAAGGTGAGACAGTCAAAGAGATATCTGATTCCGCATCACTTTTGCATTCTGCAACATTTGCATCTTGCGGAGTCTTCCCTTTCTTTCAGCTTTGGACAGTCTTTCTTCCAGTGCCCTTTCTCACGACAGAAAGCACACTCGTCTTTGGCAACGGCTCGGCCTTTGGACTTAGACCTTTCTCTTCTTCCTTTTGTCTGGCTTTGCTGACGACCTCTTGCCACCAATGCTTCTTCTGATGTCATTGATTTGTTTTTCATCTTATCCTGCTTTCCCAATTCATGACTATACAAAGCAGAACAAACAGCATCTAACGACACATTTTCTTTCTCATAAAGTAATGTAGTTTCCAAATGTTCAAATTCATCGGGAAGAGACGATAACAACATCAAATCCAGATCCTCATCCTCAAATTTCACATCTAAATTCAGCAGGTCTGCTACTAATTGATTAAACATAGTGATGTGTTCATTCATAGTAGTACCTAATAGGTAGTCAAATAGGAACAGTCTTTTCTTCATGAGTAGCTTGTTCTGACCACTCTTTTTCAGAAACTTGTCCTCCAACGCCTTCCACAGTTTGTGTGCAGAAGTTTCACTCTTGAAGGCATACTTCTGCTCTCTGGACAGGCATGATCGAATAGTTCCGCATGCCAACCGATTGATGATACTCCAGCCTTTATCCTCTATCTCTTCTGGTTTCTTTCCTTCAATGGCAATATTAAGACCCTGTTGGAAAAGAGAGTCCAAGACCTCCCCTTGCCACATACCGAAATGGCCAGTACCATCAAATATTTCTACCGCCAATTTCAAACCGGACACCGGAAACCTCGACCATGATGACGAGGAGCCCGATACCCCCGATGGAATATTTGAGATCACACCCTTCGCTTCTTGATCTTTAGTTGCCATTACAGACTCAATATATAGTATTCAATATTACAACAAATTTCAAACAGCCCAAGGGCGAACCTTCTGCTCTGATACCACTTGTTGGGAAAATCGAGTATTTTTCCCACTATGACAACACAACTAGTGAAATGCACCAGTTCAGAACTAATGAACTGGACAGAACACTAACAAAACTACCCGACAAATAATATTGTATACTATAGTACAATAGGAAAGAAAGCAGTAAAACAACAATAAAGAGAACAGAACAATAAAAGAGATAAAGAGAGAAACACACCCAAAAACTTTGCCAATAGAGTTCAGCCAAGATAGCTTGACCTCCGAACACTTGCTAAATTGCTTGCTTCTATTTATATGTAGAAGAAGATACAAGTTTTGAGATAATTTACATAAGAAGAGGAGGGGTTTATTTATAAGTCTAAAATCCCCTATTCATTTCCTTACCACCGATGTGGTACTTCTGAAATAAGCCACCCATTCAACAATTTACAGAGGGGCAAAATCGTCATTTCATTTGATTATTCAAACTGCCCGCCAACAACCTGCATGTCTTCTTCTTGCTTCAACCAACTCTCTCTTGATTTTTTTTGAAAGCGGAATGATATTCATTCATTTAGCATGTCTGCAAATGCAGTGGATAGTACAATAGGAGGGGGATGAGGTCCCCATACGATATGCTTAGCATATTGTAATCCTATCTTTGCCAAGTGGTGAGCCGGCATATTGCCGTCATTTTTTGTAAAAGCTACTTCACAATCTGTAGATGAATCTATCATATGCTTGCAATCATTTATCAAAGACCAAAGTGGATGCATTGTGTCTCTTCCTCCTCTGAGCAAGTCGATAGTCGTCAAACTGTCGGACCATATCGTTACTTGGCTTAATCCGCGAGTGTGCATGAATTTTAACCTATAGTATATTGCTTCCAGTTCTTCTTGGATAACGTCTATGTCATTTTCAAAGCGGTATGTTTCTGACCATGCAATATTAACGTCTGTTAATCGCATTATAAGACCCATTGCTCGACTTCCATCTTTTCCGAAGGATGCATCTACATTGATTGCGATTTCCATCCCAGTCGGTGGTTTCCAATGTCCTTGTTGTGCAGTGTTTTGGCGTAAAGATTTATCAGTATGAATGTCCTGACGTTGGAGTGTTTGCAGTAGACTCTTAGCTGAGCTCCAAACTGTCTCCGCATTTGGGTTTTTTCTGGTCGTCGAATACAATTGCACATCTCTCTTTCCATAACCACCAAAGCAATATTGATAGATGCATTTGGGTATCTTCCTCACAGTTGGCGTTAGTCCACTGTATAATGTCGACGAGAGAATTTTGTAAAGTTTCTTGGGGTAGAACAAACTGCTTCCAAATACTTTTGGTCCATCGGCATTCAAAAAGGCAGTGGTGTATAGTTTCTTCTCTGCTACCACAGATTTGGCATGTTGGAGAAATATTCGGTAATCCATATGCCAAATTTGCTTTCACAGCTAAAGAGTTGTGTAGTGCGCGCCATAGAAACTGTTTGATCTTTGGTAAAACATTTTGCTTCCATAGTTTCTTCCAGAGAGATTTTACAGTTGAGGTGTTTGAAGATCCCTCCGCTCCTTGTATCTGATCCTGCTCTTGCATAAAAGTTTTGTAATCCGATTTAACTGTGTATTCTCCATTTGATGTGTAATGTCAGATAAATCTATTTATACCTCCAGCCGCTGATAAGTGAATCTTCTTAATGGCTTCGACTTCATGTGGGAGAAACAGGGTTTCTAAGCCTGTTTCATTCCAATTCATGGATTGCGCATCAATCAGATCAGAGACGTGACCTTCTTGTAGCCGGTATCGAAATGCAGGGTATATTTTGAAAGTCCCTGTTTTCGGGATCCATGGGTCTTCCCAAATTTTTGTATTGTTGCCATCACCAATTCTTGCAATCAAATGCAGTTGTAATACATGTCTGCCTTCAAGTATACTTCGCCACAAGAATGATGAACGAGCCCCTAATTTGGCTGTGAGGAATTCGCCAGTGTAGAAGTATTTGCGTTTGAGAACTCTTGAAACTAGTGAACCTGGACTTTGCAATATACGCCATCATTGCTTCGCTAGCAATGACAGGCTGAAAGCTCTTAGGTCTCTGAATCCAAGTCCTCCATCTTGTTTTGTGAGATTGAGGAAATTCCATGACTTCCAATAAATTGTCTTACCTTTGCCTTTGCTATTCCACCAGAAATCCCTTAAGAGAGATGTGATTTTGTTGCAAACCGAAGTAGGAAGAAGGAAACACTGCATGGCGTATGTTGGTATGGCTTGTAATACCGATTTTATAAGAATTCCTTCCCTGCTGAGGCTAAAATTTTTTCTTTCCAGCCTAAGATTTTTTTATGAATTCGACTCTCCAGGAATTTGAATATTTGGTTTTTGGATCTTCCAATCATAAAAGGTAAGCCAAGATATTTTACATCTCCTGCACCAATTTGTACCCCAAGCATCTCACAAACTTCTTGGCGTCTATTAAGTGCCACGTCCTTAGAAAAGTAGGCATTGGATTTGCTTAGATTAATCAATTGTCCAGACATTTGACAATAGAGCTCACGGACATTTTTAACACAAGTTGTTTCCACATCATTTGCTTTAAAGAAAATGAGAGAATCATCCGCGAATAGTAGGTGGGTCACCATTGGACCATGATGTCCAAATTTCATTCCAGTCCAACTGGTATTTTTTGCTCTCTGGATTAAACTTGATAGGCCCTCAACGCAAATAGTAAACAGGAACGGGGATAGAGGATCGCCTTGTCGGATTTCCCTTGTTGGCTTAAATTTTTGTGTCGTCGAACCATTTACGATCACGGAGAGTTTTGTGGTGGATATACATAGCATGACCAGTTTAGTGAAATGAGGAGGAAATTCCGTACGTTGCATGACATTGTAAAGATAATGCCATTCCACTCGATCAAATGCCTTGGATAAATCCAGCTTTAATCCAACATAGCCTTTGCCCGAATTGTGTCTAGCCATCATGTTATGAAATGCCTCATATGAGATAATTGCATTATCCGTAATGAGCCTCTCTGGTATAAACGCGCTTTGTGCTTCATCAATTATTGATCCTAGAACCTGTTTAAGCCTATTTGCAAGCACTTTTGAGATAAGTTTATAAACGGTATTACATAAACCAATAGGACGAAAATCTGAAACCTTCGCAGCATGTTTTACTTTCGGTACAAGGCATATATTTGTATCATTGATGGCATCAATACTAGTTGCATAATTTAGAAAAGAAAAAGCTAGTCGAGTGATGTCATTAGCAACCACATTCCAGCCGTAATGAATAAAAGAAGCATGCATTCCATCCGGTCTTGGTGCTTTGGTTCCTGACATTTGTTTTGCAGCTTGGGTAATTTCCGCAGATGTAAATGGCTTTGACAAACACACTTTGCTTTCCGATCTAAGTTTTGAGAACAGTGCATCAATAGGAACTGGGTGCAGATTTTGTTCAGCAGAGAATATGTTAAGGAAGTGATTTCTTATTAGTGTGCAAATTTCTTCATGCTTCTCCACAATCTCACCTTCTGAGCTTTCTAGTCTTTTGGTTTCATTTTGAGTCTTGCGACTGTTGGCTTTATGGTGAAAATATTTGGTATTTTTATCTCTTTCTTGTAGCCATTCCACCCGAGATCTTTGCCTCCAATATGCTTCATGTAGTTCCTCTAAATATTGGAGTTTCATTTGCATATGTTGGAAGTCACTTACGTTGAACGATGTGGCCGAACTTGCGCCATCAATTTTGTTCTTGAGCTTTTTGATTTGTTTGCTGATGTTGCCAAATTTTTTCCTGCTCCATGCCTTCAAGTGGGTTCTCATATTTGAAATGGATTTTGGCAGATCTTGGGTTGAGCGAGGTGGAATCCATGTTTGGGCCATTATGTCGTAACAGTCCTTATCCTTCAACCATTAAGGTTCAAATCTATCTATATTTTTACTATGGTTAGCATGAGTTCGAAATGCTTCAAGCCGAAGGTGTAGAGCCATGTGGTCTGAATGTGTAGCTAGAACATGTTCCATTCTACAGTTTGGAAATAATTCAAGCCATGCTTGATTTGCCACCATACGATCCAATCTTTTTTCAATTAGATTCCTTTGCTGTTTGTTGCACCATGTGTATGGGTAACCAGTGAAGCCTATGTCTGTAAGTTTGCAATCTCTTAGACAACTTCGGAAAGCCTCCATATGAGAAGTGTTTGACGTTAAGCCACCCCGTTTTTTATTGGAGAAAAGGGTTTCATTCAGATCACCTCCACATATCCAAGGATCCGTATGTAATTTGCTTAGTCTGTGCATCATATTCCATGTATGTATTTTTTGGTCATCATACAGACTTCCATAGACTCTAGTGAATCTCCATCATAAGCCTGCACTCGATGTCACCATGCAATCTATGTGATGAGAGGAGTAAGAGCGTATGGTTATTTGCAAAGAATCATCCCACATTAAAGCAAGTCCTCCTGCCAATCCAATTCTATCAACGAAAAAACCACCTTTGAAGTTGTATTTTGATCGAATCATTTCTAATTTCCAATTTACAGACTTGGTTTCACAGAGGAAAACCAAGTTGGGTCGGGTAGCTCGTAAGAGGCTACCTAGAGATGAGACTGCACGAGGCTGACCCATGCCTCGGCAGTTCCAACATAAGGTGTTAATTGCTCTTGGCCGGATAAGTGATCAAGCTCAGTTTCTCTTTCTTCCTGCCTGCGTTTTCAAATTCTTCAGCATCCTTCCGTTTCTCTCAGCTGTTTCTGGTATGAATATTAGTGATATCTTTCAAGGTTTGTTGTTGTGGCAGTTTACTCATTTTCCTTTTCCAGCCTTTCAATTGATTGCATGGAATAACATTCGTCATGGGATTTTCTTTATCTTCAGATATGCCATGCAAATACTCATCTAAACCATTATTTCCAAGTGGGATAGGGATTTCCATCAATGCATCAGGATTTGATTCCTCAAATTTTGCATGCTCATAATTTGCAGAATAGTTATTCGCATTTATGGCAGTTACAGTTTCCGTAAATTTAGCATCAATTTGCTCCGAGTTTCTGGCAGCGGTAACTGCACCATTATTGCAACCTTTCTCCTCCACTATCAGTCCGTGAATTAGTAACGTCGGCGCTTGTAACTCCCGTTCCGGTGAAACTTCTTCTAGCAAGACTGATCTCCTCTCCATTTTTAGCCACTTATCATAAGGTAGAGTTTTAGTATTGTCATGTGGTATCTCTTTTTGAAGAGTTGGTCAGTTGAAGATAGTGTGATCAAGATGTCCACATTAGAAGCACATGTGGGGAAGTTTCTCATATTGTACTATTCCGGTGTGGATATCACTATCAATTTCAACAGACGCAACGCGTATAAATCGTCGAAGGGGCTGATCTGTGTCCAATAGAATTCGGAATCTGAAGAATTTCATCCCATTTGACATTTATTCATGTAGTTGAATGGCTGATACAGAAGAGAACTCATGACCTAGTTTCCGAGCAACTTTAGTAGTAACCATTTCTCGAGGGAATCCACTAATGGCTACCCAGTAATGGGACCATTTAAAATAATCATCATCATTCATCCAACCTTGTTTCCATGGTTTGATGATAAGTAAGACATCATCAAAACACCATGGACCTCCGTCGATGATTCTTTGAACGTCTACTTCTGTATTGAGTATAAATTGAAATATGTTTTTCTTGATCTTCACAATTTTCAACTCATCAAGTTTCCATGATTTGCAGATTGCAAGTTTCGTACCTTTTATGACCATTTCCTTTTTGGACATAAATTTACCAACCAGACTGCGCTTTGCTTCTTCCGCTCCCGTCACAACATCATCACGATCAACTAGTAAGATCTTTCGTTCATCGGCTGTGATGGTTAGTGAACAGAGTAGGCGGTTAATTTCCTCATTCTCCATTATCAGAGAAGAGGGGAGAAAGTGCTCCAAGGTGGAGAGAGAAAGTCCAAGGGTGGAGAGAAACACCTCAATTTAGCAAGGAGACTCTCTCTTGATTGATCCCTGTAGACACTTCTATTTCAATCTCAGCCATTCACAGTTACAAATCTCAGCCATTGATTATGATCCTCGTCTTTTCACCTTTCTCTCAACTGCTTCAATTCTTCAACAGTCATTAAAGTTCCACATTTGTGTTTCTTGATTGATGTTGCACTTCTTACACCTCTGCAGCTTCAGTTTTGACAAAAGCCACGTACCATTATGCATGAAAACACACCTCCAAAATCATTTCCAAAAATACAAATGGTTCGTATTCCTCTTTCTTCTCTTCCTCTTGGAGCGTTTTCCATGATTTGGTTACTTTCAGCATTGATCTCAGTTTTTGCTTCCCTCTTTGCTTCCTTATTCACAACATTGATCTCATCTTCTCCTTTTTGTAGAAACAAAAGACAGATGGTTTTTTCTTGTTGCATTTGAAGTTTAGAGACGAAGGAATACTTCTGAATTCTAACAAGTTTTATACTTCTTATATTTGGTAAAAAAAATTAATGAAAAATAGATTAGATGCGTTTTTTTGACAGATCTGATTTTCAGGTATCCAGCAGAAGATCATTCGTATTGTTGATTGAGGAACAAAGAGTATTGAAAAAACATGTGTCTTATTGCAAAGATGTTAGGGAAAAGTATTTTGACGGTTGAGATGCATGAAAAGAAAGCTTATTCGACTCTGTTCAAGAGGAGAAGGAGGCAATCAGTCGTAAGTGACTCGTCAGTGTAAGGAAAGAAGATAACTCATAATATAAATGTTAATTGATAAACTTTCGTTGTATAGGAGATTATTGTACTTGTATTAAGTTGTGTACGAGAGTGAATAAAATAATCAAACTATTTTGATCAAATTTGTTCTCATATGGTATCAAAGTCACTTGCTGAGCTATTGCTCAACCAGTAAGCGTTCCTCATCATTTACCGAATACTTACCTAGACGGATGGGGGGATCAGACACCTTCCTCTGACACCTCTGGCACTGCTGAGATAGAAACCAACCTACACCAAACGTACAGCTTATCTCAAATCCTTGAAATCCTGCAAAATTTGCCCACTAAATATGTCCGCCGAATCCTTCTCTGGCCAGAATTTAAATTTGGCAGAAAAACTTAACGACAGGAACTATACAATCTGGGCTAGGAAGATGAGTCTAGCCCTTAATAGGAGAGGAAAGCTCACACATATCACCGCTCCTCCCCTATCAACTGATGATCCAAAGTATGCAAATGGCGTCAAGTCAACTCCAGAGTAATTACATGGATACTGGAGAACATTGACGCAGACCTAGTCAACCAGTACATTGATTTCCCAATGGCATGGGATCTCTGGAAAGGAGTAGGAGCAACTTATGGCTCAGGAAAGGACTCACTCTAGATCTATGATTTAACGACGAAAGCCAACAGTCTCCATCAGGGGACTCAACCACTTGAATGAATCTATATCCAACTGCAATCAGTTTGGAAAGAGAGAGACAGAAGGCAGCCAAATCCGATGGAGTATCCCTCCGATATGGCCAGATACAACCAGATCCAGCAGCAAAACCATTTGTATCAGTTTCTATAGGCGGTAAATGAAGAATATGACTCTGAGAAACGGGACTTACTGAAACAGGGACTTACTGAAACAGGAACCACTTCCAACAGTGGAGAAGGCATATGCCCAGATATGGAGAGAGGCAACCAGAAGAGGGATAATGAAAGGAGATGGAGGAGGTCCATCACAGGGAGAGGCTCCCTCAGGAATTAGGAGTGGTCTAGCCACAACCATGGGGTTCTCACAGATCAGACAAACTAACCCAAAATCAGACAGATCTGTGCGATTAGAGCCATCACAGCAAGACAATGCTCTGGCTCAATCATTTCGCAGGGATGAAGATGAATCACATCTGCACTGTACATTATATGGAGGAAAAAAGAATATAACACATGGTTGCTTTAAACGGATAGGGTATCCGGACTGGTGGTCGAACAGCCGGAAGAGTGGGAAGAAGGAAGTTGCTAGAGCAACAACTGTGAGCAATCAGCAGGCTGCCAGCACAGAGGCTCAACCTTCCCAACCTTTCGCATCCATCGCAGGAGCGAGCAAGAAACAACAGAGAAGGAAGGTTAAATAAAAGCGGCGGCCAGAATAAAGCCAAGGGTAGGTGATTTGTTGGGAGGTGAGAAGGGTAATAAATCCCTTCCACCGCCCAGCTCCTATAAATTAATCCCCTCTTTTTCTCAAAATTTCAACAATGCCCATAATTTCCCTATTTCCAAAAAGGCCATTTTCAAAGTAATTTGCGTAGGTATAAAAAACCCTAACTTTATAGGTAAAACTCCACAGTGGTTATTTGATTGTGGAGCCATGTATATAATGTCGTTTGATCTGGCGGACTTCCAAAATTTAGTGCAACCCAAAAAATCTGTAATCCAAACTGCGAATGGCGGACAGTCTCTAGTTGAAGGAACTGGCAACATTAATATCTCTCCCTCACTTCGACTCGCTAACTGTCTTTATGTGCCTACTTTATCATATAAACTCCTGTCCATCAGTCACGTTACCAAGGAACTAAATTGTACTGTACTAATTTACCCATCCTTCTGTCTCTTGCAGGATATTCAGACGGGAAAGATTCATGGGCGTGGTTTTGAGTGTAATGGACTATACTTTGTTGATGAAGTGGACCACCATAGGGTAACAGCACTTGCTCATGGGACAGTTGACAGACAGGCGTGGCTATGGCACCGCGGTCTAGGTCGTCTCTCTTGGGGTTATCTAAAACAACTTTTTCCTAAACTTGTTAGTACAAATCATCAATTTTCATGTGATACTTACATATTAGCCAAAAGTCATTGAAAAATATTTCCTTTGAATAACACGAGAAATTTGATTGCGTTTTCAATAATGCATTCTGATTTGTTGGGTCCCTCTCTATCACCGATTCCAAATGGTTACACTTATTTCTTACTCTTTATTGATGATTGTACACGAATTACATGGGTATACTTCCTCAAACACAAATCGGAAGTCTTCACAAAATTTACGGCCTTTTATAATTTTGTCCAAACTCAATACCATAGCCAGATACAAATTCTTCGCTCTGATAATGGGGGCAAATATATCAATACCCAGATGCAACAGTTTTTCAACACCCACGGATTGATCCACCAGACTACCTGCCCGGATACTCCACAGCAAAACAGAGTGTCCGAGTGAAAAAACCGCATCATTCTAGAAATTACCCGAGCTCTTATGCACGAATCTCACGTTTCCAAATCTTACTGGCCCGTGGAAGTTGCCACCACTGTCTACCTCATAAACCGCCTCCCTACAAAAATCCTTGACCGCTGTACACCCCTCGCCACACTCACCGAACACATACAGCTACCCAGTACGCTCACACTAACTCCTTGTATCTTTGGGTGTACAGTATATGTCCATATTCCAAAGACCCACAGAAATAAGTTTCAATCATGTGCTATCAAGTGTGTCTTTCTTGGGTACAGTATTAATCAAAAGGGATACATGTGTTATGACCTAGTCACCCGATGTCTATACACCATCATGGACTGTGATTTTCTCGAAACATAATATTATTTCAAGACCCAATCCAGTAGCCAGGGGGAGAAATACAGGAATGGCTTCCTAGATTGGCTCCATAATCCTAGCTTGCCTGTAATAGACCCAATAGAGCAAGTAGGTCAAACCGACTGACCGCACTCAGATAACAAAGGACAATCCAGCACCTTGGCTCCACACTCATACTCAAATTTGGGCAAATCTCCTCCTGAGGTTAGTGAGTCATCTCATATTCATCATACTCAGATTCAAGATAATTGTTTCCCTGTCACTACAGAAAACTCTGAACATCCAGTCGTAGATGAACCAAATCCTTACAGATATGTTCTCCCACCAAGATGAAATTGTGGAGCCCCTCCAATAAGATATGAACCTGAATATCAACCTCGGAATTCTGGATGCCTAGTGACGAATATGGTAAGGGGGAGACTATCTACGACAGAAAATGACTTCACTGCCCCAATACACAAAACAGATATGCCAAAGAGTGTGAAAGAAGCACAGAAATGCTCAGAATAGAGACACGCTATCCAGGAGGAAATGGATGCATTAGAGAAAACGGAACATGGGAGAAATGCAAGCTGCAGCCAGGAAAGAAACCTGTAGGATGTTGATGGATGTTCACAATAAAGTTTCGATCTGATGGCATAATTGAAAGATATAAAGCGAAACTCGTGGCCAAATGGTACACTCAGACACACGGGGTGGACTGCTCAAAGACATTCTCTCCTGTTGCGAAAATAGACATGATACGGGTTCTATTTTCAATAGCAGCCAATTTAGGTCGACGTTAAGAATTCCTTCCTTCACGGAGATCTGAAAGAAAAAGTTTATATGGAAGCACCTCTGGGCTTACTTCAGGGTTCAACAAGGGCAAAGGTTGCAGGTTGAAGAGAGTATTATATGGTCTGAAACAATCTCCAAGGGAGTAGTTCGGGAGGTTCACTAAGGCTATGAAGGAGAGTGGGTACAAACAGAGCAACTCAGATCATACGTTGTTTCTGAAGCAAAGAGTGAAGTTGATTGCGTGCCTGATCATTTATGTAGATGAATAATCATTTCTGGAAGTCCATCATGAAGAAATGACCAGACTACGAAACAAAATGTTCCAAGAATTCGAGATGAAAGACTTGGGACAACTCAAGTATTTTTTGGGAATTTAGATATTCAGGTAAAGAAAGGAATATGCATCTGTCAGTGAAATTATATATTGGACCTATTGGTGGAAACATGATTACTCAATTACAAGCCTGCAATAACTCCAATAGTAATGAATCATGGACTATAAGTAATCAACGGAGAAACAAGTGTTTATCAAGGACAGTATCAGAGGCTGGTAAGCAAACTCATCTATCTCTCACACACTCGACCTAATATAGCATATACAGTTGGGGTAGTAAGTCAGTTCATGCATTATCCGCAAAATGCACATATGGAAGTTGCATTGAGAATAGCCAGGTATCTAAAAGGTTCTGTTGGACATGGAGTGATCTTCTTGACACATGGCCATCTGGAGATCCAAGCGTACACTGATGCTGATTGGGCCAGAAATCCGAATGACAGGAGATCGAAAACAGGGTACTTAAACTATGGTCTGTAGAAACCTTGTTACCTGGAAAAGAAAAAAAGATGGTAGCACTATCAAGTGCTGAGGATGAGTTTTGAAGGATTGCTCGAGGATTAGCTGAAGTTCTTTGGAGAAAGAAGTTGTTAACAAAAATGGATTTCGGACCAAAAACAGTGTGTCAGATCAGGTGCGTCAACAAGGATGCTATCAGTATTTCTGAGAATCTCGTACAACATGACCAAACGAAGCATGTGGAGGTCGATTGGCATTTCATCAAAGAAAAACTAGAGGAAGGCGCAGTGAACTTTCAGTACACCTGTTCAGATGATCAGTTGGCCGACATCTTGACCAAAGCAGTTCTAACTGGAGTCTTTCACTCAGTATTGGGCAAGTTGAGCATTGGCGATCCACTGGCACAACTTGAGGGGGAGTGTAAGGAAGGAAGATAACTTACGTAAATGTAAAATCAATCAATATAAATGTTGATTGTTTTAATATAAATGTTGATTGATAAACTTTCCTAGTATAAGAGATTATTGTACCTATATTAAGTTGTGTACGGGAGTGAATAAAATCATCAAACCATTTTGACCAAAATCTGTTCTGATAGTCAGATTATAACAAAGATCATAGTTTAATTCAAAGAATGACTGAAAGAACTCACTGAATAATTTAATTCAAAGAATGACTATGATCCATGAAATCTCTTAACTTTATTCGAAAAACTAAACCTTTTTTAACTAGCTTGTAAGGCGTACACTGTAGGCCTAAGAGAACCAACTTGTAAGATCAATCTCATTACCTTGACCAAGAACTTTTGTAAGAAGCACAGAAATGAGCAATGAAAAACATGTCATATACAACAGACCAAAATTTAGCAATATATTGATCTTCTTCAAAAGACAATTACGTGAACTAATTCGTGATATAGCTTTTGCCATATTTTATTGTTGGGTGCAGCAATTGTCATGTGGCGCGTAGATTGTGTGGACCAAATCACAGTCGAATGCCGTGGACGCTTGTGTGTATTGAATGCACTATAAGGCTAGGGTATGCGCATCTCCTATCAACAATTGGTTTGGGAGAGTTGGTAGCGCCAGAGGTCCAACAAGTGGTATCAAAGCCAAGGTCACGGGTTTGATTCCCAGCTGGAGCAATTTCTAAGGGAAAGATTTTTGGGTGCAGCAATTGTCCCGTGGTGAGTAGGCCGTATGAGCCAAGTCACAGTCGAATGCCTTAGGCGCTTGTGTGTGTTGAATGCACTATAAGGCTAGGGTATACGTATCTCCTATCACCAATTGGTTTTGGGAGAGTTGGTAGCGCCGGAGGTCCAACATTTATCATCTCATAAGTATGAGTCCGACTTCATCAAACCCAATTGGCTCTAAACTATTATCCTTGCCCTTTGACATGGACGTTAGCTCCATGCATTGAATTACAAATGCAGCATTTTTCATAATATTTTTCAAAGTCACGTCTTCTCCCCATGTTAACACTTGTGCAACCTTCACTAGTATTTCAGCAAGCTCCCATATCTTTTCTTACATGTACAAATCGATACATGTAACTACGACACCAACAAGAAATACGCAGTATATCCAACAATAGCAAAAGCTATCGCTACGATTTGAGAAGGGTGAGAGGCAGGCGAACAATACCTCCATCACAAAGGATAGAGAGTTCGTTTCCACCGAGACTTCCGGCTCTATGTGTACCTATATAGACACATAATGAACGACAAATAATACAAGACAAATACAAACAAAAAAATTGCAAAGCCAACCTAACATTGAGCGAGTATTTAAGCCTCTTTCTATACTCTAAGCAGCCTCTATATTCTATCTAAATCTCGCTAACCTTAATCCTCCGTCTCTATGAGCTCCTATCATGGACCATGTCCTCAGAGAGGTGCAAATCTAGTAGATCGTGTCTAATCTGTTTCTCCCAATTCAATTTGAGCTTGTCTTTACTTCTTTTGTCCTCTACAAGGAGGCTTTCAATTGCTCTAACAGACGTTGTTGTCTGTCTCCACCTGACATGCCCAAAGCATCTCAATCTTCCCTCCTTTATCTTATCCGCTATATTAGCCACCCCTACCCTTTCCCGAAATACCTCATTTCTGAGCCGGTCTAGCCTTGTATGTCCACACATCCACCTCGCATCCTCATCTCTGTCACTTCCATCTTCTGCGACCGTGTCATTTTCATGGCCCAGCATTCTGTCTCATATATCCTCGCTGTCGTTAAATACCACTTCATAGAACATTGCAGCAAAAACACCCCCTGCTTCAACATCCTCCTGATCAGACCCTCATGAACCCCACCAAGCATTCTACACTTTCGGATTGCCTGATTCAAAATGCCTGCCATATCAACCTCCGGTAACTTCAAGTCACGAAAAACCACAACACGTGTTAGAATATACTCATATAATAGGAAACAAAATCAGAGATTTATTGTGAGCAATTCTTGATTGATGTAATTAGGCAGTGATTGATGCAGTGATTGATGCCTAGATTCCTAAATTATAGGATATCTTGTACTATTTATTTAGCTGATTGGCCTCAGTGAAATACAACGAAGTATGCTTTCTTTTCAATTGTATTTTCTTAATATCAAACATGGTATCAGATCCAGAATTCTACTTCCAAGGAAGTAAATTGCAGAATTGCTCATCATCTACCTAAACCTTACCTGTAAACCGTCTATATGGCCGACCAAACACCTCAGTCTAGTACATCCCAGCCTGAGGGGGCAACCAACCCAATGACCGAAGCACTAAATCTGTCCCAGGTGTTAGAACTGCTGCAAAAATGGGCACCCAAACAGCACCCAGCAGACAGTTCCTCCAACACACAGATTAACCTTACCGAAAAACTTAATGACCACAATTATTCCGTTTGGGCCAGGAAAATCAGCTTGGCCATTGATGGGAGGGGGAGGCTCAGACACATCACTGCCCCCCTCCACAGAAAGGAGAACCCAGCTATGAACGATAGAGGCAGTCAGATTCTATTGTTCTGACATGGATCTTGAAGAACATAGAACCTAACATTGTAAACCAATACATAGATTATCCGACAGCTTGGGACTTGTGGAAAGGGATTGAATCCACATACAATAGTGGATTAGATCCCTTACAAATATATGATCTAACTGTCAAAGCGAACAGTTTGAGACAAGGCACGCAGAGTTTGGAACGGATCTATAGTCAGCTTCAATCCATCTGGAAGGAAATCGACAGAAGGCTACCTAATCCGATGAAATGTCCCGCTGACATGACCATCCACAATCAAAACCAACAACAACATAGACTTTACCAATTTTTACAGGCAGTCAACGGAGAGTATGATGTAGAGAAGAGGGACATCCTTAAAACCGTTCCTTTACCCACGGTAGAGGAAGCGTATGCTCAAATTCGACGAGAGGCACGTAGAAGGGAAATTATGAAGAAGGAAGAAGAACCATCCCTGGGCATTACACCCTCCGGCATAGGCAGCGGACTTTTGTCCAAAAACACCCGTCCAACACAGAGGAAAGAAGGGGTGTTCAAACAGGAAAAAACGCGGTCAGATCAGGGGAGAAAGGCTCCACCAGGAACATCATCCCGCACAGAGGAAGAAAAGGCCCTTCTCCGGTGCACTCACTGCGGCGGAAGCCGCCATACAGCAGAGGGGTGTTTTCAGTTGATTGGCTACCCAGAATGGTGGCCAGACACTCGCAAGAGAGGAAAGAAGGGCAGCCCAGCCACGGGCAACTATGCAGCCGCCGGCGATGGCCTGGAGCGGGAGGGACATTCTGGGTTTGGAGGAATGATACAAAGCGGCGGACAGAATAATCCAGAAGGGGGACGTCCAGCGACTGAAAATGGTGAGGGAATTAAAAAGGTAGGGTTTGGAGCAATTTTGCATCCAAGCCCTCCTTTTAATTAAAAATTCTGTCTCCCCATTTAATAATCTCCAGGGGCAGTTTCGAAATTATGGGAAAACAGCATGGTTGTTTGACTGCGGCGCAACCGACACGATGTCCTATGATATTCGAGACTTCCAGCAGGTTACCCGGGCCAGAAAAACGGGCATTCGCACAGCCAATGGCGGTTTCTCCTCTGTCGAAGGAGAAGGCAGTATTAACCTGACTCCATCTATAAAGCTTAAAAATTGCCTTTATGTGCCTACATTGTCCCATAAATTACTCTCAGTTAGTCATTTGACCAACGAATTGAATTGCACCGTCCTAATGCATCCAACTTTTTGCCTCTTACAGGATATCCGGACGGGGAAGATCATTGGGCGTGGTTCTGAACGTGGGGGGCTCTACTTTGTTGATGAAGTGGACCAACACGGTACGGTAGCGCTTACTCATGGAACTGTTAATTGGCAAGCATGGCTATGGCACCGCCGACTCGGACATCCGTCACTTGGGTATCTAAAAATACTGTTTCCCCATATTTTTAATCAATATTCTTGTATTCCCTGTGATACCTGTATTCGTGCAAAAAGCCATAAACATTCCTACCCATTGAATAATACAAGGACCACAAGTCCGTTTTCACTTATTAACTCTGATGTTTGGGGGTCTTCTCCAGTTCAAAGCCCCACTGGGTTCTCATATTATTTATTGTTTGTCGATGATTGTACTCGTATGACTTGGATTTATTTTCTCAAACATAAATCTGATGTCTTTGATAAGTTTGTCATTTTCTATCATATGATTGCCACACAGTATCAAAAAAATATTCAGATTCTCCGTACAGATAACGGTGGTGAATATGTAAATCACAAACTTCAAGCTTTCTGCGCCCAGCATGGCCTTATACACCAAACCACTTGCCCAGAGACCCCACAGCAAAATGATGTGGCTGAGCGAAAAAACCGTATCCTTCTTGAAATCACTCGCTCCCTCCTAATTGAGTCTAATGCTCCAAACACATATTGGCCAGAAGCTGTTGCTACAGCTAATTATCTCATAAATCGGTTACCCACAAAAATACTCAGCCATCAGACCCCTTTAGCAACTCTGGCAAAGTTTCACTCGGTACCACTCCATCTTACTCTTACTCCTCGAGTCTTTGGATGTACCGTATATGTTCATATTCCTAAAACCCACCGGTCTAAGCTTGATCCCTGTGCAGTCAAGTGCGTGTTTGTAGGATATGGTATCAATCAAAAAGGGTACAGATGTTATGATCCTACAACACAACGCTTATACACTACCATGAACTGCGACTTTCTTGAGACCGAATATTACTTCCATACCACACCTTGGTCTCAGGGGGAGGAACAGGTTAAGAATGAGTCCCTCGGGTGGTTACATAGATCTATCTTGCCAGAGACTGTTCCGCCAGACCAAGCCTCCGGTCCTACTTCTGATAATAAAGGCGAGTTCAACACGACAGGTCACGACCAATTATCAACCCCGGACGAATATTCCCACGTAAGTAAAAATACTGAACCTTCTTCTTCCACTGAGTCTGAATCTGATCAGAATGTTAAGCTTGCAGAAAACAGGTATGTATTACCTCCACAAAAAAACAGAGGAGTCCCACCAGTCAGATATGAGCCAGAGTACGTACCTAAAGTATCCAGGTACCCAGTCGAACGACTAGATAAGGGAAAATTAGCCGAGACAGCTGCTGCCTTTGAAACCGCCCTATATGAAGTACAGGTCCCGAGAACGGTAGAAGAAGCTCAAAAATATCCTGAGTGGAGGGAAGCAATGCAAGTTGAAATGAATGCTCTTGAAAAAAAACAAAACGTGGGAAAAGTGCCAAGCGGTCCCAGGAAAGAAACCAGTAGGCTGTCGTTGGATATTCACAGTCAAACACAGAGCTGATGGAACTATAGAAAGATACAAAGCAAGGCTAGTTGCAAAAGGATACACACAGACGTATGGAGTTGGCTATTCAGAGACATTCTCACCGGTAGCCAAGATAGACACTATCAGAGTATTGTTCTTGGTTGCAGCAAATCTGGATTGGCCGTTATATCAGCTGGATGTTAAGAATGCCTTCTTGCACGGAGATCTACGAGAGGAGGTCTATATGGAGTGCCCTCCAGGGTTCTCTAGCAAGTTCAAAACTGGAGAAGTTTGCAGACTACGGAAAGCTCTATATGGCCTAAAGCAGTCACCCCGGACGTGGTTCGGAAGATTTACAGTGGCAATGAAAAAATACGGATATCACCAGAGTAATGCAGACCATACCTTGTTCTTAAAAAGGGACCAAGAACACGTTACATGCCTTGTTATATATGTGGATGATATGATTATTACAGGCAATAGTGAAGAAGAAATTGCGACTCTAAAGGAGCAGTTATCCCAAGAGTTTGAGATGAAGGACTTAGGGGTCCTGAAATATTTCTTGGGGATTGAAGTCCTTCGTTCTAAAGCTGGAATCTTTATATCCCAAAGGAAGTATGTTCTCGATCTACTAGTAGAAACGGGATTGATGGATTGTAAGCCCGCGGAGACACCAATGATGGTTAACCATGGATTGCAAATAGTTAAAGGGGCAGAATCGACGGATAAGGTACGTTACCAACAACTAGTGGGAAAATTGATATATCTGTCACACACGAGACCAGATATAGCTTATTCGGTCGGGGTGGTAAGCAATTCATGCATCAGCCACAAAAACAACATATGGATGCTGTAATAAGGATTGTGAGGTACCTAAAAGGGACACCTGGAAAAGGACTATTCTTTCGAAAACAAGGTCATCTTGATGTACAAGTATGTACGGATGCTGATTGGGCGGGCAATCCAAATGATCGAAGGTCAACCTCAGGGTATTTTTCTATGGTTGGAGGAAACCTAGTGACTTGGAAGAGCAAAAAACAGAAAGTGGTGGCATTGTCTAGTGCAGAGGCTGAGTTTCGAGGGATCGCTCGAGGATTAACTGAAGTATTATGGCTAAAGAAGATTATGACAGAGGTTGGATATCCACCAAAGGTTGTGCCAAGAATAATGTGCGATAATAAAGCTGCAATAAAAATCTCAGAGAATCCAGTTCAACATGATAGAACCAAGCATGTAGAAGTGGATCGACATTTCATAAAGGAAAAGCTCGAGGAAAGGGTGATTTGTCTTCCATTTGTGAAGTCAGAAGATCAGCTAGCAGACATACTCACAAAGGCGGTCCCGACCGGAAGATTTCATGACATCTTGAGCAAGTTAAGCATCCTGGATTCGGTGTCTTAACTTGAGGGGGAGTGTTAGAATATACTCATATAATAGGAAACAAATCAGAGATTTATTGTGAGCAATTCTTGATTGATGTAATTAGGCAGTGATTGATGCAGTGATTGATGCCTAGATTCCTAAATTATAGGATATCTTGTACTATTTATTTAGCTGATTGGCCTCAGTGAAATACAACGAAGTATGCTTTCTTTTCAATTGTATTTTCTTAATATCAAACAGGTTGATCATACAACCCAACTCACAATAATCACATCCAACAACATCAGCAATTCTCACAACAGGAACTATTTTCCCATCTGCCCTCATCACCACATAAACACAAGCACCAATAAGTATAGGAAACCATATACCTTGACCATATTCTCCATCAGTAACACCAGAAACCATACGATCAACATCACCATATCTTGTTTCCAGTTCCAACTTAAACATCAAATCCTCTATCATTTTCTTAGCCTTATATATCTTTGTATCTTTGTAACTATAAATACCACAGAACCAGCAGTTCCAAATTGTGATATTGCTACCTAAAGGACCTGAAATTCCACCAGTCTGAATTTGAATATCATTGTAATCCTGCACTCTACCAATGGCCTGTATTAGGCTCTGGAACAAAACTTCTCTTACCGCAACCCTTACAGGGACGAGAAGAAGCCTCCATTACCTGATTAAATTATCTGATTCCCTAGCCGCAATCTAAAATAGGCAGATTAACTGAGTTATAGGACAGGTGTCCGACAACGACACACTGACAGTGCGATTGCACGTAATCGGCAGATGATATCCGATGGAGGAGAAGGACGACGGCGGACCGGGTGATCGGAAAGTTTTCGTCGGTTTCTACAAGTTGATACAAAAAAAAGGCGTTCTCGTGAAGTCTTAAGAGGAGCAGAGACGCATCGCGATTTGAGATACACAGAGGAACCCCTCAGGATCTGCAGAGGTGACGGATCGTTTTCGGATATGATATACATAGTTTTAACTTATATTTTGTATAAAAAACTGTTTTCACGATTCGAACCTGTTACCTCAAATTTATAAAGCATGAACCTTATCACAATACACATTCTAATTTTAAAGCTTCGATAGAAGAATTAGTTTCACACTTGAAATGTTGTTACGAGGCCAATATAAGTTTATTTTAAGTATAAAGATCACAAGTAGAGAGCAATATAACTTGATCCGAACCCAATATAAGTTTATTATAAATATAAAGATCACGAATAGAGAGCAATATAATTTAATCAGTAGAAAAACTTCGCAAGCTAACATATGTGCCTATGCGTATACGTGTAGATGCGTATTATGTATTCTATGGCACTTCGTCCTTCATCAGTGTAAGGTCCGTGAAACACACTAAAAGGAGGGGTTGAATAGTGTGTTTATACAAATATGGTTCTTTTTCGAATCTTTTTGCAATGGAAGTGTTTAAACCAATATTTGATGTGTTCTTTGAAAGAAATAACTTGCGGAAATGAAAGAACACCAAATTTATAGAGGTTCAAGTCAAAGACTCTACTCCTCTATCTTCTTGCTTTGAACAAGAAGGATTTTTGAACAAGGGATTGTTATTTCTCTTTGGGGGAAACAACAATCAAAGAAAATACAAGAACAAACTAAGTTTAACAAACCTAGCTCAAGAACAATGAAAAACTCAACCTCTTTGAAGCCTAGCCTCCTTAAGATCTTCCTTGCACCAAAGAAATCTTCTATGGAGTATGATGTAGGTCCTACACCATCAACTAGCTCTTGGAACCTTGAGTTTTTCGCCCAACAAGAAGACTCCTTGCTTCTTGACCAACAATCTACACTATTTCTCCTCACAATCCTCACTTAGAAGAATACTTCTTCTTCTTTAAATACACTCTCAACAATAAAGTAAATACAATGATTTTTTAGAGCAAAATAACAATGAAGACTTGAGAGCATTTGGAGTAGAAAGTTGTCTTCAAAAAATGAATCTCCCAAGCCTTATAGAAAATGCTCATAGCCGTTGGAATGGAGAAAGGATGAGAGAGACACTTTTTGTCCCACTTGTTTGAACATCATTACTTTGAAGGACACTCCTTGAAACAAGTCAAAGCTTCTTGGAGAAGCTTTGTATTTTTAAGCTCAAAATGGAAAGATTTTCAAAATCCATTGGATTTTCCTTTTTGAAAAAATCTGCAGCTGTCAAGTTAGCATGGGGAAAATAAAAATCACATTGGTAAACTAAAAAGATAGGAGAGAGAAAATTGTACCTGCAGAATTTTTGTCATGCTTCAGATGTTCGGATGAAGCGCTTTATGTAGCGCTTCATGATTCATCCAGAACTCTCTGTTTCTGGAGTTCAACCAACAAAGCGCTTTATATATTGCTTTATGGTTTTGACAAACATTCTGTTCAAATGTTTCATTCAATGAAGCGCTTGATGAAGTGCCTTATGATTTAGCAAACCTTTCTGTTCAGAGAGGTCAAAAGAGAAAAGCGCTTTATATATCGCTTTATGTTTTAGCCAAACATTCTGTTCAGACGTTTCATTTGATGAAGCGCTTGGTGAAGTGCTTTATGTTTTATCCAACCTTTCTGTTTAGAGAAGTCAGAAGATGAAGCGCTTTATATAGTGTTCCATGTTTCTTTCAAAACTTTCTGTTCAGAGGTTTTTATTGAATGAAGCGCTTGGTGAGGCGCCTCATAGTGCTCCATGCTTCTGTTCAGAGAAGTCAGAAGATGAAGCGCTTTATATAGTGCTCCATGTTTCTTTCAAAACTTTCTGTTCAGATGTTTTTATTGAATGAAGCGCTTGGTGAGGCACCTCATAGTAAAGCCAACCTTTATGTTTTATCTTCTGAGTGCTAAAACGCTAGATTAAGCGCTTGAAGTTTGAACATCACTTCTACTCAAAGTTTTGAACCTTTTAGCATGCTATACTTGTGCAAATCATCAAAACCAATCATACATAACAATCTCTCTCTTTTTGATGATTTCACACTTAGCTCCCCCTCACTAGATGCATCTTATACTCCCCCTCACTCAATGCATTTAACATTCATTTCATTTCATATGTTCAAGAATAGGTACTTAATTGAACATGAAACAGAGTACTGATTCATTCAATCTTTTTAAACCAATAGTCCAGAAAGCTGTGTAGTGCCAAATTTCTAACAACACCATCATAGTATTAAGTCCCATACTTATGGCCAACATAAGACCATAGTGACAAAATAACCTATGCAGAAGATTCACACATGACACTAAGACCTGCATAATACTCCATCCTGCACATATTACCAAAAACAACAAAACATAACCAAACCAGCTTGCACCTGCAGCACACAAGCCAATCCAACACCATCACAGCAAGCACACAAACAATCTAGCAACCTACCTGAACATAACCAAACTATTGGTTTTTATAAATTAGCAACACAAAATAACACAGCCTAAACATTCATCCATAAAGGCCATAAAGGTCAGCATATCATACTACTTCACATGAGCAACTAACAACAAGTTTGCTAAAAAAACCATTAAAGTACTGAATATCTTACAGAAACTACCACAATACATATTACTTATCAGGCAAGCACAGCAGAAAAGAACAGAATTGTTGCACATCAGAAGGACAATCAACAATTCAGAAAACATCAGCAACCAAACAGCAGCAATACAACACATCCAACAACACACAACAAAACAATGCAGGCAACAAAACACAACAAAACAATGCAGACAACAAAACAATACATTTCTCCCCCTAAATCATAAAAAAGAATAGAAACCAAGGATGAAGAATTGGAATTTAGAAAACTAAAAAATCTTAGGTTCATCCTCAAAAGTTGCAACAACATTAGCATGGAGTGGATTTCAAATACTCAAGACGAGCATCATGAAGGTTCTGCTGCTGTACAAGATTAGAGTAGAATAGAATTAAGCTCAATGCCACTGTGCAAAAGCAATATGTGAATGCAAGTTAAAAAAAATAAGGCTTTTGTTTTCTTGAAATGCATCACTGTTTCAACTGTACACAATTTTAACCTTTCGAGCGGCTGATGCTATTGAGCGATAGAGGTGATCATTTGGAGAGCTTTAAGTTGAAAACATTTAAAAGTTTCAACTCTTCATTGGCATTGAACCCGTTGAAGCGCTTAATTTGACTATGAACGCAAGTTCAAAGTAACATAAAGTGCTTAAAATCAAGAGAACATTTATATTTTCACACCATTTGATCTTGATCAATGTTAAGTAATCCCAACTGACTTCTAATTGACTCAAATACTTCGCTAGGCAATGGTTTTATGAATATATCCGCTAGTTGGTCACTAGTAGGAACAAATTCAACACAAACCAACCCTTTTTGCACACAATCCTTAATGAAGTGATGTCTCACTTCGATATGTTTAGTTCGACTATGATGAACAGGATTTTGTGCAATATTAATAGCCGAAGTATTGTCACACAAGATGGGTATCTTGGAAAAGCTAACATTGTAATCATTTAATGTGTGTGACATCCATAATAATTGTGCACAACAAGAGGGGGCCGAAACATATTCGGATTCCGTCGTAGAAAGAGCAACACTATTTTGTTTCTTGGAAAACCAAGAGACAAGGCAATCTCCAAGAAATTGACATGTTCCAGATGTGCTCTTCCTATCAATAAGACTTCCGGCATAGTCGGAGTCACTATAACCTCTAAGATCAAAGAATGCATTCTTAGGGTAAAATAAACCAAACTTCAAAGTTCCTCGAAGATAACGAAATATACGTTTTACTACAATGAGATGCATTTCTCTAGGATCACTTTGAAATCTAGCACATAAACATACGGCATGAAAAATGTTAGGTCTACTTGCGGTCAAATAAAGTAGACTACCAATTATGCCACGATACAAGTTACCTCAATTTGCTTTCCTTTTTCATCTTTGTCAAGCTTCAAACTTGTGCTCATAGGAGTGTTCACATTTCTACCTTCACCAAAGTTGTACTTTTTGAGCAAGTCTTTTGTATACTTGGATTAAGAAATGTATACTCCATCTTGAGTTTGCTTGATTTGGAGTCAAAGGAAATAAGTCAGTTGTCCCATCATACTCATTTCAAATTCACCTTGTATTAAGCTAGCAAATTGCTCACAAAGAAGATTGTTAGTAGCACCAAAAATAATGTCATCTACATATACTTGAACAAGTAAATGATGTTTACCTTGTTCTTTGATAAACAAGGTTGTATCCATTTTACCTCTTGAAAAACCACTATTAAGAAGAAATGTACTCAACCTATCATATCAAGCTCTAGGAGCTTGTTTAAGGCCATAAAGTGCCTTTTTGAGTTTATAAACATGATTTAGAGAATCATGACATTCAAACCCGGGAGGTTGAGCCACATATACCTCTTCTTGGATAATGCCATTTAAGAAAGCGGATTTAACATCCATTTGGTAAAGCTTGAAATCCTTGTAGCAAGCATAAGCTAACAACATTCTAATGGCTTCAAGCCGTGCTACGGGTGCAAATATTTCATCAAAATCAATACCCTCTTCTTGACGATATCCTTGAGCAACTGATCTAGCCTTATTTCTTGTGACATTACCTTGATCATCCATCTTGTTACGAAATACCCATTTGGTGCCAATAATAGGATGATCACGAGGTTTGGGAACTAACTCTCAAACATCACTTCTCTCAAATTGATTTAGCTCTTCTTGCATATCTAGAATTCATTCCTCATCAAGAAGTGCTTCTTTAACATTTTTGGGTTCTATAAGGGACACAAAAGCATTTTCTCTATATTGCCTTCGAGTTGTAATTCCACGATTTATATCACCTATAATTAGATCATAAGGATGAGAACTCTTATGCTTAAATGACCTAGGAATATTGGATACATCCCCACCAACCTCCTCATGATCGCTTTTCGGAAGAGACAAATTATCATTGTCAATGTGTGAATCATTTTCCGGAAAATGAGATGCATTGTTAACATTTTGTGTATCCTCAAGAGGACCTTGTGAAATGTCTCTACTTGTTTCACTTTGTTCTTTGACACTAGGTGGTTGAGTTTCTTCAATAGGATCAATTTTTAAATCGATGAAGATTTTTCCTTTAGGTGGTTTATCAACAATTTCTTCTTGATAAACAACACTTGGAACAATGTTAAGAATTTCTTCTTGAGAAGTATCACCTTCATCATCTTTATTTTCATCATTGAGTTTAGTTTCATCACTAAGTGATTCACTAAAGTTAACATGAATAGATTCTTCCACCTTTTGGTTTCTTTTGTTAAATACACGAAATGCTTTACTATTTGAGGCATAACCTAAAAATATGCCCTCATCCGCTTTGAAATCAAGCTTGTCCAAAGTGTCTTTAGTGTTAAGTATGAAACACTTACAACCAAACACTTTGAAATACCTAATGTTGGGGACTTTGCCATTCCAAAGTTCATAAGGAGTCATATTTAGGTATGGTCTTAAATAGACACGATTAATTACATGACAAGCGGCATTAACCGCTTCGGTCCAAAAATATTTGGGCAAGCCGAACTCATTAAGCATTGCCCTACTCATTTTTTGTAGGGTTCTATTCTTTCGTTCAGCCACACCATTTTGTTGTGGAGTTCTTGGAGCCGAAAAGTTATGTACATATCCTTTGGATGTACAAAAACTTTGAAAATCTCTATCAAACTCTCCACCACGATCACTTCTAATTGTCTTAATGGTGTCACTCATGTACTTTTCCAATTGCCTACATAAATCAATGAACTCATGACATGCATCACTTTTCTTAGCAAGAAAAATTACCCATGTATATCTAGTGTAATGATCTACTACCACAAATGTGTAATGTTTGCCACCCAAGCTTTTTGTACCAATATCCCCATACAAATTCATATGTAACATTTGTAGGGGTTTGGAGGTAGAAATATTTGTTTTGGGCCTAAAGCTTGTTTTCACAAGATTCGCTTTTTGACAAGTGCTACAAAGTTCTTGGTTTTCAAAATCCATTTTGGGAAGCCTCGAACTTTTTCATTTTCACAAATATATTTAAAGGTTTTAAAACAAACATATGTTCGAGGCGTCTATGTCATAGTTGTGCCAAATCATTTTTAGCTACTAAACATGAAACATTTTGTGAAACCAAATCATTTATGCTAAGTTTGTAAATGTTTTTGTCCCTCAAGGCCTCAAACATAACAACATCATCCTTTTTCACAATGCATTTTGTTTTCACAAATGTAACTTCATAATTGGCATCACACAATTGGCTCACACTTATCAAATTATACTTAAGCCCATCCACATAAAGTACATCACTAAGAGAGAAAGAATTGTTACCCACTTTACCATGTCCTTTGATTTGACCTTTGCTACCTCCGAAGTGGACAACTCCTCCATCTTGCATAGTGATCTTATGAAAGAATCTTTTGTTTCCCGTCATATGGTTGGAACACCCACTGTCCAAGACCCATTGGACGCCTTTGTCATTGATTTCTCCATTTAATGCTAGGGCCTACAAATTCAACATATGACGTTGGTACCCTTTTTGTTTTGGGTCCTTGAGGATTAGTAACATGCACTTGACCCTTTGGCACCCATACAAGACGTGTATTTCTCTTAGCTCTACAAACTCTTTCTACATGACCTTTCTTATTGCAATAGAAGCATGTAGGAATACGTTTGTGAGAGTAAGAATGATCATGATGCTTATGCGTAGGCATAATCCGAGAGTAAGAATGATCATGATGTTTATGTGTTGGCATAATCCGAGAATAAGAATGATTATGATGCTTATGTGTAGGCATAATCCATGATTCATGTTTATGCATGTTCTTCCTTGGTACTAAGGAAGAGGTTTTGGCAACGGACTTAACCAAAGGTTTTGATACCTTGGTTGCTTTTGCCTTGCCATGAGGTATATGCCTTTGTTTCTTCAAAGATGGTTTTGATTCTTTGAAGGCGGGAGTGGATGCATTACTTGATTTGGCAAATTTAATCAAAGGCATAGTTGAAGGTTTCATGCTCACACTAGATGCATCATAGCCTAGTCCGGTTTTATCAATGCTAGCTCTTTGACTAATTAGCATCTTATTTAAAGCATGCTTGCCCTCAAACATTTTTTCCATTGTGCTCAAATGAATCTCACTTTCATATCTCAAACAACAATTCTCATTAGCAACTACTTTATGCATGGTCATAAGAATATCATATTCAAGTTGCAATGCAATGTTGTTTTCAAGCGTGACATTATACTCGTTTATGCATTCCCTAAAGTCTCGTTTAACACGTTTATATTTGAGACTCAACAAATCATTCCTCTCAATCATATCATCAAATTCATCTTGCAATTTATAATGAGAAGATCTAGTGTATACCTTCATATTGTCTTCAATGGCCATGAAACAAGAATACTCTCTTTCAAGATCATCATCACTTATAGCTATTAGAGCGAGATCTTTGTCATCATCATGGTCACCTTCGGAGTCTGATAGGAGACTATCCCAATGAGCTACTTCCGCTTGAAGAGCCTTCTTCTTTTGGTAGATGGCCTTCTTATCTTTTGGATGCGGATCCTTCACTCGACAATCCTTCATATAATGACCATATTTTCCACATTTGTAACATTTATTGTCTTAGTCCTTCATCTTTTCTTTGTCCTTGGATATAGTCCCTTTGATGAACCGTTTAGCCTCATCTCCATTCTTTCTAGCAAACCGTTTGAACCTTCTCACAAGAAGTCCAAACTCATCATCCGAATCATCCGTATCACATACCAACGCTTTAGGTGACTGTTTGATAGGATCATTTTTCTGTTGTTTCTCAAGTTGAATCTCATGAGTCATAAGATTCCCATACAATTCATCCAATGTAAGAGTTTCAAGATCCTTTGACTCTTCTATAGCCGTCACCTTTGGATTCCACTCTCTTCCCAAGCTATTTAGAAGTCAGTGGTTAAGATCCTCTTGCTCAATCTTCTTTCCCACCGCATTAAGCAAATTTACAAGCTTAGTGAACCGTTGGATGGTATCCTCTATCTTTTCACCCTTGGGGACGGAAAAATTATAGAATTGTTTCATCAACATTCTCCTCCTTGCTTTTCTAACTTGAGAGGTACCTTCATGAATCATTTCCAACTTTACCCACGCTTTATGAGCCGATTGAACACCTTAAATTTTAGCTCTCTCATTTGGAGTAAGAGAACTATTCAAGATGTCAAGAGCTTTTCCATCTATAGCAAATAACAACTCTTCTTCTTGAGTTGGATTATCATAATCAATAGGAGCCTTTGATCCCTTGGTCACTTCTTTCCAAATCCGATAACCACAACCTCTAAGATGAGTCTCCATGTTGGATTTCCATAGAGTAATTGTTTGGATCAAACATCGGCACTTTGGTATGAATATTAGATACGGAAGATATCAAATTTTCATGTCTTCTTCTTCTTGTTCTAGAAGACTCACCACCCGAAGATTCCCAATCATAAGGTGTTTCTTCCATACTAGATAGGATCAAGCCTTGCTATTTGACTACCAAACAATCAATGTTAGGCTCTGATACCAATTGTTAGGTCCGTGAAACACACTAGAAGGGGGGTTGAATAGTGTGTTTATACAAGTATGGTTCTTTTTCGAATCTTTTTGCAATGGAAGTGTTTAAACCAATACTTGATGTGTTCTTTGAAAGAAATAACTTGCGCAAAAGAAAGAACACCAAATTTATAGAGGTTCAAGTCAAAGACTCTACTCCTCTACCTTCTTGCTTTGAACAAGAAGGATTTTTGAACAAGGGATTGTTATTTCTCTTTGGGGAGAAACAACAATCAAAGAAAATACAAGAACAAACTAGGTTTAACAAACCTAGCTCAAGAACAATCAAAAACTCAACCTCTTTGAAGCCTAGCCTCCTTAAGATCTTCCTTGCACCAAAGAAATCTTCTATGGAGTATGATGTAGCTTCTACACCATCAACTAGCTCTTGGAACCTTGAGTTTTTCGCCCAACAAGAAGACTCCTTGCTTCTTGACCAACAAACTGCACTATTTCTCCTCACAATCCTCACTTAGAAGAATACTTCTTCTTCTTTACAATACACTCTCAACAATAAAGTAAATACAAAGATTTTTGAGAGCAAAATAACAATGAAGACTTGAGAGCATTTGGATTAGAAAATTGTCTTCAAAAAATGAATCTCCCAAGCCTTATAGAAAATGCTCATAGCCGTTGGAATGGAGAAAGGATGAGCGAGACACTTTTTGTCCCACTTGTTTGAACATCATTACTTTGAAGGACACTCCTTGAAACAAGTCAAAGCTTCTTGGAGAAGCTTTGTATTTTTAAGCTCAAAATGGAAAGATTTCCAAAATCCATTAGATTTGCCTTTTTGAAAAAAAACTGCAGCTGTCAAATTAGCATGGGGAAAATTAAAATCACATTGGTAAACTAAAAAGATAGGAAAGAGAAAATTGTACCTGCAGAATTTTCGTCATGCTTCAGATGTTCGGATGAAGCGCTTCATGATTCATCCAGAACTCTCTACTTCTGGAGTTCAACCAACAAAGCGCTTTATATATTGCTTTATGGTTTTGACAAACATTCTGTTCAAATGTTTCATTCAATGAAGTGCTTGATGAAGTGCCTTATGTTTTAGCAAACCTTTCTATTCAGAGAGGTCAAAAGAGCAAAGCGCTTTATATATCGCTTTATGTTTTAGCCAAACATTCTGTTCAGACGTTTTATTTGATGAAGCGCTTGGTGAAGTGCTTTATGTTTTATCCAACCTTTCTGTTTAGAGAAGTCAGAAGATGAAGCGCTTTATATAGTGCTCCATGATTCTTTCAAAACTTTCTGTTCAGAGGTTTTTATTGAATGAAGCGCTTGGTGAGGCGCCTCATAGTGCTCCATGCTTCTGTTCAGAGAAGTCAGAAGATGAAGCGCTTTATATAATGCTCCATGTTTCTTTCAAAACTTTCTGTTCAGAGGTTTTTATTGAATGAAGTGCTTGGTGAGGCACCTCATAGTAAAGCCAACCTTTATGTTTTATCTTCTGAGAGCTAAAACACTAGATTAAGCGCTTGAAGTTTGAACAACACTTCTACTCAAAGTTTTGAACCTTTTAGCATGCTATACTTTTGCAAATCATCAAAACCAATCATACATAACAATCAGTAGGCAAACTGTAAAGTGCAGACTCAAACTTGGTCAACTCATGAATGCTCCAAAAATATTATTCTCTTTAAACTTGAATATAGTTCAAAATAAAACTATGTTCAAGTCTAACTATGATAATACTTTGAAACGGATTGAATATATATTGGAGGTATGTATACATACACAGACATATACTATATAATATGTATGTGTGTGTGTATGTATAGATACAGATATGCATATTATGCACACACATTCAGTATAATATATTTACTTAAATATATGTGCTATGAGCATATAATGATATTCCTAGGGTAATCAAAAAATAAAGAAAGGCTAAAAGCACATAATACAAGTGTTCCTTCTCATGTCCCTGTTATTTTTCAACCAAGATCGGTAAAAGGTCTTATACATAAAAGGGCGTTTCTGGTACACTAGACTCCTGCGTTTGCGTAGGGTTTGAAGAGGGACCGGATCGCTTCGCGACTCGGTGTATACAGCCTTACCCTAAACTTTGTACAAGAAGCTGTTTCCACGGCTCGAACTTGTGACTTCAAATTTACAAAACAGTAACCTTACTAGTTACTCTAAGTCATCCTAAAAAGATTTTATACATAAAACTATTACAAGGACAATTGGCTTGTCTAATACGTGTCCAAGTCTTTAAAATATTTAAACCAAAATGCAACTCAAATTTAAGTTTCACTTGTTTAGGACCTGCAACTCATCAACCTTCCAACGGCTGGAAACGTAGTTAGGGCCGTCAATGTCAATGGCGTCACCTCGTGTGACGAGATAATATCACCAAATAAGGTTGACTTCTTGATGGATAAAGAAAAATAGAAAATAATTGATTGCATTATTGCAACATCCTTTTATTTGTAGACATTTATTGCATTATGCAACATTATCAGGAGCAAAGGCGAAATCTTTTTTCCTGGCCCTACTGTCTCAGCACTATGAAGTTTTGTGGAGGATATAAATCAGGTGTTCAGCAGTTTTCTAGGTCAGCAAGGCTGCACACAGTGACCCACACAAGGTGCTCCTACAAACTAGCAGAAGTGGAGTACGCACAGTGTGTGTTCCCAGATTCCAACCCTTGTCTCTTTGGAAACAATTCTTAACCAAAGTACTAACTGGATTACGTTCTAGGAGCATTATGCAACATTCACTTCGTTTGGATCAAGGAAAAGAAAAGGAAAAAGAGAATCTTCTTGACACCTTAATCTAAGAAAACGTTATACTTCGTATATAAGTGAACATATATTGTAATTATCTCATCAATAAAATTTGTATGCACTCAACATCTCACATGTACGTGAGATGTCAAATATATGCAAATTCGTTGTTGTATGTAAATTTTATCTATCCAGTCTCCGATAGAGTTTCATAACCACAACTTAATCTTCAAATAAAATAAAAGTGGACGTGAATACACTTGATCTTATTCCCTTAGTGAGGCTGTATTTTTATTTGGATTCTATTGAAACTGCTTAGCTATTTTCTATTTTCCAACTTAGACCAAATATTTATTTGATCTTAATCCCTTATCATTAGGCTCAAAGTTAGGTGTTTCTCAATTAAGGAAATTATAATACAACTTTAATTTTTTTTTTATTTTTTTTTGTCAAAATTGGGAAATCAGTGTGAGGGTATCGTGTAACGGTGTAAGGGTGGATAAGCTGTAGCTGCCACGTTGTTCTGTCAGATCAGTCCATCAAGTTCACAGACGAAATCTTCTTACCAAATTGCAGTTGACTATCAGAAAAAAAGAAAATTAACAGAATCATTTCATTTTTTTTCCTAATATTCTAAGTCAAATAATTGAATATACAATTTTTGATTCGTTTGGAAACATTTCTGATGACAACAAAGCATAGAAGTCAATAGGTCACTACTTCAAGAAACTCACTGGTCAAATACAAATATAAATAAGTGATATAGTAAGACATTACGTTAACTAATAAAGTTTTGTTTATAAAAATAAACAGATACGGATTGTAATTATGATCTTTTTAAAATGGTGGTTGTCTCTCACCAATGGTACATTATGTATCGGTTGTGATATCTTAATTCATTCTAGGTGTCATAGCGGTAAGTCACATGTACAACAACACACATCTAGTATATTCCAATGACAGCAAAAATTGATATATTTAAAATGATTTTATTAAATAAGTTCGAAGATAAGACACCGTTAAGTTATTAAATGTTACTCTTATTAGGGTTATATCGTATAATATGTTTGATAATGCAATATCAAATTCGTTGAGTCCAGTATGAAGCCAGGAAAAAAGCAACATATTCAATCCTCAATATGATGATACTCTTCCATCATAAATGGCGACGACATTACACCTATTATGGGTATAATGATGGCAAACTATAAAAAAGCGTTCCTGGTACATTAGGTTTTTGTATTTGTACAAGATCTGGAGAGTAATCGAATCGCTTCGCAATTTGATTTATACATTTTTACTCTACATTTTGTACAAAAAAAAACTTTTTCTACAACTCGAACATTTTTGTACAAAAAGCTGTTTATACAGCTCGGACATGTGAAAAGTTCAATGCTGGCAAACTATCCTACTGTCAAACCTTTGAAAAGTTCAATGGATGACATGTGGATCTGTTTTATTATTTTAAAAAAATGTTATGATTTTTCTGAACTTATATATCTTACTTTTGTAGACCCATTATATAACGTAGTTATTGTTATAATCCACTGATTGACCAACTTACCATAAACACTCCAATCAGAGTTAATGATAGATACCGCGAATATCTAAATTATAGCAATTAGCATAATTGTGATTAGATTTGCTTTATTCGTTTTCCTTGTATAGTACAATCAACACACTATATGAACCTGTACAATTTGGATGAGGAAGACAAGGCAATATACGAAATTTTTCCCACAGTTGTCTTGTTATACCTTACTATTCTACAGTACCTTTGCTATACTATTTTACATGGTATCAGAGCTGGAAGAGTTCCTCTCTGTTTGATCAAAAAGTCTTCCTGGCTCAGATTCAATCCTCATCATTGACAGGGCTATATCTGTTCTCAGAATAGTACTATCCTTACCCCTTCTCTATCAAGTTTGTACTTGCTCTCATCTTGGATCGACCTGTTGATCAATATCAGCCCTTAAAGCAACTAGTTCTCCATGAATAAGAACATCATAAACGTGTCAGATACACCAGAAACAGACCAGATATGTCAAAATCATCCAAAAAAATCCCAAAACTCCCTGATAATTTTGATCTTTCTGCAGAGTCAAATGAGTCCGGCACTTCAGAGCTCTCTTCCACACTTAACCTCCGAGAATTTGGTGATCAAGGTGAAACTGAGCTCTAACAATTATCCCCTATGGTGCAATTTGATGCAGCGAGCCCTTATGGGCAGGGGGAGGAGCACCCACATCACAGGGGTTCCTCCACCCCCTGCCAACAAATTCTAATTATGCCAAGTAGGAGCAAGATGAACAACTCGTTTTTACTTGGCTAATAGACAATATGGATAAAAGTCTAGTGAACAATGCCTCCAGCTATCCAACCGCAAAAGCTCTTCAAGATGGACTGGCTGTGACTTATGGGTCAGGGGCTGACCCTATGCAGACATTTGATTTACACAAACAAACATATACAGTGAGACAAGGAAGCAGCTCATTAGATGTCTGCTGGGACAAATTGCAGAGTTTATGGAGAACAATTGACTTTAGAAGTCCGAATCCCATGGAGTGTCCAAGGGACATACAGAAGTTCAACCAATATATACAGGAATAGAGACTATATCAGCTGTTAATAGCAGTTGATGATAGATTCACAGCCACAAAGAAGGAATTACTGAAAAGGGACCTAAGACCTAGGGCAGAAGCAACATATGGAGAGCTGCGTAGGTCGGATACAGAGAATATTCTGCTAAAGATTACCCCTTCAGCACCATCATCGGGAGTTAGTTTAGGTCAGGGACTGACGACAAAGGGACCTGGTGGTCCAGGCAAAGACACCACAGATCCACCACGAAGAGAAGGAGGCAGTAACCCCCGCTCAAGGCCACCATCATGGTGGGGTACTGAAAAACATCATCTTGAATGTACACACTGCAAAAAGAAGGGACATTCAAGGGAGAATTTCTTTAAACTCTATGGCTACCCGGAGTGGTGGAAGGAGTTTAAGCGAAAAACACAAGCTGCTGCCACGCAAGTCATCAGAGGAGGTGAAGGTTGTTGGACCGTGCACCTGCAATAAACACCACTAGAGGGGGGGTGAATAGTGGTTAGCGGAAATTACACTACAACCCTTTGTTAAAATCCCCTTTGAAAACAGAATCTGAAACCACCTCAGATTCAGAACCCGTTTTTCAAAAATTCACAAATAATTGTACACAACTACAAAAATTATGAAACTTTCCAGAATTTAACTTCAATGAGTTAACAAGACGCTACCCAAAAATCAGACAAAAATAAGATCGTTTGACCCTTCAAATAAATAAAAAGATTCAGATGGTCAATATGGACAGAATTGGACAGAATGTTGCTAATTTTGCAAAACGTATTTCTCTTTGAATACTCAACCAAAAAGATTGATCTTTATATCAAAACACTCCTTAGGATGTGTAGATGAAGTTTCCAAAAGACCTTGACCTTAAACAATTCTTGAAAAATACGGAATTTAAGTTTTCTCAAAACTGGTCAGATTGCAACCAGATTGGAGCAGTTATCTTGCAAAGACTGAAAGACTAACTTTCCCTTGCTCAAATCAAGTGATTCTTGTTGCAAATGAAAGCTAATAGTCTGAAGTATAACTCCACCAAAAATCAAGAATTTTGAAAATGTTTAGCTATTTTTTCAAATTGTGAGAAGTTGTGTGAAAACTGCAGTCAAAAACGGGCAGAAAACAGAAATAAAGAAACAAGAGAAGAACACCGAGAATTTATCCTGGTTCGGTCGATGTGACCTACTCCAGTCCCAAGGAACACCTTTCCTTGGATTTCACTATGGTATGAACCAAAATACAGCAAGAACCAAGCTTGATCCTTGGGTTAAACACCAACCCTATTCAAGACTTGGATGAACACCTTTATGCAACTCTTGGTTGCAACACCTCTATCACCTATTGATGTAGCCTTATAGATTTGGCTAATCAATCTTACAAATAAGACACAAGAAGGTTTGTATAGTGTAGCTGGACAACAACTAGAAATGGAACACCTTAGCTACACAAAGTATGAACGAAAATATGAGAAGAGAATAGCAAGACAACAATCTTCAATTTTTGCTTTCAAGTGTGTGTCTTCTCTTCTTCACCTTGCCTTCTATTTATAGAGTGAATTGATGGCATATTCCCTCCAACTTTTAGACCATGTGATGGCTGAGAATTTTGAATTAAAACACCTCCATAATCATCTCCAACAACCTTGTCTCCATTAACTTCAAATTTGAAATTTCAAGTTGACAACTTTTGCCAACTAGCTTGCTTTTGGTTTGTCTTCTTGCCCAAAAGTCATAAAATGAGTATACCACCTTCTCCACCTGTTTATGGACGTTTTTGATGTTGTATGTATGTATACCAACTCATATTTTGTGAATAAAAAATAATGAATAAGTGTTGACAAGATTATGTCAACATATAACACCAAAATTCATACTTTCTTCTCCTTTACATATTGTGATGAATCTTGCACCAAGGACACCTTGTAACCTCTAAACGATGATGATTAATATCCTCTTATAACATATATAAGAGGGTCTTCAAGAAAAAATAGAATGTGACATCTCAAATCGTCACATATCCAGCTATAGTCAATAATATCATCGGTTGAGAGAATAAGATATAAGATCACCATATAATCTTCAAAATAATAATAACACAGCTCCAGAATGAAGATAATAATATGCTCAAGAGATTCCTTGAGTGAAAATACCAAAAATACCCTTGGGGATAAAATGACCAAAATACCCCTGGTGTGAGAAAACTCTAGAAATGCCCCCGATGGTCAGAAATAATCACAATACCACCTTTGTCATGATAACCAAGATAATAATATGCACTTGAAATATTTTTCGCCATATGATGTTCCTACAAAACTTAAAATACCAATTTTGCCCTTTTTGATAAGTTGTAGAAACTTCCAATGCACGTTAGTCACAAGACAATAATAATCACCAAAAACACATAATAAGCACATAATGAGCATGTATAAATCATGTACAAATGAAAACAACCATTTTATCACATTTTAGAAAATTATTTCTAAAAACTCTAGACATCGATCGATCGAAGTACCTCAGCTTCATAGATCGATGTCTCGCATAAAGGTTCAGGTTTTTTGTCTCTGACCTACATCGATCGATCGAAGTGAGAGTTTGATGTATATTGATCGATCGATGTGTCTCAGGTTTAGAGATCGATGTCTCACAGAAAGGTCTTAAACTTTTCTGCCTTACATAGATCGATCGATGTGAGAGATCTATGTACATAGATCGATCGATGTGCAACAACCTGAGAGATCGATGTCAACTTGTTCAACTTATTCAACTTTTAATCGCATATAACACCATGTGTGACATTTTTAAATATTCATCACTTAAAATCATGACTTTGAAAATTATCCAAACATATTTCTCAACATTCTCTCCCTTTTGGATGATTTTCAAAATAACCTAACATGATTTTAATGTCACAACTTATAACCAAAAGTTTAACCAAATGTTTTCAACTATGTTTTCAACTTTAAAATAGTATGCTGCTCCCCCTCAACTCATACTCTCTCCCTTAACCTATGCTCCAAAATTTATACCAATAAAAAAACTTAGCATATGATTCATCATGACTTACCAACTAAAACATGACTTACCAACTAAAATCATGTTCTTATTCTATCTCCCCCTTTATTTTGCAAATCATGCAAAAGATAGAACTATACAATGGTATCGTAAGTCATCATTCCTAATTTGGCTCGTAAGTTTTCAAAAGTGGCTTGATTAAGGGGTTTGGTGAAGATGTCAGCGATTTGGTGATCAGTTCTTATATGGTTTATCACTATGTCCTCATTTTGAACATGATCGCGAAGAAAGTGGTATCGCACCTCAATGTGTTTGGCCTTAGAATGAAGTACCGGATTCCGGAAAAGATTGATTGCACTTGTGCTATCGCAGAAAATTGGAATCTTATTCATTTTAATGCCAAAATCACTAAGTTGCTGTTTAAGCCAAAGTATTTGGGTAGTACACAAACTCAAAGAAATATACTCGGCTTCAGTGGTAGAAAGAGCTACACTAGCTTGCTTTTTAGAAAACCAAGAGATCAAATTGGTTCCTATAAATTGACATGTACCGCTAGTGGATTTTCTATCTAACCTGCAACCACCATAATCAGCATCACTATATGCGTGTAATTCCAACTTAGCGTTTCTATCATACCACAATCCTAAGTGAGGTGTATGCTTAAGATATCTAAAGATCTTTTTCACTGCATTGTAATGTGATACCTTAGGACAAGATTGAAACCTAGCACACATACATACACTAAACATGATATCAGGTCTTGATGCAGTTAAGTATAATAGTGATCCAATCATAGACCTATAAAGTGTGTCATCAAAAGTTTTACCATTTTCATCCTTGTCTAGTTTGGTGCTAACACTCGTGGGGGTAGGTGTTGGTTTTAATTCTTCAAAGCCAAACTTCTTAATCATATCATTGACATACTTAAGTTGGCTAATGTGAATTCCTTGAGGGGTTTGTTTGATTTGAAGTCCTAAGAAATAATTCAACTCTCCTACCATTGACATTTCAAATTCTGACTTCATACATTCTTCGAAGTCTTTTACTAAGGTAGGGTTGGTTGAACCAAAGATTATATCATCTACGTATATTTGAACTATTAACAAATCATTACCTTTTCTTCTTAGGAATAATGTGTTGTCGATGGTCCCCCTTTGATAATTATTTGCAATAAGAAAGTTTGCAAATCTATCATACCAAGCTCTTGGAGCTTGTTTTAAACCATATAGATCTTTCTTAAGCTTACAAACATGGTTCGGATTCTTCGGATCTTCGAATCCAGGAGGTTGTTTTACAAACACTTCTTCTTGGATGTATCCATTCAAGAACGCACTCTTGACATCCATTTGGAAGAGCTTAATTTTGCTTATACTTGCAATCGCAAGTAATAATCTAATTGCTTCTAGTCGTGCAACGGGTGCAAATGTTTCTTCATAATCTATTCCTTCTTGTTGATTATAACCTTGTGCGACTAGTCTAGCCTTATTCCTTGTAATATTTCCTTGTTCATCCATTTTATTCCTAAAAACCCATTTAGTTCCTATGATAGACTTGTCTTCAGGTTTAGGTACTAAGTCCCACACGTTGTTCCTTGTGAATTGATTTAATTCCTCATGCATAGCATCTATCCATGATATGTCACCTAAGGCTTCCTTTACGTTCTTAGGTTCTAATTGTGAGATTAAGCTATGTCCTTCAAGTTGACTTATATTTCTACGTGTTCTAACCCCAACACTTGGATCACCAATGATTAGCTCTTTGGGGTGTTTATGTTTATCTTCTATAAGCCACCAATTCCTAAGTTGACTAGGTTCACCTTCTTCTAGTTCAAATGTTTCATTCGTGTGAACATTTTCATATACAATTGGAACATCCTGTAAATTAGATAGATTATCTTCCAATTGTAAAATTTCTTGATTTATTTCACCTAAAGGTTCATGCACATCTTGTTCAGGGGAAGTTGGTTCTAGATGATCATGAACAGGCTCAAGTAATATATCATCATCATCAAACATATTTTCAACATTATTTTCTTGTTTATGTTGATGTTTATCACTAACTTCAAAGCATGCATTTTCATTGAATTTCACATGTATGGATTCAATTATTTTTCTAGATGCAGGATTATAACACCTATATGCTCTTGAGTTAGTTGAATACCCAACAAATATGCATTCAATAGACTTTTGTTCAAATTTATCTAGATTATCCTTAGTGTTCAGCACAAAACATTTACATCCAAATACCTTAAGATAATCTATCTTAGGTTGTCTATTGTTTAGCAATTCATAAGGCGTTTTATTTAATTTCTTTCTAATAGTGAGCCTATTTATAATATAGCATGCACAACTAACAGCTTCAGCCCATAAATCTTTAGGTAATTTATTTTCACACAGCATTGTCCTAGCAACTTCTTGAATTGTTCTATTTTTACGTTCAACAACTCCATTAAGTTGTGGTGTTCTAGGTGGTGAGAATTCATGTTTTATTCCATATAGTTCGCAAAATTTTATTACGTCTTTGTTTTTAAATTCACCACCTCTATCGCTTCTAATTCTTTTAACATTTTCTTCATAAATGTTTTCAAGTTGCTTAATAAGAGTTTTGATTGCTAATGGAGCATCGTCTTTGTGTGTTAAGAACAATGTCCATGTGTAGCGTGAGTAATCATCTACTATGACACACACATAGTAGTGTCCACCTAGACTTCTTGTCCTACTTGGACCAAATAAGTCTAAGTGAAGCAATTCTAGTACATGACTAGTACTCACTTCATGTTTCGGTTTTAAGGTTTCTTTAATGTGTTTTCCCTTAATACATGTTTCACACATTTGAAAATTATCCAAGTCTAACTTAGGCATTCCTCTAATTAAATTCTTCTTAGATAATTTCTTAATAGTTGAAATTCCTATATGGCCTAATCTTCTATGCCATAAATTTACATCTAAGTCATGTGATATTAGACACTTAACCTTAGCATCTAACATGTTATCTAAGGTAAGAGTATAAATATTTCCATCTATATTTCCTTTTAAGACCGTTTCTCCTTTTTCATTTATTATATCACAAGAATTGGGAAGAAAGGAGACATTATAACCACAATCTATAAGTTGAGAAATACTAAGTAAATTATAAGATAGATTGCTTACTAATAACACATTTCGTATTTGAAATGTGTTAGGGTCCCCAATTGTTCCTTTTCCAACAACTTGTCCTTTGTTGTTGTCACCGAATGTTACTTTTCCTCCATCCTTGATGTGTTCCAATTCGATGAATAGTTTGGGGTTCCCCGTCATATGCCTCGAACATCCACTATCTAAAAACCATTTGGTTTTTAGATTCTTTGACTTTGCCTCCTTCTTGCATTCCTTGCGTTTATCCTACAATGGAGACAAAGTTTTAGGTACCCTTTATTTGGGTCCTTGAATGTTAGGGGCACTATTCTTGTTTAGATATCCCTTAGGTATCCAAACTTGAATATACCTTCTAGGCACATTTTTAGCATTGTTATAATTTGGAAAATAAGAAGAATTAGCATATACATGATTATTCCACATAAGTGAAGATACATTGTTATACATATTGTGCCATGGTTGATAATCATTATAGGATGGCCGAATTTTATAATGTGCATGAGGCATGCGATTTTGTTTCTTATATGGCGCTATATAAGTGTGTTTGTAGGCATTTCTATAAGACTTACAAGAGTGTTGCCTATATTTAGGTTCATAATAAGTTGTATGCATTTTATTTGGTCTAGTTGCATTTGTATACATGTAGGCATAATTTCTAGATTGTCTAGATGCAAAGTTTGGCCTAGATGTATAGTTATGCGTGTGTGTTTTTATGGGTGCATGCTGCATTTTTATCTTTGAATAAGAAGAAGAAGGAGTAGAAGAAGATTTAGCAGACAAGTTTGTTTTTATAACTTTATAAGGTTGTTTCGTAGTTGATGATACAAACTTAGTCTTTTTATCTAATTTTTCATCTTCTTCTTTATATCCCAATCCAGTTTTATCATTTCCATACTTTTGTGATGATATAAGTGTATCTAACATATTTGCACCAGATTTAAATTGTTCTATCATTTTTTCTAAGGTAAATTTAGACGACTTCAGTTGTACTATTTCATTTTCACAACTTTCTAACTTGGATTTTAACATTTTATTTTCCATTTGTAACTTTTGTTCATCTTTCCTATATGATTCAATTTTATTCTCTAAAGAATCAAGAGTATTAGTAGACTCTTGTTTAAGAGATTCTAGTTGATCGGAGAATTCCAAGTTGGACGTCTTCAACTTGTCATTTTCTTCAACTAGTTTCTTCTTTTCTTTAGAGAGCCTCTTACAGTGAGCATGCATTCTTAAGAATTCTTCATACATTTCATCAAATGTCATGTCACTATCGGAATCACTATCAGAAGAAGAACATACCTCGTTGGATACGAAGCAGACTTGAGCTTCCTCAGTTTCGGATTCTGAGTCGGATGAGTCGCTCCATGTGCTCACCTTCATTGCTCGTTTCCCTTTTCTTGCCTTAGACTCCTTTGTCTTTGTCATTTGAGCCTCCTTGTCTTTGGCTTGTTTATTATTGTTGTTATTGTTATTATTTTTCTTCGTGGGACAGTCATATGAAATATGTCCTTTTTGACCGCATTCATAACACTTTAATTCTTTATTATACCATTTGTTTGTGTTATTCTTCCTAGGTTGAGAAGAAGAAGAAGAAAAGGAAGAATTACGTTGTCTATTCCTATTTGGACGTTTGAAAAACTTTCTAAGTTTTCTAGCTATCAATATCAAGTCATCGTCTAGTTCAGTATCACTATTACTATCATCGTTACTAGCATGTGTTTCAATTGTTTTGAAAGCTATTGACTTACCGGATGACTTAGACAATTCAGACTTTCGTTGGTTTAATTTAACCTCGTAAACTTTAAGAGACCCGATCAATTCATCCATCTTAGTGATTGACTTTGTCTCCTCGATTGCAGTCACCTTTGGATCCCATTCAGCAGGAAGGCTTCGTAACACCTTTTGAACCTTTTCACTGTTCGAAAATGACTTTCCTAAAGCTTCAAGGGCATTGAAAATATTAGTAATCCTCAAATCCATAGATGTTATGGATTCGTTTGGCAACATTTTGAAAGTCTCTAATTCAGTCATAAGCATGTTTATTTTTGACTCTTTAACACCACTAGTACCTTCATGCATTAATACAAGTGATTTCCACATGTCGTGTGCCCTTGTGCAATTTGACACATATCCTGCTTCAGAAGTTGTAAGTCCATTCAAAAGTAATTGCATAGCTTTAGCATTCATGGACATTTTCTTTTTATCATCTGATGACCATTCACTTTTACATTTTTCAACCTCTTGAGTTACTTCACTAACTTGTGTAACTTTCGTTGGAATGTACGACCCATCTTCAACTATAGACCATAAATCGATGTCTATAGCCATTAAGAATAGCCTCATTCTTAGTTTCCAATGAACAAAATTATTGCCATCAAAAAGAGGAGGGCGTTGGGTAGACATACCTTCCATTTCACCTTTGTGAGAAACAATAGCCATAGTATGTACCTTGGATTTGAGACAAGTAGTATATAATGAATCGTTGTTTCTTGGCCTTGTATGGTGTTGAATCTTGCTTCTTTTGAGTGATGTTGGTCTGGCTCTGATACCAAATGTTGGACCGTGCACCTGCAATAAACACCACTAGAGGGGGGGTGAATAGTGGTTAGCGGAAATTACACTACAACCCTTTGTTAAAATCCCCTTTGAAAACAGAATCTGAAACCACCTCAGATTCAGAACCCGTTTTTCAAAAATTCACAAATAAATTGTACACAACTACAAAAATTATGAAACTTTCCAGAATTTAACTTCAATGAGTTAACAAGACGCTACCCAAAAATCAGACAAAAATAAGATCGTTTGACCCTTCAAATAAATAAAAAGATTCAGATGGTCAATCTGGACAGAATTGGACAGAATGTTGCTAATTTTGCAAAACGTATTTCTCTTTGAATACTCAACCAAAAAGATTGATCTTTATATCAAAACACTCCTTAGGATGTGTAGATGAAGTTTCCAAAAGACCTTGACCTTAAACAATTCTTGAAAAATACGGAATTTAAGTTTTCTCAAAACTGGTCAGATTGCAGCCAGATTGGAGCAGTTATCTTGCAAAGACTGAAAGACTAACTTTCCCTTGCTCAAATCAAGTGATTCTTGTTGCAAATGAAAGCTAATAGTCTGAAGTATAACTCCACCAAAAATCAAGAATTTTGAAAATGTTTAGCTATTTTTTCAAATTGTGAGAAGTTGTGTGAAAACTGCAGTCAAAAACGGGCAGAAAACAGAAATAAAGAAACAAGAGAAGAACACCGAGAATTTATCCTGGTTCGGTCAATGTGACCTACTCCAGTCCCAAGGAACACCTTTCCTTGGATTTCACTATGGTATGAACCAAAATACAGCAAGAACCAAGCTTGATCCTTGGGTTAAACACCAACCCTATTCAAGACTTGGATGAACACCTTTATGCAACTCTTGGTTGCAACACCTCTATCACCTATTGATGTAGCCTTATAGATTTGGCTAATCAATCTTACAAATAAGACACAAGAAGGTTTGTATAGTGTAGCTGGACAACAACTAGAAATGGAACACCTTAGCTACACAAAGTATGAACGAAAATATGAGAAGAGAATAGCAAGACAACAATCTTCAATTTTTGCTTTCAAGTGTGTGTCTTCTCTTCTTCACCTTGCATTCTATTTATAGAGTGAATTGATGGCATATTCCCTCCAACTTTTAGACCATGTGATGGCTGAGAATTTTGAATTAAAACACCTCCATAATCATCTCCAACAACCTTGTCTCCATTAACTTCAAATTTGAAATTTCAAGTTGACAACTTTTGCCAACTAGCTTGCTTTTGGTTTGTCTTCTTGCCCAAAAGTCATAAAATGAGTATACCACCTTCTCCACCTGTTTATGGACGTTTTTGATGTTGTATGTATGTATACCAACTCATATTTTGTGAATAAAAAATAATGAATAAGTGTTGACAAGATTATGTCAACATATAACACCAAAATTCATACTTTCTTCTCCTTTACATATTGTGATGAATCTTGCACCAAGGACACCTTGTAACCTCTAAACGATGATGATTAATATCCTCTTATAACATATATAAGAGGGTCTTCAAGAAAAAATAGAATGTGACATCTCAAATCGTCACATATCCAGCTATAGTCAATAATATCATCGGTTGAGAGAATAAGATATAAGATCACCATATAATCTTCAAAATAATAATAACACAGCTCCAGAATGAAGATAATAATATGCTCAAGAGATTTCTTGAGTGAAAATACCAAAAATACCCTTGGGGATAAAATGACCAAAATACCCCTGGTGTGAGAAAACTCTAGAAATGCCCCCGATGGTCAGAAATAATCACAATACCACCTTTGTCATGATAACCAAGATAATAATATGCACTTGAAATATTTTTCGCCATATGATGTTCCTACAAAACTTAAAATACCAATTTTGCCCTTTTTGATAAGTTGTAGAAACTTCCAAGGCACGTTAGTCACAAGACAATAATAATCACCAAAAACACATAATAAGCACATAATGAGCATGTATAAATCATGTACAAATGAAAACAACCATTTTATCACATTTTAGAAAATTATTTCTAAAAACTCTAGACATCGATCGATCGAAGTACCTCAGCTTCATAGATCGATGTCTCGCATAAAGGTTCAGGTTTTTTGTCTCTGACCTACATCGATCGATCGAAGTGAGAGTTTGATGTACATTGATCGATCGATGTGTCTCAGGTTTAGAGATCGATGTCTCACAGAAAGGTCTTAAACTTTTCTGCCTTACATAGATCGATCGATGTGAGAGATCTATGTACATAGATCGATCGATGTGCAACAACCTGAGAGATCGATGTCAACTTGTTCAACTTATTCAACTTTTAATCACATATAACACCATGTGTGACATTTTTAAATATTCATCACTTAAAATCATGACTTTGAAAATTATCCAAACATATTTCTCAACAAAGGTAACAGCCAAAGAGAGCATACTACCAGAGGAGGCCCCGGGAAAGACCAGCAAAACCAGTCAACCACAGGCAACATTGGGGAAGACAAAGCCATAGCCGCCACTGCAACAGGTATGCGGGTTAGGGTTGTAAGCCCTAACCATTGCTATTTTTATACCCCAGGCCATAATGAATTTGCATCTCTTCTCCCTGCTGTTCCTGATTATGTAAGTGAGGCCCTCCATAAATCTGAACCCGCCAAACACTTATTACACCAGCAGCCCCTCAAACTTCATTTATCCCTTTAAAACACCCCGAATTTCAAACACTCAATCACTTTAACCCCACACTTATGACAAATATATCCGGAAACATTGAATCCCATAAATGCAAACTAATGGTCCCTCAAGTCCCTCCAAATACCTCTCAAAATTCAGACCTTTGACCTTCCATCTGTCACCATACTAAAAGTATCTCTCAATGGATCTTCAACTGTGGGGCCACAGATACAATGTCCTACAATCCACACGATTTCATAACACATACACCTCCTATAAAAACAAGTGTCGAAACTGCAAACGGAGCCTGTGTCCCAGTGCGTGGTGGTGACACTATCACCATTACACCTAACATAACCCTACAAAATAGTCTCTATATCCTGGCTCTATCTACAAAATTATTATCTGTCAGTCAGCTAACCAAAGAATTAGATTGTGTTGTTATGATGTATATCTTTCTGCCTTTTGCAAGACATTCATACTAAGGAGATCATTGAGTGTGATACTGAACGCCACGGGCTGTACTTTGTTGATACGGTAGCACAACAGGGACAGTCTAATCTGGCCATTGGGACAGTTACTCGACAATTATGGCACCGGTTAAGGCATCCATCATTTTCATATTTAAAACATTTATTTCCTTCCTCATTTACTTCCAAAACTGAACCATTCCAGTGTGATACTTGTCTTCAGGCTAAACAAACTCGGACATCTTACCATTCAAATAATACACGTGTTAATCATATGTTTTCTTTAGTTCATTCAGATATGTGGGGGCTATCTCCATACAATATACCTCTAGGGTTCCGTTCCTATGTAATTTTTGTGGATGATTTCTCTCGAATGACGTGGCTTTACATCATGAAAAATAAGTTTGAAGTGTCCGATAAATTTCGTAATTTCTACAATATGGTCAAAACTCAATTTCAAACCTCCATCCAAATACTCCGGTCTGATAATGAAGGCGAATACATTGAAGGGGAACTGGCCACTTTCTAAATAGCCACGGGATCATTCACCAAACAACATGTCCACACACCCCTGAACAAAATAAAGTTGCAGAAATAAAGAATAGGGTTTTCTTAGAAATGGCTCGCGCCATGATGTTTGAGTCTCATGTTTCGATGAGTTTCTCGTCGGAGGTCGTATCCGCTGCTGCCTAACTCACTAATCGCCTTCCCACAAAGATCGTTAATCTTCAAACCCTGATCTATACACTGGCCACCCAACATTCTATTCCCTCAATATGTACTCTTCCCCCAAAGGTGTTTGGCTGCACTATTTTTATCCACAACCCTAAACATGAACGTACAAAACTTGACCCATGTGCTGACAAATGTGTCTTCATCGGCTATGCTACTACGTAAAAAGGTTATCACTGTTACAATCCCAGAATACATTGTGTTCATGTCACTATGAACTGCATCTTTGTTAAAACCGATTTATACTATCCCACCTAAACAAGGGTATAGGGGGAACCCTATGATGGAATCCTAGATTAGCTGTCACACTACAACTGCTCAGTGATAGTTTCAACACGGCCAGTAGATGGCGCCGACTGTGCTACTGCTCCTGATAAGGTACCGCTTGCGACTTCCGTACCATCTGATGATCAACCTGGGATGAATGATGTGTCAGAGGTAAGAAATGGTAATAATAATTCACAATCTATCTCTTTGATTCCTGATAACAGTAATATGTTTCCAAATAACACCCCTGTGACAGAAACAACTACCCTAGAATTTCTCGAGGGTCCCACTACTATTATGCACGAACCGCAGCAGATAAGGGTTTTACCTCCCAGAGCCAACCGAGGAGTACCACCAGAGCGGAATTCCCTTGACAAAATAGCAAGAACTTCTCGGTATCCCCTAAAGAGTTCCAGAACTGGAGTAAGCGATGTTGCCCAGGGTTTCTTTTCAACTATATGCACCGAGGAAATTCCAAAAGATGTCAAGGAAGCCTTAAGCCGACCAGAATGGAAGGAGGCCATGCTAAGTGAAATGAGTGCGCTTCGGAAAAATGAAACATGGGAAAAATGTGTCATACCTCTTGGAAAAAATCATGTAGCCTGTAAATGGATATTTACAATCAAATACAGAGCAGATGGGCGTGTAGAATGACACAAGGCTCGACTTGTAGCCAAGGGATACATTCAAACTTATGGCATCGACTATTCTGAAACTTTTTCACCTGTAGCCAGAATCGATACCATTCGTGTCTTATTCTCAGTAGCAGCTATAAAGAACTGGCCCCTCCAGCTGTTTGATGTCAAGAATGCTTTTCTGCATTGGGATCTTAAATAAAAGGTGTACACAGAACCTCCTCCAGAGTTATCTATAGAATTTGAAAAAGCCAAAGTGTGTCGTCTAAAGAAATCTCTGTATGGACTAAAACAGTCGTCCCGAGCCTGATTTGGAAGATTCACCGAGGTAACGAAACAAGATGTCTATTCACAGAGTAATGCAGATCATACGTTGTTCATAAAACGACGAGGAGGATTAGTAACTTGCTGATTATCTATGTTGACGACATGATTATCACTGGTGATGATATAGAAGAGATGACTCGACTCCGGAAGCACTTGTTCACGAAGTTTTAAATGAAAGATCTTGGGGCCTCAAGTACTTCCTTGGAATAGAGGTCCTCTGATCCAAATCTGGAATCTACATTTCACAATGCAAGTATATTTTAAATCTTCTCGCTGAAGTAGGCATGCTCGATTGTAAACCCTATGACACCCGTATGGCAGTAAATAATAAGCTACAGGTAATTGATGGTGCACCGCCTATAGATAAAGGTCAATACCAGCGATTGGTTGGCAAATTAATCTATTTGTCACATACTCGGCCCGATATTGTATTTTCTGTTAGCCTAGTTTGTCAGTTCATGCATAATCCTCAGACACGTCATATGGACGCTGTTATGCGTATTTTGAGATATCTAAAATATACTCCTGGCAGAGGGATTAAGTTTCGGAACAATGGGCATCTTGATGTCCAGTCCTATATTGATACTGATTGGGCAGGGAATCTGGTAGACCGAAGGTCTACATCTGGATATTTCACTCTTGTGGGAGGATAACAGTTTACATGGAAGAGTAAGAAGCAAAAGGTCGTAGCTCTTTCTAGTGCAGAGGCGGAGTTCCATGGGATTGTAAAGGGTATTATGAAAGTCTTATGGGTACAGAAGATGTTCAAAGATCTGGGGATCCTGGTTAATCAGCCCACACCGTTGTTTTATGATAATAAAGCATCTATTAGTATTTCAGAGGACCCAGTGCAGCTTGACCGGACGAAGCATGTGGAGATAGACAAAAAGAGAAGTTGGATGCCGGGCTAATTGTGTTACCATTTGTTCGATCTGAAGATCAGTTGGCGGATATATTGACAAAGGCCGTTAGTGGAAGATCTTTTCCAGCTTGTGCAAGTTGGACATCGTTGACCTTGTTGTTCAACTTGAGGAGGAGTGTTAGAATCCACTGATTGATCAACTTACCATAAACACTCCAATCAGAGTTAATGATGTAGATACTGTGAATATCTAAATTATAGCAATTGGCATAATTGTGATTAGATTTATTTTATTCGCTTTTCTTGTATAGTACAATCAACACACCATATGAACCTGTACCGTCCGGATGAGGAAGACAAGGCAATATACGAAATTTTTCCCATAGTTGTCTTGTTATACCTTACTATTCTACATACCTTTGCTATACTATTTTACAGTTATAGTTAAGTGGTTCTTTGTGTCTATTTTACGGGTATAATGCTGGCAAACTATAAAAAGACGTTTCCGATATCTTAGGTTCCTGCGTTTGCACAAAATCTAGAGAGAGACCGGATCGCTTCGTAATCTTATGTACTTAGTCTTATCCTACAATTTATAAAGAGACTGTATTCATAACTCGAACCTGTGATTTTAATAGATTACGAACTATCTTACCGTCAATGCTGGCAAACTATCTTCCTGTCAAACATTTGAAAAGTTCAATGGATGACATGTGGATGTGTTCTATTATTTAAAAAACAATGTTATGCTTTTTCAGAAGGAAAAAAAAGGAACTTGCATATCTTTACTTTTGTAGACCCAGTACATAACGTAGTTATTGTTAGGTGGTTCTTTGTCTCTATTTTGACTTTTCATTTTATAATATAAGTAGTTGGCAATCAGTTTATTTCGTGAATATATGTGTCTACTTCCGTTTTCTGCTCTATGTGTGCGTATGTTCTTAAGACTGTCAATCGGACTGTGCCTGCGCTAGTTATGCCCGATGTATGTATGTGTGTATTTGTATATCAAATATATTAGTTTTCAAAATAATGATATAGGTAATATTTGATACAATATGTAGCCTTAAACTACATCAACTATCAGGGTAATATCTTTCTTTCATCGATGCCTTTGTTTTTTCACACAAATATATTTTTATATATGCATTACAAATGTGGTTGTAAGATGTATATGTGTGTGTGTGTGTGTATGTATGTATGTATTATCAATTTACTTTATGCAATAATGTTTGTGGTACTTCCTTTTTAAAATATTTAATTCATGTTATTTTATAAATATTTTCTATTAAAATGCAATCAATACCAATATCACATAAGAAAAATAATATATATATATATATGATTTGTATGAAAAATAATTTTGTTACAATAAAATGATACTCTCTCTTTCACAAAAATATTGTCACACCTGACCAAACCAGTATTTGCTCAAACGTTAATTAAGACCAGAATTTCAAAGTATTTAAGAAAATAGTTTGTCAAAATGGTAATTCATATCATTTAGGACATAACTAATGTATAATGTGCAGAACTCTAACAACAATTTGAATTCAAATGGAATTTAATCAACTGACTGGCTGAGTTTAAATGGAATTCTAACAACAATTTGAATTTAAATAGAATTTACTATGTGTGACAGAGAAAGTATACCACTTTGATTGGCTCAAAGCTCGACTAGACAAGGTTAGGTTTATGCTTATGTGGACTTTGAGCTAAGAATTTTATTATTAGTCGAATCTGAATTCATCCAAGTCTGGCTCACAAATTCCGGGTGAGATCAGAGGAAGTTGGAAAGGAGGCAAAATATGAGGCCTCCAATCACGTCCCGTCACGTGTAAAAAAGTTGTCTTTTTTTTAAAAAAAAATTTGAATGTGGTGGGACCACTGACAATGTTTTTTACACGTGGCGGGACGTGATTGGAGGCCTCGTATTTTGCCTCCTTTTCAACCTCCTCAGATCTCACCCGCACAAATTCTGACTAATGCCCTGTCTGTTTATGAATTGAAAGGTGCAATTTAGATTTAACCCTACAATCTACCATGTATTTACTGTTCAGTTCTTTCCACGCCAATCCAAATATTCACAAATATAAGGCTTAGCAAATCGTCGTCGTTAACTTGTTCAGCCTGACGTAAATGTAAATCTAGTTTTAAAATTGACATATACATAGTTCAATTGGTACTCGGATAAGATTTGTCATTAAATCTAGTTTTAAAGTTTACAGTTACAATAACCTTTCAAATCACCCACGAGACATTGTCCTTGACAAAATTGTCCAGTCAACATGGGATTTCGAGTTCTGAGTATGAATAGAATCTAATTGGGGCCATTGTTTATAAAACAGGTAACGTCTATAATATGTAGTTTCATTTCTATATGTCATTTTATGTTATTGTGACCTTAAAGTTAGGGTTATGTTAAAGGCGAAGTTGAACTCAACTCATCTGAGCTGACCTTGCAGAGCTCGGCTTCGGCCTTGTTGAACTCAACTTATCCGAGTTGACTTGAACTCAACTCAGCTGACCTTGTTGAGCTCCGCCTTGTCAAGAGCTGAACTGCACTGACGAAATTGACCAGAATTGCGGATAAAGCTTGTTACCGTATCAGTTTGATTCTTTGTAGTTATCTAATTGATTCATTGTAATTATCACGTATCTCTAATTGATTTGACCAGATTTGATTTGTATCTATTCTTATCATACTTGTACATATCGTTATCATAATTTGTAGATTGGATAAATACAATTTGTACTCTATAAATTGACGAAGTGGAATAAGAGAAAAGACATATTTCGATTGCCAAGTTATTGGTTTTACAGGTTCGTGCTGCAGAAACAATTTGTAAGGCTGTATATATCAAATTGCGAAACGATTATCAGATCACGAAATGATTCGAACTCTCCCAGACCTCTCTATGTACTCTGCGTAAATGCAGGATGCAGGTGCCCAATACACACTGAACGTCATTTTTATGTTATTATCATTTGACAATCGACATTGTTTAGGTAAAGGCTCCATCAATGTGACAATTGAAGAGTCTAACGCAAGTAAATAAACCACTTTGACGCTATAAAGATGACGATGATGATAACAAGACTACGAACATTTGCCTCCAAACATGTGAAAAGGATATTTAAAGGTAACGTATTCCTTTTTGTTAAAACATCCAATTCAATTTATTTTTGTGTGTGATGGAATTCTAGTTTGATTAAGACTCTGTCTGTTTATTTTTTTTGTAAAACAAAATTTATAACACTAATTTTTTTTGTTAATGAGATACAAAAATGTTTTACAGTGTTGGACCAACAAGTTTCAGGGAACAAATCTCGTGATCCCCCTTTAAGAGGGTATTAAATGACCCAGCGACACGTGGCACACAGGGGATAGTGAGGCTGGGTGGGGGTCACCCGCATCCAGCCTCACCACCCCCCTATGTGCCACGTGGCAGGCGGTCCCAAAGGGGGTGAGGGGCTGGGGGGTCAGAGGATCTCGATCGCAAGTTTCATCCTAACAACTGACTTGACTACTTCAAATTCATCATCATCATCATCCGTACCCAGTATATCTCAACGACAGCAAAAGCTATCGTTAGGGTCTGGAGAGGGTAAATGGTAGGCAGACAATACCTCTATCCCTAGGGATAGAGAGTCGGCTTCCAGTGGGACCCCCGACTCTATGCGTACATGCATAAATTACAATAATAGAGATATGATGTGCTAGTGTGTTAGTGAGGGTCAAGCATGATCAGCACACTAGATCTATGGGTCTCAGATATTTGTAGGTCTAGTGCAAGTGGGAGATTGTTAGTATATGTGCCCTAGGTCATGATTTGGATATTTATGTTATGCATTTATTATTAATAAAAGAGGTTTTATTATCATTATTGTTGGTTAGTATGTTACACAATCTTGATATATGTCCCTGATTCATTGTTGTTATAGAGATAAAATAATTTATAATCAGTATGAGTATTGATTTGATAATCATGAGATGATTATGTGTATGGTGATACGAATCAATCTCATAGATGCTTGTTAGAGAACAGTTTATTAGATAGACCCATCATGAGATTACTACATAGATTAGCGTCATAAGTAAATCTCGTGATAGTCATGTTTTAATCCTTTGACTTGAGATTGTCATAGTTTCCAACATAAGGACTATTATCTTTTGACATGATCAAACGTTATTCGTAACTGGATAATAATAAAGGTCATGATTGAATGTGATAGAAATTATGTAGAGGATATTGAACAATCAAGATAGAATTTGTCCCTCTCTTTCGAGAGAGATATCTTTGGGACCCTCGATTAGTGAGACTGTGAAATGCATGGCCGTGCTCAAATGAATCGATGGTGTGATCAATATCATTTGTTTTATCAGTCTACTTAGAGATCGAGTAATCATATGTTTGAACAATATAAGTATGACGCTGACCATGACTTATGTTCAAACTAGATATCATGTGACAAAGGGATTAATACATGTGCTATTATTAGGCTAGTTGGACTTTACTCGTATTAATTGGGTAGTCGTAATGTCTCGCTAGAGACCAATTACGACTTGTTGGTTTAATAGAGATTTAATCAACTGCCAATTAATATGGGCCTATCGGGCCACACACAAGAATGCGTATGGCTGAGATTAATAATATTAATAATATTAATATTGGATATTAATTATTATTATTGTTATTATCGTTTTTAATATTAATAATATTAATATTGGATATTAATTGTTATTATTATTAATTTCCTTTTTTTATATATATTTATATCATTGGATAATAACAGAGAATCCATATCTGATATGGATTTTGATTGGTTTTATCTAATCCTAACAGAATCCGTATCTAGTACGGATTATGATAGACGTTAATAAATCCGATCTGGAATCGGATTTTGATATCTATATATATGTATGTAGCTTGGCGTATCTCGTACACCAAGCAATCAGCAGAAAACGAAATGAAAAACGTTTTTGAGAAAAACAGAGTTCTCAGCCGTGCCGTTCAAGGGCTAGCACTCCGGACGGAAGCATTCGTGTGGATACCGACAGAGGGTGTTCGATTTCGCATCTCTTCCACCTACAGATTTCGAATCTTTGGAGGTAATTTTACGTTTCTTTCATCGATATAAACGAACAACATGGATCCTTGGTAGGAAATTGGAGATCAAGTTTTGTTTTTTCCGCTGCGCGTTTTGCAGTGATCTTGTCGGATTTCCTAACAGGAACTGCCTCCTGTATCGACTTTGACAACTCGTCAAGGACAACTGCAAAAAAAAAGGGCTCAACTCAGACCCTTGATGAAGGCCTACCTCCACCGGAAAGAAGTCTATATTCCACACATGCGTACAAACGGTTGTTTTTGCTCTAGCATACATATCTTTAATTATGTCTATATACTTCATAGGGATCCCTCTTGCATCCAGACTATCCCAGATCAGGCTACGTGGCACACTATCATATGCTTTTTCAAGATCAATGAAAACCATATGTAAATCGCGCTTCTTCTCCCTATACTTCTCCATTAATCTTCGGAGAATGTGTATTGCTTCCGTAGTTGACCTTCCTGGCATAAAACCAAATTGGTTCACCGTAACCTGAGTTTCTCTCCTAATTCTAGTCTCGATTACTCTCTCTCATAACTTCATGGTATGGCTTAGCAACTTAATCCCTCTATAGTTCCCACAACACTGTGCGTCTCCTTTGTTCTTATATAGAGGGACTACGACACTCTTTCTCCACTCATCTGGCATCTTTCCTGTTTTGTAAATACGGTTGAACAGAGTAGTTAACCATTGAACCCCTTCCTCTTCCAAATACTTCCACGCCTCAATGGGTATGTTATCTAGGCCGACCGCTTTAGCTCTTCTCATCTTCTTCAGTGCTCTCATCACCTCTCCTTGTGTGATGTTCTGACAGTCGGAGTTATTATGTTGTCGTTGTTGGTTAGTGGTGCTTTCTCGTTCTTCGTAGTCGGCACTACTGCCGTTGAAAAGATTGTGAAAGTATGTTTGTCATTTCAACTTGATGTCTTGTGCTTTGACTAACACATGTCCATTTTCTTATACTTCAAATTAACAATGCAAATAAGGAGCATTACGTCATTTAAATGTGACTATACACTTTGGAAAGATTCTACTTTCTTCTCTTACTGGGAGCAAAAAGGCCGATCTATGATATTAAAAGCTCCCACCGTTCTTGCCGAAGAAGTATTGTGGATGATACAAATCATAAGCTCAGCAGCTTTCTTAGTTGGGTATGGACTTACGCAGTGACATACACAAGATGCCTTTCCGCAAACTAGGCTTTCGACCTAGCAACATCCACACAGATGGTGTCTCTAGAATCGAACTTTTGACTTCTTAGAACAAATTTCAATCCAAGTAGCTGTGCCTGGAGGCTACTTTTTTCTCTTACTAATATATACAAGAATAAGTTTGAAATATAATTCAATAGATCTATTGTTAAAAGTAAACAATTATATTTGACGTGATAGATTTTTTTTGTGGTACATGCACCAACTAAAATAGGCAATTATTTAAGGACGAATCAAATAATTATTAGGTGCTTGGAAATCGGAATTAGAATCGGAATGGGTATGATAGGGAATGGGTTTGGAGGATATGGATTTGGGGTTAAAAGTGATAGTTGTTTGGTATTAAAATGGGAATGAGAATAGTGATCGGTCGGAGTAGTGGTCGCCGGCGGCGGCGGACCGGCGGCGGGCCGGGGCGGCGGGCGGCGGCGGACTGGCGGTGGACGGCGGCGGTGGACGGCGACCGGCGGCGGTGGCCGGCGTCGTTGACCGGCGTTGACCGGCGGCTCCCCATTCCCCCATTCCCACATTTTGATAGATAGGGGGCCTATTATATCAAAAAACGATATCTATTTCCAAATAGTTGGATATCAAAATGAAATTCATTCCCCCATTTACCCCAAACAAACAGACGGAATGGGTTTGGATTCCTCCAAACTCATTCTCTCATTCCCATATCTCCCAACCAAACGCCAACTTAGGCACCAATTAATGATTCACAAGGTGAAATTACTATCCTAGTCCCTTTCTGTGTAATTCGGCATTTTATCTTTCTTTATCTCTTTGGCATTCTTCTCGCTCGACTATATATATATTTTTTTTGAGTAAGCTGGACTATATCTTCAAAATGCGTTCTATTCCTTTCCTTTCTATTTAATGGTTAGAACTGTTAACGCCATGTAGTTAGGTCGATAATAAGTTAAATACTGTACTCCTTTCACGTACAACTGATACAACAACACCAGCATTACACTATTTCTTTTGAAGCTCCTGCCAATGACGGGGTATAGGAGTCGAATGTATCTAAAGATACCCATGTGTTAGAAACACATAGGCTGTTTCCCGATGACCCATAATGATGCGTCATGCTGTGTCGATCAACAATATAAGAAATGCAACCAATAAGAAACGCAACCAATTCACTGAGTCATTTTGCTTGATTCCATCATATTCCAAAGTCAAGAGAGAGTGTGTTCTTGACTCCATTAGAAATGAAAATTCACGTACAGCTGATACTTATAGTTTAAGAAGCATATTCTTTATCAAGATGATTTGCAGAGTTGAATACCACAAAGACCGTTTCTGGTGTATTACGTTCCTGCGTTTGCATAGGGTTCGAGGAGAGTTGCTATTTTCGCGACTCGAATCCATAACCTCAAGGTCACAAAGCAATAATCTAGTTGCGCCGTCCTTACCGAATTAGATACATCAGAGTAGGCCTGTCAAAACTTACCAGATATCCGACATCCGAATTCGAATTCGGCTGTCCGAATCGAATATGGTAAAAGCTGTACATTCGTTTCACCGTATTCGAATTCGTATCCGAATAGTATTAGAAAAACAAATATGAATATGGTATAGTCATTACCGTATCCGAATATCCGTATCCGAATAGATATTTTTAAAATTAAATAAAAATATATAATAAAATATATAAAAAAAATATGTAAAAATATTTATTTTTAAAATTTTAAAAAAATATATATGAAAATATGTATACGGCCGCTATACGCCACTGTTGTAAATTTGCTGATTTCGAATTCGGATATCCGGATTCGGATATTCAAACAAATTTGAAATAGATATAATACGGATTCGGATATCCGGCACCGAATTCGAATCCGAACAAATTCGAATTCGGATGACTTCCTAAATATCCGTCCGGATTCGGATACGAATACAGATATAATTAGACAAAAACGAATTCGAATACGTATACTGTGTTACCGTATTCGTTTTATCCGTTTGACATCCTACATCAGAGTTAGGTAAATCATGAGCTACATGGTTTACATATCTCTCCACATGGTCAAAAGAAGTCTAGAAGATACATTTAAGTTTGGTGTATTGTAGGACGGCTAATAAGATTATTGACACATAACATTTTCTTAAATGACACAGTGGACCTAATGTCGAGTGAAGCTGATGTCTTATGAGCGATTCTGGTTTGATGGTTATAGTGATAATTTTGTGATTATAGTCATATTTTATTTAAATCATATTTGGTATCATTTGCAGTAAATTTTTCGCCTTAAAATATTTTCTTAGACTAAATTATCCATATAGATATATAAAAATATTTAATATGATTCTCCTTTTAGTTTTCGTGCCATGCATTTTAATATAACGTAGCTGGGTTTACGAATAGTAACACTTTTTGTAAAAAAGAATATTTGTTTGATACAGTTGTTAACAAATATAGAAGGATGTGATCGAATCGTGTGAACAAGAAAGTAGAATATTTGAACATACGCCTTTGTGAATCAATGAAAAACGATTTTCATTCACAACATAGTATCAAAGCGGGTGTGTGATTCATAAGACTCAGAAAACGAGTTCATCATGGTCCAAACCTTTCTCAATCAATTAAGCAAATCCAACCGGTCACAAACCCTCAAGGCGAGAATGTACACTACTCAAGGGTACTTCGCCTTAGTAGGATAAAACCTAGTCACATGAAGAAGTAAAAACGACAAAAGATGGTACCATTATCCAGTGCGAATATGGAGTTTAAAATGATTGTTAAAGGCTTAATGTATGTTCTATGGTTGAAAAAATTGATGGATGAAATTAGGTTTTCGTTTAGACATCTGACTCCGTTGATGCGTGACAACAAAGCAGAAATTACTATTTGAAAACCATGTACAGCATGACCGGACAACAGTTTTTGTTTTTTTTTGTTTTTTTAGAGTGTATTTTATCATTTTATATATTTTCCTTGATATGCTAAAAGACATTAAAAAGAGAGAGCACATAGATTAATATACAAAACGTACAAGAGAACTTAAGAAACCCACCCCCCCCCCCCAAAAAAAAAAAGAAAAAAAGAACAAATCGAAGGGAGTTTTCATCTTGCTTGCCAAACGAGGAAATAATCTAGATAAAGATTTGAACCTTCGATCTCTTATTATCGTTAGAAAAAAATTTGAGAAACAAAATGTTATTTGAAATTATAACGTAAATCATATAGACCAAAAAATAAAATCTTAGAATTAAAATATAATATTACTTTTGGTGAATTTTTCACGTTATTCATGTTACAATTTTTATTCTAAAATTTTACCATGTTACGTATTTTCATACTACAATTTAACGATTAATTGCGACACTTAAAAAAAATGAAAAACGTGAAGTTTGCATCTTCAACAACAACAATAACATTGTCTCATTACCTTAGAGGCTTCTGCCTATGGAGAGGTATGGAGGGTTGGATGTACGCAACTATACACATGTGTTAAAAATACACAGATGTGGTTTCCTGATGACTCATAATGAAAATTGATTCAAGGTTTGTCGATCAACTGGTACTTTAAAATATAAGAAGCGTAGCCAATTTAGTGATTCATTTTGCTTTATTTCATTATATTCCAAAATCAAAGAAGAAGAGTAGGGGTGGCAATTTCAGACACGACACGAAACACGACCCGAACCTGACACGAATTTTTGCGGGTATGGGTATGACCTTGGCGGGTTTTGTGTACAAATCGGGTAAGACCTGAAAGATACCCATGAACGGCGGGTCGTGTCCGGGTATACCCGTAGGTACCCGTTTATATCTGTTTATACACGAAATTTAAAAAATATATTTTAAATAAATTTATAATTAATAAAAAAATAAAATTTTCCAAAAAAAAGAGTACTGCACTACTAATAACCCTATTCGTTCTCCCCTACTCCATTCCCAAATCCCATTTCTTTAATCTATTATTGCATAGTCAAGTGATTTGCGTTTAGATGACCTTGTATCAGTAGTCGTTTAAGTACATAAAACCTGAAAAATGCACGAAACCTGAAATTACTTGAAAAATACATGAAATGACATGTACACGCCTTTAAATATTTGTACTTGTCAAGTTCGTGAGTATACACGATACACGACACGAAACCTGACATGTACGGGTTTGGGTATCTACATCTATACACGCGAAACAAACAGGTAAGGTATGAGTATGACACTTTGATACACGAAACTCGAAAAACACGAAACACGAAACACGATACACGACCTGTTTGACACCCCTAAAGAAGAGTGTGTCATTGAGTTTATTGGAAATGGAAAAAAGTTTTCATCTTCATCTAGTCTAATAAGCCAACATTAATAGTTGAAAACTAAACACAATGACCTCATGTATTAGGTGATGCCTTGCATTATTGCAAATCTTCCAAACACATCTTTTCTTATATATACACTTCATGCAACACCATCTTCACATCCCTTGCCTTGTTCCTTCAAACATCTCCTGCACAGATTTCTTCTTAAGCTTTTGATTCATTCCTTAGAAACATCCAAGAGATTCCTCAACTGGGTCCTAAAGATTTTCACCATACAGTTAAGAAATGGTCAAGAAAAAAATGTGGATGTTTTTTCAATATTGAGCTTTCCAAAATTTCTTCCCCTAAAGCTTCACCCTCAAATTTGTCTTGTTTTTAGTAATGGAAGTTATGATCAGAAACTTATGTCCTTCTCCATCTTGTGTTTATGCTGTTACTTTAAATTTTCGTTCTCGTGTTCTCTCTTTTTGGTTTGCTCCTACCACTCGTCCACCTGGTGCTGATCCATAGTTATCTTCTCATATTTTTTACATTGCCTTTGAGAATTTGATCGTAGTTAGATCTTTTTAATCATTTTGAATCATATTGACTCGTGGAATGGAAGCGTGATTTTCTGTATCCGCTGCGCAATTCCGTTAAAAGTTTGGTTTCAACAGTTTTGAATCAAGGAAGGCCTTAATTTAGCAGGGTGGAAGTATTGCAGTTAAAGTGTTTGATATATTGGGAGAATGAATCTGTATTCTGCTTTTGAGAATACAAGTTCTTTGAATAAAAGAAAAGAATTCAGTGAGCTGATTGGTAAGTTTTGTGGTGATATAAAAGGCTGTGGTGGGAATTTGGACGTTGATTCTATGTCAACTTCACAAACATTGGTGTTGGAGGAGGGAGATGAAACAAAGAAGGCTAACGGGGAAGTGCCCAAAAAGGGAGAGAGATCAGAGGCAAAATCTGCAGCTGCCTTGAAGAGTCATAGTGAGGCAGAGAAGAGGAGGAGAGAAAGGATCAACGCACATCTCACAACGCTTCGTGGCCTTGTACCTTCTAATGAGAAGGTTAGTACCATTTTCATGCCTGTTATTTCCTTGAATTCTTGCTTCAACGTATACTAAAAGTAGCAGTAATCTATGAAAGAATAATCTTACATCCGTAATTTTACATTTATACACAACTTACGCTTCATTACGTGCATATAGGAAGTGTCCAGTAGTATTCATATGACCTCTTGCTCTGATATCATGTCAAATTACTTATTATTTGAAAGCATGAGCTCATTTTACATTTACACAAATAACTTGTTGATTGGAAGACGATTATACTCATGATTCCAATCATTGTTTGAAGTAGGGGAAATAATGTAATAACCAATTCACAATTTGGTAGAGTGCTGAAAGAAACATATATCAGTGGATAATCTTACAAGTCTATGATTTAAATCAACTTAGGAGCATCTGTATTTCCTATTTTCCTTCTTCATAAAGAGAGGAGAACTGCAAAGCACTAAGGACTAATGGAATTGTGGTGGTGGGATTAGTGAGGTCAACCAAGTTGTGTTAATAATAATCTAGCAAATTATTGTTCTGCATTATCCAAATATTAAGCAGCACATTGAAACTTTCAATGTGAAGCATCTATATTTCAAAGGTAAATTATGCAATAGTTCATGAGCTATTCTTAAACTAATCATATAATTGACATATTCCTTACCCATGTGAACTTATCAAAGCTGCCAATATCTGAGAAACTGAGTTTGGTCTGATGCTTTCCTGTCTAGTTTTAAGCAGACATACCCGTGTATATGGTAAGCATTGCTAATTTATTCATATAAATCTTTAGGCAACACCACTAGATCTTCAATAAGGTGGAAAATTTCCATGCGGCTCGTTGAGTGTTCTTGTTCATGTCGTAATGATAAAACACTTATTTTGTACCTGATAATTTTTAACTTCGTCATAACGATTTTTTTTTAATTAACATCATAATGAATTTCTGTTATGCAGTTCTTCATGTTCCTTCGACTACGTTGTGGAACATCTCTATCCAAATTCAGTTGTATTTATTTAGATTCGTATAACACAAACCCACTGTAGACATGGTTACATAAGGATTATATTTCACATTAAAAAATAAATTCCAAAATGAACCAATTTGCCCGTGGTAGAGGCAATTAAGAAAGCCGCATGCCCCACAACTATCAATAGTATAGTGGGGCTGAAAGAAAAGAGTGTCTTTCAACTATAGCTTGTTCCAATACTCAGCAGCTTGATCGAACCAAGCTTCCGCTAGCCTCACTACTTCCCGATGGGCGAGAGGACTAAGTGAGTTGTTCTTTTTCATTTATTTTTAAAGTAGGTTTGAGAGAGCAAATGAGCGAACTCCATATTTGGAGCGCGAAGACTTTCTTTCACGATCGATTGATTGCAGTCAGGTCTCTCGAGTCGCTCTTTTTGGCTTCCCTAAAATCTAAGATTTTGAAGGTGGTAAAGGCCTCTCCATCGAAAGAAATGATCTTTTCGTGGATACAAAACATTCACATTAAAAAATAAATTCCAAAATTAATCAAATTTGCCCGATGTAGAGGCAATTAATATAAACCAAATCACTGTAAAGTCACCAGCTTAAACGTTGGTAGCCACTGTAACTGTGGATTTTCTTTATATTCTCTTTACCCTTTCTTTTCTTTGAATTAGTTGGTTCCTTTTGGCCCTCATTTACCTTGACTAGTTCAGAGATCTTTACTATCTGAAGATGGTGAACTTAAATATTAGCGCCAGGTCTGGAAGGTTGAGCTGACTTTAATACCCAATTATCTTGATTGGATCTTAGGCTCATATCAGCTGGTGTATTATTGATTCCAACACCCCAACCCCATCCCCCTCCTCTCTTTTTTGAAATGAGTGGCATCTCTCATGCAGTAGTTAAATCTTGTTTTGACTTATCAAACCACTCGGCCAATTTTGATGTGAAATATTCTCTGACCTTCAAAAACGTACTTTATTAATAAAGCTGCTTTTGTAGTTGAGAAAATTGACCTTTTTGGGGCAGCCACGTAACCTAATTGTAGATGCAACCAGGGTCCACAGACATTAGTTGATTTGGCAGACTGCTTTTTTTTTTTTTTTTTTTGACTGCATCTACCAGTCAACTTGTCTTTTCTAAAGAAAACACAATAGATTGAAGAAGCAAAACGTGCCCTTGACATAAAAATTGAAGCCAACTTTGATGATTTGCATCATCTTTGTCTTTTCTTGTCTCCCTTTATTTTTATTCCCTTTTCTTTCGATGTTGTTGATTAAATTATGGGGGATCATTTCAGTATCCAAATATGGCAAGAATTTGCTTTTAAAGCCTCGAGAGCATAGCTGTATTCGGATTGGATTTACCACCAAGAGATTCATAGTTTGATTTTAGGGAGACGTACAGTGTGGTTCCATTGTTGGTAGACCGAAGGTTTAGTTTGCAGAGGACACCTTGTGTGAATCCTTGCTTAAAGTCTTCACCAACACAGGAGTCCATTAAATTCTTCATTTGCATTCTCCACAATGTTCTTTAGATCTGAGACGGTGGGACATTCATGGCCAGAGTATGGCGAATTTGCTTTTAAAACAAATTAGGTGTACTAGTTGTTTTCTTGCCGAAGGCTGGACTACAGTTTCCAAAATGGCTTCTAACCAAGTTCTTCTGGTTTATTGAATTATTTCAATGTTTATCACATAGTGCAGGTCACAAGTGAGTTTTCTTTCTCAATCCAAATGAAAAAGTTTATTCGGCATTCAACAACTAACAACCAAGATAAATATGAACAGTTATGAGGAACGCATTACAAATATTTTATGCCGTAGCCAAAAAATACAATCAATATTTGAAAATAAGGGAATATATTATACCATAGCTAAGAAAAGCCAAACTATTTTTAGGATGTCTTGATTTAGATATGTGTATATGCAGGTTAACAATGAATAATGGAATACTACAAAATTCCAGAATTAGCCAGTAGCTTTGAAAACCTTTTAGTGTTTACTAGAACTTACTTGGAGTTCATTCATCAATAGATGGACAAAGCAGCCTTACTCGCAGAAGTTATCGACCAAGTGAAGCAATTGAAGAAAAAATGCAGCTGAAGTCAGTGATAGTTTTTTCATTCCACTGGACTCAGATGAGCTGAGGGTTGAACAAATTGATGAGAACATAGAAGAAGATGGAATGTTGTATTTCAGAGCTTTCATTTGTTGCGGTTATAGGCCAGGACTCCTGTCAGACTTGAGACAAGCTATGGAGACTTTACAACTGAATCTGGTGAAGTCTGAGATTTCGACACTGGGTGACCGAGTCAAGAATGTGTTTTTCTTCACTTCTGGGAAAAGGGACATGCCTAATGGTGTTCAATCTCAGGAAACTGCTTGTAACCTCTGTCCATCAGGCTCTAAGTTGTATCTTGGATAAGGCAGCTGCATCAGCAGACCTCTATTCACGGTCACTGAGCTTCCCCAGCAAGAGACAAAGGCTTTCATATTTTGAGTCCTCATGCTCATCATCTTGAGACTATGGACATGTCATGTCTCCACATTGGATAAAAACACAAGATCAGAAGGATCAAAAACTGCCAACTCTTATCGAGTCATCGAACTAGCCCAACCAGCAACCCAAGTTGTACTCACTACAAGAACCGAAAGAAATCGGAAGGAATCATACAATACAACAGTATGAACATGATACCAAGACAACTCGTAAATATTTTCCCTTATCAACGATAGATTTACACTCTGTAACTTTATTGCAATGTAAAAAAGTTTGTTCTGCTTTACTGCAAATTTCTCTACTATTGAAAGTGTGAGATGTGTTAACAGCTGTCTAAATTGCAGCACTACTAGATCTCTCTTGGCCTAATCTATGCGGCCTTAAATCGTACAAGACTGTCATAGTATCTCTGATCTAATGTGTCACAACCAACAAAACAGTTTTTTTTGGGTTAAAATGCTAATATTAACCAGAGAGATCAAAGCATCAAGGGGGTGCGACCCATACAATAGTAGCCATGCTTGTAGATCAACATGCCGGCCTACATGTACTATTCAGTAATGTATAGCAATATTAAACTATATAAGCAGCGCTTATGCTTACCAAGAGATTAGTTCTGCTTATGACATGATATAGCTTACCTGATACAATAAAGAAGAATCAGAAAGTAAAGGTGTAACTGACTGGTGATGTAAACTGTCGGCGTAAGAGATTTATATAAACAAGTAGCCTCTTCAATTATTTGCAACAGAGTAGGCTGCAGAATTGATTCTCCTATATGTAAATGTTCTTGGCAGAGTATACATCTATAGATCTTGCATTAAGGTGCTACCAGTATTCTAATTAACATACATACTTTTATACAATGCGCATGTTGTTGGATCGAAATCCCTGCACAAACACCACTAGAGGGGGGGTGAATAGTGGTTAGCGGAAATCACACTATTTTAAACCCTTTTCGAAACCCCTCAGTTCTGAAATCTGAAACTCAGAAAACAGAAACTGTTTTTGTAAATATTTTTCCGACTTTAAAAACACTTCCAAAAATTATGAAACTTTCCAGAAACACACTTCAAGATGTTTTCTAACTCCTGTAAAAATTTCAAGTCAAAATAAAATCTTTAAAACCTTCAACTAATCAAAAATTTTTTGTCTACATAGAATTCCAAAATAGAGTTCAGAAGTTGACTTAACTTTACAAATTTGTTCCCGTCAATCCCCAAGTCCAAAACCTTTGAAAATTTAACACAATAACCCTTAGATATTTATAATAATGGGTTGAAACAGTTTTGGAAAATTTGTTTGGGAAGTTAGTCAATCAAGTCACTTTTCTCAACTTTTGCTAATCTGAAAAACAAATTGTAGCAGTTGCAGAACTTTGGACTTTTGATTTAACCTAAACTTATCCAAATTGAGTCAAATTAGTTTCAAATGAAAGCTAAGAGACTAAAGTATGTCTCTGCAAAATTTTAGCAATTTTGAAAACCGTTTACTATTTTTTCCAGAATTTATAAAACGTGTTAACAAAACAGAGAATAGAAAACTGAAAGTGTAAAGTACGGAAAGTAAAGAACACCAAGAATTTTATACTGGTTCGGCCAAATGTGCCTACTCCAGTATTCGAGGACACTTTCCTCGGTATTCACTATCACCAGTGTCACAGAATTACACCTTAGCTCGATCCTTGTGCTTCACACCAACCCTATTCAAGCTATTCACAACACCTTTGCAGAATTTCAGCACTATCACACCTCATACACCTTTTCACCTTTTGATTAAGCCTTATAAACTTGGCTTATCAATTACAACAATTCTACCACAATAAGGTGTATCTAAGCAGCACTACAATGCTTTAAATATTTCACTACAAGCTGCACAATAAGAATAGAGAAGAAGAAGATGATGAAGATATCAAGAGAGTTGTGTTTTCAACTCTTCACTTCAACCTCTATTTATAGTGTGAGGCATTCCTTGTAGATAAGATTTCCATTTGTCACCTTCAATGTCATCAAACACATTTGTCTTCACACCATTGGTTCTTGTCTTCAAGACTTTGCACACTTGGCACCTTCAAGCAATGTGATTTGTCCATCTATGTCATCAACTTTTTCAGCATTATATGACATGGAAATTTCAGATTTAAAGGAAGATAAATGATGAAATAAATGATGAGTAAATCTCTCAAAAGTTAACCAAGTTTGTTCCACCATATTAGCATATGTGGGAGAAGAATTCTCAGCAAAAATTTGAACTCTATTAGCCATAAAAATCGTCCATATGGCCATGTGTGTGCCATGTTGACAACTTTTTGCCACTAAGTATAATCCTTGAGTTTTGATTGATTCTAGCATAATTTCCTTTGACACTTGTCATCACATGAGATAGTCATCTTGTACACATGTAAATGCATCATTTTGATGAGAAAAATAAGAGTTAATCTCAGCCCTTGAATTCAAAATGAATGGCTAGATTTAAGTAGAAAATAGTCAAAACTATTTCCACCTTTCTCTCCTTGAAAGTTGTAACCATTTACCATGTCAATTGTGACATGAAATTACTGCAAAATAATCTGAGAATAAGTCTTATAATGATATCATAAGATGACAATATAGTGTGACAAAATAAATGTCACATAACGAGAAATCCCGAGAATACCAAAATCCAAATATAGCAATAATAATCTTGATGTTGATACTTCAAGAATACCATAAGAAGTCCATAAATAATATCCTTGAGAAATAATCATAGTGAAGTCGTCGCGATATGCTCCGAGAATAAAAAGACGATAATTCCCTTGATAGCAATTTTTGAGAAAGATAGTCTTGTCGTGAAATAATTGTGACGAATGTCATAGAGATAGTCTTGAGACAATAATATCATGTTACATAGTAACATATTATAGAATATGTGAAGACAATGTGCCTGCAAGACTTAAAATTCCACTTTTTGCCCTTTTTGGTAAGTCGTATAACTTCCACGACATATTAGTTACAAGACATAATAATATTCATAAAAATAAAATCACCAAAATCATGTATGAAACATTTAGAACATATATGTAAATAAAAACAACTATTTATCACATTTTAGATAGCATGAAACACTTTGTTAATAGAGTGAAGTAACACATAATAATATATTTTTTTTCATAGATCAAGCGCTTTATGTAGCGCTGCATGTTGCCATCAGAACTCTCTGTTCAGAATTTCCAAATGATAAAGTGCTTGGTGAAGTGCGCCAGAACTCTCTGATCCGAGTTATTCAAATGATAAAGCGCTTGGTGTAGCGCGCCATAACTCTCTAATCTGAGTTATTCAAATGATAAAGCGCTTGGTGTAGCGCTTCATAACTCTCTGATCCGAGTTTTTCATAGGATAAAGCGCTTTATGTAGCGCTCAATGTTTGAAATAAAGTTTCTGTTTAAACTTTCTGAATGATAAAGCGCTTTATTAAGCGTTCAATGTTTGAACTAAAGTTTCTGTTTAAACTTTCTGAATGATAAAGTGCTTTATGAAGCGCTCAATGTTCTCTGTTCAAACTTTCTAGAAAATGAAGCGCTTGATCAGGCGCTCGAGGTCTGATGAAAAGTTTTAACATATAATACTCGTGCAAATTGTCAAAACCAAATCATACATCAACATTTTCTCACATCATCATCATCATCATCCGTACCCAGTATATCCTAACGACAGCAAAAGCTATCGTCAGGGTCTGGGGAGGGTAAGTGGTAGGCAGACAATACCTCTATCCCAAGGGATAGAGAGTCTGCTTCCAGTGAGACCCCCGGCTCTACCTGCATAAATGACATGATAATAGGGATATGTCGTGCTAGTGTGTTAGTGAGTAGATTCAAGAAATACCAATAAAGGGCTTTCGCTATTAAAATACACATCATGTATATATGTACATGTAACGTAAAACAACGATAAAACATATGCCACCAAGTGGAAAGTTAACCTAAAGCGTAGATAGTGCCTACGTCTATCTATGTCCCTACATATACTCTAAACTGTCCCTATATATGTCTTATACCTCGTTAACCTTAATCTTATGTCTCCATGAACTCCTATCCTGGACCATGTCCTCAGAGAGGTGTAAATCTAGTAAGTCGTGTTTTATCTGCTCATCCCAAGTCAGTTTGGGTCTGCCTTTACTCTTCCTTTCCTCTACAATTAGACTTTCAATTGCTCTGACCGACGCCGTTGTCTGTCTCCGCTTGACATGCCCAAACCATCTCAATCTACCCTCCCTTAGTTTATCGGCTATACTAGCTACGCCTAACCTTTCTCGAAACACCTCGTTTGTGATCCGATCTAGCCTTGTATGCCCACACATCCATCTTAACATTTTCATCTCTGCCACTTCCATCTTCTGTAGTTGTGACTTCTTGATGGCCCAGCAGTCTGTCCCATATAGCATTGCCGTTCGCACTGCCACCCTATAAAATTTTCCCTTTAATTTAGTTGGGAAATTTTTATCACACAGCACCCCTGAGGCCGCCCTCCATCTACACCAACCTGCTTGAACTCGATGTGTTACATCATTATCTATGTCGCCATTCTGCTGCACAAAGATCCTAGGTACTTAAACTTACTTACCTGTGGTACCATTTGACCATCGATAGTGAGCTGGCTATCCTCACTGTCTGCTACACCGCTGAAGTCGCAGTGCAGATACTCGGTCTTAGAACGGCTAATCTTTAAGCCTTTTATCTCTAAAACATCTCTCCACTGCTCTACTCTCATACTCAGGGTATGTCTACTTTCTGCGACTAATGCAATATCGTCAGCAAAAAGCATACACCACGGAACTGCCTCCTGTATCTGCTTTGACAACTCGTCAAGGACAACGGCAAAAAGGAATGGACTCAACGCAGACCCTTGATGGAGACCGACCTCCACTGGAAAGAAGTCTGTATTCCCCACAACCGTACGAACGGTTGTTTTTGTCATAGCATACATATCTCTAATTATGTCTATATACTTGATAGAGATCCCTCTTGCCTCCAGACTATCCCATATCAGACTACGCGGCACACTATCATATGCTTTTTCAAGATCAATGAAAACCATATGTAAATCGCGCTTCTTCTCCCTATACTTCTCCATTAATCTCCTGAGAATGTGTATTGCTTCCGTAGTTGACCTTCCTGGCATAAAACCAAATTGGTTCACCGTAACCTGAGTTTCTCTCCTAATCCGAGTGTCGATTATTCTCTCCCATAACTTCATGGTATGGCTTAGCAACTTAATCCCTCTATAGTTCCCACAACACTGTGCGTCTCCTTTGTTCTTATATAGGGGGACCACGACACTCTTTCTCCACTCATCTGGCATCTTCCCTGTTTTGTAAATACGATTGAACAAAGTAGTTAGCCATTGGACCCCTTCCTCTCCTAAATGCTTCCACGCCTCAATGGGTATGTTATCTAGGCCGACCGCTTTAGCTCTTCCCATCTTCTTCAGTGCTCTCATCACCTCTCCTTGTGTGATGTTCTGACATTCGGAGTTATTATATTGTCGTTGTTGATTAGTTGTGCTTTCGCGTTCTTCGTAGTCGGCACTACTGCCGTTGAAAAGATTGTGAAAGTATGTTTGCCATTTCAACTTGATGTCTTGTGCTTTGACTAACACATGTCCATCTTCTCCTTTTATGAACTTTCCGCCTCGTAGGTCTTGCCTCTTTCGATCCCTGGCTTTGGCAATCTTGAACATATCATGTTCTCCTTCTTTTGTTTCTAGTCTCTCATACATCCTTTTATAAGCTGCAGTCTTTGCCTCTGTGACTGCCTTCTTCGCCTCTTTCCTGGCGATTTTGTAATTATCCTTCAAGCGCACTTTTTCTTCCTCATTGGTGCATCTTAACAGCTCTCTAAAGATCTTTTGTTTGTCTTTTATTTTTTGTTGCACCTCCTCGTTCCACCACCACGCCTCTTTATGTACGGACTTCTTTCCTGTTGTTACCCCGAGCGTTTCTCTTGCCGCTTGAGTAATTGTAGTCGATATAACTTCCCACATCTGATTTGTGTCATCACCTAGACTATCTAGTTTCGCAGAGATGACCTTGTCTCTGAATATATTAATTTTTTCGTCCTTCAAACTTCCCCATCGAATACTGGGTGGGAATTTTCTCACCCCCTTACTCAGCTTTTGGCTCAATGCTATAACTACCACTAATAAACGGTGTTGCGTCACCGCTGTCTCCCCTGGTATAACCTTACAGTCTCTCCACAAACGTCGGTCTTCACGCCTCATCAGAAAATAGTCGATCTGCGTGTGACGTCCTCCGCTGTTAAACGTGATCAAATGTGATTCTTTTTTCTTAAAAAACGAGTTTACAATGCCTAGGTCATGGGCTACTGCTAGGTCTAGCAGATCTCTACCCTGTTCGTTTCTATCTCCATAACCAAACCCGCCATGTACCGCATGAAAACCATCATTATTTTTTCCAATATGTCCATTAAAATCACCCCCGATACAAATTCGTTCCTCCCTGGGTATTGCCTTTAACACTCCATCTAAGCAATCCCAAAACATTTTCTTTTCCTGTTCTCCTAGTCCCACTTGGGGTGCATAGGCGCAAACCACTGCCACTATCTCCTTATTTAGTACTAACTTCAACACCATAATTCTATCATTATATCTAATCACATCAATCACGTTCGTGTGTAATTCTATCTTTACTAGGAATCCTACCCCATTCCTGGTTCCATCTGACCCTGAATACAACAACTTATACTCATTACACTCTTTACTTTTATTCCCCTTCCATCTAGTTTCTTGGAGGCATGCTATATCTATCTTACGTCTCTTAAGTGTATCTATAACCTCGAACAATTTACCACTTAATGTTCCTACATTCCAAGAGGCTACCCTTAGACTATCTTCATTTTTCTTCCCCTTACCTACACCCCTCTTCCTTAGACATGGTCTCACGGAAAAATCATGATGTATCCTATCAATTATTACAACTAAAACTACAGATCCAAGGTATGTTACAGATGTAGAAAGTTTGAAACTAAATGTAAACAATCAAAAGTACCTCAATGATAATAAAACAAAAATGAAATTATATCACCTGGTTGGACTGTTTCACACCAAGATCCAATAAAGCAGAACTGGATCACTGGGTAGCCGGAAAAGAACGGTACCAACAGAGTAGATCTGGATCTACCTTCGTCAAACCAAGATCTGTCCAACACTCTGTTGTGGAACAAAGGGATATACCGGAAGGGGGAATCGCGATCTAAATTCCTCACAAGAAACAGAGACCGAGACGGAGAATTGAAGATTCAAGAGAATCGCCGCAAAAATGAAATTATATCATGTATTTCAATAACACAATATTATCCGCATCTAATAAGCACATATCCTTTTGGAACTTTTTTCAAACACCTTATGTGCATATGCCGAAGATGTTGCAAAACAAATGTGAGCAAAGAAAGTAACAATCAGCCTAATCAAATCTGTCGCGTTAGCAATAGCGTAGAATTTACCTTTCAGCAATAGAATGCTAGCCGAAACTGGAAAAGTTAGATAATTACAGGACAAATTAAAGTATTTTAAGCAGCTAAACGTTGCTCACAGTAAAACAAAAAATATGCGCCACAGCCTCATATGTGTGACACTTCCTTAAGTAATCAACACTTAAAATCATAACTTTGAAAATTATCCAAACATATTTTTCAACACATGTATGTATAATGTGTGTATAGTATACGTATATGTAATTATTTATTTATGTATTACACCAATGTATGTATTGTATATAAACACATATAATAATAATGTCTGTATGTATCGTATACCAATGCAAGTAACAATGAGTATATAGACACAATATATATACATACTACTCAACATTTAGTTGTAGGAAAAGTTTGATACTGAGACAATATAGGTCCATGATTTGATTGTAACAAGTAAAAGTAAAAAATGGACCTTCAAATGTGGCACCAGTGGTCTAGTGGTAGAATAGTACCCTGCCACGGTACAGACCCGGGTTCGATTCCCGGCTGGTGCACGTTTTCTTTTCGTTGTAGTTTCCTTTTCCATAATCCTTTTAGGAAAAATATTGTTATTCAAAACCTGATATTTGTGTTTTACTTTTTCTTTAATTATCTTATTCATATATTATAAGTTTGCCATATTATATTTATTTTTGTTACTTATTCAATAATAACGCAGAGTTAGACAAACTCTCTATCCTTTGGGATGAGATAATCCTTTCAGGAAAATTTTGTTATTCAAAACCTGATATTTGTGTTTTACTTTTTCTTTAATTATCTTATTCATATATTATAAGTTTGCCATATTATATTTATTTTTGTTACTTATTCAATAATAACGCAGGGTTAGACAAACTCTCTATCCTTTGGGATGGGGTATTGTTTGACTGCCTCTCATCCTCTCCTTTTCCATAATCCTTTTAGGAAAAATATTGTTATTCAAAACCTGATATTTGTGTTTTACTTTTTCTTTAATTATCTTATTCATATATTATAAGTTTGCCATATTATATTTATTTTTGTTACTTATTCAATAATAACGCAGGGTTAGACAAACTCTCTATCCTTTGGGATGAGGTAATCCTTTCAGGAAAATTTTGTTATTCAAAACCTGATATTTGTGTTTTACTTTTTCTTTAATTATCTTATTCATATATTATAAGTTTGCCATATTATATTTATTTTTGTTACTTATTCAATAATAACGCAGGGTTAGACAAACTCTCTATCCTTTGGGATGGGGTATTGTTTGACTGCCTCTCATCCTCTCCTTTTCCATAATCCTTTTAGGAAAAATATTGTTATTCAAAACCTGATATTTGTGTTTTACTTTTTCTTTAATTATCTTATTCATATATTATAAGTTTGCCATATTATATTTATTTTTGTTACTTATTCAATAATAACGCAGGGTTAGACAAACTCTCTATCCCTTGGGATGGAGGTATTGTTTGACTGCCTCTCATCCTCTCCTTTTCCATAATCCTTTTAGTAAAAATATTGTTATTCAAAGCCTGATATTTGTGTTTTACTTTTTCTTTAATTATCTTATTCATATATTATAAGTTTGCCATATTATATTTATTTTTGTTACTTATTCAATAATAACGCAGGGTTAGACAAACTCTCTATCTCTTAGGATGTGGGTATTGTTTGACTCATCCTCCACAGACCCTAACTCCCCAGACCCTAACGATAGATTGTGCTGTCGTTAGGATATACTGAGTATGATAAACAAATATAAAAGATATGAAAAGATAGAGTGAATAAAAATTGTTGTATGTATATGCCTATCGACGGTTAAGATTGTTATCCTCGTATACGGGTGAATGCTATTCGTTGAATATATATATATCTATCAACAGTCAAGATTATAATCTTCCTATATGAGTGAATATATATATTTATCAACCGTCAAGATTGCAATCCTTCTATATAAGTGAATGATAGTCGTTGGATGCATAGGTCTATCAACGATCAAGATGGCAATATTTGTATACGAGGTGAAAAATAGTCGTTAAATGTATAGGTCTATTGGAGGCAAGATGATGATCTTTACAATGATATTCGTTGGATATATAAGTCTATCGACTGTTAAGATGGCGATCGTCGTATATAGGTAAATAATACTCGTTGGATGTATAAGTCTATCAGCGGTTAAGCTGGCGATCTTCTGAAGTAATGGAAATATAAAATAATTACCATTAATATTTTAATCTGCCCTCAAAGATGGTGAACTCACTCACATATGCAGAGTGTAACATAACCAAAAAGAAAAAAAAAAATCCACGTATAGAGATTAAAAAGCGAGGGATTGTGGCCACAGTGAACAATCCCGTCTGGTTACAAGCAAGTCATATGTCTAAATCAAAAGACCATCTAAATATATTGCGGTTTGCACCCTGCTACATTTTCACAAGTCTAGAAGTATTTAAGGGAGAAAAAAAACACACATTTCGAGCAAAAAGTCATTCTTTATTCTTGATGTCTCTATCGCACAAGTTCTAAAAAATATTATGGATGATGCAAATCAGGAATTTAGCGGTCTCTTAGGTTGGGTGAAGATTTACGCATTGACCTACACAAAATGTTCACTCGCAAACTAGATTGTCGGTCTAGCGGCAGTAAAGCATCTACGCTCTGCATGTTCCTGGTTTCGAAATCTTACCAACTTAGCTACGTCTAGAATCAAATAAATCACATTATTTGATGTGTGTTCTGTCCACTTTATTCCCTTGCAAACCTCCTCCTCCTTTTACTTGGATCCAAAAAGTCAATAACCTTCACTTGTTGATCAAAATCTCAAAAATGAAACTCTTCGATGCACACTGCCATCTTCAAGATCCAAGAATACATCAAAAATCCCATCAAGCAATCGCCAACGCAGTTGATTACGGAGTAGAATACATAGCAGTCAACGGAGTCTCAGAAAAAGATTGGAACTTTGTCAAACTCCTAAGCCAATCCAACCCTTCTGTTCTTCCAAACTTTGGTCTTCACCCCTGGTTCATCAATGAAAGAACCCCAAATTGGCTTTCCAATCTGAAACAATTCTTGGAACAAAACCCAGAATCTGCAGTTGGAGAAATAGGTTTAGACAAAGCCCCATGGGCAAATCACACTGATTACAACGATCAAGTTGAAGTCTTTACTCAGCAGCTTCAACTTGCCAAGAAAATAAAAAGACCAGCTTCAATCCATTGTGTTGATGCTTTTGATGATCTTATGAAAATCTTGAAATCAAATGGGCCTTTTCCTGATGGATTTATATTGCATTCTTACATCGGTTCTGCAGATATAGTCCCGCAGATTGCTGAGCTTGGTGGATTTTTCTCTATTTCTGGGCATTTTATGAACAAGGAAGAAAGAGAAGCTAAGGAGATTTTGAAATCAATTCCGATTGATAGAATCTTGGTGGAGACTGATTGTCCTGATGCTTTCCCTAAAAATGCAATGATTTCTGATGATTTTGGGAAGCTCAATCAGCCTGCAAATGTGAGATTTGTGGTGGGTTATGTTGCTGATTTGGTTGAATTGGAAGAAGAAGAGGTTGCTGAAATTAGTTACAGAAATGCAAGACGCCTCTTTTCATATCAGGGTTCAAAAATTTCTGCTTGAAAATAATTATTGTGTTTGCTCAAGAAAAAGGACAAGAGTACTTTATTGTGTGTCTTGTTGTTAATTGGACGATCTTTTTTATTTACATGACTTCTTGTAATTGCTTTCCCATAATTTTATTATCTGGTTGTGTGTCGGTTGGGAGTACTAGTCATAAGGGACACTATTGAGGGTAACCTTTGATATTGCACATTTAAATATTTAATATACATACAATATAATGCACCAAGAATGACACATTTTAGAAGGAATGATAAAAAAATATAACAGTTTTATTAAGAAAACTATATTTATCAAGGCTATGCGCGGCGGATGTCATTTTGAGCTTTGACATACGACAGTTTTGTCAAAAACTATCGGTGGTTATGTCAAAACAGCCGAGCATGCAGCAGTTTGGACAGACTCACTCAGTGCATTGGGGTTTTAACAGAATTGTGAAACACAGTCAAAACCGCGATGCACATATTTTTAGAAAATATCTAATGGTACACCACAGTTTTGTCAAAACCGTCAAAATATTTCACGACTCTATAAAGTATGGCGAAAGTTAACTAATTTCATACAAAAATTCATTCTGCCCTATTCATTAATATACTCATCTGTACAACAATCTGTTTAAATTTAAAATTGACATTAGGAATCTTGCATTTGACAAGAAGATGAAAAAAATTGACATTAGGAATCTTGCATTTGACAAGAAGATGAAAGTTCACTTGTTATGTATGTTTAAGAATGAATTCGATCCTATAAGCTTAAAAGTTTTAGAATGCACAAGACTGGATGAATTTACTTAACTTGCTTTGGTGGTTGTTAGAAAAGACAAACATAAAGATGACCTTAAATTCGTTTGTAGATGGCCATGTTGAGGTTCGAACAAACATGGAGGCAAAATTTGACACCATCAGCTTCAACTGTACTATGTCGGCGACAAGCACTGACGGTAGACACCATCCAGAAACGCTAAGTCAAGAGGGTAATAAACGTTTTGAATTTGACACTTCCGACATTTGTGAACTCTTGCACATGAAAACTTCCAAGACATGTAGCTCAAACCTTCCCTCTTCTTCACGGGCTTCTCAAGAAACTACAGCATTCTGGTGTACTGCACCAGAAATATCTTCAAATTCGAGTTGCTGTTATTTCATGCTCTAAGCTTAGTTTTCATCAACAATCTTGTTGCTCTAGAAAGAAACAGAACTTCTTTGACAGAAACGTGAAGTTGTACCGTTTACGCAGAGAGCTACTTACAAAAACCAGTGATCCGTTTCCTAGTAAAATTAAGTTAAATGCACACAAGTTGCGAATACGGAAATTTGATTCGTCCTGTCAGATGTCTAAAGCCTGCCTTGTCGTCTTCCCTGTATCTTCACAATGCACGGTCTGAAGATGTACAGCATCAGTAGCAAGCCAAGAGAAGATCATGTAGCAATCCATGAGACACGCAAAAGAAATTTTCCACCTGTATTTTGACAAACAAATAGAAATGGATGTATGATCTTGGTTGAGATACATTAGCGGCTCGAATCCAAACGATTCGCGTAGTTAAAACATGTTGCAGTTATATGATTGCTAGGCTATGAGAGTGATGCATGAACATTGTAATAAGGACAAAACTAACCTTCTATTGCTTTATGATTTAAGAACATAACTCAATAACCAACATAGACAGCTGCATTCACTATGTAGCAGTCGTCATTTTTATCTCCCATTTCCTCGACGTGCACACCACTTGAGCATATCAGTCCACCGTCAACAACTTCAACATTCAAAATTCTTCCACTTCATGTAAGCCAGATAAGAAATATAAGCAATAATGATGGCATAAATGACTGAATAAGAACAATCTATAATATTTTCGACATGCCTAATTCAGAAATTCTCAGTTGATGTGTGTGTGTGTATATATATATGTGTGTGTGTGTGTGTATATAGCAAGGGCTATTAATACAAACACAAAACCAGAACTTTTTTCATTGGGATTTCGACACGTATATCCACAATTTGGAGAAAAATTGTGCCCCTCAACCATCTTTAATCGTTCAGGCAAACACAAAAGCAATGTCATCATTGTAAAGTGATTGGGGAAACCATCTAATCTGATTAACATTATCAAACTGGATGACTATTTGATACTCCAGAAGTAGAAAAGAACGGGACTTTATGACGACAATTGTTGTGCAAAGACATCTGTCAATGCAGGTTGTAGCAGTTGATATTAGTTTAGCTTGGAAAGAGAAGTGCAAGACACAGGAGACCTCAAAACCATAGGTCAAAACAAACAGAAAAAGTGCATGGGACATTCAAATACTAAGCAGCACCCTTTAAAAAGAGAAGTCCTTAAAGATCAGGAATAAACTCCTGCTTTTGTTGAAGATTTTAGTGAACTCATGTGGTTTATTTAACTCTAGTTAACCAAAAAAGCAGAGAACACTTACTACGGAAAAACTGACTTGATCTTCTCAATGTCCAGAGAATTTTGCAGAGACCGTGGGACTCCCAATTTAATCTGCAGTTTCATCTCATTAAAAGTGACACCTGGAATAGACCCTGCAAAAAAAAAAAAACATTTTTATATTCTTCTCATGGCATTTGGACCAGCAAACAACAAAAAAATCGTTTAATTGAAATTTCACTGACATCATTAATAAACATTCAAGTTCATATTAGGATATCCACTACATAAGAGCATTCTGCATTGTGGACTTCGAAAATAAGCTATATTGCAGGAAGCCCGACGTTAGAGATATTTTCAGAAAAAAATCAACTACGTGGATTCAAAGAACAAAAGAAGGACAAGACCATGTAGTTTATTGTGGCTTAAGTTGAGTTGAACTCTGCAGACAGATTAAAGTAATTCTTTATGGCTTGATAACGAATCATACAATCACTCGAGATAACCAATCTAGATAGAAAAAGAAAAAAAAAGGTCCAAGAACACATAAGTTTACATGGTTAGGTTGAGGTGACTTGTGTCCACTGAGCTAAGAGTCATCCTTTAATGCTTAAGAATATAACCGTACAATTATCAAGACAAAAACCTATCCCATCCTTTTATACCATTCTCACCATTCTGTACCAGTTTTGATTTATATTTAATAAAATCCATTCACTAGTACATATTCTTATTATTGTACTATCTATGCAGGTACATATAGAGCCGGGGGTCTCACTGGAAGCAAACTCTCTATCCCTCGGGATGGAGGTATTGTTTGCCTGCCTCTTACCCACCCCAGACCCTAGCGATACCTTTTGCTGTAGTTGGGATATACTGAGTATGATTGTTGTTGTTATTGTTGCACCAGCCTGTACCTCCTATGAGGTCAGTGGTGGACTCCGTCTAACTGCAATCACCATAGACCTCCGAAAATTAATCCCATCTGATTGTCACCAATATACTTAATATCCGGCCATGAAAATTTCTCCAATCTGGTTGTCACCAATATACTTAATATCCAGCCGTAAAACTGGTCGTGTCCAATGTACTTAAGGCATAAAATAATTGTGCCAAAAGGCCCAGATCATCGTCCCCGGCTAAAGCGGACTACTTTTGCAGTTCTTGACATTCAGTTTCAGGAAACTTGGGCAAACTTTTATCACTAAGATAAATCACCAGGCTCACAAGACACTAATACTCATCTGACCAAACTCATTTTAAATGTTACTCGTACTTCTAATAGGCAAAAACAGGGCATAAAATTTCCTGCACTTCATATCTACAATTTAGCGCCACCCAAATAGATAATGAAAACAACGAAACAGCTGCAATAAAAACAACTAACGCACCTCTCCTGAAGGCGGGAATAGAATTGGAAGAAATGGCATCCCTACAAGCCCGCATAGCAGCAGAAGTGATATCTTGCCTGCCCACATTTCATCCAATTCATTCATTTCAATACTACTTCATAAAGGCTAAAGAATCAAACTTTTTTCAATACAATTTCGAATTCTAGAAAAGTAAGTGAATAAGGAAGAGATACCCATGTTGATCATAGCCAACACCCATTTCGACAAACAACAGCTTGATTGAAGTAGATGGAACAATTTCAGTTGCCATAATTAAATCTTGGCTTGTTGGAGATGAAGCAGCTGTGATGGGTCGGAGAATTCTAGGACGAAAATTGCAGGAAGATGGCTTATAGGAAATACGAAATGGTAGAGCAACAACAATTGATGAAGAGGGTTGAGGTGTTGCAGGAGAGGAAGAAGAAGAATTAAAGAAGGGGTTCTTGATCGGCAGTGAATTCAGTGATGCGTTCATCTCCAAGTTACTTGACTGTACTTTTCCTCTTTCTAGAATCGTTCAAACAGCTTCGGGTTTAATCCACAAAAACAGTTGGGCCGGGTCGTTACAAAAGCACTCAAAGTTGATTCAAATTGAGAGCAAAAAAAAAAAAAAAGTTTACTCCAATTGCTTTTGTTAATTCCATTCAATGATTCACTAAATTGGCTGCGATTCTTATATTGTGAAATAGCAGTTGGTCGACACAGCTTGATACGATTTTCGTTATGGGTTATTGAAAAACAACCTCTGCGTGTTTCATTATAGGTCATTAGGAAACAACCTATTTGTGTTTTTAACACATGACTATAGTTGCATACATGCAAGCCTTTCATACCATGCTATAAACGGAAGTCTTTAAGGCAATAGGATAATGTTATAGTTTAATTTTTACTTTCTACATCAAAGACTTTCGAACTAAAACGGTAAAAAAAATGTTATTCAACCATTAAATCTACTAGATTTTTGCGATTTTTGAGGTATTTCTTTGATATAATCAATTTTTATATGCATATTTTATACAATCTAATATTTATATCGAGCAATATTAGGCTAAATTGATGCTAAAAAATGATAATAACAATCAAATTGAAGAATAGAAGTGTTCATATGATTAAATAAGAAATATTAATTATTTTAGCTAAATTAACTTTATTTTTTTAAGCTTATCCGAGTTACCACTTAAATGATGATAAAGTCTACGTTATTTAGCTAAATATAATATTTATCTTTAGTTGAACACTACACAAATCTTTTAATATTGCAGGGAAAGAAGATAAGGTAGAAAACGAATAGTCATCAGACTTTCCGTTAGAATTTCCACCAGCACGCGCGGTTATCGAGGCAAGATAAGATAAACTTCAGCTGATTGTCATCAAATCCTATCACATTTGTTGGTTGAGATTGACTGCAGATGAGAAGAAAAAGGAGCTACTCTGTGCATTTGATGCTATAAATATGGCAGCAGAGAGCAGGGGAACTCAACACTCAGCGCCTGGGGATATTTCCCACAAAGACGCACGATTCCCAAAGAAACTTTTCATGCCATCATTATTTCCATCACTATCAAATTAGATAAAAGAAAAGAAAAAAGCCAGCTGCCTTTAGCAGCCGAATAGAAAGAGAAAAAGAAAAGGCACGTGAGCTCTTCAAGCTATCAGGCGACCAGCCCGTCAGCCAATCAGACATAGACACGTCAGCACGTAGTCAGCTTTCAGGAGCAGTCAATTCGCCAGCCAGTCTTTCGGCTCAGGTTCCGAGACACTGCTGTGTACAGTTTTGTACACGGTTTCTTTTTCTGCTACTCTTTTATGCGATTATACATGGATTTAATGGATAGTATGGATTTAATTTGTGGCTAGATTCTTATTTTCTTGACTAGTTTTTGTGACAGTTGAATTGTTTTGATGTTTTAATGTATTAGTTTTCCCTCTTTAATTCATTTAACTTACTAGTTTATTATCCCAATCGTTAATTGTTGTTGGTGTGTTTATTGCGTCAATAGATTAGCTACCTATTGATAGAACATATAATTAATTTCGAAGGACCGGGAGGTGAAGATTTTAATTACGACCGTGTCAACAACGAACTTGTAGTAAAACTGACTAGGGATAGATTCGGTTTCTACGGGTGGATAATTAGAAAATTCTAAGGAAATTAAATGCGACTCGATGGATTAAAATTTGCGTAGGGATACGGAGTTTGTCACACCGAGTTAGGTTTCTACGCCAAGGGATTGGGTAAAAATTAAAATAGGGAATTTCTTCCTTAGCGGTTTGGAATAGAAACTAGTTAATTATTTGGGGTTAAAGAGTGGATTACACTTTAGAAAATGATTCAACTGAAACATAAACTAGTCAAGAAAATCTTTAAACGGGAAAAAGTTAAGCTTTGATATTTAATTATTAGCTTGTTTATGATTTTATTAAATTTTATTGATTAGGTTTAAATTAAGGCGAAAAATAATTTTGGTACTTAAAACTAGTCCTCGTGGGATCGACAACCCTCTTGCCTGCTACACTACAATTGTACCTAGTGCACTTGCTAGTTAGTGGTTAAGAATTTACACATCAAGTTTTTGGCGCCGTTGCCGGGGACTAGATTTTAATATCATATAATTATTTATAGTCTTGAGATTAAATCAAAAAAAAATAAAAAAAAATTCAATTCGGGATTCGTGTTGAGGTGCAGACGGCTCTGACACTTCGTGTGATTATTCTGTTTTTGTTTTTTTTTTTCTTTCCGGCTGATTTTATTTGTTTAATAGATATATTTTAAAAAAAATTCGGCACAATTCTGTCTTTTTATTATATATTTTCAAAAAAAAAAAAGTTCAACTGAACATTGTTGCGTATGCTTTGTTTTTTACGTCTGTTTCATCTTTTTTACAATTTACTTTCTTTTTACGTCTGTTTTGTTTTGTGTGTTTTTTTCCTCTGTTTATATTTGTAATTACTTTGGGGCAGTATCATTTTCGTAATTTATTTTGCTGACGTTTTGTTTTCTTATTTATTTTTCTGTTATTTTCTGTTTTGTTTTACTTTTGTGTAATTAGTTTATTAGTTTATGACCCGTTGTTCCAACGAGCCTTTACTATTTGATCCTAATATTGAGGGTACTGCTAAACATAATCGAAAAATAGTAAGGCAAGCAAAAATTAACTCACAAAGAGTTAATATCCAAGAAATCCAACAAGATTTAGAAACTGAAACAATCGAAATGGCAGAAAATATTCAAGAAGCCCAAAGATGCCTTAGAGATTATGCAACCCCTAGGGTAGAGGGAGCTGCCCCAGCCATACGTAGACCCATTATAGCTGCCAATAATTTTGAAATTAAACCTGCAGTAATACAAATGATCCAACAATCTGTTCAATTTTATGGCTTATCAAGTGAAGATCCTAATGCCCATATTTCTAACTTCTTAGAAATATGTGACACATTTAAGCAAAATGGGGTAACTGACGACGCTATAAGACTAAGACTTTTCCCATTTACCCTAAAAGATAAAGCAAAAGCCTGGCTAAATTCACTTCCTTCCGGTTCTATCACTACATGGGACCAATTAGCTTCGAGTTTCTTAACTAAATATTTTCCACCATCTAAAACCATGAAATTTAGGAACGATATAACAAATTTTGTTCAAGATAGTGGAGAATCATTATATGAAGCTTGGGAAAGATTTAAAGATTATTTAAGAAGGTGTCCACACCATGAATTACCAAAGTGGATGCAAGTCCAGATATTTTATAATGGTATGGAAAATAGCGTCAGGTCAATGGTAGATGCTGTCAGTGGTGGTAGCATAATGAGAAAGCCACCCGATGAGGCATGGAATCTCTTTGAAGAGATGGCCTCAACGGGTTGTCAATGGCCAAATGAACGAAACAATCCTAAGAGAGCTTCCGTGTTAGAGCTTGACACGAACTCCGCTATTTTGGCGCAACTTTCTCTAATTTCAAAAAGTCTAGGCATTGGCGGCAAGATAACTTGTGAAAATTGTGGTGGTAATCATGTGTTAAATCAGTGTCTACAAAATCAAATAGGAAGCACAAGTGAAAATTTCTATCCAAATGAAGCAAATTTTGTAGGCCAAAATCAAAGGTTTAACAATCCCTATCCTAATACCTACAATAATGCATGGGGGAATAATGCAAATTCTTGGAATAGACCTCAAAATCTAGGGCATCCTCCTGGTTTTCCAAACAATCAAGAGAAGAAGATAAATGTTGAAGATATCTTGGCAAAATTTATATCAACCTCTGAAGCAAGATTTCAAAATCAAGAAGCCTTGATAAAGAGTCAAGAATCGTCAATTAAAAATTTGGAAAACCAAGTCGGTCAAATGGCAAATCTACTGTCAAATAGAATTCAAGGAAGTCTGCCAAGTAACACTGAGACAAATCCTAAAGAAGTGAATGTTATAACTCTACTAAATGGAAATGAAACAATCAACGAGACAGACTCTTTGAATAAAAGTGATGACTTGGAGACAAGTGAAAATGATGGCATCAAGCGGTCAATTGTTCTTTGTACTAAAGCTAATGGGAATGAGGAAAAAGTAGAAGCTGAAGAATTAAGAAAAGTTGATGCCTGTCAATGCAACAATCTGAAAAGGCCAATTAAGAAAGAAGAAACACAAAAATTAGCCGCGAATCTTAAGCAAAATGAACTTGATGAGGAATTTGGAAAATTTATTGAAAAATTCAAGAAATTAAATGCTGATATTCCTTTTGAAGAAGCTTTAGAGATAATGCCGAGTTATAAGAAATTTTGTGAAGAAATAATGGCAAACCAAGTGGAGAAACGAAGTTCTAAAAAAGGTAATCATATGAAGGAAAATATTCAAGATAAATTGCCACTGAAACAAGAAGATCCTGGATGTTTTTATATTCCTTGTTCAATTGGTAATTTTAATTTTGATGATGCCTTATGTGATCTTGGTGCTAGTGTCAATGTCATGCCTTACTCGGTATATGAAAAACTAAAATTGAAAGACTTGAAACCAACCAATTTCTCAGTACGTTTTCCTGATGGATCAACCAAGTGTCTAAGAGGAATGGTTGAAGATGTTTTGATACGAATCAATAAATTCATTTTTCCTGCTGATTTTGTTGTGTTAGATATGGTTAATGATTCTAATTCAAAGATTCTTTTTGGAAGACCATTTTTAGCCACAACTAGGAGTGTTTTTGATGTGCCGAATGGAGACATAATCTTAAGGGTAGGTAATGAGGAAGTTAAATTACATGTCTTAAAAAATTTTAAATACCCTAGGATTAATGATGCTTACTGTTCAGTTAATACCATTTTTAAAGTCTCAACTGAAAATTGCACCCCTAGAAACGAGGAATCTGAAGGCAGAAAAAATGAAATCCTTTTTGAAAATAAATTACAAGAGGGTCAAAAAGTTTTGCTAGACAAATCAATATCTTGCGTTATAAAGAAAGTATGTCCCTCTGGTGACGTTGAGGTGGAATTTGAGAAGGTTAAGCAGATCAAAGTGAAGGGTAGTCGTCTAAAAAGATTCAATACTGAAGCCTCTTGAGATAGGAAGATGATTCACTTGTTTGATCCACCATGAAAAGGAACTTCGGGAAGTCTAGCTGTAGACTATAAATTCAGAACTACTTGTTTACCTTGTCATTTTTATTGTTTGTGATATGTTGTTGTGTTAGTATCAAAAGTTCGCAAGTTTTTTTCATTGAAATACATTCAGAGGCTGTTGAGCAATGGATGTTTCAATTTTTTCTTGCAAGCTTTAGTCACGGTTATTGTTTTAGAGTCATATTTTTTCCGTGTTATGCGTTTTTGTTGTGGTTTTGTTTTGTAGGAATAAAGATCGCGAGACCGTTGGAAAAGCTGTTGGCCCGAGATGGTTTGCATATGGCGTGTATGTGATTCACTGCAATATTGAGAGATGACGTTGCATCAAATCAGCTAAGTTTCTTACCCCTATGCTTCTTATTCTTTCATCGAGGATAATGTTAATGTCTAAGTGGAGGGTAGGGGGTTTAGACTAATGCGTGATTGTTTTTTAAAGCTGATTTTTATTGTGTCTGAAAAGAAAAATGCTTAAATGTACGTTAATTTTAAATTTTTATCTTCTATGAATATGTGGATGTGAATTGTTTTGCATATATAGTTACAGAATACATGAGAAATACCTTTGGAATGATGGATTGATTCAATGTTGTCTATATTTTATTCCATGTAATTCGAGACATTTTGAGCACGTATAGCCATGATCTTGTGATTTGTGGATGGTAGTGAAGAATTATGCTTATCGTGTATCTTGTGTCATTCTAGAACTTACTTCATTACTTCTCGAGACGAAATCTATAGATGATTTCAAGTTGACTTAGAGATGACAGTCATAGGCGTTCTTTGGACTGTTTGAGCCTTTCTAGCCATCCCTATGATCATTTTATCCCTAGTACCCTTTTTGAGCCTGATTATTAAGAATGGTGAGACCCCATTCGATTTTCTTTGTTGTTAAACCTCATTAACTTCCCATTTTAGCCTACTTGATAAAAATGTATATCCTTATATGTCCCTATTTAAGAGAGCTTATATGGCATTATCATTACATTTGGGATAAAGATAGTGGGTTACGATGATGAGATGAGGTTGAAAGGGTACACAAATATATCGTTACAAGAGATTGGTGATGAAAAAGAAAAAGAAAAAGTTCAAAGAACGGAAAAAAAAACGGCAAAAAAAAAGAAAAGAAAAAGAACAATTATATGGCCGATGATATAAAAAGCTTGAAAGTGATTATAGTGATTTGTTCTCACGAGATGGAAAGGATTGTTGAATTGTAAAAAGAGTATGTTTCATGTGCATGCCATTTTGTTGCGAGCTCTCTTAGATTTTTCTTTGAATCCCTTTTCCTTCGTGAAACCAAGTCCATAGCCTAACGTTACAAGCTTAAAAGTCCTACTTGATCTTCGTTGACTTGAATCATCTACATTAGTGGAGAGCGAGTAAGAAAAGTAAGCCTATGAGATGTTCATGAGTCATAATTTGCATGATTTCAACTGATTGTCTACGGAAAGCTCGAGATTGGCTATTTATACACACACCTCGATTACATGGGATAAGTATAGTTGACGTTTGAATTATAAAGTTATTCAATTTGTTATTTCGATTGTAGTTTGTGGCTATTTATGTGAAATCATCACTGATGCATGTTCTTTGGAAGAAAGATTAAGCATATTTTCTTTAAAGTTAATTTATTTGCTCGAGGACGATCAAAGGCTAAGTGGAGGGTAGTAAAATATGATCAAAGGCTAAGTGGAGCCTTCCACAAAATCCATTGTAATCATCTTCCACGCCCGGTCAGGAACAGGGAGAGGATGAAGAACACCAGGCTGCTTCATATTCATACCTTCACACTGCTGACAAGTGATACACTTCTGGATATAGTGTTTAATTTCCTTCAGCATCCCAGGCCAATAGAACAACTGCCTAATCCTCTGATAACAAGCTCTTTCCCCTGAATGTCCTCCAATATTTCCATCATGTAACTGCTCAATCAATCTTTGCCTAATTTCCCCAAAAGATCCCACATATATCATTCCCTTAAATTTCAATACCCCCTCGAACAAACACCAATCTTAATAAGCACTCGGATTGATCATTATTTGTTGAACTCTATCCACAGCCCAAGTATCCTCTCGATAACTATCCTGGATTCTCAATACCCAGTCAGGAATAATAGAAGAAATAGCAAGAAAAGTAGCAGGATGCCTTGACAACGCATCTGCAACAACGTTCTCCTTCCGTTTTCTATACTCAATAGTAAACTCCATCCCTAAGAGCTTGGTAAGCCCATTTTGCTGTAGTGATGTAGTTGCTTTTTGCTCCAGTAAAAACTTTAAACTCTGTTGATCAGTTTTAATAGTGAAGGGTCTGCCCATCAAATAGTGCCTCCATTTTGTCACTGCTAGAATTACTGCAGTTAATTCTTTCTCATAAATGGATAGTCCCAACTCCTGTGGTTTAAAAGCCCTGTTGAGAAATGATATTGGTTGTCCCTGCTGGTGTAGTACTGCCCCCACTCCTTTGCCACTAGCATCAGTCTCCACTACAAATGACTTAGAAAAATCAGGCAGTTCCAGAATCAGTGCACCACACATTACCCCTTTCAATGCCTCAAACGCTCTAGTAACAGACTCACTCCACACAAACGCATTTTTCTTAAGCAGATCATGCAAGGGCCTTGTAATAAGACCATAGTCTTTGATAAACCGTCTATAAAATCTTGTAAGCCCCAGAAATGCCCTCAGCTCCGTTATGTTAGAAGGGCAGGGCCACTTCTGAATACTCTCAACCTTTTTGGGGTCTGCAGATACCTTGCCATCATGGATTATGTGACCCAAATATTCAATTTGAAACTGCCCAAAAGAACATTTACTCCTCTTAGCATAATACTGATTGTCCCTCAACAAAGAAAGTACAACTGCTAGATGCTGGGCATGTGAATCCATATCAGGACTATAAACCAGAATGTCATCAAAAAAATACCAAAACAAACTTCCTCAAATAATCACACAACAAATTATTCATAGCCTTCTGGAAAGTTGCTGGTGCATTAATGAGCTCAAAAGGCATCGCCTTAAACTCATATAGTCCATTATGAGTTACAAAGGCAGTCTTATGAACATCCTCAGGTTTAAGCAAAATTTGATGAAAACCTGACCTCAAATCAATCTTTGAGAATACTCTGGCCCTCCCCAGTTCATCCAACAGGTCATCTATGATCGGGATGGGGAAGCTATCCTTGACAGTTGCATCATTCAATTTTCCATAATCAATACATATTCTCTACGTCCCATCCTTCTTCCTAACAAGTAGCACATGAGAAGCAAAAGGACTCTCGCTAGGCTGGATAATCCATTGCTGAAGCATTTGCGTTACCAAGGATTCAATCTCTGCCTTTTGATAATATGTGTATCTATATGGTTTGGCCTTAAAGGGTGTTATCCCTTCCTTTAAATGAATGGCATGTTGAATATTCCTACTTGGTGGCAGTTGGGAAGACTCTTCAAACACCACTTCAAACTTACTCAATATGGGAAGCAACACACCTGGGATCATCTCCTCTGCATCAGTTGAGCCTACCATGTTCAACTGACCAAATAAGCATACGGCTCCCCTCTTGAACCACCCCTTAATGTTTCTGCCAGAGATCATCTTAAGCTGTGCAAGGTGACCTTGGCTCCTAAATGACACTTGCTCCCCATTTTTCTCAAAGGTGACTTCCATTTTTTCAAAAGCAAATACTATTGGGCTGTAGGAACGCATCCAATCAACCCCAAGCACCATATCACAACCTCCTAATGGCAACAGCCTGGCTTCATGTGAAAACCTGTGCCCCTGCATAATCCACAGTAGACTAGGACATTTTGCATTGCTAACCATCCTATTACCATCTGCAACTGTGATAACCAGCGGGTTAGTAGGTTCAATAACACAATTGAGTGAGCTAGCCAAGTAAGTATCGATAAAGGTGTGGGTGCTCCCACTGTCTCCTAACACTGTAACAGAGGTCCTCTTAATTAATCCCTAAATCTTGATAGTACTGGAGGTTATTTGCCCAAACATGGTATTAACCGAAAGTTGGACTTCATCCCCTTCCATACTGGGTTCACCCGGATCAGGATGCTCATCAATCTCATCATCCACCACTATGAAATTAAGGTGCTTATTTTTACATTGGCGCCCCGGAAAATACTTATCCCCAAATTTAAAACATAGCCCCTTAGCTTTCTTTTCTTGCAACTCGCTGGCACTGATAGGTTTATACGGAGTATGCCACTTGGGCTCTGTCTTGAGAGGAATAGGGGAAAATCTGGACTCCCCTATTCTCGGCTTAGTGGACGGTTTAGGTTTCGTACACAACAGCAAGGATTCTTGGTCTCTAGCTAATTTAAGAGCCTGACATAGGGTCGTTGGTTCTGAATGCTTGACCATGATCTTAACTTCGTCTTTCAACCCCAAAACAAACCCCTGCACGAAGTATTCCTCACCAAAATTGGGGTTCAACCCATGAACCATGGCACGCAACTTTTCAAACTGGGTCTGGTAAGAATCAACACTTCCCGTTTGTCTAAGGTTATGAAATTCCTCCATTATATCCAACCTACTTTTCCCTGCAAATCGCTGAACAATTTCGTTACAAAATCTCTCCCAACCCACCTCAGCCTTACATATCTTCCAACTCGAATACCAAATCGCAGCATCACCACGAAGATACAACCTCACAATTTTAACCTTAACCACCTCATCCCATACATCCTGTAACTCGAAATATGTATCACAACGGCTCACCCAATCAGTTGGATCCTCTCCTATGAACTCTGGAAAATCCATCCGAGGAACTTTCGTTAGCTGCTCCAATCTTGTTTTCGAGTTGCATGCAGGCTGATTGGACGCCATAACTGGAGTATCAGTAACATGATGTGAAGACTCCGGATGTTGATCTTGCAAACAATGTTCATCCTCTTTCCCTTTAACCATACTCTCAATCAACTTCAACAATTTTTGATTATCTGTAGTAATCTGGATAAGCTGATGCTGCACACCCTCGTATTTACTAGAGACCTCCACAAACCTTACATCGACGGAGTGATGCAAATCGCGAAGCTCCTGGTTGAACGCACGAACAGACTCCTCCCACGATCTCGATCTCGTATTTTCTGCCATCAACTCCAAGGATTGATGGCTCTGATACCAAATGTTATGACTGCAAGAGTAAATTGAGCCCAAATCACTAAAAGGAAAATGAACGAAGAAGATAAAGGAATGATAGAAATTGGTATTGAAGATCTCTGAATATTCAGAAATTGCTTTTACAAAATTCTTCAAAAAAAAAACAAGCTGCAATCCCCACCTCTATATCTACCGCCTTTCCCCTTCAACAAGCTAGAACTATCTCCATTGTTTCTGCACCTCACTAACAGCAAGGAAAGAGAAAGAACCCGGAAGGCGTGGAAATCAAGGCCCCTTTCCCGGATAAAAACAAAATTATAACGTAAAAAGCCTATAATACCCCCAGCTATCCTCTAAATTCCTAACTGTTATCAGCATGGAGAGTAATTTCTAGGAAGGCCTTCCAATAGCACACTTAAAAAAAGAATACAATGAACAATAATTATGTGTTACATAGGAGTTGATAATCATTTGGTTACAGGAACCGTCAAGTTTATATAAACATGCCATATGATTATCACATGGTTGAGAATTCATTAGATCATATGGATTACCTTGATGTCATAGTTCCAAAAAGTTAATGTCACAAGAACCGTTACATAAGAAATGCATCATATTGAGGTGGCACACCCGCCGGGTTTACATGCTTTGATGCACTATCCTAACAAATATAACATGATCTGATCAAATTATGCAAATAAGAAAATAAAACATTTTCATGTTCATTATATTTTTTTTACATTTCACTGATAGGACAACCATTATACTATACACATGTCCATTATACATATTTGAGAATCAATAGAAGTGAATTTCATTTACAAATCTAATATGGTATCAGAGCGACGTTAGTTTCGAAACACAGAACGATTTCATCGTCCATATACCTTTTCCGAGCCAAACGACCAAGACCAAAACAAAATAGCGCCTCAAAACACCAACAACACCTCAACAGCGAAAACCAAGCTAATGGCAAAAGCCACAAAGCAGCCCCAATTCGAACAAATTCTCTGCAATCTAATAGAAACCAATACACTGTTAAGAGAAAGTTCCGAAAACAAAACCAGCCAAAACACCAACAATAATGAGCTGACTATACAACTAGTCAATTTGTTAAGATATAGCCTCGGCACATAGCCAATGTACTCCAATTCTGACAACTTGTCACTATGATTCAAACTTAACATTGACAATTATTCTCTATGTGCAACACTATACGCAAGGTAATTGGAGACAGGGAAGGAGTCAACATATTACCGGGATACCCTTCGGCAGCCACATAACCAATTTTCTCACAGTGAGATTAAAGCAACCACCGAGTGTTCACTTGGCTAATTTAGAATATTGAACCAAATTTAGTTAACAACGTATCACAGTACCCGATCGCAAAGGAACTTTAGGACAGACTCGCTGTTACCTACTGTTCCGATGCTAACTCACTACAAATCCTTGATCTTCATAAGAAGGCCAATTCAATTAGATAGAATATAGATACACTTGAAGAGTGTTAGAATAAATTCCAAGATGTGTGGATGGTGCTCGATAGGAGGGACCCGAATTCAAGGAAGGACCTTGAAGACATCACACTTTACAATACCAAAATCCAAGAATAGTAGTTGTTCAAACTGTTAACAGTAGTACATGACAAATTCGAAGCTGTTAATAGAGAATTGCTGAAAAAAGAGCCACTTGCTACAGTGAAAGCGGCGTATGTGGTTATCCGGAGAGAGTAGGCTCGGATGACTATTCTAAAATCTGTCCCCTCACTTGAAATGAGCATATCATCGGGGATTAGCCTAGATTTAATCACAAAACACTGAAGTAGGAACGAAGGGATGCCGGCGATATGACGAGGAAGAGGCCGCTCAGTTGCAACACAGCGGACCGTTGAAGACAAGTCTAAACTTGTCATCACTCACTCTGGAATGAAAAACATATCAGAGAGAGTTGTTTCCAACTAGTGGTTTACCCAAAATGGTGGAAATGTTAGGTCCGAAATACACTCTAGAGGGGGGGGGTGAATAGAGTGTTTGGCTATTTTGCGGAATTTTCTCGTTTGCTCAACTCAAAAAGATATTCAAAATCAGAGCAAGAATGGGAGATGAGAAGTAGTGAATGAGTACACCGGATATAGAGTGGTTCGAATCGTAAATGATTCTACTCCACTACCTCTTTGTTTCCAAAGTGGATTTTCAACAACTACTCTTCTTATTATAAACAATAAGAACAACCACAACAACACTTACACTAACACTTTAGTGTGAGCCACAACAACAGCAACTTCTTGCACAAAACACAATTGTGCAACTACAGCTCTTGGCAAGAACAACTTCTTGCTTCCTCACAACTTCAACAAAAGTTCCCTCAAGAACTTCTCACAGTGGGTTGAAGAAATATAGTAAGGTTCACACTTTCTCACAAGTCTAAGCACAAGCAAGAGATCAAATATTTATGGTTCCTCTTGTGCTTGACTATCTTTCTCTCAATATACAATAATGAAGATAAAAGAAAAGCTAGACAAGCTTTAAACAAATTTACAAGTATGAGAGAAATATACAACAATGGAAAATAAAGCTAGATGATGTTGAAAGTGTGTAATTGCTTCATCCAAGCCTCTTCTATTTATAGACAAAGTTGACCACGTTTTTGAGGCTCACCACCAAGTCTTCATCTTCAAAAATGTCAAGATAGTGCCCAAATAGTCTTTAGCACCCTATGGAATGATTTGATCTTGGATAGCCACCCTAGAGAATCTTAGACATGGTTAAAATAGTCAAGGAAGCATGTAGTATGTTGGGTTAAAGTCCACAAGAAATTTGAGCAAGATTGGAGAGAGAAAATATCATAGATCTCCTGTGGATTTTGTTCCAACGTTTGAAAATTTTTGAATCCTGGAGACGTCGATCGATCTACGTACCAGAGCTGAGAGATCGACGTCTCTCAGTCAGACGTCGATCGATCGACGTCAGCCTGGTTGAGAGATCGACGTCTCTCAGAATGACGTCGATCGATCGACGTCATTAGGCTGAGAGATCGACGTCTCTCAGATGTATGTCGATCGATCGACATACCTGAAGCTGAGAGATCGACGTCTCTCAGTTATACGTCGATCGATCGACGTATGCTTAACTGAGAGATCGACGTCTCTCAGATACATGTCAATCGATCTACGTCTCTTGGCTGAGAGTATGACGTGGATCTGAGTGCTTACATATCTACCAAGCTTCACATGGATCTCTTGAGGAGCTGATGTAACCTTCATCCGATTCATGAGAGATTTTTCGTCTCGCACATGTTTACATCAATTTTGCTTCGAACTTAAGATATGAAATTTCATCTTAGTCCTTTTAAAACATCTTTTTGTATCATCAAAACATTTTATAAACTAACAGGAAAGACATATATTGGCCAGCAAGAAAAAGAATAGAGTGAAGAATCGAGATATGCAAAGGCCTACTGTCGTGGGAAACCGACGGTCCACCTGCAGCAGCAGTAGTACCGCGGAGAAGCAGCAGAACGGTGGTGGTTTCGCCGAGGCCGAAGGAGAGAGACAACAGAAAAGGGGCGGCAGAATGAGGAAGGAAGATGAGGTGAAGTAGTTAAAGGAGATATTAGGGCTGGGAAATTAAATCCCAGCCCACAACTTTCTTATTCTGAATATTCCCCCTAACATGTGTTTAAGATATGCAAATTTGTCTCCCTATTTTTGAATTCTACAAATTTTACCCATGAACTTTTAAGTTCTACAAATATGCCTAAGAGTCTGTCGGTTTTATACAATGCCCTAAATTGTTGAAAAAAATACAGACTTATCCAAAGTACATCAAACCCGATCTATGATATCAAAAAGTCCATAAAAAATCCAACGAAAGGATTTTTGATTGCAGGGCCACTAACACCATATCTATGATCATATAGACTTTCTGGACTTATCCATTCTGAAAAATCTCATGTTGAAACAAACAATGTGGAGTTAGTCAAAGTTCAGAGAGGGCGTCGATTTTCTTTCGCCGAAGGAAAAACTAAATAATTGTCTCTACATTCCTATATTGTTGTCCAAATTGTTGTCTCTTAGTCAAGTGACCAAAGAACTTAATTGTGTGCTGCTCATGTATCTCAATTTTGCTTTTTGCAAGACATTGATGCGAAAGAGATCATTAGATGTGGTACTGAACACAGAGGCTTTTACTATATTGATGAGGTGACTAAGAAGGTCATGCCATGCTTCCTTATAGAACGGTCAACTTACAACTCTGATTGTGACACCGACATCTAGGTTATTCGTATTTTGGATGCCTAAAGTTTTTATTCCAAGCCTTTTCACAAATAATACCCCTGATCCCGCTATGTGAAACATGTATTTGTGCAAAGAGTCATCGCATTACATTTCCGTATAATAATACCATAGTCGACTCTGTTTTTTTCTAGTGCATTCTGATGTATGGGGACCCGTACCCATGTTTAATTATAACCGCTTCTAGTATTTTGTGATATTTGTGGATGATTTTCTCGTATGACTTGAGTATACTTGTTAGAAAATAAATTAAAAGTACCTGACAAGTTTATTGAATTTTTCCATATGATTGATACTCAGTTTAACGAAAAGGTCCAGATTTTTTGCTTTGACAATGACAGAAAATTTGTAAACCAAATCCGACATACCTTCTTTAAAACACATGGCTTACTCAATCAAACTTCATATCCCAATACACTATAGTAGAACTGTGTAGCTGAAAGCAAAATTGGATACTTATAGAAATTACCTGAGACTTGATGTTTGAATCTCATATCCAAAAATCTTACTGGCCCGAAGCTGTCAGCATCTCGATATGTCTACGAAATCTATTGCCTAGTAAATACTCAACCACAAAACTCCACTACATCTCCTGGATGTTGAGACCATCATGCTATCAGTTCTCAGCTTACCACCCAGGATATTTGGATGATCCGTCTACATTCAAATTGCCAAAAGAAATCAATTTAAACTCGGCCTATGCATGGGAAAATGTGTCTTTGTTGGCCACACTACTTATCCAAATGGGTATCGGTGCTATAACCCTACCACGCATCACATCCATGTCACTATATATTGCACCTTTTTAGAATCTGAGTACTTCTTTATCCATCAACCTAGCATTCAGAGAGAGACAGTCAGTAAAGGAAGAAGATCAAGAATTCAGGGGTAGAAGGGGTAATTCATATTATATATATATATATATATATATATATATATATATATATTCAAATAACATTTTTTTAATTAAATCAAGGGGTGTAATGGTGTACTTTTCAAACATCAAGGGGGTAAGGGTGTATTTTCAAACATTAAAGAGAGTATTGACGATTATGACAAACACGAGGAGGGCAAAAGGTAATTATCCCAATAATAAATGGTATGCTTCAGGATATTTTGTTTTGGTGGGAGGAAACATAGTCATATGAAGAAGTAAAAAGCAAAAGATGGTAGCATTATCAAGTGCGTAGGCAGAGTTCAGAGGGATTGCTAAAGGCGTAATGGAGGTTCTATTGTTGAAAAAGTTGATGGCCATAATTGGATTTCTTCTTAGATGTTTGAGTCAGTTAATGCGTGATAACAAAACGGCAACTGCTATATCCGAAAACCTTATACAACATGATGAGACAAACGACGTAGAAGTAGACCGTCATTTCATAAAAAAAAAATCAAAGATGAAACTGTTGAGCTTCCGTTAGTGAGATCTGAAAATCAGCTGGCAAACATCCTCTCAAAGGCGGTTACTGAAAAGGTGTTCAACTTGATATTGTGCAAGTTGGCCATTTGTGATCTTAACACTAAACTTGAAAGGGGAGTTTTAACAAATATAGCAGGATCCAATCAAATCATGTAAATAAAGAAGTAGAATATTTTCACATTCATTATACTTTATTACATTTCATATATAGGACAATCATTACAATCATTATATTTTATTACATTCTATAAATAGGAAAATCATTATATTTTTACTTTATAATATCTGAATATTTTTACATTTTTAATCATTACGTTCGTAATACTTTATTACATTCCATAGATAAGACAATCATTACATTCATTATACTTTATTATATTCCATAGACAAGACAATCATTACATTTATTATACTTTACTACATTCTATAAATAAGACAATCATTACATTCATTGTACTTTACTACCTCATATAAATAGAACAATCATTACATTTTTCTATATCATTACATTCTATGATGCTAAGCCTACACCCGATGGTTTATATATGTGAATATTTTTGCGCATCCCTTTTTCCTTTTTTCTTAATTGGGGAGGACGTAGGGGGGGGGGGGGGAATCAGGGGGACTTGCAGTCGGAGGGTGTTCACATGTATTATGTGACATAGGAGTTCACATCCGCTACGAAACCTTATAAATACATCGCTACGTCTTACGTTATAGTATTAATTTAAAACCAAAAAAGTAAAAACAAACATAAAGAAGAAGTTATAGTAACGTGTCGATTATTGTTTTTAATAATACAATCTCTAAATGCAACAAACCTATGACGCAGGCAAATGCCCTTTCTGTTTGTTACAAAAGATATGACATCTTAATATCCGTAGATGGACGTATACGATGTAGGTATATATCCTTGCATTACAGGCTCCCGCCTATGACAGATGTGGAGGGCCGGATGAACACAACCATACCTGATAAACCAGAAATAATCGTCTGTTAGTCAACGACAGTCAACGGCAGATATTGTGCAAGTATATAACTCATGCAGTTCAGCAACCGAGCATTGCTTTTCAGCCAAACTGCATTTCGGCTATCTGGCATAGCATCCTTCTTATTATCAAAGAATATGCTAAAGGATTGCACCTCGGCACCTGACTTCAACCTCAACTTCAGCCTAAGTGCTACGCTTCAGACCACTTCGGCCAAGCTTGGTTTTGCACTTCGGCGAAGGAGTCCAACGTAGCATTACATCGTGGGACCATCAGGCAGAAGTGCAGTTCAAAGAAAGAGTACGCGTTGAGGAGTCCAGCCTGTACACGCCAAGGTCACATCGGCCGACCTACTAGTCACATCTGCAGACCTACCAGTCATATCAGCAGACCTACGGCGTTATAGGTTTTCTGCCCCAAGCAAACGTCTCATCCGCTATCAGAGGCAGAGGGCGGGAAAAACTAATAAAAGCAAGCTAACGCAGACCAGAGCAAGGATCAAAACATTTTCTTATCTCCTGGAGCTAATACATCGAATTTTCTCCTCAGCTAAGAACTGTGAGAACTTTCTAACTCCACACACCAAATTATATTCTCAGGGAGAAATGACCCAAACTGACTTGAGCGTCGGAAGGTTTTACCCGGGGTCACACCCTAGGGACCTCTGATTCGTGCTTCCTTGTGCAGGACTTCCAGGAAGCTATTCTAGTTATTTTCTTTAATCCAGCTGACGACGTTTATTTGAGGTCACCTTAGACCCTTGGTGAAGATCCGGCTTCATCATTTGGCGTTAGAAGGAGGGCCCGCAATTCCTTAAAACAGTTTCTCAAGGCTTTCTTTATTTTGTTCCTACCCTGCTATTGCGGGAAAGATGGAGAAAAAGGATGGAAAAGGGTCCAAGCAACATATGACATCTAAGAGAAGTCAAAGATCTTCTCAACAACAAATGGAACAGAGTTCCTCGGAGCGGTGAGAATCCTCAACTCCCACCGCTGCCTTCACATATGAAGAGCATATGCGAGCCATAAGTTATGTGGCTCAAAATCCGGGTGTGTTCCAAGTTGTAATGAGAGAAATGTAGGGGAAAGCTTCCGCAGCGGGGCCCAGTAGGTCTCACTCCAGTAATTCTCACCTGCAAAAACACCTGAAGTACTCTCCAACTCGGCCTGACTATCATCCCAGGCGTTAGGCCAAATTTATGACTGAGGCTAGGCGTTCAGGACAACGGTCTAGCCACCAGAGCTTAAAACACACACAAAAGGCGTTGCTGCCATTCAAACACGGCAGAGAAGTTGACAATAAAGGCAAAGGCCTACTTCAAGAAAGGTGCTCTGTCAAGATTCTGTTGGGGGCCGAGGAAAAGAAAGGAACTTTCTACTGGCTTCAAAGGCCCATATTCTCTCCTACATGAGGAGGAAGACCTTAGCAAGGGAACCTCAGCCCCTGGCAGGACCAATCCACAAAAGAAATCACCGGCTGTACTGCCTTTATCACCATGATATTGAGCATGATACAGAAGACTGCAGGCAGCTCGGACAGGAAATTGGGCGACTAATTGAGCTGGGTCACCTACAACGGTTTTACAATCCGAGGTCAAGGCTGCACAACAGGCTGGATTTTGGCAGGCCCTCTCCGGATGAAAATTGCAGACTTGAACATCAACACAAGTCGCCAAGAGATGAGGATTCAGATTCAGATGAAAAGAGGCTGCGGGTTCCTGAGCATACAAGGCTGACCTAACGATAAAAGTCCGTTATTCAAATGAATTAGGATTTAATTCCTCTCACACGCATCCGACATTTTTCAGCTCAGCCTTGAATTATTTGAGGATCAATCTTTTAATAGACTTTCGCCCGGCTCTGTTCGGCTTAATCCTCTTATTTGGCATTCAGTCAGGAAGGTTAAGTCACATTATGGTGCATGAAGAGACTCATCTAGACAAGTGGAACAGTTTATGCCTACCCAACATCCACTTTATGACCCGTAACGGGAGTGGGGGCATAACTACACTCCAAATGGGACAGGTTTTCCTACTCTCCACTTCAGCAGGTCTGAGTAGGTTGAGCAGGACTCAACACATTGGAACAGGTTTCTAATGAATTCTTTACCTCAGCAGGACTGAGTGGGTTGAGCAGGACTCAACACTTGGGACAGGTTTCCCTATACTCCACCTCAGCAGGTCTGAGTAGGTTGAGCAGGACTCAACACATTGGAACATATTTCCAATGAATTCTTTACCTCAGCAGGACTGAGTGGGTTGAGCAGGATTCAACACTTGGGACAGGTTTCCCTATACTCCACCTCAGCAGGTCTGAGTAGGTTGAGCAGGACTCAACACATTGGAACAGGTTTCCAATGAATTCTATACCGCAGCAGGACTCAACACTGGGACAGACTTCCCTATACTTCACCTCAGCAGGCCTGAGTAGGTTGAGCAGGACTCAACACATTAGAACAGGTTTCCAATGAATTCTATACCTCAGTAGGACTGAGTGGGTTGAGCAAGACTCAACACTTGGGACATGTTTCCCTATATCCCACCTCAGTAGGACTGAGTGGGTTGAGCAAGGCTCAACACTTGGGACATGTTTCCCTATATCCCACCTCAGCAGGACTGAGTGGGTTGAGCAGGACTCAACACTGGGACAGGCTTCCCTATACTTCACCTCAACAGGTCTGAGTAGGTTGAGCAGGACTCAACACATTGGAACAGGTTTCCAATTAATTCTATACCTCAATAGGACTGAGTGGGTTGAGTAGGATTCAACACTTGGGATAGGTTTCCCTATATCCCACCTCAGCAGGACTGAGTGGGTTGAGCATGACTCAACACTTGGGACAGGTTTCCCTATATCCTACCTCAGCAGGACTGAGATGGCCGAGCAGGACTCGACTCAACAAGATCTCAGCAGGCCTGAGGCAAATGCCCGAGGAGGGACAAACTCTTGAGTACAGGATTCACGGTTTTTTAGCAGTGCTAGAAAAGTGTAAATCATGGGTAATTATCAGCAGTACTGAAGTTCGAATAAAACAGTGTTTTACGGCAAAGCCGACGTGTGGTTCTTTCATTATTGCCAAAATAGATCAACAGAGCCAAGTGTAGAGGCCAAAGTCCAACACTTAAAGGCAATAAGTCTTTGGCAGAGCCGAGGACAAACGATTACTACGAAGGATAATTTAAAGAACTTTGGCAGAGCAGAACTAAAAAAGCAGAAGACAAATACTTGCAAAAATTATGAGAATTATGGCAAGTAAAGCCGAAGATCACAAGTTGGAGAAAGTGAAATTTTCATTAAGGAAATTATCTATTACAACTACGAAAGTTACAAAAAGAGAAGACCCTATTCTATTGTTTATCATCCTCATCATCTCTGAGATCAGCCCCACTCTGATACAGTGCCAGTTGGTTCTCAAATAAGCTTTCAGCTTCGGGGTTGTAAAGGTCGGAAATTTGAGGATGGTTTTTGTCCAAGTCCGGTCAAACTTCAGAGCAGGCATCGATTGCCCCAGTCTGTCCAATGGCTATTGCTGAGCCTTGCATCTTCAAGAAGTTACCCATGAAGAACTCAGACTGTTTGAACTCAGCAATTTCTTTTTGCTTGATTTCTTCAGCTTGAAGTTCAAACTGAAGAATGAGTTCAGCTTTGCTCTTGCGCTCTGCTTCCAGCTGATTCTTATTATTAGACAGCTCTTGCTCACAAGTGCTGAGCTCTTTCTGGTAAAACTCCAGTTTAGCCTGAGTTTTGGATGAAATCAACTCAACGTTGACCACCATTTCATCCAGCTCGTATACTTAGGAATTGACAGTGGCCAACTTGGTGTCCGAATCTTTTTTCCCTTCTCGAAGCCTGGATTTTTCTTCAGAAAGAACAGACACTTCAGACTTCAGACTGTTCACTTGTGCTTCCAGCTGTTCCAACCTTGTATTGCTGGGTCTTGCTGCCTCTGCCAACCCGTCATAAGCGCGTTTCTGAGATTGGCATTGATCTCAGAGAGTTGATTAAATTTAGCACGCAACTCCTCAGCCTGTTTGAGTATATTGTACTCTTGAACCCGATACTGCAGAAATCAGATTGATTAGAGAAAACATAAGTGATCAAGCTGAAAAAGATAGAGAATATCGGGAAGTCTTACCATGGACATGTTGCTTGCAAACGAATTCATGGCAGTGTCACAGTCTAGACTGCCATAAAGTTGCCAATCCCTGGGTAACACTGACATCTCAGTTACTTTCCTAGCTACGCTAGGATTTATAGCAGTGTCAGCAAAAGAGAACTCCATCGTTCTTGTGCCTTGGCGGTTTCGTTGGGAATATTCCCCCTTCAATACATCATTTCCTACGGAAGTTTCTCCTAAAAGCTCAACGGAGGGAACAACCTCAGAAGAAACCAGCCTTGGTTGAGGCATAACTTCTTCTTCGGCAACTGGAGAAGGAGAAATCAAGATGGGGACGCCAATTCCCCTAATTCCATCGTCTGGCTGAGCTGTAGCTGGGGCAGGGATTTGAGCTTTAGCTCGGATAGGATTATCAAAAGTTCTATCTGCAGAGAAAACAAAAAGGTCATTGATTAAACGGAAACAAGGTATGTTCAAAACCAACATAAGGAAAGAATTTTACCTGAAACTTCAGCCTCGGCTGAAGCCAAATCAGCAGGATTCACTTGCATCTCAGAAGTAGCTCTGGCAGAAGCCTGCCCTGAAGAGGAAGGCTATCCATCAGTCCTTTTCCTCTTTTTAGGGACCAAATTCTTTAGCCTGGCAAGGGTCTCAGACACCATGGCTCCTACAGGATTCAACAAACAAATGGATTAGAATGCAAGGGAAACATTAGAACAAGTCAAGGATGTTCAAAATATTGCTACATACCCCGAACTATTCTCAAAGCAACTGGGATGAGAGGTCAAAAGTTATATTCTGGCCACAAGTGTTCCAGGTCAGCAACCCTCACAACCGGCCTGTCAACTTTCTTCCAATCCACGGCCATGGGCAAATGTAACAATCTGGAGGCTTCATCGCAAGATTTCTCGCTTGGCCTCATGTTATTTGCACTGCCGGATTTCCAGAGGGTTCTTTCGGGTAATCCTATAGTCTTTACAAAAAAAAACGTCTCGTCCAATTTCTGGTAAAAGAGGGAATGTTTATGGCATGGATGTTTTCACTATTTGGATGCCTCCTGCTAAAATAGTACCAACTATCTTTCTGCTTGCACACAAACATTCCCCTAAAAAGAAAGTGAAAAGGCTTTCTCAGCAGCTCTTAGGTAGAGCAGGTAACTGAGGATAACCTTAAGGCCATTAGGCATAATTTGGGGAAGCCTAAGTTTTGAAAAATCTAAGATTTGGAATAAAGGAGCTGGAATGGGAAGATTAAAACTAGATTTAAAATATTCCTCATAGACTGCCTCATACCCTACTGGAGGGTAATAAGCAGTCTGATGTGGCAGAGGAAGAATGGGGGAAAAGGTACTCCTATCAACATTATAATATTGACATAATTCAGAGAGGTCAGTGGCTTTCAAGATGCACACTGAGTTCTGCACCATTGGAGATGGTGCACCTATGTCAATTGACGTTGAGGACACCATGGATTCCAGGGTAACCAAAGAAGATTCACCAGTGTGACGCAACCTTCTCAGAAGGCGATTATCCTGACTAGAATCTAACCTTTCGTGGCTAGATTGAACCTCCTGGTCACCCTCCAGATCAGCAAAGAAAGAATGTGTCGATCTATTTTGGGAATCAGAAGAGGAAGAAGAGGGAAGAAAAGCTTACAGAGATATTAAGAGCAGAGTTGACGGCACTGGAGTCAGGCTGAAGACTGGGAGCGAAGACGAAGAGGAAGAGCAGGATAGCAGAAAAGCGTTTGTAGAACAAAGGAAGAAGAAGAAAGAAAGAATTAGGGCAATTACCCCTATTTATAGGAAGAAAAACGCAAAGGTTGTAACTTTTCGTTCGAAATTCGAAAAGGCGACGGTTCAGGTGTTTTCACCCTTCTCGGGTACTGAAACCGTCGAAAAAATAATGATGAGGCGTTGGAATTGGCGCTTACATTAAAGGGGGGATAACGGTTCAATTATGAGGCTAAAGGAGCGGTTAATGGAGAATGCAGCGCAGTTAAGAGGATAAGTGCTCAATTAATGAAGACAGGTCATTGACTCTTCAGAATAGATTTGTCTGCCCTCACAGGTCAGCTCGGCCACACAAAATCTGAGGGCAAATGATAAACCAGAAATAATCGTCTGTTAGTCAACGACAGTCAACGGCAGATATTATGCAAGTATATAACTCCTGCAGTTCGGCACCCAAGCATTGCTTTTCAGCCAAACTGCATTTCGGCTATCTGGCATAGCATCCTTCTTATTATCAAAGAATATGCTAAAGGATTGCACCTCGGCACCTGACTTCAACCTCAACTTCAGCCTAAGTGCTACGCTTCAGACCACTTCGGCCAAGCTTGGTTTTGCACTTCGGCGAAGGAGTCCAACGTAGCATTACATTGTGGGACCATCAGGCAGAAGTGCAGTTCAAAGAAAGAGTACGCGTTGAGCAGTCCAGCCTGTACACGCCAAGGTCACATCGGCCGACCTACTAGTCACATCTGCAGACCTACCAGTCATATCAGCAGACCTACGGCATTATAGGTTTTCTGCCCCAAGCAAACGTCTCATCCGCTAACAGAGGCAGAGGGCGGGAAAAACTAATAAAAGCAAGCTAACGCAGACCAGAGCAAGGATCGAAACGTTTTCATATCTCCTTGATCTAATACATCGAATTTTCTCCTCAGCTAAGAACTGTGAGAACTTTCTAACTCCACACACCAAATTATATTCTCAGGGAGAAATGGCCCAAACTGACTTGAGCGTCGGAGGGTTTTATTCGGGGTCACACCCCCGGGACCTCTGATTCGTGCTTCCTTGTGCAGGACTTCTAGGAAGCTATTCCAGCTATTTTCTTCAATCCAGCTGACGACGTTTATTTGAGGTCACCTTAGACCCTTGGTGAAGATCCGGCTTCATCAATACCTATGTGTTAGAAACACACAGAGGTTGTTTTCCGACGATCCATAATGAAAATTGCATCAATATATGTCGATCAACTGCTACTTCACAATATAAAAAGCACATCCAATTTAATTAGTCATTTTGTTTTATACTTATTTTCCTTAATTTTCCGATGGAGTGATCGTGAGTATTGTAAGGTTGGATTGATTTCGCAAAACCCGACCCAAAAGCATCCCTTGGCCAATTTCTTTTCTCGGTCATTCACTATTTATTCATCATTCTAATAGTTATGATCAATAGAATTACAATAATTGAAGATACGTACATAGCTTCTCTCTTTTATTCTTTTATTTGTTTTTTTTTTAAAAAAATCTTCTCTTCCAGTTATGTAATCTCTACCAAATCGATACCTCATTGATAGTTATTAATTTTTATTAACTAATTCTGACTACTAGAAAAACATTAACTTTGAGATCGAACTAGTTCAAATGAATATGTATGAAGAGAAGCTAATTGCTCCTAACTATATTTTGTTGAGTGAAATTACTTTCGACCCAATCTACCAAATGTATTTATACATTACTACAATCTCTTACCCCTTTTTCCCAAAAGTAAATCTTCTTCTATAAAGTCGACAGTCATAACAGAAAAGAATCATACTTCCTCAAGAAACTGATTTTCGGCAATCCAACGATACATCTTTCCATCAGAAATTGGATTCAGAACCAACACAATACAACAATGTGTATAACGTAATAAAATTACCGTTTTGATTGTTAGATGCTGAGATCAATATAGTAATATATATTGGAAAGAGTTGATTTTTTAATGTATTTAAATATCAGAATCCCACTGCAGTAGACACTGCGAGTACAGTGTGTAATAAATCCAATTTTGAATTTTGGTAAGAAATTTAAACTTGGATTTAATACCGCACAATAGACGCTAAGATCCCAGTTTCTAGTAAATCCAACTTTGAATTTTTTAGGTAATCCAAACTAAGATATACTATATAAAGGGATCACAATGTACTATACACCGAGATCTTGATGTGTAGTTACAAAAGTTTTTTACAAAAATTACAAAACATCTTTTATATAAAAGGATATTATTGTTTTGTTCAAATTTAATAGAACGCGGAACAATTTCGATCTGAAAATGTAGCAGGGAACGTTTGTCCCAATTTTATTCATGACACCTATCTTTTACCCATATAGAATCTGCTATACAAATCGTTGCAGAACTTTTTAATTCACAAAAAAATAAGAGAGAGCGAGTCATCTTAAATAAGAACCTGTCAAAACTTGCTCTTCAGTTTTTCTAAATTAACAAGTTCTACACCAATTTACAGCCACTTTTACCATAAAGAGTAGGAAAAAAAGGAAAGAAAAAAAAAACCGTCATGATAGATATGAGAAAAATGATAGAATGTTGCTTCTGAAGCTCGTCAGCCCCGAACTTAGTAGGGAGGTGGTCGTGGGTGCAGGGTATAGTCGTATTTATTCTTACTTTTTCTTCATTCTTCTTTTTTTTTTTCTTTTTTTCCTATTTTTTTAAATTTAAAAAAAATGAGAATTTAAGGAAAACCCGTCTATATTCTGATCGTTTTGACATGGATTTTGATGCTTATGTCAGTTTCGGAAACCTCTAAAACAGGCAATACCGGAAAATGCTTTCCATTTTAATAGATGTTGCACAAGTTGGGAAGTCTTTGCTTCCAAGTTTGAAATTCCCACCAGAAAATGAAGAGATCACCGACTAGATAGATGCTTGGAAGTCTCATATTGTGAGAAAGCGCCCTCCTTGTTGTATCATAGCTAAGAACACTATATGTGATTATAGTATCGATTATTAGTTATTGTACTTTGTAAAAATAAAAGAAGTTGACATTTAAAATAATAATAAAGAGGAGATACCGGAGTATGATGTTTGTTTGAGATTGAAATTGTTTTTTTATTGATATCGTTAATATACTAGAGTCTTCTGTATATAGTCTATTTTACTACTAACTACAATAGGAAATAGATACATAGACATAAATACAATGATTTGATTGATTACGCTAAATTGACTGATTTGATTATATGTAATCATCTCTCCCGGTTTTGTGCTTTCCATCACTCTTTTTAAGTTGAGTAGTGAGATCCACAATACCCAACTTGCACAGTGTTGAGTCGAATATCTCTCTCTGACTATTTTTGTAAGAATGTTTATGAACTGGTCCTCAGATCGTACAAACATAAGATCAACAGTTTTGTCTTCGATCTTCTTTTTTTTTATTTATAAAGTAGCGATCTATTTACACATATTTTGTCCTGTCATGCTGTAACGGATTTTCAGAGATGCAGATTGCTACCTTATCATCACACATCAACCGAGTTGGAGTCTTGAGCAAAAAATCAATCTCATTTATCATTTTCTTTATCCATACGATCTCCATTATCCCTTATGCCATGTCTCTAAATTCTATCTCAGAACTGGACATAGCTACCATCTTCTGTTTTTTACTCCTCCATGTTACTAAATTTTCACCGACTAAGGCAAAGTATCCTGAAGTAGACCGTCTGTCGCTTGACTTACCTGCTCAATTAGCGTCAGTAAACACCTCAACATCTAGGTGTCTATTCTTTCCAAATATAATGCCCCTGCCTGGTGTGCCATTTGAGTGCTGTATTATCCTCATGGTTGGCTCCATGTGTTCTTCTTGAGGTTGATGTATGAATTGACTTAATACTCTGACATCATATGCAATATAAGGTCTTGTGTAGGGGAGATATATCAACTTTTCCACTAAAAGTTAATATTGTTCTCGACTTGATAGTGGCGCCCCTTTTCCATTTTTAGATTATGGTTTGCCATCATTAGAGTATCACTCATTTTGTAGCCTACCATTCCGATTTCGGTGAGCAAATCTGATATGTATTTTTGTTGGGATAAGATTTTTTTTTTCAAAAGGAGAAACTTAATCCATAGGAAATATTTCAGACCACCTTGATCATTTATTTCAAATTCTATAAATAGACTCGTTAGAAGTTAAGCAATTTTCTTTTAGTCATCCCTGTTATGATCATGTCCTCTACCAGATTGTTACACAGATAACCAAGTTCTCATTTGTTTTGAAAAAAAGAGTGTGGTCAACACTACTTTATTTGTATTCCTTCTATTTCATAGCCACAGTAAATCATCCGAACTATGCAGAGGGGATCGTTTGAGCCTATAGAGCGTCTTTTTCAATTTGCATACTTTTTCCGAAACTCTCCAAAGAACTCTAGTGGTGCCTTCATATATACTTTCTCCTTCAATTAATCATTCAAGAAGGCATTTTTAATGTCAAACTAATGAAGCGGCCAGTATTTGATTGGTGCTATCGAGAATCATACGTTGATGGTATTAATCTTTGTTACCGGAGAGAAAGTCTCTGAATAATCAATGCCATATGTATAAGTGTACCCCTTGGTTACTAACCTGGTCTTCTATCGCTCAATAGTGCCATCCGCCCTGTATTTAATGGTGAAAAGTCACTTGAACCCAACTGATTTTTTTTCATTTGGTCATTTTTTCCATATTCCATTCTTTCTTATTACTTTCATCTCCGCATCCATGGCCTCTTGCCATTTTACCTTCGTGTTTGCTTCATGTACTGTATTCGAGATAGATCTAGAGAAAAAAGAGGCATAGAATGCACGTGCACTATCTGAAATTCTCTCCCTTGCTATTTCGAGACACATGTTCAGGTGAGCATCTCTCAGATGGTACTCCTCTATTCCTTGGTGGTGGTATAACAAACTCTGTGCTATTGACCTGAATTTACTTAAGTTAATTGATCTTGTTGTCCTCTTCGTCAGCTGAATAATTATGCTAGTTTTTGAACTGTTAAATTTTATAAATTTGCATGATACGATGATCCAAGCTATCCAATCAACGAAATAGTGAAGATAACCCTCTTTCATTTCTATGTAGATCAAAAGACAAAAAGGCTTTGTACTTAAATAATTGTCCCACCCCATAACGATACACAGCTAGTCAATATATATATTGCAGGCCAGAAGCGAAATATTTGAAATCCACATTACGTGCAAAATTGCAAGAGGACATTCTTGTGCCCATCCTGCATTAGCACGCCACAAATAACTACCACATAACTTGCCAAGCAACAATCGTGCCAATCTGATGGATTTGTTCAAAAGCCAAGAAAACAAGACGGCTAACATCAACCAAATAACTGATAATTCAGATGGCCCAGATAATAAGGATAGCATAGCAAGAAGATGGAGGCTCCTCAGCGGCCAAAAAAATTGGGAAGGATTATTATATCCACTAGATTATGATCTTCGTCGTTATGTAATTCATTATGGCGAAATGGCTCAATCAACTTATGATGCTTTTAACGAGGAGAAAGCATCAAAGTACGCTGGGAGTTGCATATTTGCAATGGATGATCTTTTTCCTAACGCGGGACTTCAATTTAACGTTAATCCTTTCAAATATGAAGTGACAAAATACTTATTCGCGACATCATCTGTTCCTGTGCCTGATGCTTTCATATTTAAGTCGTTTTCGAGGGAAGCGTGGAGCAAGGAATCAAATTGGATTGGTTATGTTGCTGTGGCGACGGATGAAGGAAAGATGGCATTAGGGAGAAGGGATATTTTGATAGCTTGGAGAGGAACCATTAGGGCTCTAGAATGGGTTGATGGATTTGATTTTCAGATGGTATATGCACCTATTATTTTTGGAGATAAAGATGTTGCTAAAGTGCATCAAGGTTGGTATTCTATGTACACTTCAAGTGATCCAAAGTCGCCTTTTAACAAAACCAGTGCTAGAGATCAGGTAATTTCTGTGACCCTTATAGATGTAATACTACAACAACAACAACAATATTACAAATTATCTTAAAGACTCCCGCCTATGCTAGGGTATAGGGAGATCGGATGTACGCAACCATACCATGTGTTAGAAACACACGGAGGTTGTTTTCCGAAAACCCATAACGAAAATTGCATCAATTTGTGTCGATCAACTGCCACTCCACAATATAAGAAGCCAGCCAATTTAGTAAGTCACTTTGCTTTATTCCATCATATTCTAAAGTAAAAAAAAAGTGTCTTTAAATCTATTAGAAATGTAAACGTCCATTGAAAATGGAAGCGTCTCTTATAGATTAATATGATGAAATAAAGTAAGGTAAAAAAAGTAAAAGAAAAAGAAAGCTCGCCATTCCTTTCATCATATGTGTATGGAGCATTATTAGATTAATAACCTTTTTGAACTCTCGGAGAATCCCATTTTATGTCCAAAAGTTTGGTATGCGCCTAAAAGTTGCAACAGTTCTTTTTTACCTTCTTCTTCTGAAAAAGTACGTCAAAGTACTTTAAAATATACTCCAAACTTATATAAAAACATGTATGATGTTGTTTTAGAGATTGAAAGATGATTTGAACACTTTGAACTTGTAAGAAATCATTCGGATCGATCCATGTGTGAGTTGGATCGAATCAAGTGAAAGCTAAAATGAAGTTGAGTGTTCTGTTTGACATAGATCGATCACATCGATCGATCGATGTATAAGGATGCAAAGTTAGAACTCTCTGTCCAACATAGATCGATCGATGTCACATCGATCGATCGATGTGGTTAGGATGATAAGTTGGAGCTCTCTGTCCCACATCGATCGATCGATGTGCCATCGATATATCACATCGAACGATCGATATGCCAAAAGTCAGGACTTTTCACTTTGAATTGCATCTTTTGATCCAAGAATCATCTTCCTTCATACATGAACGTTATGCAACTGACATGGATGTTAATTAAACTATTGAAACCTGTTTTCAAATGGTTTTTTACATAACCTAAGGTCTATAAATAGTAGGCCTTGCTATTTTAAAGAATATACATCTTTGCAAAATCTTAAAATTTCATCAAGTGTTCTTCCTCCAACTCTATCTCCTTTCTTCTACTATCGAACACTTCAATATTTAAAAGTTCAATTCTTTTCTCGTAGAGCAAACGTACAAGGAAAGCCGTTAAATCATGGGAAGCATTCGCTTATAGTTCACCTTGCTCAAAACATGCACTGTGATAGTCAATCAGCTATAGGACGAGCTCAAAGCAGCATCTACAATGGTAAGTCACGACACATACGTCAGAGACATAACACTATTAAATAGTTGATCTCTAATGGCGTGATTTCCATTGATTACATAAAATCAATGGAGAATCTTTCGGACCCGCTTACAAAGGGCTTCCCTAGAGATCAGATGTCAAAATTGACAAACAGAATGAGACTTAAGCCTACAATGCAAGAATCTTTGTAATGGTAACCCAACCTTGTTGAGTGGAGATCCTAGAATCTTGGTTCAATGGGACAACTAAGTTATAAAATTTCAGTATAGCACTTGCTCATTCCGTTATACAAAAGTGTTGTCTGTAGAGAATATTTAGGGTAAGCTAAAGCTTTTAATGATGTCCTATGGCAAGATGATGCTGATGGAAATCACCTATGTAAGTATGAAGTGGGGCCGCTTCTATGAGAACTCTGTAAGGCAAGATTTCTCTAAAACACTTTCTGAAACCAGGTTGTTCATGGCCAAAACGAACAAAACTATGAGAACTAAAAAGGTGTCAAAGAAAATGTTGTGTGAGTATTGTTGTCTAGGTTCAAAGCAAAGGTTGACTGGTTCAAGACATCAAATCACTAATTAGCCGAGTGAATCCAATGGTACATCACTATGGAAGGTTCAAAGCCAGAAGCTACCTCTTCTGATGCAACATTTTCTTGTCCGACTTCTCCTTCGAGTCTGCATTTGCATTAATTTTCATTCATGTGGGGGATTGTTGGAGGAATGGAAAGTTTGGGCTTTGGCCCATTAAGACAAGTTGCAAATTTGGTTAGGAAACATACTTTGAGCTTAATTATAATTAGTTTCCGCTAATGAAAAACAAAAACTAATAGGCCCTTAATTATCTACGTAACGAGTAGTTAATTTTAGGCTTTGGAATCACTCAATTACGATACCAGATGAATGAGAAATTAATACTCAAAGTAGATTGAAAACATGATTTAATGGGTGATGTGTTCTATTCTTAGGAGGCCACGTCACCCTTATGAAGGAATACCACATTGGACAAATGAACTAATTTAGCCACCTTATAAATAGATAGAATGGTCACTTTAGATGTGCTCTTAGGGCATGAGAAGTTTTTGACCGGAGAGAAGACCTATAAAGTGCCACACGCGCGAGTGCGCACCGCCGCTTGCCCGTCTAGCCGGCTCAGGCTCATGGCTTGTGGGCACGTGAGCTCGTGGGCCGGGCCAGTTTCTATCTTTTTGGAGAAAATTTCTTTGGGCTTTTGGATTAATTATTATTTTTAAATAGTTAAAGGCTTCAGGCCTACGTGCGCAGCGGCTCAAATGTTCTCCTAGGTCCGGTTCAATATCATCAGGATCAAACGGTTAAACGGTTTTGATCAGATGATTTAAATCAAACGGTTTCCTATCCTTAAGATCAAACGTTTTTGATCTAACGGTGGTGGAATGGTCAGCTTTGATCAACGCTTGAAATTCAAACTGACCTAACCGCCCAACCGAATGTGGTTTTCATCCAACGCTCCAAGATTAATAATGTCTTTTGTTTCCATCTGACGGTTGGGATTTGAATTGTGCAAAACAGCCCAACAGATGATGTGTCGGTTTTCATCCGACAGCTCTGGCTCATCTACGGTTTTGATCCAATGGTCACAAATCCATCTGCATAACCGATTCTCCAACTAACTTCCTTATATAAACAGAGGCAGGGTGTGCAATCAGACCACACACTCCTCTTCTGCTTTCATCGTTTTCTTCTTTCTGCATCACGTCCAAGAGAAGTCAGGACACTCGAAGGTTCGCTGCAGTTCAAGTTAAACAGTGCCGCTCAACTGAACAGATACCCGTTGTATCCTGGGAGACGATTGCTAACGCCGGTTGGGCACAATATATCGGAGCAATACGTCTTAATGACAGAGTCCTCGACTCGCTCCGGGTTTGGTCTATTGTTTACTGTTTTCGTACACACACACCGAACGATTGCGTCTTGATACATAACTAATTGTTTCCAACAAACACATCACCAAAACATGCAAATATTGTCTCAAGGTTTACTGTTTTCGTAATTTTTCGTTTTCCGTTACATAACGTGTAGGTTCTTGATGAGATCCAAAGACTGGTGAAATTATACAAGAACGAGGAGATCAGCATAACCATAACAGGCCACAGTTTGGGAGCAGCAATTGGGACTCTAAATGCAGTTGACATAGTAAAAAACCAATTCAACAAGCCCGAACCCGACTCGAAAAACAAAAATTGTCCAGTTACAGCAATAATATATGCTAGCCCAAGAGTTGGAGACCAAACCTTTGCAAATATAGTGTCAGACCTACATGAACTTCGAATCTTGCGCATTCGCAACGCGTTAGATGTAGTTCCAAGCTATCCCTTTATTGGATGCACAGAAGTTGGTAAAGAATTAAAAATTGACACAACTAAATCAAGCTATTTGAAAGGCCCTGGAAATTTTTCGACTTGGCACAATCTTGAGGCATACATGCATGGAGTTGCTGGGACTCAAGGACATGGGGATGCATTCAAGCTCGTGATTGATCGCGATATTTCCCTTATTAACAAAAATGATGATATTGTAAAAGATGAATATTGTGTGCCTGTTTCTTGGTGGTGCTTGAAGAATAAAGGCATGGTTCAACAACCAAATGGATCTTGGAAGATGATAGATCATATGTGGATAAGTGATAAGTTATTGTTGTCTAAGGGTGAAGTATAATTTGTTTTTGTAAGTATATTAGATTTACTTTATTTGTGTCTTCCAACTACTGTAACACAATCTAGACAAATAAGTACAACTACTCTTCTTAATTAAGACAATAAGAACAACCACATCAACACTTACACTAACCCCTTAGTGTAAGCAACAACAACAACTTCTTGCACAAAACACACCTGTGCAACTACAACAACTACAACTTTTAGCAAGAACAACTTCTTGCTACCTCACAACTTCAACAAAGGATCCTCAAGAACTTCTCACAGTGGGTTGAAGAAATATAGTAAGGTTCACACTTTCTCATTAGTCTAAGCACAAGCAAGAGATCAAATATTTATGGTTCCTCTTGTGCTTGACTCTCTATCTCTCAATATACAACAATGAAGAGTAAAGAAAAGCTTAACAAGTTTTAAGCAAATTTACAAATATGAGAGAACTATACAACAATGAATAATGAAGCTAGATGATGTTGAAAGTGTGTGTTTGCCTCATCCAAGCCTCTTCTTTTTATAGATGAAGTTGTCCACGGTTTTGAGACTCTTCACCATGTCTTCATCTAACAAAATGTCAAGATAATGTCCAAATAGTCTTTAACCACCCTATGGAGTGATTTGATCTTCAATAGCCACCCTAGATAATCTTAGACATGGATAAAATAGTCAAGGAAGCATGTAGTATGTAGGTTTAAAGTCCACAAGAAATTTGAGTGAGATTGGAGAGAGAAAACATCATAAATCTCCCTTGGATTTTGTTCCAAAGTTCAAAAAAATTTGAATTCTAGGGACGTCGATCGATCCACGTGCCAGTGCTGAGAGATCGACGTCCTCCAGAAAGTTTGCAGTTTTTGAAACTGCAGCACATCGATCGATCGATGTCTCTCCTTTGAGAGACCGATGTACATCGATCGATCGATGTCTCCTTGGCTGAGAGATCGATGTCTTCCAGAATGACGTCGATCGATCGACGTCTCTTGCTGAGAGACTCACGTGACGTCGATCGATCGACGTCCCTCTAATTGAGAGATCGACGTAGATCTGAGAGCTTCAAACTTTTACAACCTTCACATGGATCGATCCATGTACCTTCTTGAGGGGCTGATGTATACATCAATCGATCCATGTGAGAGATTGACGTCTCACAGTGTGTTTTTCTTAGTTTGCTTCAAACTCAAAGTGTGAAATTCCATTTTAGCCCTTTTAAAACATCTTTTAACATCATCAAAACATTTTATATTCCAACAATCTCCCCGTTTTTGATGATTTCAAAACCAAGATTTTAAAAGATGTTTTTGCTTCATTTTAGCTATTTGGATGTTGCAAACTTGAAAATTTTAATCTTCCCCTTTGTATATGCATTTTATACTTTCCATAACAACCAATGTTCACATGATTTTGCAACTCCAATGAATATATCAAACTACTTTCCTTTTTACAGTTATGCACTAAAAGCTCCCCCTCAACCAAACATGCATCAATTTTTAAACTTTCTTAACTCAAATATGCAACAGTTTCTCAACATGCATCAATTACTCAACACATAATATGCATCAATTTCTCCCCCTCAACCAAGCATGCTCAAATTTCAATTTTACTTCTTTGCACTAGCCATCAAACTAATATGTAAATTACCAAATTATCAAGCATCAAGCAATTTAGCTCATAAGCAATAACCATTAAATCAATAAGATGCAATAACTTTCTCCCCCTTTTTGAAAGCATAAAAAACAACGACAAAAAAATATTACTGCATTAATCATCAAAACCTAACCAAGTTTAGCAAAGTACATAAGACAAAAAATACTAAATTAGAATGATAAACATGGATAGACAAAGCACAAGCTAAAAGAAGTTCTAGTCTTCATCGGAAGAGAATGAAATTCCCGGAATGCACGTCTTCATTTTAGCCTTCAGCTTGGCAAACCTTGACACGTGCAAGGTCACCTTGCCTCGAAGCTCACCAACCTCCTATTGAAGGCTAGTGACTTGAGCTTGAAGTTCAGGAACATTTAGCTCAACCCACTAGTTGCTTCTCGAGTGTCGGGTTCAGGAATAGGTGCCTCGTCCGGAATACCTTCGTCTTCTTCCACTTCATCCGCTTGTTCTCTACCTTCCATTGCTTCTTTTCTAGCTTTGAGAATTTGTTGGATGTTGACCTTATCATAAAAATCTTTGTGCGTGATTATGTCAACATCCGTGTTGTCTACATCAATACCCGACTTTACAAGCATCCTATAGATAAGGTTACTATAGGGTAGGGCTTTGTTTTGTTTGGTGGCGGCCACAATAACATTGGTCATAAAAAGATCCCCGAAGTTCACCTTCTCATGGCTGGCTATTCGGTATGCAATGTAAAATTTTAGGTTACTTGACCCTTTGGCGGATTTACCATTGATACAAAAGGTAACAATGGCAAGAAGAGTACGATAAACCAAGGGCATATTATTGGTATTCTTAGTGGGATGATAGCCTAAGAATGTCTTATTTTTATCCTCAGTTACTCTCCACCGAGCCGCATCCCACTTCTATACATCAAACTCAAAGTACCCCTCATTGGGTACACCAATCAATCTACAAATTTTTCCAACATCCCATTTAATATGATGTCCATCAATAATAGAATGCAAAGCTAAAAGAAGACATTTATGTATTGAATCCATAAATTTGCATAAAATAGTCTAGTGTACCTAGTGGACATTTTGTTCATCTCTCTTTCAACCCAAATACTCCTCCATTCTTGAACATCTAACCACTCGATGATATGACTTAATTCATTATTGCTTAGAATATCATTTATTCTAAGCAATTTGAGTAGGATAGTGGCTCTCTCTTCATCTTCCCATTTATCATATAACTTTTGAGAATGTCTGGTGATATACCTTACATGTCCGGGTGGTAGAGGTTCCGTCAAAACATCCTTGGCTCTTTAGTTTTGATTCAAGGAAAGTTGGAGAGATTTAACCCACTTCGAATCTCTGCTAGAACTAGGCTTTGGCTCTCATCCATTGATTGTTTTCTTCTAGGTTGAGAGGCTTGTTATTGAGAAGGATTGGTTGACCCTTCTCCTCCACTCCTAGAGGATCTTGGCCTCTTGGTTGTGTTCTTGCTACTTGAAGACATTTTTGACAAATTAGGGCACGAAATCTGGGATTTTCTAGAGAAGGATGGAAGAATTTGAATGTAGAAGATGAAAATCAAGTGGAGAGATGATGATGTTTTGATTGAGAGATGAAATTGAAATGAGGGTAGGTTTTTGTAGAGGGAGGCACTGAGTTTTTTTAGGGTTTCAATCGATTGTTGAAGTTGGAAATGAGAGAGGTTTGCGTTTTTGGAAGTTTTTAAAGTTGCGAAAATCGATGACGTCGATCGATCGACGTACGTTGGAGAGATTTAACCCACTTTGAATCTCTTCAAAAACTAGGCTTTGGCTCTCATCCATTGATTGCTTTCTTCTAGGTTGAGAGGTCTGTCCTTGAGAAGGATTGCTTGACCCTTCTCCTCCACTCCTAGAGGATCTTGGCCTCTTGGTTGTGTTCTTGCTTCTTGAAGACATGGTTGGAGAGATTAGGGCTTGAGGGATTTAAAAAAATTTTAGGTTGGGATAGCGATATTCAAGAGAAGAAATCAAGAATCAAGAGTAGAGATGATTAAATCTTGATTTAGAGATGAAATTGAAGAGAGGGAGGTTTTTGGCGAGGGAGGCGCTGAGTTTTTAGGTATTTCAATCGATTGAAAGGATTAGAAATGAAGAAGGGTTCGCGTTTTGGAAGATTTTAAAGTTGCAGAATCTATGACGTTGATCGATCGACATCAAAGATCGACGTACGTCGATCGATTAACGTCAGAGATCGACGTACATGGATCTCTCATTTTGATACATGGATCGATCCATGCATACTGATTTTTGAAATTTTCAATTTTAACCCTCTAAACATTGTTTATTATCCCTAATCTTGTTCTAATGGACTCAAATGTCTTAGTAGGAAGGGATTTGGTGAAGATATCCGCTAGTTGGTCATTGGTTGGAACAAATTCAATACATACCAATCCTTTTTGAATGCAATCTCTTATGAAGTGATGCCTTACTTCAATATGTTTGGTCCTACTATGATGTACCAGCTTTTGCGCTATACTTATGGCTGAGGTGTTGTCACATAGGATGAGAACTTTACCAAACTTAACATTCTAATAGTTTAAGGTGTTGATAATCCAGAGTAGTTGTGCACAACACCAAGCGGCCGATACATATTCGGATTCCACCGTTGAAAGTGACACACTATTTTGTTTCTTGGAGAACCAAGGATTAAGCAATCTCCAAGGAATTGGCATGTCCCGGAGGTGCTTTTTCTATCAACAAGATTTCCGGCATAGTCGGAGTCACTATACCCTCTTAAATCAAAACAACAATTTTTGGGATAAAACAACCCAAAGTTCAAAGTTCCTTTCAAATACCTCAAGATATGTTTAATGGCAACTAGATGCGATTCCTTAGGCATACTTTGAAATCTAGCACATAGACACATAGAATGCAAAATATCCGGTCTACTAGCGGTTAAATAAAGTAAACTACCAATCATACCCCTATATTTTGTTACCTCAACCGGCTTTCCTTTTTCGTCTTTGTCAAGCTTTGTACTTGTGCTCATTGGTGTGCTTACACTTCTTCCATCCTCAAACTTGTACTTCTTAAGCAAATCTTTTGTATACTTCGTTTGAGATATATACACTCCATCTTGAGTTTGCTTGATTTGAAGACCAAGAAAGTAGTTGAGTTCACCCATCATGCTCATTTCAAATTCTCCTTCCATTAATTTTGCAAAATGCTCACAAAGAGAATCATTAGTAGCACCAAATATAATATCATCCACATAAATTTGAACAAGCAATTGATGGTTTCCTTGTTCTTTAACAAAAAGAGTAGTGTCGACTTTTCCTCTTGAAAACTCATTTTCAAGTAGGAAGTTACTTAACCTATCATACCAAGCCCTAGGAGCTTGTTTAAGTCCATAGAGGGCCTTTTTGAGTTTAAATACATGATTTGGATAATCATGATTTTCAAACCCCGGAGGTTGAGCTACATACACCTCTTCTTGAATTATTCCATTCAAGAATGCAGATTTCACATCCATTTGATATAGTTTGAAATTCTTATAGCATGCATATGCTAATAGCATCCTAATAGTATCTAACCTAGCTACGGGGGCAAAGGTATCATCATAGTCTATGCCTTCCTCTTGCCTATATCCTTGAGCTACCAACCTAGCTTTGTTTCTAGTGATGTTTCCTTTATTATCCATTTTGTTTCTAAATACCCATTTAGTGCCAATTACGGGATGATCATTCGGTTTAGCAACTAATTCCCAAACATCACTCCTTTCAAATTGATTTAGTTCTTCTTGCATGGCTAATACCCAATCTTCATCATTTATTACCTCCTTTATATTTTGAGGCTCAACTTTTGAAATGAAGGCATTTTCATTGAATTTCTTCCTAGTCATTATGCCTTGAATAGTTTCACCTAATATTAGCTCTTTAGGGTGATCTTTCCTATACTTATATGAATCTGGTAAATTTGAGGTATCTCCTCCTACTTCTTCATCTTCAACCTTAAGTTCAAGGGGATCAATCTTAAGGTCAATAACAATATTACCTTTTGGACTTTCAAATTTCTCTATATGGCTTACTTCAATTATTTCGTCATCATCATCATTAGTATTTGGTTCATCCTCAATGAGTTCACTAAACTTGACATAAATTGATTCTTCAACTTTCATGCTCCTTTTATTATATACTCTAAATGCCTTGCTATTTTGAGCATAACCCGTGAAGATTCCTTCATCCGCTTTGAAGTGGAGTTTATCCAAGTTATCTTTGGTGTTAAGTATAAAGCACTTACTACCAAACACCTTGAAATAACTAATATTTGGTATTCTACCTTTCCAAAGCTCATAAGGAGTCTTTTTGAGAAATGGTCTCAAATAAACTCTATTGATCACATGACAAACGGTGTTTACCGCTTCGGTCCAAAAATACTTGGTTAGCTCAAATTCATTTAGCATGGCTCCACTCATTTCTTGAAGTGTTCTGTTTTTTCTTTCCGCAACACCATTTTGTTGAGGAGTTCTTTAAGCCGAGAAATTGTGTCCATACCCTTTGGATACACAAAATTCTTGAAACTCTCCATCAAACTCACCACCTCTATCACTTCTAATTTCCTTAATTGTGTCTTCTCTTTGATTTTCTAGTTTCCTACAAAGCTTTATAAATTCTTGGCATGCATCAATCTTTTTGGCTAAGAACATTACCCAAGTGTACCTAGAGAAGTCATCTACCACCATAAAGGTGTAATGTTTTCCACTTAGACTTGCCGTACCAATATCCCCATACAAATCCATATGAAGTAATTGTAGAGGTTTGGTAGTGGAGATTTCACTTTTGGGCTTGAAGCTTGTTTTAACAAGCTTTGCCTTTTGACAAGTGTCACATAAGCCATGATTTTCGAAATTTAATTTTGGAAGACCTTGGACTTTTTCATTTTTGCAAATCTCTTTGAAATTTTTAAAGCTAATATGTCCAAGTCGTCTATGCCATAGTTGAGTCAAATCATTTTTGGCAACTAGGCAAGAAACATTTTGTGATATCAAATCATGTGTGCTAAATTTGTAAACATCATTTTTCCTTATAGCCTCAAAACAATCTTATAATTATTTTTCACAATGAATTTTCTTTTCACAAACTCAACTTGAAAATTAGCATCACATAGTTGACTAACACTTATCAAATTATATTTAAGCCCTTCTACATCATCATCATCATCATCATCATCATCCTGACCTAGTATATCCCAACGCCAGCAAAAATTATCGTTAGGGTCTAGGGAGTGTAAATGGTAGGCAGACAATACCTCTATCCCAAGGGATAGAGAGTCTGCTTCCAGTGAGACCCCCGGCCCTATATGTACCTGCATAAATGTCATAATAATATAGATCTGTTGTGCTAGTGTGTTAGTGAGGAAATTCAAGAAATACAAAGAAAAGACTTTTGATATTAAAATACACATCACGTGTATATGTACATGTAATGTAAAACAACGGTATGACATACGCAACCAAGTGGAAAGTCAACCTAAAGAGTAGATAGTGTCTACGCCTATCTATGTCCCTAAATACACTCTAAAGGTCTCTATATATGACCTATACCTCGTTAACCTTAATCTTATGTCTCCATGAACTCCTATCCTGGATCATGTCCTCAGAGAGGTGCAAATCTAGTAGGTCGTGCTTAATCTGCTTATCCCAAGTCAGTTTGGGCCTGTTATTACTCCTGTTTCCCACCACAATGAGGCTTTCAATTGCTCTGACCGACGCATTTATCTGTCTCCGCTTGACATGCCAAAACCATCTCATTCTTCCCTCCCTTATCTTATCTGCTATACTAGTCGCGCCTAACATTTCTCGAAACACCTCATTTCTGATCCGGTCTAGCCTTGTATGCCCACACATCTACCTCAACATCTTCATCTATGTCACTTCCATCTTCTGTAATTGTGATCTCTTGATGGCCCAGCAGTCTGTCCCATATAGCATTGTCGGTCGCACTGCCACCCTATAAAAATTTCCCTTCAATTTAGTTTGGAAATTTTTGTCACACAGCACCCCTGAGGTAGCCCTCAATCTACACCAGCCTGCTTGAACTTGATATGCTACATCACTATCTATGTCGCCATTCTGCTGCACAAATGATCCTAGGTACTTAAACTTACTTACTTGTGGTACCACTAGACCATCGATGGTGAGCTGGCTATCCTCACTGTCTTCTACGCTGCTGAAGTCGTAGTGCAGATACTCGGTCTTAGAACGGCTAATCTTTAAGCCTTTTCTCTCTAAAACACCTCTCCACTGCTCTAGTCTCATACTCAGGGTATGTCTACTTTCTGTGACTAATACATTATCGTCAGCAAAAAGCATACACCATGGAACTGCCTCCTGTATCGGCTTTGACAACTCATCAAGGACTACTGTAAAAAGAAATGGGCTTAACACAGACCCTTGATGGAGACCGACCTCCACCGGAAAGAAGTCTGTATTCCCCACAGACATGCGAACGGTTGTTTTTGTCCTAGCATACATATCTCTAATTATGTCTATATACTTCATAGGGATCCCTCTTGCATCCAGACTATCCCATATCAGGCTACGTGGCACGCTATTATACGCTTTTTCAAGATCGATGAAAACCATATGTAAATCGAGCTTCTTCTCCCTATATTTCTCCATTAATCTCCTGAGAATGTATATTGCTTCCGTAGTTGACCTTCCTGGCATAAAACCAAATTGGTTCACCGTAACCTGAGTTTCTCTCCTAATTCGAGTGTCGATTACTCTCTCCCATAACTTCATGGTATGGCTAAGAAACTTAATCCCTCTATAGTTTCCACAACACTGTCGTCTCCTTTGTTCTTATATAAGGGGACACGACACTCTTTCTCCACTCATCTGGCATCTTCCCTGTTTTGTAAATATGATTGAACATAGTAGTTAGACATTGGACCCTTCCTCTCTTAAATACTTCCACGCCTCAATGGGTATGTTATCTAGACAGACCGTTTTAGCTCTTCCCATCTTCTTCAGTGCTCTCATCACTTCTCCTTGTGTGATGTTCTGACAGTCAGAGTTATTATGTTGTTGTTGGTTAGTGGTGCTTTCTCGTTTTTCGTAGTCGGCACTACTGCCGTTGAAAAGATTGTGAAAGTATGCTTGCCATTTCAACTTGATGTCTTGTGCTTTGACTAACACATGTCCATCTTCTTCTTTTATAAACTTCACACTTCCTAGGTCCTGCCTCTTTCGATTTGGATCTACCATTGTCAAAATGCACCGTTCCACCATCTTGGATCTTGAGCTTGGTGAACAACGTTTTGTCTCCGGTCATGTGTGTTGAACATCCGCTGTCCATAAGCCATTTGATTCCTTCTTCTTTGGCTACTCCATTTATCTTAAGAGCCTACAAAACCAAAAGATTTATGCATTGGTACCCTTTGATGGTTGGATCCTTTAGGGTTAGTTTGTCGACCCTTAGGCTTCCAAACATATGTACTTCCAAATCTAGCTCTACATGCATTCTTCACATGTCGTAGTTTGTTGCAATGAAAACAAGTGGGTACATACTTTGGTTTAGAAGGTGATGAATTTTGTTGTGTTTTTTCTATTGTTTGCCTTTTTCTTTAAGGACTTAGGCTTAATGAAAGAATGTGATGAATTAAATTATAAATCGGATTTATCATTTCCAATTCTTTGATTTTCAAGTAGTATGTCTAAATTATTTTTACCATTTGTTAGTCTTTGCAAGTCTAACCTTAGTTTCTCACATTCTTTTCTAATTTCTATATTTTCAAGAGCTACGGTTTTATGCATGGTGAGTATGATGTCATGCTCTTGGAATATCAAAATGTTCTTGTCATGCAAGCTCTTATTTTCTAAGATGCGTTTCTTGAACTCTTTCTTCAAATGCTTATATTTTAAATTCAATTTCTCAAAGTCATCTTGCAAATCTCCTATTTCATCATGCAGATTTGAAGGATTAGATTTTACCTCAAGATCATCTTCAATTGCCATGAGACAAGTATATTGAATCTTTGGACTGTCAGCTATTGCAACAAGTCCAACACCTTGATCTTCATTCTCTTCTCCTTCCGATTCAGAAAGGAGATCATCCCACGTGGTTACCTCTGTATTAAGAGCTTTTTTCTTTTGAGGAAATATCTACTTTTCTTGTTTTTGCGGCTCTTTGACGTGTCAATTGGCAATAAAGTGACCGGGTCGACCACATCTACAACAATTTTCACTTGCTTTCTTTTCTTTGGGTGGTCTCTTGAAAAACTTTCTTGCTTGAGGTTTGTTTCTAGTTGCCATTCTTCTAAATTTTCTTACTAAAAGGGCAACTTTCTCATCCGATTCATTGGACTCTGCCACCAACCCTTTGTGTGATGTTTGTGTGGGCTTGATAGGGTTCATTCTATTTTGTTCATCAATAAGAATTTCATGAGTAGGAAGATTACCGGATAGCTCATCAAGGGTAAGAGCCTTGAGATTCTTTGATTCGGTGATGGCGGTGAATTTAGGTGTCCATTCTATTAGCAAGGAGTTGAGGAGTTTTGAGACAAGGTCTTCATTTGAGATTTTCTTGTCCACCATGGAGAGTTGATTCACTATTCATGTGAATCGGTCGATTGTCTCCTCAATCTTCTCACCGCTCTTTATTCCGAACATCTCATACTCCTTCATGAGCATGAGTCTTTTGGTCATTCTTACTTGCTCAGTTCCTTCGTGTATCATTTCAAGCCTTTTCCATGCCTCATGAACTGTTTCAAGACCTTGAAGTCTAATGAGCTCGGTGGTGGTAAGAGCACTTGAGAGAATGTCAAATGCTTTGCCATTGATGGCGAATTTTATCTTCTCTTCGTCGGTGTAGTCATCCTCATCTTTGAACATTGATTCTCCTTTTGAGTTGGTAATCATAGGAACTTCAATTCCTTTGACAACGGCTCTCCATATATCAAATCCACAGCCTTTCAAATGATTGATCATTCGAAATTTCCACAAAGAATAATTTTGGGCATCAAACATAGGTGCTTTAGTGTTTGATCTGGAAAATAGTGCAGTAGGCTTAGAAGATGAAGTGTGAGATGAAGAGGTTGAGGTTGACGTTGTCATTGCCATGATCTTTAACCTTGCTACTTGCAAAGATAGGCCAAGCAATCAAGGTTAGGCTCTGATACCAATTGTTAGGTCCGAAACACACTTTGGGGGGGGGGGTGAATAGAGTATTTGTCACTTTTGCAGAATTTTTCTTGTGTGACTCAACTCAAAAGAAATTCAAAATTAGAGTAAGAATGGGAGATGAGAAGCAATGAATGAGTACACCGGATATAGAGTGGTTCGAATTGTAAATGATTCTACTCCACTACCACTTTGTTGACAAAGTGGATTTTCAACAACTACTCTTCTTAATTAAGACAATAAGAACAACCACATCAACACTTACACTAACCCCTTAGTGTAAGCAACAACAACAACTTCTTGCACAAAACACACCTGTGCAACTACAACAACTACAACTTTTAGCAAGAACAACTTCTTGCTACCTCACAACTTCAACAAAGTTCCCTCAAGAACTTCTCACAGTGGGTTGAAGAAATATAGTAAGGTTCACACTTTCTCATTAGTCTAAGCACAAGCAAGAGATCAAATATTTATGGTTCCTCTTGTGCTTGACTCTCTATCTCTCAATATACAACAATGAAGAGTAAAGAAAAGCTTAACAAGTTTTAAGCAAATTTACAAATATGAGAGAACTATACAACAATGAATAATGAAGCTAGATGATGTTGAAAGTGTGTGTTTGCCTCATCCAAGCCTCTTCTTTTTATAGATGAAGTTGTCCACGGTTTTGAGACTCTTCACCATGTCTTCATCTAACAAAATGTCAAGATAATGTCCAAATAGTCTTTAACCACCCTATGGAGTGATTTGATCTTCAATAGCCACCCTAGATAATCTTAGACATGGATAAAATAGTCAAGGAAGCATGTAGTATGTAGGTTTAAAGTCCACAAGAAATTTGAGTGAGATTGGAGAGAGAAAACATCATAAATCTCCCTTGGATTTTGTTCCAAAGTTCAAAAAAATTTGAATTCTAGGGACGTCGATCGATCCACGTGCCAGTGCTGAGAGATCGACGTCCTCCAGAAAGTTTGCAGTTTTTGAAACTGCAGCACATCGATCGATCGATGTCTCTCCTTTGAGAGACCGATGTACATCGATCGATCGATGTCTCCTTGGCTGAGAGATCGATGTCTTCCAGAATGACGTCGATCGATCGACGTCTCTTGCTGAGAGACTCACGTGACGTCGATCGATCGACGTCCCTCTAATTGAGAGATCGACGTAGATCTGAGAGCTTCAAACTTTTACAACCTTCACATGGATCGATCCATGTACCTTCTTGAGGGGCTGATGTATACATCAATCGATCCATGTGAGAGATTGACGTCTCACAGTGTGTTTTTCTTAGTTTGCTTCAAACTCAAAGTGTGAAATTCCATTTTAGCCCTTTTAAAACATCTTTTAACATCATCAAAACATTTTATATTCCAACAAAGTTAAGTGTTGGAATTAATTCGTGACATGTGTAATGCGCAGCATTTTGATTAAATAAACACAAATTAATTATAAGGTGGATGTTATGTATGATAATTTTATATGTCACATATGTCACATAATAATATTAATTATTGCGTAAAACATCCACATGTTAAGTGATCACCAGTGTGTGCTCGTGGATGTATAGTGTAGTCTAAAATGAAAACCCCAAATATGTAGAAATTCATATGGTAAGAGACCGCGATGGATTAGTTCAAAGTGCAATGACCATAAAGTGTACAACATTCGGTCCCCGAGGAGCGACAATCATGCGTGGTTAGTAGATAATTGTTGGTACATATTATTAAACATTAAATAATATTTAATATTTAATATTAAATAATAATATTTATTATTAAATATTAAATAATATTTAATATTGGATAAAGATCAATTGCTGATAACATCAAGTATATCCTCCTTTGGTGATACAGACGAGTAAGAGTCCTCATCTATAAAGAAAAAGGATTTGGTTGTCATTAAAACTTCAAAATCCTATCATCATTAGGATTCTCCCTCTATTTAAAAGAGGATGCTCTTCACCTCCTCACACATTATTGAAGATTGCTGGCCATAGAGGGAACTCACACATTATTGAAGGTAGCTGGCCATAGAGGGAAAAGAAGAGGGAGTGACAACCTTTTCTATACAACCCACATTGTCTAGCCTCTCCATCGGGTAAAGTAGTGAATTGTTAAATCCGTTAAATCCGTTTAAGAGGTGCATCAACATTTGGTGGGAGGTCATGAATCCTTGGATCACGCCAGATTCATCAAGTAGCAGGACATATGTGGTGAGCAGATCAACATCAAACATGGAGTAAGGTAAAATTCAGCCTTTTGTTATTTGCACAATGATTCAATTGAATGGTCATTATTTAGAGATTTGTCAATTAAATCCTACATTAAGAGTTAAATAACTAAATCACTCATCAAACATTCTTGAATGGCCAACTTGGTTGTTCTTAATTAAATTGTTTTGTCACTCCTCCTCAGCATGGTGACAAAGAAAAGAACTTATAACAAAATTTCAATAAACACCACATTGGAAGCCAAATAGAAACCCCAAATGTGGCCTACACGCTCGTGTTTGATGAAAACAATGTACAAGAGCATAGCTAAAACGTAAACACCAGCAAATATGAAAAATATAAGAAATGGACATTGTTGTATATGAGTGGTTTTGATGATTTGCACAAGTATAGTATGCTAAAAAGTTCAAAGATTCGGTTAAAATTGATGTTCAGACTTCAAGCGCTTAATCTAGAGTTTCAGCTTTCCGAAGATGAAACAGAAAGGTTGGCTAAGACATGAGGCGTCTCACCAAACGCTTCATCTATTGAAACCTCTGAACAGAGAATTTTGAACAAAACATGAAGCACTATATAAAGCTCTTTATCGGTTGAATTCCCTGGACAGAAAGGTTGGCTAAAACATGAGGCGCTTCACCAAGTGCTTCATCTAATAAAACTTCTGAGCAGAGAGTTTGGCAAAAACATAAAGCATTATATAAAGTGCTTTGTCTTTTGAACTCCCTAAATAGAGAGTTTTTGGATTAATCATGAAGCGCTACATAAAGCACTTAATCTACACAAAAATATTTATAAGATAAGCGCTGAAATTATTCCTTTACTTCTATATAAATTGATACGGATGAAGGACCTCACACTTCTATGCTGATTAGATGCAAAGCCTCTTCAAGCGCTTCATCTAAAGCGCTCAATGTGTAACGAAACTTCTTTCACAGGTACACTCTTCTCTCTCTTGATTTTTAGTTGACCAATGTGCTTATGACAGATGCAGTCTATTTCAAAAAGCAAATCAAAGGTAGTTGGGAAAATCTTTCCATTTTGAGCTTAAAAAGACAAAGCTTCCACAAGAAGCTTTGACTTCTTCCAAGAAGTAATTTTCAAGAAAATGAGGTGTCAACATGTGAGAGGTAGTCTTCTTCCACTCTTCTCTCTCCTCTCCAACGGTTGGAAGATTAGTCTATAAGGCTTGGAAGACTCCATTTTTGAAGATAACTTTCTACCTCTAAGCTTTCAAGTCTTCCTTGATATTTTGCTCTGAAAATCATTGTAAAGATTACTTTATTGTTGAGAGTGTGTGATTGTAAAGAAGAAGAGGTCTACTTCTAAGTGAAGATTATGAGGAGCGAAGTGTAGATTGTTGGTCAAGAAGCAAGGGTGCTTCTTGTTGCCAAAACTCAAGCTTCCCAAGAGCTAGTTGGTGGTGTAGAAGCTACTTCATACTCCATAGAAGGTTTCTTTAGTGCAAAGAAGATCTTAAGGAGGCCAGGCTTCAAAGAAGTTGAATGTTCATTGTTCTCGAGCCAAGGTTGTTAAACCTAGCTTGTTCTTGTATTTTCTTTCATTGTTGTTTCCCTCCGAAAGAGAAATAACAATCTCCCATTCAAAAATCCTTCTTGTTCAAAGCAAAAAGATGGATGAGTAGAGTATTTGACTTGAACCTCTATAAATTTGATGTTTTTTATTTCTTCAAGTTATTTTCTTCAAAGAACACATCAAGTATTGGTTTAAACACTTCCATTGCAAAAAGATTCGAAAAATACTTGGATAAATACACTATTCAACCTTCCTTCTAGTATGTTTCAAAAATCTAACAGACATCACGATATAGACTGGTGGTGGCAGAAGGGTTGTTGAAGCAATTAGATTGACATTTCTTTACTTATCCATGCTGAAGTTCAAAAGGACAGATTTAAGTATTAGGAAGGGCAAGAGAGGAAAAAAAAACATCTCCCCTTGTTAGCCCCTTCCACTCCTACTAAATTTCAGCACGGGAAACAAAAGAAATCCTGGTATTCTTTTGGGCATGTATTAATTTATGTAGTATTATGTTATATTATTTTCTCCACCCCAAAAATATTATTACACATTATCAAACTTATAGCTGGCAAAATATCATTTAAAACCAAATTATCGAAGTATTTTATGCATTATTCATTGAATTTTGATTCTAGATGATGTTAAAGCTATTTTAACAAACTATCGTGTCAAATAATTTAAGGTTCCTGTCTTTAATTTGATGTTTGACCTACCGTTCATTTGATCGGGTATTATAATATTTTTAAAATGGAGAGTATTAGTTTCTGCCTTTGTTTCATATTAGTGCAAGTTGTATTCCGATATTTCACCATCATTCAATCCATACATGCGTGTAATTCTATCACCAACTGAAACCACTCGACCGAAGCAGAAAATGTTGTCGATAAATAAAAGCACGTCATGTTTCATTAAAATCTCGAAAATATTCCGCCATAGTTAGGGCAGTCAAGCAAACTCTCACACGAGTTCCCGGCTGTTTTAGAGCTATTTTAGATTCTGTAATATTTTCTTCATTAATGACGTCAGATTCTTTTATTTCTATGTAAAGATAGGAAATGAAGCCTTCTCGTTAAAGTCTAGGCCCATTTGGATTTTCAATGGTAAGGTCGTCTATAGTATCGTAAGCGATAATGCATGAAGGTATAATTATTTTGTCACAGCACCTAAGCTCAGATAGGTTGCTTGTTTATTTATACATAAACTACGGTCCATATTTTTATTTTCAATTTTGGTTTAAAGTTAAATCTTTAGTGGTCGTGAATCTTTGGTGAATAAAAACACCACAACATTCTAGACTTATTGTAGAGGTTCCATGAATTTATCATACATATTTTAATGTTGTTGTATAATAGTGTCTCTCTAAGGAACCAAATGACTGGGAGTACTTGTTTCTACTGTAATATATACGGAAAACTTCTACAACAACAACATTACTCCATTGCCATATAGCTCCTCTCTATGATGAGGTATGTGAGAGTCGGATGTACGCAACCATACCCATGTGTTAGAAACGTACATAGGTTGTTTCCCGATGATTCATAACGAAAATTGCTTGTCGATCGACTGCTACTTCACAATATAACAAACACAAGCGAATTTGCAAATTCTCATATATTCCAATAATGATATTAATGTAGAAGAAAGCCCCACCGTCTTAATGTTCTGAGGAAAACCTTCGACATAATGTTCGTGTTGATTTGGTGCATGTCAAATATCATTATATGTTAAATTTCATATATCCCAGAAACCAGAAAAAGCACGAATATTTATCCCCAAAAAAAAAAAAAAACAAGTACGGATATTGTAACTGAGCATTTTCCTTCTTTGTTCTGCTTGCCAATAAGCTTTAACTAAGAAGTCAAAAGTAGCAGTCGAGTGTTTACTTTAGAAATAAAAAATTTATTTAATTAGTGAATACTGCAAAAATAGTGGTAAATAGAATGGAACTCTAGAGAAGGGAATGTCCAGTGGCAAACACGAGAAAATTTCCGGGTCTTTGAGCAACTAATGAAGTTGTTTTTTTGTTACTTTGAGATCACAAATTCAAGCCGCGGAAACTGTCTCTTATACAAAGTATATGATAAAACTACATACATTAGATCGCGAAGCGATCCAGCCCCTCTTCAGATCTTGCACAAATGCATGCACCTATTGCAGGGGGAACGCTTTTTAACCATGGGAAAATTCCCTAAGAAACTGAACGTTGAGGCCCTTCCTTGATGTATGTGTTGAAGATGGAAGTAGCTCAGGCAAGCAGGAAGAGGTTGGTTGTTGTGAAAGTGATCAAGGCAATGGAGAACAGGAGCTCCAATGATCCGCGTGATAAATCATTTGAATCGTTGGATGAGGTGTTTAATCTACGGTGTGCATTAGTTGCGTTGAATTCTGGGCGTCTTGAGGTGTGGATTGCGCAACAAATTGAGGAAGTGTGCAGCGGAGCAGGACGCAGCTGGGAGGAGAAGCAGTTAGGTGGAAAGAAATTAAAAGGGCTCGAAATTACTGTTTTGTCCTTTTAGTTATGTTGTATTGCTGTTAGGTAGTTGGGGTTTTTTTTTGTAATTTCACAGGGGTTCTGTTAGTCCTCATCTTCTTCCCCTTTATATGCTCGTTCGACGAAATGTTCAGAAGAAGAGAATTGAACGAAGCGGTTATTTTTCAGATTCGTTTTCTCCCTCCTCATTCTATATTCTCTCACTTTCTTAACTGCCTTCTTCTCTTATATTAAGGATCTTGTTCTTTGATTGATTGTTCGTTGAATTGAATCATATGATCATTTTGCTACGCATAAGCTTGTGAGGTGAGAGCAAGCTTCGTCCATGTTCAATTTGAAAATTTCACATGGTATCAGAGAGATTGTCAATTGATCAATGAATTTTGGTACATTCATGAATTCGAATCAAAATACACCTAGCAGCTCTAATCATACTCCCGTCAATATGACGTCTGAAAACGTAGATCCTTCGGATGATCCGATGTATATTCATCCTGGAGATAGTCCTTCTTTGGTGTTAGTTCAACCACTGTTAGATGGCAATAATTATCATAGTTGGAGCAGAATTTTTCGCAGAGCTCTCGAGTCAAAGAATAAAATTGGCTTCATTACAGGTAATGTTCTCAAACCTATTGAAACTAATCGAAGGTTTGCTGCCTGGACCAAGGCAAATAATATGGTAGCCTCTTGGATTGTGAATTCTGTGGTGCCTTCCATAGCACAAAGTGTAATGTGGTTTGATAATGCTTTAGACATTTGGAATGATCTAAAAGATAGATATGGCAACGCTGATGTGTTTAGATTGTCGAATTTACAAGAACAATTCTATGCTACTAGGCAGGGAGATAGTTCTGTGACTGAGTATTATACTAGATTGAAAGTTCTCTGGGAAGAACTCATGGTACTAAGGGCTATTCCCAGCTGTGTCTGCATTAGATGTACGTGTAATGTGTCCAGTCAAATTAACAAGTTTATAGAGGATGATCATGTCATTAGATTCATAAAAGGACTTAACGATGAATTTGAACCTGTTAAGTCTCAAGTACTGCTGTCTAGTCCTTTGCCTGATGTGAAAACTACCTTTGCCATGGCTGTGAAATTGGAGAGGAAATTACAGTACTCTGCAGGTCAAAACCAATTCTCAGGCAATCAGCCACTGGTTTTCTATGCTAATGGTCCTCCCAGACAGGGCAACTATGGATACAGATTTGGGAATTCTTCTGGTGGCAAGGGTGCCAAGAAGGATTACCAAAACTAGAAGTATGGCTACAACGCTAAAGCTCCTATTTGTACCTTTTGCAATATGGTGGGACATACCGTTGATAAATGCTATAAGAAGCATGGATTTCCCCCAGGATACAAGGGGGAAGGTAAGGTGAATTGTGTAGGTAATGAGGCCAACGCACAGCAAGATGCGTCTGTGACTAACCAGTCTGAGCATGAAGCATATCAGGCCAGTGAAGTAGTGAATGGCAACGTTTCACACTCTATTTTTCCTTTTTCCCAGGAGCAATGTATGCAGCTAACTAGTATGTTGTAGGAACATAAGGACAGGGGCATTTTGATGAGTCCAACTCCTGCTGAAGTGGCAAACAACCATCACACTGTTTTGTCAGCCCAACAGGTCAGCAATTTTGGTAAGTGGAAAGGTGATGTATTGCCTAATGTTTCTAACATATGGATTTTAGATTCTGGTGCCACGGACCACATCTGTTGTTTCCTGTCTTTATTTGAATCTTATCAGCCTGCGTTTAATATGTCAGTTAGATTACCCAATGGTCAGTCCATTAATGTTGATCACATTGGGACCGTGAATGTCCTGCCTCATCTTAAGCTGCACCATGTCCTTCATATACCTTCTTTCACCTTTAACCTACTATCTCTTAGTAATTTCACAGTGGCTGGCAATATTGATTTATTCTTTCACTCCAATGTCTGTTCCATTCAGGACCATATGAGCAAGAAGATGATTGGTTCAGCTAAAGTGTTCAAGGGGCTGTATCATCTGCTTGTTGATTCGTTGCATACTGATTCCCTATCAATACCTCCTCATATATTTGCAGTGTCCTCCTCCATGTCATTTCTTTGGCACTCCAGACTGGGGCATCAAGGGACATCAAGAATGAGAGAAATCAATAAGATTGATTCCTCAGTAGATGTAAATTTTGATTCTGAGTCATGTACGATTTGTTCCTTAGCAAAACAAAAGCGTCTTCCTTTCCCTGTGTCTCACTCTATATCTCACTATCCCTTCTCTCTTCTTCATATTGATATCTGGGGCCCTTACAAACACCTCACCTTGTACCAACAACGCTACTTTCTGTCAATAGTAGATGACTACAACAGGTATTGCTGGATATACTTGATGAAGACCAAGTCAGAAACTAGAGATATTGTTGAGAGTTTCTGGAACTTTGTACTTACACAGTTCAATGTAAAAGTAAAAGTCATTAGAACTGATAATGGTCTTGAGTTTAAGATGGATTCGTTCTATTCTTCCAAAGGCATTATTCATCAAACAAGTTGCATATATACCCCACAACAAAATGGGATTGTTGAAAGAAAACATCAACATATCCTCAATGTAGCCAGGGCCCTCAAATTGCAGTCTCAGATCCCCATACCTTACTGGGGTTTTTGTGTGCAGCACGCAGTGTATTTGATAAACATTACTCCTACGCCTGTACTGAACCATAAAACACCTTATGAACTACTCTATAACACTTTCCCTTCGTATGAGGCACTCAGAGTCTTTGGATGCCTCTGCTATGCCACCAATACTGCTCCCTCCAAAGATAAATTTGGCCCACGGTCAAGGAAGAGCATTTTCCTAGGCTTGTCTCATACTGTAAAAGGCTACATTCTCTAAGACTTAACCTCCAAAGATGTGTTCATCTCCAAATATGTTGTTTTTCAAGAATCTGCCGTCCCGTTTGTTTCAGACTCAGCACACATCTTACCTCCTCATGTCTCAACTTCACTCCCTACTCAATCCTCACTCACCAGCTGTGGCAGTGATTCTCAGTTTGTTCCCACTGTCACAGCTAGGGGGGCACACCACCATCAGCAAACACCTTTTCAATCGCCTTTTCATACATCTTCTCAGCCATCACATCAGCAAACACCTTCCCAAGCATCTTCTCAGCCATCACATCAGCAAACACCTTCTTCTCAGTCTTCATCATACCATCAATCGCCTTCTCAAGCATCTTCTCAGCCATCACATCAGTCTCAAGATCTTTCTCATCAAAGGTCATCACCCTAACAACCTAACCAAACACCTCATCAGCCTACCAATCCAATTGTTATTGCACCAGCCTCTATTCCTATCAGTTCCATTGACATTCCACTTCATGTTGGAAGACCCCACAGAATCAGACAGCCTCCTCCTTATTTGCAGCAATACTATTGTAGTAATGTGACAATTTGTCCTGAAACGATGCCAGTCATAAAAACCACTCCTGGACACACATCTCCTCACTCTCTACACAAACACTTCACCCTTGATCCGTTGACACCAAAATTTAAGGCATATGTTTTAAATATTAGTGCATATACAGAACCTAAAACTTATGCAGAAGAAGCTGACTCTGTTGAGTGGCAAAAGGCTATGGAGGATGAGATAACTGCTTTGGAGAATAATAAGACATGGACACTAACGGCATTACCACCTGGTAAGAAGGCTATAGGGTGTAAGTGGGTACATAAAATAAAGCATAAGGCAGATGGATCAGTGGAGAGATTCAAAGCCAGATTGGTTGCTAAGGGATACACGCAGCAGCTTGGAGTGGATTATCAAGATACATCTCACCCATGGCAAAGATGAGTATGGTAAGAATGGTATTTGCTATAGCTGCTAGGCAGAGTTGGCATATACAGCAGCTAGATGTAAACAACGCCTTTCTCCATGGGGAATTGCATGAAGAAATATACATGACACCACCGGAAGGCCTGAAGTTACCATAGAAAAATCTGGATTGTAAATTAGAAAGGTCCCTATACGGCTTGAAGCAAGCAAGCAGGGAGTGGAATGCCAAACTGACAGCCTTTCTGACCTCTATTGGTTTTTTGCAGTCTAAGAATGATTATACCCTATTCACAATGAAGACAGGAGGAACATTGCTGGTGCTTTTGGTGTATGTAGATGATTTGATAGTGGCATGTATTGATGCACATAAGATAGAGTGGATCAAGGAGGCTTTGCACAAAGAGTTCAGAATTAAGAATCTTGGAGACTTAAAATTCTTCCTAGGGATAGAGGTTGCAAGATCAAGAGAGGGGTTGTTGATTAACCAGAGGAAGTATACGTTGGATCTTCTGGAGGAATCTGGCTTTTCGGATTGTAAACCAGCTGTTAGCCCGATGGAGACTCACTTAAAGCTGGCTCACAATGATTCTGAACCATTTGAAGACACATTTGCATACAGGAGGCTTATAGGGAAGTTGATATACCTGACCATCACTAGGTCTGACATCTCTTTTGGAGTTCAGTAGTTAAGTCAATTCCTTGACTTTCCTACACATAACCATCTGAAGGCTGCTCATAGGATTTTGAGGTATTTAAAGGGAACCGTTGGCCAGGGGCTTTTGATGCCTAGTACGGGTGACTTAAGGTTGAGAGCATTTGTAGACTCTGATTGGGCCGGATGCAGTGAGACTAGGAGGTCTGTTTTCGGCTATTGTGTATTCCTGGGAGAGGCTTTGATTTCATGGAAGGCAAAGAAACAAACAACAGTTTCACGTTCTTCTGCTGAGGCAGAGTATAGGGCGATGGCGTCAACAGTGTGTGAAATCCAATGGTTGTTATACTTGAGCAGTGACTTGGGGATTGAGAATCAAGAGCCAGTTGAGATGTTTTGTGACAGTAAGAGTGCATTACACATTGCTGAGAATCCAGTGTTTCACGAGTGTACGAAGCACATCGAGATTGACTATCACATTGTGAGAGAGAAGGTTGAGAACAAGGTTGTGAAGCTAATGCCAGTTAGGACGTAGTTTCAGTTGTCAGATATGTTTACTAAGGCCCTCGATAGTAAACGGTTGAAGGAGTTGCTGGGAAGATTGGGAACGTATAACATCTATGGCAAGCATAGATTGAGGGGGGTGTTGAAGATGGAAGTAGCTCAGGCAAGCAGGAAGAGGTTGGTTGTTGTGAAAGTGATCAAGGCAATGGAGAACAGGAGCTCCAATGATCCGCGTGATAAATCATTTGAATCGTTGGATGAGGTGTTTAATCTACGGTGTGCATTAGTTGCGTTGAATGCTGGCGTCTTGAGGTGTGGATTGCGCAACAAATTGAGGAAGTGTGCAGCGGAGCAGGACGCAGCTGGGAGGAGAAGCAGTTAGGCGGGAAGAAATTAAAAGGGCTCGAAATTACTGTTTTGTCCTTTTAGTTATGTTGTATTGCTGTTAGGTAGTTGGGTTTTTTTGTAATTTCACAGGGGTTCTGTTAGTTGCTCATCTTCTTCCCCTTTATATGCTCGTTCGACGAAATGTTCAGAAGAAGAGAATTGAACGAAGCGGTTATTTTTCAGATTCGTTTTCTCCCTCCTCATTCTATATTCTCTCACTTTCTTAACTGCCTTCTTCTCTTATATGAAGGATCTTGTTCTTTGATTGATTGTTCGTTGAATTGAATCATACGATCATTTTGCTGCGCATAAGCTTGTGAGGTGAGAGCAAGCTTCGTCCATGTTCAATTTGAAAATTTCACAGTATGCCCTGTAAGACTTTCATATTTAAAGACTGAATGCGCTTTTGGAAATCAAAGAGGACATATAGTTTCTCATCTCGGATACTGCTAATCAGAAAGAAATAGAATGCTCTCCCTAGCATTTTTTGGTCATTTTTGCGGTTATAAATTAATTTTTTAACTAGTACCGCTATAATCTTGGTTGGTTTATTCCCCCTTTGGCCTATCATCTCGTTTTCTTCCATGAGCTAAAAGGTAAGAAAATGCACCTGAGCTAAAGAAGAACTTTTTTGTCATTGCACTAGAGTTTTTAAGATTAGAACATTGACTTTTACTAGTAAAATCGTGCCACCATCATCTAAGTCTTGCATTAATTGTGTAGGTCCATCCAATAATTCATTTTGAAATTCCAAAAAATATCAATCAATAATCAAATGGTGAGATAATGATTAATTTAAATTGTTGACCAATCATGGCCATTTTAATACTTTAGGCGGAATCTAGTTTAGACTTTCAGATACATGACCAAAATAAAAAATAAATCATTTCTGGCCAATTGAACTCGCCCTACCCATATGATTGTTCCATTGACTTGACTTGGTTTTTTTTAATCCTACTAGCAAAAAAAAGATTCCAAATTTTGATAAAATGATATATTTAGTACCACTTTAGTTCAACACAAATTCTAAATTACTCTAGAGATAACTGCATAAGATTTTAATAGTTACTTTATAATCAATGTAGAATTGACATTGGTTACTTTATAATCAATGTAGAATTGACATTAAAAAAGAGATACCATGCCATTTAGTTGTTTGTGTAAAATGCATAGAGTCTGTTTCCCCATATATCTATCTTTTGTTAGTTATATACCCCATCTATTTAAAAATATTGTATTACTTTGATTTGAGCATAATTTAAAAAGTCAAACTATTTTAACCACTATTCATGTCATATCTATGGTTGGTAAATGAAGTATACTAACAAAAATATATACATAATAGTTGAAATGGTAGTATAAGAACTTTTTGAAAATATAACAATACTTTTGTAACAAAATAAAATGAAAGGTAAGACAATATTTTTGAAACGGATGGAGTTACTTACGTTGTCATGCCATTTATTCAAATAAAATGCGTGAGAGTTCGTCTCCTATTGTTCTAAATATTTTCAGTGCACTGTGTCATAATTATAAGTTTATGGATAACGTTTTTGTTTATGTTTTTGATTTGCATGGAGAGACCTATTCTTTTGTAAATACCTTTTCCCTCTCATTTAATTTGTCAACAATTCAAACCTTTTCCGTATTAAACTTTTTTTCAACATCTTTTACGCAACAATTCTCTCTTTTTTTTTCTAATTAATTTATCCTCATCGATTATGTATATTTTGAAATTAAATGTCGCTTTGAATTGGAAAAAGAAAACCTCAAGAGTATCAACCATTAACTGACCATTTTGTTTTGAACACGAAAATTTTTTTATTAACAATATGTTGGGAATCGCTCAAGTCAGACAAAATTGACTTCTGTACAGTTTCTTGGTGAATTAAAGCAGTGGCTGACCTGCCAAGCTGCACTGAAGGTTGTACCGATCTGCCAGGTCAAGACAGTCCAGATAACGCAATTGATTTTTCGTTCTGGGCAGTCAGCCGACCTGCCGATCTCAATCACAATTGCACTTCAAAACATTACTGTACTATCAGCCTTTTAGCCGAGCTAAACTGAATTCAGATTGATCCGTCAGATCATATTAATCCAGTCAGCGTAATTGCATTTGCGTTCTAGACTGATGGCCGACCTGCTGACCTCGACACCTCAGCATAACAGAGCAAGAGTTGTGCTCTCAGCCGTTTCAGCCGAGCTCAGCACACCAGCAGAGCTCAGCACGACAGTGCTGCAGAACAACGAACGGTCTCAGCCAAACAGTTGCGCTCATCACACAGTAGATCTCAGCTTGGCAACAGTGTACAACAACAGTGTTGCGCTATCCCTCGATTAGCTGAGTCTCAACACAAAGTAGAACTCAGCTCAGTAATAACCTTAACAGCTCAGCTGTGCAGAGATCCAAAGTGAGTCAAGAACTCTGTCCTTTAGACATATTGTTCCGGTATACTATGCCCAACTAGATAGAGCAATTGTCTCCCACGATACAACAGAGTCAGTACAGACGAGAAGCATTGCAGCGTATGAACTCAAATGAACATGTAAGCTGTCCTGAACTTCTCGGATTATTGGGAATGTAGAGTGTTTTTAGTGTATGCAGGAGAACGATTGTGCAGAGGGAGATCACAAAGAAAATTAGAAGAACTTTTGATTTCTGAGTGAGTGACCACAGAGGTCAGCTAGACCACTATTTATAGCGAAATTCTGGGGCCAGTCTTTTACAGTCAGTTCAACCATAGCCGTAGGATCATATACCTGCTCGGCCTGAACCTTTGGATCAGATAACCGCATTAGGTTTGTCCTCAGCCGTCAGATCAAATAACTATTCAATCTGAGCCGTCAGATCATAATAAATTCAGGTCAGCTCGACACGCTTAAAGCTCAACAACTTTTCAAAATTTAACCTTAGCCTATTTTAACAATCTGGAGAAGTTTAAACTCAACAAACTTCACCCTAACTGATAAGATCTGACCTTCTCGTGCAAAACCCGCAACCTGAGCCCATCAGCTCTGTAGCTCAATCTGCAACCTGAGCCCGTCGGCTCCGTAGCTCAGTCCGCAACCTGAGCCCATCAGGCACGGGCCGAGCTGAGCTGATTTTCCCCTTACTTTGAGCATTAACTTTCTCATTCACCCGGTATCGGAATTAAGTGATTCACAAGCCTTAAATTATCTACTTGTCACATAGATAATTAATGACTCATTAGTTTCTACTCATGAATAATCAAAACTAATCATAATCTTAGCTCAAAGTACGTTGCTAACTATAGTTGGCAACTTGGTCCAAATTCAATTTCTTTCCATTTTCTCCAACACAATATCTGTTAAATCGGTTAAAAGAACATGCCAAAGAGAATTATACCCCCATCTATCTGAAGAAAATTTTGCTAAAGCAAAAACAAATGCATAGAGAAATTACTAAAACGCCCACAATATGGAAAATATAGCAATGCAAAGTCATAAAAGAAGTCGCTAGCCTCTCCTATCAAATATCTTAAATGCGGAAAAACCACATTTGGTGACACCGTTTGGAGGAGAATAATCAAACTCAAGCAATCATTCTCGCAAATCATTCGTATCCAAGCTCCGTGTCTGGTCTGCGCTCTTTGGACTTTTCAAACTTAGTGAACTAAAACATCTGAATAGCTAAAGGAAAGAAAATCAACTGAGACCCGTCAATAGAGACAAATGAGAGCAGATTGGGAGTTAAAAAACACAAACAGAAGCAAAGTTCCTCCCCTAGTCGAAAGAATAACACTGAGAGTTTAGTCTCAAATCCGTTATACTTATATCCAAATGAGAGTCCTGCGCCTGTGTTGGTTCAACCTCCACTTAATGGCCATAATTTCCATTCATGGAGTAGAATTTTGTGTATGGCATTAACAATCAAGAATAAAATGTGTTTTATTGAAGGATCCACAGAGAAACCTGCAGAGGATGATATCACATATCTTGCGTGGAACTAGTGTAATAGACGGTGCAATCATGGATTCAGAACCGCGTTACTCCAGCAATTGCATAGAAAATTATGTGGTTTGAGACAACTTATGATGTTTGGAAAGATTTGACACTAAGGTACGCTGGAGGAGATCCATTTCGCTTGTCAGATTTGTTAGAGCAGTTCTACGCAGTTAAGCAAGAAGGTATGTCTATTTATGACTACTTTATTAAATTGAAATCACTGTAGGAGGAAATGTTGATTTTAAGGCCCATACCTAGATGTTCTTGTAGCATATGTATTTATGATATTGTTGGGGAAGTTACTAAGTTTGTAGAAGGAGATTTTGTAATCAAGTTCATTAAAGGTTGAAGCACATAATTTGATCCTGTGAGATCTCAAATTTTTGTCATGGCACCTCTACCAAATATTCTATTGCTTTCTCTAATTTTTGTCATGACACATCTACCAAACATTCTACTGCTTTCTCTATGGCGTTACAGTATGAGAGGAAAGTCATGTCAGGTAGTGTACAAAAAAAATTTTCTAACAATCCTCCTACCTTGATGACTGATGGTTTTAGTAAATCTGGACCTGCCAGTTTTGCCGTTGGGAGTTTTAATTCTAGGTCACAGGGTTCAAGCTTTAGAGTTGTATCTAGAGGGATCAGCAGTGGCTATCATAATTTTTCTCAAAGGCATGTTTGCACGCATTATGGTATGAGGGGACATACTGTAGAAAGATGTCGCAAAAAGTACGGATATCCTCCTGGATTTAAGACAAGACCACAAATTAACATGACTGATGTTTCTGGTCAAAACATGAACCTGTCAGGAGGTTATGAAGGAGGTCAGACTTAGTCAAATGTGTCACCAATGCTTTAGCAGCAGATGCCCATGCCCATGCTTACAGTGGAGAAATATAATAAGTTGATGAATATCTTGAGTAGTTCTAATGATTCAACGGATGTTGCTGCCCCTGATTCAGTTGTTTCTCAACCTTCTGTAATGAATGCTCAGGCTATGATGCACACTGATAAAGTGATAGGTCAGTTTTTATTTAGTGTTCCTAGTATGCGGATCTTAGACTCACGAGTAACTAACCACATTGCATGTTCCTTATCCCTCTTTACTCAACTTGACCCCATTGAAAATGTCTCAGTCAAGATGCCTAACAATGTATCAGTTATGGCAACTCATGTTGGCACAATTATTCTCAATCCTTTTCTCACCCTGACAGATGTTCTATATGTCCCATCCTTTTCATTTAACTTGCTTTGGCTTCTTATTTTTGTTCTTAATTCTATGATGGTTGAGTAAGTGTGAAGATGGTCCAGAGGGTGGCCAGGATGTCCAAGGTGCTGTTATATCTGGCCAGGCTGGTAAGATGGCAGGTAACGCTCCTATTAATGCTTTAAACACATGGATTTTGGATTCTGGTGCAACTGATCACATAGTATCTCATTTGTCTCTATTTTCATCTTATAAACTCATTGATCATATATCTATCAGACTACCTACACAACTGACAATGGCAGCTACACATATTGGCACAGTAATTGTTAATCCGTCCTTGATACTCAAGGATGTCTTGTATATTCTAGTTTTTTCATTCAATTTTTTGTCTCTCTGTAAGCTTACTTCTAATCCCAACTTACTCATTCAATTTCAATCTGGTACTTGTCTAATTCAGGATCAATTATCCAAGAGGATGATTGGTTCAGCTAAGGTCTCACATGGGTTGTACCATCTGCAAGGTACATCAGCTTTAGACACTTTACCAACCTGTCTTATATCCAAAACCTCTCATACAGATAGCTTCCTATTGCATTGCAGATTTGGGCATGCCTCAACACCAAGACTAAAGGAAATACAGAAGTGTGATGACTCGATCTCAGTACAAGATCCCACCATACCCTACTCTATTTGTCCACTAGCTAAACTCAGAAAACTACCCTTTCCCGTTTCTTCCTCATTGTCTGAAAATTCATTTGATCTTGTACATGTTGATATTTGAGGTCCAAATAAATACCCAACCTTATATGCTCAGAGATATTTTCTTACTATTGTTGATGACCATAGTAGATATACTTGGATATATCTGTTGAAGTCTAAGTCTGAAGTCATATCCTTATTCCAGAACTTTTGTCAATATATTGCTACTCAATTTGGAAAATCCATTAAAGTCCTAAGAACAGATAATGGCCAGAAGTTTAACATGCCTGAGTTTTATTTGAAGTATGGCATGATTCATCATACCAGTTGTGTGTACACACCTCAGCAAAATGGTCTGGTGGAAAGGAATCATCAGCATATACTTACTGTGGCAAGGTCCTTGAAATTTCAGGCCTGTCTCCCTATGTCATATTGGGGCTTTACTGTCTTGCATGCTATCCATATCATTAACATTCTTCCAACTCCTATTCTGCATCACAAAACACCTTTTGAACTCCTGTACAAAACCAAACCATCCTATCAGCATCTTAAAGTCTTGGGTTGTCTGGCATATGCCTACAACCACCAGCCTAACAAACATAAATTTGCTCCTAGGGCCATCAAGTGTCTGTTCCTAGGCATTCCCTCTAACACCAAAGGATACATATTGCAAAAAATTGATACCAAACAAATCTTCATATCAAGAGATGTCAAATTTGAAGAACAGTGTTTCCATTTTTCTTCTGACCCAGACACCCATCCGGGTGAGGTCCCAGCCTCACAGAACCACCATCAACCTACTTTTCTGTCTGACTTTCCAAGCCTTACTTCTTTTGATCATTCAAATTCAACACTTGCTTCCCCTGCGACTCATCCTTCTATTCCTATTCATTCTACCGAGTCACCTACTTCACCATCATCTACACCCAACACTCTATCACATGACACATCTGATTGTCATTCAAAACTTCCTAGCTATAATCTAGAAATTCCACTTGTCATCAACCAGGAAGACCAGCATCTACTTTTTGAACCCCACATACCTCACATCATGGATCCTGAACCTGTATCACGACCACCAAGGCACAAACATCCTCCATCTTATCTCTATGATTATCACTGCAATCAGCTCACATCATCTGTTAACCTCACTAATCCATCTTTCAAGTATCCTCTAGCATCCCACTATTCACTGCATCAGTTGACACCAAAATACAAAAACTATGTGCTTAACATTAGTTTGCAGCAAGAACCTACATCATATCACCAGGCATCACAGGCAGCACATTGGCAGCAAGCTATGCAGATTGAGTTAGCTGCTTTGGAAGCTAACAATACTTGGAGCATAGTTCAGCTACCAGCAGGCAAGAAACCCATTGGTTGTAAATGGGTGTACAAAATTAAAAGAAAGGCTGATGGTAGCATTGAACGCTATAAAGCGAGATTAGTTACGAAAGGCTACACTCAGCAAGCTGGCATTGATTATGAGAACACTTTCTCCTCTGTAGATAAGATGACCACTATTAGACTCTTGCTTGCGTTAGCCTCAATTAAACAATGGCATGTCCATCAGTTTAATGTTAACAATGCGTTTCTCCATGAATATTTACACCAGGAGATCTACATGACACTCCCTGAAGGTGTTCCATCTACTGGTCCTGGTACCGTCTGTAAACTTATCAAATCATTGTATGGCCTTAAGCAAGCCAGTAGACAATGGAATGAAAGACTCACAAAGTTTCTGTTATCTCATGGATTTAAACAATCCAAACATGATTACACCATGTTCATCAGAGAGACTCCCAATGCCTTTCTTGTTCTTCTTGTATATGTCGATGACATTCTTGTAGACAATGTTTCCCTTTCTGATATTCAAACCTTAAATACCAGCTTGCATCATGAATTTCAGATTAAGGATCTAGGTCCACGGAAGTACTTCTTGGGCTTAGAAATTGCCAGGTCTCAGGGGGGGATATACCTATATCAAAGAAAATACACGCTAGAGCTGCTACAAGAAGCTGGAGCCCTGGCATCTAAGCCTACTAAAAGTCCCATGGAGCAAAATTTGAAACTAGCACACAATGATTCAGAGCTGATTGAGGATGTCTCTGGGTACAGGAGGATGATAGCAAAGTTGTTGTATTTAACCATTACTAGGCCGGACATTACATACGCTGTTCAACAACTTAGTCAATTTCTTGATGTTCCCACAATGTTACACCTTAAGGCTGCTCAAAGAGTTCTTAGATGTCTGAAGGCTACACCAGGATAAGGACTCTTCTATTCAAGTAAGGCTGATCTGAGGCTCACAAGCTTTTCAGACTCAGATTGGGTTGGATGTTCAGAAAGCAGAAGATCAGTAACAGGCTATTGTGTGTTTTTAGGAGATTCCTTGATATCCTGGAAAGCAAAGAAGCAAACCACGGTTTCTAGATCCTCATCAGAGGCTGAATATAGAGCTCTTGCCTCAACAACCTGTGAGGTGCAATGGATACTCTATTTGCTGAAGGATCTGAAGGTTGTATTCAATGAACCAGTGGATATAATGTGTGACAATAGGAGTGCTATATACATTATAGAGAATCCAGTATTTCACGAGAGAACGAAGCACATAGAAATCGACTGTCACATTGTAAGAGACAAATATAAACAAGATGTTGTTAGGCCGGTGCCCATTAATACTCAATTACTGCTAGCTGATGTGTTTACGAAGGCAGTGGATTCACAGAGGTTAGGCATCTTGACTGAGGCTTTGGGGGTGTGTAATTTGTTTGTTCAGTCAGGACTGGGGGGGTGTTGAAGGAAGCAGCTCCCAGCACAACTGTGCTAGGAGCAATGGTGCGGAAAGTTGCAGCTGAGCTTGTAGCTAGGCTAATAATGAGAAAGAACTCAGGGTGATTGATACACAAGGGATTAGTGTTGCAATCGTAGTCTTAGAGGCTGTGCTGGCAGGATCAAAATGGCTGGATTGTGGGGGTCAAAGGGATGAACATGTGCGTGTGTCAAGAGTGCAGGTGCAAAGGAGAAGAGGTAGAAGAAGTTGGCACGCGGGAGTTTTTAAATGGAGTGAAATTACGTTTTTGCCCCTCAGATGTAAAGAGTATCTTTTGTATTAGTAAGGGCTCTTTTGTAATTTTTCTGTACAAATTCTGTTGCACCCGTGGTCTATAAACGGGCTCAACCAACACCCGGATGTGGCAGTTACTCAATCATAAAAATATCTTCTCCTTCCTCAACACCTTCGGTTGCTCTGTGTTTTCTCTGAGATTCCTTTCTTCTTTCATTCTGGTTTTGCTTGATTTTGATCTTTAACCGAGTAAGTTGAATTTAGCCATCAATACTGGCATAAAAGCTGGTGTAAAAGCAAGATTCACCGACCAAATGAATTCAAGCTGACTTTTAACTAAGTCTAGCATGAAAACTATGGAGAAATAAAACGTAATTGCAGCATCTAAAAAGAAAAAAAGAAAGGAGTAATAGTCCTCTCATTTGGTTTTTGAATTATTTTTCTACAATTCATAAATAATATTGTTTTTTTTATATATCTCCTAATGTCATTTGTGTACGATGTAAAATTAAAGGTTGTTCTTCATGTGAAATTAGAGAGTTCAACTGTTAAATTAACATTTAATTAGTTTTACAGCTACATACAAGTCTAACATTATCTTTCTATTTCCAATGGAGTCAAAACACAATCTTTCTTGACTTTGAAATATGATGAAATAAAGAAAAACAATTCACTAAATTGGCTGGATTCTTATATTGTAAAGTAACATTTGATCGACACAGTTTGACACAATTTTCACCAATCAAGAAACAACCAATGTGTTTCTAACACATATCTATAGTTGCGTACATCTGATCCCCTTATGCTTCGCCATAGATAGAATCCTCTAAAGCGATAGGGTAATGTTGTTGATGCATACAACATTTGCATACAATTTGAAATAAGGAAAGTAACACATCGATTATATATGCCAAATGATAAGGTTGTTAAAAGAAGGTGACGCATAAGGATTATCTTGATTGTCGAACTTCCGTTGACTAAAAAGAAAAAGGAATATATGATGGTACACGCAGAACATAAAGGAAAGAAGAAGTTGAATTAGTATTTAATATTGACATAAAACTTGATCTAAAAAGAAACCTTCTCGAACTTGATGAATTCAAGCTGACCTTTAACCAAGTCTAGCATGAAAAATATGGAGAAATAAAACATATAAAAGTGCAGGAAAAAAATAAAATATAAAGAAAGAAAGAAAGAATCGTTCAGTAGTAATTTATCTAAACTTTTTAAGTGATTAAAATCAATAAGGGATCAACGAACGTGTGTTTCTTACTTATAAATATCTTATCTATTAAGGTACTATTGATTAAGATAAAGTTGATAGAATTATACGTAATTTAGGAAAGAAAAGTTGAAGCTCCTATTTTATTGTCATTGTGAAATTTACCGCAAACACCAAGCAAACAGCGGTGAAAACAACAATTAAGCATCCATGCGTAAAGCTAAAGCACAAAAAATGAATGTGCTCGAAAGATAGCACGCAATGGCAGAGCAAGAAAGGAAGAAAAATCAGAGAGCTTTCTTGAATAAACTTGGTAACCGTTCCTGGCACAGTACATTCGGTTATATAGCTGAAATGTAGAAGACAACATGCAAAAAGACTAAAATGCCCTTCAGATCAATACTACCATAGAACTTAAGTAAGGGTAAAAGCGTAACTTCACGCTATTTAAACTTCCCCGCCATCGTCCTTCTTCTTCTTCCTCCTCACGCACCTCAGCATCCTTTGCACCCCCGTGCACCTCGTTGCTTAGCCATCATCACACGCAACCTCTCCAACTCACAACTCAACCAACTGATCACTAAGACTCTTAATTGAAGATTGACACTGCAATTTCACAACACCTGCATCCAACGCATTACGGATCATTGATCATCAACCTTATCTTTGACATCCCCCCTCAAGCATAGCTTGCCATAGAGATTGTGTAATCCAAGCAATGTCATTAACTGCATCATCCTCTTAGAGTCAAGGGCCTTAGTGAATATATCCGCCAACTGCATCTCCGTACGAACTGGCATCAACTTTATTACACCTTCCTGCACCTTATCTCTAACCACATGACAATCTATCTCAATGTGCTTTGTCCTTTCATGGAAAACAGGATTCTCAGCAATATAAATTGCGCTTTTACTGTCACAAAAAAGCTCTACTGGCACTTGATCACTCAGTCCCAAATCACTCATAAGATACAAAAGCCACTGTATTTCGCAGGTGACCATAGCCATCGCCCTGTATTCTGCCTCAGCTGATGAACGTGACACCGTGGTTTGCTTCTTAGCTTTCCATGAAACTAGAGCATTCCCAAAGAAAACACAATACCCGGTGACTGACCTTCTAGTTTCATGGCATCCTCCCCAATCAGCATCCACAAAAGCCTTCAATTTCAGATTCCCACTTCTAGGGAACAGCAGACCTTGTCCTACCGTACCTTTAATATATCTGAGGAGTCTATGTGCAGCCTTTAGATGATTTTCAGTGGGGCAGTCAAGAAACTGACTCAATTGCTGAACTGTAAAAGCAATGTCTGGTCTTGTAATGGTGAGATAGATAAGCTTCCCAATTAACTTCCTGTAATGTGTAGCATCCTCCAACTGTGCTGAGTCTTGGTGTGTCAGGCTAAGATGACTCTCCATAGGACTCCTAGCTGGTTTAGCCTCCAAAAAACCAGCCTGCTCCAGAAGCTCTAAAGTGTATTTTCGTTGGTTCACACTAATCCCCCCCTTAGCCTGAGCCACCTCAATGCCTAAGAAAAATCTTAGCAATCCCAAATCCTTGATCTGAAATGCCTGGTGCAAGGCACTTTTGATCTCAGTGATGAGACCCGTATTACTTGATGCTACTATGATATCATCAACATATACCAAGAGCAAGACAAAGTATGTGTCAACTGTTTTGGTAAACAAGGTGTAATCACACTTAGACTGACAGAACCCCATGGACAACAAAAATCTAGTAAGGGTAGCATTCCATTCCCGGCTAGCCTGTTTCAACCCATACAGAGATTTGTTAAGCTTGCAGACCATGTCTGGACCTCCTACTGACATACCAGGTGGGGGTAACATGTAAATATCCTCATGTAAATCACCATGTAGGAAGGCATTATTGACATCTAGCTGATGAAGATGCCACTGAAATCTAGCTGCCAAAGCCAGTACCACCCTAACAGTTGTCATCTTGGCAACTGGAGAAAAGGTGTCCATGTAATCAATGCCATACTGTTGGGTATAGCCTTTTGCAACCAATCTGGCCTTGTGTCTCTCCACAGTCCCGTCTGCCTTCAGCTTCACCTTATACACCCATCTACATCCAATGGCCTTCTTGTCTTTAGGCAAAGGCACCACAGTCCAGGTATCATTGGCTTTCAATGCTGCTAACTCCACAGCCATAGCATCCTGCCACACAGACATACTAGAAGCTTCTGCATAGTTATGAGGTTCAACATGTGCATTTAAACTAAAAATATATGACTTGTACTTTGGGGCTAAAGATGCATAAGACATGACTCTACTGAGTGAATGAGGTGATGTGTGTTTAAGAGGATTATTAGAAGAAACAACATTATTGCAATGGTAATCCTGGAGATATGGAGGTGCTCGTTTGTTTCTGATGGGTCTATTCTGAGACACTGGTTCTTGAATAGGGGGCATCTGTATACTGATATGTCCACCCTTCATTGGTACATCATGATCATCAGGCTGAACATATGGACTGTCATGTGATCCTGCAGATTGACTAGAAGATGAAGAGAACTGAGATTTTGAAGAAGGAGGACTAGGCATGTGCTGAGAATGTGGGGACATTGAATGAGTATTTGTCTGAAATGGAGAAAGGCTGGATAGCTGAGTATTGACTTCAGGGGCAGAAGAATTTGTGGAATACACAGGCTCATCGATAAAAGGAGGAATGAAGGAAGACATATGACTTGGCATGGCAGATGTGGAAGAATCATGAAGGTTGAATGGAAAAATGGTTTCAAAAAAGGTGACATCTCTGGAGATGTAAACATGTTTAGTATCAAGATCTTGCAAAATGAATCCCTTCGTATTATGAGGTAGCCCCAGGAACACACTCCTCTTAGCTCTTGCAGCAAATTTTTCTTTGTGTCTCTGTGTGTTGGTTCCAAATGCTAGGCAACCAAACACTCTCAAATCCTTGTATGCGGGAACTTGATTGAACAACATTTCATAGGGGGTTTTCTGACCAAGGACATGTGTAGGCGTTATATTTATGAGATAAACAGAATGTTGAATGCAAAAGCCCCAGTATGGGGAAGGAAGGGAAGACTGAAATCTGAGTGCTCTTGCTATGGTGAGGATATGCTGGTGTTTACGTTCAACCACCCCGTTCTGTTGAGGTGTGTTCACACAACTGGTCTGGTGAACCACACCATTGTCTGCAAAAAACTGGTTCATCATGAACTCAGACCCATTATTAGTCCTGATTTTCTTAATCTTCACATCAAACTGTACAGACACATAGTGATAAAAGCTTTGCACAATAGCTCTAGTTTCACCTTTGGATTTCATCAAATATACCCAACAGTATCTGCTGTAATCATCTATAACAGTAAGAAAGTAATGCTGCTTATACATTGTGGGGAACTTGTATGGTCCCCAGATGTCCATATGAACAAGAGAAAACAAACTGGAGGACACAGACTCAGAAACAGGGAAGGGTACTCTTTTCTGTTTGGCAAGAGGACACACTGTACAATGGAAAGACGGATCAGACGTTACAATAGACTCTATCTTATGAACTTCTTTTATTCTTGGGCTGGACATATGCCCGAGTCTTGAGTGCCATAACCATGCGTCTGAAGAGGTGACAGCATGTGCCAAAGAAACAGGAAGATGGCAAGGTGAATGTCTGTTTTCTGGTTTGAAGGTCCCATGAAGATAGTACAGGCCTTGATCTACCTCAGCTAAAACAATCCTCTTCTTGGTTCTGAGGTCCTGAATTAAGCATGAATTGGATTTAAACAGAACTTCGAATTTGTTTGAATAAGTAAGTTTGCTCAAGGATATCAGATTGAATGCAAATGCAGGAACGTAGAAGACATTAGTAAGGACTAGCTGTGGGTTTACCTTTACTGTTCCCACATGTGTGACCTCTGCCAAGGATTTGTTAGGCAATTCAACAGATAAAGAATTAACAGATACATAAGACTCAAATAGGCTGAAGCAAGAACAGACATGATCACTAGCCCCAGAGTCCAATACCCATATATTTGAGTTTGAATGCAATGTCTTACCTGATTCCTTTGCAGAAGTTATAGTCTGCTGTGCAGACATGACGGCATGACGTCCACCTGCATTGCTTGACATCACAGGAACACTTTTCTTATTGTTTTCTTGACGCTCCTCCAACAAATTCATCAGTTGAGCATACTGATCTTGAGTCAGCGTAGGTGACCTGACTCCAGCTTGGCTTTGATCTTCGTCCCATTCTCCTTGATTGACTCTATCACCATGCTGGCCTGCTCCACAATCACTGCTCACCATGTTAACTTGCCCCTTGAACTTAAACCCCGGGGGATATCCGTGTTTCTTGTAGCATTTATCGACAGTATGTCCCAACTTATTGCAAAAGCTGCACACAGGCACTTTGGAATTATTCTGATATGTCTTGGATCCACCTCTCCTTTGTCCTCTACCAGCACCTTTGTTGTTACCACTACCAGAACCAAAGGCATTGCTTCCAGACACATTGTTCACATTCATAATACACGAAGGATTATTACTAAACTGCCCTTGTGCACCAGAATAATTCAATTTTCTTTCCAGCTTTATGGCCATTGCAAACGCAGATTTCAGATCAGGCAATGGATTAGATAACAAGACCTGTGACTTCACTGCCTCAAATTCATCATTCAATCCTTTCAGAAACTTTATCACACAATCATTTTCAACAAACTTGTTGATCTCAACTGTTAGGTTACAAGTACATCTACGACAAGAACAAGCTGGAATGGACCTAAGAACTAGCCATTCTTCCCAAACACTCTTAAGCCTAGTGTAATACTCCGTTACCGTGTTATTTTCTTGCCTAATGGCATAGAATTCTTCCTGTAAATCAGAAAGCCTAAATGAATCAGCATTTCCATATCTAGACTTCAAATCACTCCAAATCTCGAATGCAGAATCTAACCACACAACACTCTGTCCAATGTTTGGAATCAAGGAGTTTATTAACCAAGAAACTACCATATTGTTAGCCTTAAGCCAAGCATGATACCTGCGAGCGTTCTCTGCTGGTTTCTCAATCGAACCGTCCACAAACGCAACCTTATTCTTTGACTCTAGAGCTCTTCTCGCAGATCTGCTCCAGCTGTGGTAATTGTTTCCGTCAAGTAATGGTTGAACTAGCACCATTGATGGATTATCACTTGGATGAATGAAATACGGATCATCCAAAGGATCAACGATCGAATTCGATGTGGAGGCTGACATCGGACTGTTGTTGTTCGCATTCGACGCCATGAAGGTCCCAAAATTCATGGACATGGCTCTGATACCATGTGAAATTTACCGCAAACACCAAGCAAACAGCGGTGAAAACAACAATTAAGCATCCATGCGTAAAGCTAAAGCACAAAAAATGAATGTGCTCGAAAGATAGCACGCAATGGCAGAGCAAGAAAGGAAGAAAAATCAGAGAGCTTTCTTGAATAAACTTGGTAACCGTTCCTGGCACAGTACATTCGGTTATATAGCTGAAATGTAGAAGACAACATGCAAAAAGACTAAAATGCCCTTCAGATCAATACTACCATAGAACTTAAGTAAGGGTAAAAGCGTAACTTCACACTATTTAAACTTCCCCGCCATCGTCCTTCTTCTTCTTCCTCCTCACGCACCTCAGCATCCTTTGCACCCCCGTGCACCTCGTTGCTTAGCCATCATCACACGCAACCTCTCCAACTCACAACTCAACCAACTGATCACTAAGACTCTTAATTGAAGATTGACACTGCAATTTCACAACACCTGCATCCAACGCATTACGGATCATTGATCATCAACCTTATCTTTGACAGTCATCCTGTTATACGTTTATTGGTTCTTTAATTTATGTCAATTTGAATCGTATCAATTATGAGTCACCAATCAGTAGAATTGACTAGCGGAAAGTCAGATGAATAAATTTTCTAAGATGTAATTAACTCAAAACAAATACTAGACATCTTAATAGATGAGTTACTCATATGTCATGAATATATTTCTAAAATGGTAAACCGTTTTTTTACGCAATGAGTAAGTATATAGTAATATTCCATATAGTTGAAATGCTATACTTCTTTGTTGGGAAAATGATTTATATACTAGTCCTTCTGTCCCAAATAGATTTTCTTTGTCAAACATACACACAATTTAAGAAAAACTAGGTATTTGGTTTTATAAGTTCACTTGAAGCAACTGATAAGATTGTTGTTTTGAGACCTTAATGTCACGGGTTTGAGCCGCGGAAATAGTCTCTTGCACAAAGTGTAAGGTAAGACTGCGTGCATCAGGTCGCGAAACGATACGGCCCCTTCTCTAGTCCCTGCGTAAACGCAGGAGCCTAGTGCACCAAAAACGTCTTTTACTTATTTAATAACAAATAAGGCCTTTGCAATGAGGAAAAAGCGTAAGGCCTTTCATGGCAAGACCAAGGTACGACCAAACGTTTAATTTAATGATAATTAGTTTTTCGAATATTAGGGGCTGCAACAAGCCTTTAAAATACAACGGTGTTTGTAATTTTGTAAAAAAACAAAAAAAAGCAACATATTAGTCATTTAACCAATATTCTTTTATTATTTATAGAATGTTGCAAACATTTTGAGACGAACAAGAATAGAAACGTAGACATTTTTTTTTGGAAAGTAGGGAGTAACAAAATCATCACACTACATCATCATTTTCCTTTTTCAAATGCCACATTTTAAGAGCTCACTAATCAATTTAATTTGATGGCAAAGCAAAAGTAAAAGAAAAGAATTAACAGGTGAAAAAAACCTTTAGGTCTAGTGGTTGAATAATATTTATTCCATTCCCGAGTCTCGAGTTCTATCCCCTCCCCAATTTTAAAAAAAATAAAAGAAAAAGAAAAAGAAAAGAATTAACAGGTATGCAACAGTAAACTTTTTATTGCATTATTAGTTCAGTAACAATGCAAAAAGTAACATTGATCTTTTAATCTTTTAGATGTACACAAATGAATGAGATAAATATTAGAGCTTTGATCGAGGCAAAATACAATGATCTTTATCATTATACCAGCTTGGACCAAGCCCCCTAAATAACTGGAGAGCTAAGAATCCCAAACGGGACCAAAGGCAGGGATCCCAGCAGCTTTGCATGCACTTACCACATCCCTAGTCCCTTCTGGATTGCTTGTAACATGAACCACTTGAACACCCCATTTCTTTGCTGTTTCCACACTCATTTGTCTCACGTTTGGACGCCCATGCAAAGCTGTATCATGAATGATCACCTTATCTTTAGGATGCCCACTCATCATTTGTGTTATTTCCTTCCCAAAATTTTGTTCTACACCTTTGGTTATCCACAAGAATCTCACATCAGCTCTACCTGGATTTAATAAATATGACAAAAACACACATATCCCCGAACCAGTAGCCACCACTAGAACCTTTTCATACAGGTTCACACAGTACGAAAGCCCCGCAAAATGAACCTGACGGATCCATAAATGGCTCGGTGGATTAGCCACTAAAGATTTCGTGAAGTCACCAACCGCGCCAGCTAACATCATGTGTTGATCCTTCCCGTCTGAAATGATCCCAAAAGCGTGCCATTCGGATAAAGGTGATGGGCTAATCCTTCCCAAAATCCCTGGCTTAACGCCGCCTTTGAATTTGATAAGCGATGCATGGCCAGATGGAGAGGTGATGTCTACCTTGACACGCCTAACTGTTATCCATGGAATTATAGTTAACGCCGTGATGACTACAGTAAACCAGAATTCTTGTTGTTTGATTAGCCCGGATCCAACGTTATTGCTATATGACCTACTTTTTGGATTGTAAGCAGCTGTAAGAACAATAAAAACCCATAGGAGAGCTAGGGCTAACCAGCCACCGAAACGATGAGTTCTTTCGAACACATTATGATGAAGATGGCGAACAAGAGGGAATGCTAAAATGGCAGAAATGAATAGAAGTGATAGAACAGATGACGCCACGGCGACTATTTCATCTGAAGTGTTGTCTCTTTCTTTAAGAGTGAGTATGAATCCATAACCAAGCCAAAGAATTGAGGAAACACCACAACTACTATGAATTCCTCCCACAGATTGCAAAAAGGAGGAAGTAATATTTTTTAACCAAATTGGAATCCAAGAATGTCCCAAGACTTTCACTACTAACCAAAAAACGAACCGCAAGAACAGCTCGCTTCTAGCTAGGGTTAGGGCGAGAACATTCCCTAGTCCAAACACTGCTGGATGGTTTCTTGCATATGGGAAATGTCCAGTAGCAGCAAGAACTAAAGCAGTGATGTTGAGTGTTAAGCAAAATGCGAAAAGTCGCTTGTAAACAGTGAACAACCCTTGATCAAGAAGCATGATTGCTATTCTATTATGTCTAGGCTTAGTGGATTGCTTGGGCGGTTGCTCACGTTTACTTGGAAGTTGAATAAGGGGTTCGGGTGACTGAGACCACTCTCCATTGGGGGATCTAGCTTCTCCACTTGCTTCTTCAATGTCAGATAACGGTGTCACATCTTCAATGTCTATGTCACAAAAATGGCTGCTGGGACGGCTTAGGGTTCTTTCGATGAAACTTCCTGAAGGGGCAATCCTTGAAGAATTTCTAGCAAACCATGAGCTCATACTTGCTTCAGAAGGAGGTGGGATAGCAAAGAGATTGTCATTGGCTTTGATCTCGAAGGCTACTCCACGGCAACTTGAAAACCTCTCAATTTTCTCACCTCTCTCCATTTCTTTTTCTGCTATAGGGAGAGGAAAAGGAAGAAAGAGATTTATGTTTTCCTGTGGTTTGAAGGCTTATTAGCAGGAGAGGGTACATATATCTATGTATATATAATTAGGCCGTGTATATAACAAAAGCAATTATCCTTTTGTCGGGTTTGTATACTATATTTCTTATCTGAGAAGTCTATTTATTTTAATTATCTCATAGCGACGATGATCTGGCCATGCATATGGGCATGTGACGTTTGGTTTAAATGTAATAGATTAATGATGACTTGGTCATACATTATGCCTCGTGGGAGTAAAGACTGAAAAATTAAACTAGTGATCAAATGTTCAACAACAAATCATAAACGACTGCTCCTACGAGCAGGAATTCCAGGAGCAGGAATTCCAAAACCAAACGAACTGATTAGTTTGCAATCTTACGATGATTGCAGAAGAAGAAAAATTGTTGGAACGAGAGAGAAAAGGAAAGGAAACTGCCACTGATTATTCTCACTGTATTGTACAATGTGTGTCGAACGAGCTATATATGGCTGCAGCTAGAAGAAGAAGATAACCGTCTGCACTAGAGTTACAAGAATGTCCCTGTTCTAAAATCATTGCATCGCAGTACAAAAAGGGTAAAACTGTAACTTCACAAATGTAAACTACTCCCGCGCATTCTTCTTTCTTCTCCACTTGAGAGTCCAACCAGCTTGTCCAACCTCCTCCAGCTCCAGCTCGTTCCCAGTGATCCCAATTGTTCTTCTTGTCCAATGAGATTATTCCAAGCATTAATCCTCCAATCAAGTGATGTCTCTCTCTATTAACGTGGATTGAATCTTCTATCCTCCTCAACTGCTCCATCAGCTATCCCAACAACACCTCTGCCTTCTTCCTCGTCTTCATATCGATCAAGATCTTTGACACCCCCCTCAAGTACAGCTTGCTATAGATGTTACACATTCCCATCATCCTAAGCAACTGGACTATCCTCTTACTATCCATAGCTTTGGTAAAAAGGCCCGCTAATTGAAATTGAGTTCTGACTGGCATTAACTTCACAGTCCCTTGATGCACCTTATCTCTCACAACATGACAATCAATTTCTATATGTTTTGTTCTCTCATGGAATACCGGATTCTCATCAATATACAACACACTTTTACTATCACAGAACAGTTCAACAGGTTCCTGTCCTGTGATCATAAGGTCCTTAGCCAGAAAGATCAACCGCTGCACTTCACACACTGCCATTGCCATAGCCCTATACTCAACCTCTGCTGAAGATCTTGAAACCGTGGTTTGCTTCTTGGCCTTCCAAGATATCAAACTATCACCCAAGAACATACAATAGCCTGTAACTGACTTCCTTGTTTCCTGGCATCCTGCCCAGTCAGAGTCTACAAATCTCTTTAGTCTAAGCTTTCCACTGCTGATAGTAAGATACCTTGCTCAATGGATCCCTTTAGGTACCTTAGGACTCTGTGTACTGCCCTCCAATGATTCACAGTAGGACAATCTAAGAACTTGCTTAACTGTTGCACACTAAAGGCTATATCAGGCCTTGTTATAGTGAGGTAAATCAGTTTTCCTACAAGCCTTCTGTACTCAGTGGCATTATCCACCAGGTCTGAATCTCCATGAAACAGTTTCACATGACTCTCCATAGGGGTGGATGTTGGTTTAGAGCCTAGGAATCCCACTTCTTCTAAGAGCTGCAGTGTATACTTTCTCTGATTTGTAACCATCCCATTTTTAGACTTAACCACCTCAATTCCAAGGAAATACCTTAGTTCTCCCAAATTCTTGATGTGAACTCCAGGTCCAATGCCTCCTTGATCCCCTAAATCTCATCTAAGTCTCTACTGGCCACAATCACATCATCAACATATACCAGCAAGACTAGTAATGATTTACCTGATAGCTTGGTAAACAAGGTATAGTCATTCTTAGACTGACTAAATCTCTGTGATATAAGAAAATCAGTTAGCCTAGCATTCCACTCCCTACTTGCCTGCTTCAAACCATATTAGGATTTCTGCAATTTACACACAGTACCAGCTTGATCCACTGACATACCAAGAGGTGCTGTCATATATATTTCCTCATGCAAGTCACCATGTAAAAATGCATTGTTAACATCCAATTGATATACATGCCACCCAAGTCTAGATGCCATAGATAACACCATCCTGATTGTAGTCATCTTGGCTATTAGGGAAAAAGTATCCTGATAGTCCACCCCAAATTGTTTTGTATAGCCCTTTGCAACTAATTGTGCGTTGTTTTTGTCCACTGAACCATCAGGCTTATACTTAATTTTATACACTCACTTACATCCAATGGCTTTCTTTCCTGGAGGCAGTATTGTCATTGTCCAAGTATTGTTACTCTCAAGTGCTGGTATCTCATCATCCATGGCCTTCTGCCATTCAGCAGAACTAGATGTTTCTGCAAAGGAGTCAGGTTCTATATGCATACTAATGTTCAATGCATATGCTTTGTACTTTGGTGCCAGAGATTCAAAAGAAAAATACTTGTGAAGTGAATGTGGAGTGGAAGACTTTGATGGCATTGCTGATATAGAGTTTGAGTGATTTTGGTTTGAGGGAATCTGATTGCAATAGTATTCTTTAAGGTACTTAGGAGTGTGCCTTATACGATTTGGCCTGATCAATGGAATATCAATCTGAATAGATTTGATGGCTCTTTCTGGAGATGATAGAAGATTGTCTGCTTTTGGATTTAAATGTTCTGTTTCTTGTGGTAGAGAGAGAAGGTCATCTTTATTGATTGATTGTGGCGCTGAAGGTGATTGATTGACTGTTTAGCATTAGGTTGAGGTGAAGCAATGGAGAGATCGTTGTTTGAGATGTGTTGGTCAGCTGAGTGAGTATCATCAGGATTCATTTCAGGAATTACAGAATATGGCATATGAAGAGGGTGCTCAGAAGGAATGTAAGAGGGAGTTTGATTAGACTGAAGAGGAGATGTGAACATTGAGGGATAATTGACATGAGAAGGAAGGCTAAGTTTTAGGGACATATCCGATATGACTTTATGTTCAAAAGGAAAAATGTTCTCATGGAAGATTACATCTCTTAATATGAACACGTCTTTAGTTGTCAGGTCTTGTAGAATGTAGCCTTTTGTAGTGTGTGACATTCCTAGAAAGATGCTTTTCCTCGCTCTAGGAGAAAACTTCTCATTTGAGGGAGAGACATTAGTGGAAAAACTTAGGCAACCAAATATTCTAAGATGACTGTATGATGGAAACTTGTTAAAGAGCATCTGGTATGGAGTTTTATGGTCAAGTAAAAGAGATGGAGTTTGGTTAATAAGATATACTGCGTGTTGCACACAAAATCCCCAATAGCTCGCTGGTACTTGAGCCTGAAACCTTGATGCTCTAGCTACATTGAGAATGTGTTGGTGTTTTCGTTCAACTAGCCCATTTTGCTATGGGGTATATACACAACTAGTTTGATGGATTATGCCTTTTGATTCATAGAATCGGTTCATCTTAAATTCATTCCCATTGTCAGTTCTTATGACTTTTATATGTGCCTCAAACTGAACATCAACATATGCCCTGAAGCTTTTAATGATACTTCTTGTTTCAGACTTTGATTTCATCAAATACACGCAACAATATCTAGAATAGTTATCAACAATAGTAAGGAAGTAATGTTGTTTATACATTGTAAGATGTTTGTATGAACCCCATATATCCATATGTACAAGAGAGAAAGGGGAATCAGACACTGAATGGGAAATGTGAAATGGAATTTGTTTTTGCTTACCTAGGGGACAAACAGAACATGTTGAGGAAAGTAAAGAGATATCTACTTGGAGATCAGCTTTACTAATTTCTTTAAGCCTGGAGTGAGAGGGATGTCCAAGCCTTGAGTGCCAAAGAAGTGAGTCTGAAGAAGCAACAACATAAACTTGGGATGATATGTTCTGGCTATTCATATGATATAGGCCCTGGCTAACTTTAGCTAAACTAATCATCCTCTTGCTGGAATGATCTTGAAGCATACATACATTAGAGTGAAATGTCAAGTCTATGTCACCATTCTTGTGAGTTGGCTCAGTGACAGCAGATTGAAAGAAAATGAGGGAACATGCAAGACATCAGAAAGTGTCAGGTGAGGGCTAATATGCATTGTGCCAATGTGAGTGACTGGGGCTAAATTGTTATTTTGTAATTTGACTGACATGGATTTGACTGGGTGATGAGAAACAAAGGAAGACAAAGAACAACAAATATGATCTGTAGCACCAAAGTCAAATATCCATACACATGGATCATTGTAAGATACATTACCTGGCTGCTTGGCAGTGGCACCAGTCCGTTGAGCTAACATTACGGCATGGAGTCCCTTGGTTTTATCATTCTGTCCACTGCTATCCTCACACCTTCTATCCTTCTGGTCTTGCAACAACCTAATAAGCTGATCATATTCTTCAGGTGTAAACACTGGAGCCACCTGTGAAGGTGCATTCATCAAACCATCATGTACAATTTCATTGTTTTGACATGTTCATATGAACTCTGGCTACATGCTTCCCCATCCTTACCAATATACACCTCATTCTCAACACAATTCACCATGCCTCTAAGTTTGAAACTAGGAGAAAAACCATGTTTCTTGTAACATGTATCCACTGTATGGCCTACCATGTTACAAAAAGTACACATAGAAGCCTTAGGATTTTGAGATGACGGTCTCTGGAAATCCTTTCTAAAACCTCTACCAGTTGATCTGTGCAAACTTACACCAGATCCTGGGCTGGCAGACTTCTGCCTATATGAAACAACCTTATAGCTATCATTAGCATTCATGACCATAGAAGGATTGTTAGTAAATGTACTACGTACTGAAGTATAATTGAGTTTCCTTTCTAATTTCACAGCCATTGCAAATGTGGTTTTCAAATCAGGTAGTGGACTCATTAACAGCTCCAACGACTTAACAGTTTCAAACTTATCATTCAACCCCTTAATGACCCTAATCACATAGTCATCTTCAATGAATTTGTTTATTTGTCCAGAAAAATTACAAGTCCAGTGGTTACAAACACAATTGGGAATAGTTCCTCGCAAATTACCTTCAAACGAGTACAATACTCAGTAACTGAGTTGCTTTCTTGACTAGTGGCATAAAACTGCTTGCAAATCAGTTCTAAAGACATCTGCCTTACCATATCTATGTTTCAAATCATTCCATATATCACAAGCATTATCAAACCACATAATACTTTGGCCAATGGATGGTACAATAGAATTAACAATCCATGAGGTAACCATATTATTTGCCTTGGTCCAGGCAACATATCTGCAATCCATTTCAGTAGGCTTAGGAATCATACCTGTCACGAAGCCTACCTTATTCTTGGACTCTAATGCTCTTCTGAAGGCCCTACTTCAGCTGTGAAAGTTGTTTCCATCGAGTAAAGGTTGGACAAGTACAAGAGAAGGGCTATTGCTTGAGTGTATATACAATGAATCCTCTGTAGGATCCATGGGTGTGAAATTTGCAGCACTATTTGAAGAACTTGGGGGATTTTGAATATTAGCCATGGATGTACCAAAATTCATTAGATGTGGAAATGGAGCTCCGATGCCATGTGAAAAATCAAACTAGTGATCAAATGTTGCACAACAAATCATAAACTGTTGCTTCTACGAGTAGGAATTCAAAAGCCAAACGAACTGATCTGTCTGCAATCTTATGATGATTGCAGAAGAAGAAAAACAGTTGGAACAAGAGAGAAAAGGAAAGGCAACTGCCACTGATTATTCTCACTGTGTTGTACAATGTGCGTCGAACGAGCCATATACGGCTTCAGCTGGAAGAAGAAGATAACCGCCTGCACTAGAGTTACAAGAATGTCCCTGTTCTAAAATCATTGCATCGCAGTACAAAAAGGGTAAAACTATAACTTCACAAATTTAAACTACTCCCGCGCGTTCTTCTTTCTTCTTCACTCATGAGTCCAACCAGCTTGTCAAACCTCCTCTAGCTGCAGTTCGTTCCCAGTGATCCCAATCGTTTCTTCTTGTCCAATGAGATGATTCCAAGCATTAATCCTCCAATGAAGTGATGTCTCTCTCTATTTGACGTGGATTGAATCATCTATCCTCCTTAACTGCTCCATCAGCTATCCCAGCAGCACCTCTGCCTTCTTCCTCGTCTTCATATCGATCAAGATCTTTGACAAAAACTACTACGAAACGAATATCAGATTGTTGAGCACCAACTATTTTAAATAAAAGATAGTTGTGTAGTGCATTACGTGAGTGTGAGACTTGAAGCAATTTGTGACCTTAGGTTACGGATTTGATTGCAGAAACAACCTCTCACCAAAGTGTAAGGTAAGACTACATACATCAGATGAAGAAGCGATCCGTCCTTTCCCGGATCCTGCGCAAAGCGGAAGCCTAGTGCAACGACAACGCCATTTTGTATAGTACAATACTTACTTTTATTTTTATTATATGATCCAGCTCGTAATCAAATCCTTCTCTATATCTATTATGACTTGGTTATAATATGCGGTAGGAATTACAACAAGCATGATATGAATACCAAATTAGTGAATATATTAATATATGTATGTGTGTGTGTGTCTATATACATATATATATACATATATATATATATATATATATATATATATATATATATATATATATATATTGTTAGGTCCGAAATACACTCTAGAGGGGGGGGGGGGTGAATAGAGTGTTTGGCTCTTTTTTGCGGAATTTTCTCTTTTGTCTCAACTCAAAAAGGATATTCAAAATCAGAGCAAGAATTGGAGATGAGAGATAATGAATGAGTACACCGGATATAGAGTGGTTCGAATCGTAAATGATTCTACTCCACTACCACTTTGTTTCCAAAGTGGATTTTCAACAACTGCTCTTCTTATTATGAACAATAAGAACAACCACAGCAACACTTACACTAACACTTTAGTGTAAGCAACAACAGCAGCAACTTCTTGCACAAAACACACTTCTGCAACTACAGCAACTACAGCTCTTAGCAAGAACAACTTCTTGCTTCCTCACTACTTCAACAAAAGTTCACTCAAGAACTTCTCACAGTGGGTTGAAGAAATATAGTAAGGTTCACACTTTCTCACAAGTCTAAGCACAAGAAAGAGATCAAATATTTATGGTTGCTCTTGTGCTTGACTCTCTTTCTCTCAATATACAATAATGAAGATCAAAGAAAAGCTAGACAAGCTTTAAACAAATTTACAAGTATGAGAGAAATATACAACAATGGAAAATGAAGTTAGATGATGTTGAAAGTGTGTAATTACTTCATCCAAGCCTCTTCTATTTATAAATAAAGTTGACCAAGTTTTTGAGGCTCTCCACCAAGTCTTCATCTTCAAAAATGTCAAGATAGTGCCCAAATAGTCTTTAGCCACCCTATGGAGTGATTTGATCTTGGATAGCCACCCTAGAGAATTTTAGACATGTTTAAAATAGTCAAGGAAGCATGTAGTATGTTGGGTTAATGTCCACAAGAAATTTGAGCAAGATTGGAGAGAGAAAATATCATAGATCTCCCTTGGATTTTGTTCCAACGTTTGAAAATTTTTGAATCCTGGAGACGTCGATCGATCTACATGCCAGAGCTGAGAGATCGACGTCTCTCAGTCAGACGTCGATCGATCGACGTCAGCCTGGCTGAGAGATCGACGTCTCTCAGAATGACGTCGATCGATCGACGTCATTAGGCTGAGAGATCGACGTCTCTCAGATGTATGTCGATCGATCGACATACCTGAAGCTGAGAGATCGACGTCTCTCAGTTATACGTCGATCGATCGACGTATGCTTAACTGAGAGATCGACGTCTCTCAGATATACGTCAATCGATCTACGTCTCTTGGCTGAGAGCATGACGTGGATCTGAGTGCTTAAATTTTTACCAAGCTTCACATGGATCTCTTGAAGGGCTGATGTAACCTTCATCCGATTCATGAGAGATTTTTCGTCTCGCACATGTTTACATCAATTTTGCTTCGAACTAAAGATATGAAATTTTATCTTAGTCCTTTTAAAACATCTTTTTGTATCATCAAAACATTTTATAAACTAACACTCTCCCCCTTTTTGATGATTTCAAAAACCGAGATTCTAAAAGATGTTTTTCCTTTGTTTTAACTGTTTGAATGTTTCAAACTTGAAAAATATCAATCTCCCCATAAGTATGTGCGCTTTATAACTTCCGTAGTGGTCAACGTGAACAAGATTTTGCAATTTCAACCAAAATACTTTTCTTTGAAATTTGCTCCCCCTCAACCAAATAACAGTTCATGCTCATCATCAATTAACAAGGATTTCAATTTTCAAGCTTACCTCATTTTGTCAGCTATCCAACAATCTCATCATGCAATAAACCATTTTAACAAACAAGCCATCATTTTGCCAGCTATCCAACAATCTCATCATGCAATAAACCATTTTAACAAATAAGTCAATAAGCACAAATAAGCCACTAAAGCAACAACAATAACCATTTTCTCCCCCTTTTTGAAAGCATCAAAAAATAAGCAATAATACTTCATTAAATTCAAAGACACATCCAAGTTTTACAACCAACAACAAATTCTAAGTTAAAACAAGATGCAAGCTAAAACAACCACCCTAGTCTTCGTCTGAAGAGAATGTGATGCCAGGAATGCAAGCTTTCATCTTTGCCTTGAGCTTTGCAAACCTCGACTCATGGACGGATACCTTGCTACGAAGCTCCCCAACCTCGTGTTGAAGACAACTTGAGCTTGAAGTTCTGGGACATTTGAGCTCAAGCCACTTGGTTCTTCATGAGTCTCTGGTTCGGGAATGGGTGCCTCATCCGGAAGGTCTTCGTCTTCTCTTTCTTCCTCCTCTTGTTCTCTCCTCATTGCCTCTTTTCTAGACTTCAGTATTTAGTGGATGTTGACTTTGTCATAGAAGTCCTTGTGCGTAATGTTGTCAACATCCGTGTCATCTACTTGAATACCCGACTTCACAAGCATCCTATAAATAAGGTTACTATAGGGGTATGGCCTTGTTTTGCTTGGTTGCGGCTTCGATAACATTCGTCATGAAAAGCTCCCCAAAGTTAACCTTTTCACGGTTAGCTATTCGGTATGCTATGTAGAAGTCAAGGTTACTTGGCAATTTTGCGGATTTACCATTGATACAAAATGTAACAATGGCCAGAAGAGTACGATAAACTAAAGGCATGTCATTTGTGTTTTTACTAGGATGGAAACCTAAGAAAGATTTTACTTCATCTTCAGAGATCTTCCACCTAGCAGCATCCCATTTCCAGGCATCAAACTCAAAATACCCTTCGTTGGGTACACCAATCAAGTCACAAATCTTTTCAACTTTCCATTTGATATGGTGGCCATCAATAACAGAGTGTAGGGCTAAAGGAAGGTTATTTATGTATTCAATCCACAAATTTGCATAAAATAGTCGAGTATACCTAGTTGACATTTTTGACATCTCATTCTCATTCCATATACTCCTCCACTCTTGAACATCCAACCACTCAATGATTGGGCTTAGTTCATTATTGCTTAGAATATCATTTATTCTAAGCAACTTGAGTGGGATGGTTGCTCTTTCATCATCATCCCATTTATCATATAAAATTTGAGAATGTCTAGTTATATACCTTATTTGCCCTGGTGGCAAAGGTTCCGTTAATGCATCCTTGGCATCTTTGGCTTTGATCCAAGGAAAGTTGGAGAGAGTTAGCCCACTTCTAATCCCGGCAAGGACACGCCCTTGACTCATGTCCATAGATTGTTTCATCCTAGGTTGAGAAGATTGTCCTTGAGAGGAGCTTGAACCTTCTCCTCCACCTCTAGAAGATCTTGGCCTCTTGGTTGTGTTTTTGCTCCTTGAAGACATTTTTAGAGATTTTAGGGCTTGAGAGGGAGAATTGTAGTTTGAAATGTGAGGAATTTAAAAGAGGAACTCAAGAATCAAGAGCAGAAATAGGTTAAAGATTGATTTGGAGATGAAATTGAATAGAGAAAGGATTTGGGAAAGATGGGGCGGCGTTTTTTTGTAGGGTTTCAGTCGATGAAAAGGTTGAAAGTGAAGAGGAATTCGCGTTTTGACAGATTTTATACCTGCTGAATTTTGTTGATGTCGATCGATCGACGTCTGAGTTCGACGTACGTCGATCGATCGATGTCAGAGATCGATGTACGTCGATCTCTTGTTTTGATACGTCGATCGTTCGACGTGTCCCTGATTTTGAAATTTTCAATTTTCATCCCTTTAACTGATGTTTATCATTCCTAGTCTCGTTCTAATTGATTCGAATGTCTCAGTGGGGAGGGATTTGGTAAAGATGTCCGCCAGTTGGTCATTTGTTGGAACAAACTCAATGCATACCAACCTTTTTTGAATGCAATCTCTTATGAAGTGATGTCTCAGTTCAATGTGTTTTGTTCTACTATGATGAACCGGGTTTTGTGCTATACTTATGGCTGAGGTATTATCACATAGGATGAGAACTTTATCAAACTTAACATTGTAATCATTCAATGTGTTTGTCATCCAAAGTAGTTGTGCACAACATGAAGCGGCCGATATATATTCGGATTCCGCCGTTGAAAGTGACACACTATTTTGTTTCTTAGAGAACCAAGAAACCAAGCAATCTCCAAGGAATTGACACGTCCTGGAGGTGCTTTTCCTATCAACAAGATTTCCGGCATAGTCGGAGTCACTATACCCTCTTAAATCAAAACATCCATTTTTGGGATAAAACAATCCAAAATTCAAAGTTCCTTTTAAATACCTAAAGATACGTTTAACAGCAACTAAATGTGATTCCTTAGGCATACTTTGAAATCTAGCACATAAGCACACAGCATGCAAAATATCCGGTCTACTAGCTGTTAAATAAAGTAAACTACCAATCATACCCCTATATTTGGTTACCTCAACCAGCTTTCCTTTTTCGTCTTTGTCAAGCTTTGTACTTGTGCTCATCGGAGTGCTCACACTTCTTCCATCCTCGAATTTGTACTTCTTGAGCAAATCCTTTGTGTACTTTGTTTGAGATATGTACACTCCATCTTGCTTGATTTGTAGACCAAGGAAGTAGTTGAGTTCACCCATCATGCTCATTTCAAATTCTCATTCCATCAATTTTGCAAAATGCTTACAAAGAGAATCGTTAGTAGCACCAAATATAATATCATCCACATAAATTTGAACAAGCAATTGATGGTTTCCTTGTTCTTTAATAAAAAGAGTAGTGTCGACTTTTCCTCTTGAAAACTCGTTCTCAAGTAGGAAGTTACTTAACCTATCATACCAAGCCCTAGGAGCTTGTTTAAGTCCATAAAGGGCCTTTTTGAGTTTAAAAACGTGATTTGGATAATCATGATTTTCAAACCCCGGAGGTTGAGCTACATAGACCTCTTCTTGAATTATTCCATTCAAGAATGCGAATTTTACATCCATTTGATATAGTTTGAAATCTTTATAGCATGCATATGCTAATAGCATCCTAATAGCTTCTAACCTAGCTACAGGGGCAAACGTTTCATCATAGTCTATGCCTTCCTCTTGCCTAAAACCTTGTGCTACTAACCTAGCTTTGTTTCTAGTGATGTTTCCTTTATCATCCATTTTATTTCTAAATACCCATTTAGTGCCAATTACGGGATGATCACTAGGTTTATCAACTAATTCCCAAACATCACTTCTTTCAAATTGATTTAACTCTTCTTGCATAGCCAATACCCAATCTTCATCATTTATTGCCTCTTTTATGTTTTTAGGCTCAACTTGTGAAATGAAGGCATTTTCATTGAATTTTCTCCTAGTCATTATGCCTTGGCTAGTTTCTCCTAATATCAACTCTTTAGGGTGATCTTTCCTATACTTGTATGAATCCGGTAAATTTGAGATATCTCCTCCTACTTCTTCATTTTCAACCTTAGGTTCAAGTGGATCAATCCTAAGGTCAATAACAATATTACCTTTTGGATTCTCAAATTTCTCTATATAGCTTACTTCAATTATTTCATCATCATCGTCATCATTAAGGTTTGATTTGTCCTCATTGAGTTCACTAAATTTGACATGAATTGATTCTTCGACTTTCATGCTTCCTTTATTATATACTCTAAATGCCTTGCTATTTTGAGCATAGCCCATAAAGATTCCTTCATCCGCTTTGAAGTCAAGTTTATCCAAGCTATCTTTGGTGTTAAGTATAAAGCACTTACAACTAAAAACCTTGAAATAACCAATATTTGGTACTCTATCTTTCCAAATCTCATAAGGAGTCTTTTTGAGAAATGGTCTCAAATAAACTCTATTGACATGACAAGCGGTATTTACCGCTTCGGCCCAAAAATATTTGGGTAACTCAAATTCATTTAGCATGGCTCTACTCATTTCTTGAAGTGTTTTATTCTTCCTTTCCGCAACACCATTTTGTTGAGGAGTTCTTGAAGCTGAGAAATTGTGTCCATACCCCTTGGATACACAAAATTCTTGAAATTCTCCATCAAACTCACCCCCTCTATCACTTCTAATTTCCTTAATTGTGTCTTCTCTTTGATTTTCTAATCTTTTACAAAGCTTTATAAATTCTTGGCATGCATCATTCTTTTTAGCTAAGAACATTACCCAAGTGTACCTAGAGAAGTCATCTACCACCACAAAGGTGTAATGTTTTCCACTTAGACTTGCTGTACCAATATCCCCATACAAATCCATATGAAGCAATTGTAGGAGTTTGGTGGTGGAGATTTCATTTTTGGGTTTGGAGCTTGTTTTAACAAGCTTTGCCTTTTGACAAGTGTCACATAAGCCATGGTTTTTGAAATTTAATTTTGGAAGACCTTGGACCTTTTCATTTTTGCAAATCTCTTTGAAGTTTTTAAAGCTAATATGTCCAAGTCGTCTGTGCCATAGTTGAGTCAAATCATTTTTGGCAACTAGGCAAGAAACATTTTGTGATATCAAATCATGTGTGCTAAATTTGTAAACATCATTTTTACGAATAGCTTCAAAAACAATCTTATCGTTCTTTTTCACAACACATTTTCTTTTCACAAACTCTATTTGAAAATTAGCATCACATAGTTGGCTAACACTTATCAAATTATACTTAAGCCCTTCTACATATAGTACATTATTAATAGTAAAGGAAGAATTACCAATTTCTCCATGTCCAAGGATTTTGGCTCTCCCATTGCCAAAATGCACCGTTCCACCATCTTGGAGCTTGAGCTTGGTGAACAACGTCTTGTCTCCGGTCATGTGAGTTGAACATCCGCTGTCCATAAGTCATTTGGTTCCTTCTTCTTTGGCTACTCCATTTATCTTGAGAGCCTACAAAACCAAAAGATGTATGCATTGGTACCCTTTGATGGTTGGGTCCTTTAGGGTTAGTTTTTCGACCCTTAGGCTTCCAAACATATGTGCTTTCAAATCGAGCTTTACATGCTTTCTTTACATGTCCTAGTTTGTTGCAATAAGAACAAGTGGGTACATGCTTTGGTTTAGAAGATGATGAATTTTGTTGTGTTTTTCTATTGTTTGCCTTTTTCTTTAAGGACTTAGGTTTAATAGAAGAAGATGATGAGTTAAATCCTAAACCGGATTTATCATTTTTAAGTCTTTGATTTCCAGGTAGTATGTCTAAGTTGTTTTTACCATTTGTTAGTCTTTGTAAGTCTAACTTTAGTTTCTCACATTCTTTTCTAATTTCTTCATTTTCAAGAGCTACGGTTTTATGCATGGTAAGTATGATATCATGCTCTTGAAACATCAAAATATTTTTGTCATGCAAGCTCTTATTTTCTAAAATGCATTTCTTGAATTCTTTCTTTAAATACTTATATTTCAAATTTAATTTCTCAAAGTCATCTTGAAAATCTCCTATTTCATCATGTAAATTTGAAGAGTTAGAATTTACCTCAAGGTCATCTTCAATCGCCATAAGACTGGTATGTTGAAACTTTGGATTGTCAACCATTGCCACAAGTCCAACACCTTGATCTTCACTCTCTTCTCCTTCCGATTCCGAAAGGAGATCATCCCACGTGGTTACCTCTGCATTGAGGGCTTTCTTCTTTTGAGGAAAGACCTTCTTCTCTTTCTTTTGCGGTTCTTTTATGTGGCAATCGGCAATGAAGTGACCGGGTCGACCACATCTATAGCAATTTTCACTTGCTTCCTTTTCTTTAGATGGTTTCTTGAGAAACTTTCTTGCCTGAGCTTTGTTTCTAGTTGCCATTCTTCTAAATTTTCTTACTAGAAGGGCAACTTCCTCATCTGATTCATCGGACTCTACTACCAATCCTTTGTGTGATGTTTGTGTAGGCTTGATGGGATTCATCCTATTTTATTCATCAATAAGAATTTCATGAGTAAGAAGATTACCGGATAGCTCATCAAGGGTAAGATCTTGAGATTCTTTGATTCGGTGATGACGGTGACTTTGGGTGTCCATTCTCTTGGCAAAGAGTTGAGGAGTTTTGAGACAAGGTCTTCATTTGAGATTTTCTTGTCAACCATGGAGAGTTGATTTACTATTTGTGTGAATCGATCGATTGTCTCCTCAATCTTCTCACCGCTTTTCATTCCGAACATCTCATACTCCTTCATGAGCATAAGTCGTTTGGCCATTCTTACTTGCTCAGTTCCTTCATGTATCATTTCAAGCCTTTTCCATGCCTCATGAGCTGTTTCAAGACCTTGAAGTCTTATAAGCTCGGTGGTGGTGAGAGCACTTGAAAGAATATCAAATGCTTTGCCATTAATAGCAAATCTTATCTTTTCTTCATCGGTATAGTCATCCTCATCTTTGAATATTGATTCTTATTTTGAGTTGGTAATCATAGGAACTTCAATTCCTTTGACAACGGCTCTCCATATATCGAATCCACAGCCTTTCAAGTGATTGATCATTCGAAATTTCCACAAGGAATAATTTTGGGCATCAAACATAGGTGCTTTAGTGTTTGATCCGGAAAATAGTGCAATAGGCTTAGGAGATGAAGAGGTTGAAGTTGAGGTTGAGGTTGCCATGATCTTTAACCTTGCTACTTGCAAAGATAGGCCAAGCAATCAAGGTTAGGCTCTGATACCAATTGTTAGGTCCGAAATACACTCTAGAGGGGGGTGAATAGAGTGTTTGGCTCTTTTTGTGGAATTTTCTCTTTTGTCTCAACTCAAAAAGGATATTCAAAATCAGAGCAAGAATTGGAGATGAGAGATAATGAATGAGTACACCGGATATAGAGTGGTTCGAATCGTAAATGATTCTACTCCACTACCACTTTGTTTCCAAAGTGGATTTTCAACAACTACTCTTCTTATTATGAACAATAAGAACAACCACAGCAACACTTACACTAACACTTTAGTGTAAGCAACAACAGCAGCAACTTCTTGCACAAAACACACTTCTGCAACTACAGAAACTACAGCTCTTAGCAAGACCAACTTCTTGCTTCCTCACTACTTCAACAAAAGTTCCCTCAAGAACTTCTCACATGGGTTGAAGAAATATAGTAAGGTTCACACTTTCTCACAAGTCTAAGCACAAGCAAGAGGTCAAATATTTATGGTTCCTCTTGTGCTTGACTCTCTTTCTCTCAATATACAATAATGAAGATCAAAGAAAAGCTAGACAAGCTTTAAACAAATTTACAAGTATGAGAGAAATATACAACAATGGAAAATGAAGCTAGATGATGTTGAAAGTGTGTAATTACTTCATCCAAGCCTCTTCTATTTATAAATAAAGTTGACCACGTTTTTGAGGCTCTCCACCAAGTTTTCATCTTCAAAAATGTCAAGATAGTGCCCAAATAGTCTTTAGCCACCCTATGGAGTGATTTGATCTTGGATAGCCACCCTAGAGAATTTTAGACATGTTTAAAATAGTCAAGGAAGCATGTAGTATGTTGGGTTAAAGTTCACAAGAAATTTGAGCAAGATTGGAGAGAGAAAATATCATAGATCTCCCTTGGATTTTGTTTCAACGTTTGAAAATTTTTGAATCCTGGAGACGTCGATCGATCTATGTGCCAGAGCTGAGAGATCGACGTCTCTCAGTCAGATCGACGTCAGCCTGGCTGAGAGATCGACGTCTCTCAAAATGACGTCGATCGATCGACGTCATTAGGCTGAGAGATCGACGTCTCTCAGATGTATGTCGATCGATCGACATACCTGAAGTTGAGAGATCGACGTCTCTCAGTTATACGTCGATCGATCGACGTATGCTTAACTGAGAGATCGACGTCTCTCAGATATACGTCAATCGATCTACGTCTCTTGGCTGAGAGTATGACGTGGATCTGAGTGCTTAAATTTTTACCTAGCTTCGCATGGATCTCTTGAAGGGCTGATGTAACCTTCATCCGATTCATGAGAGATTTTTCGTCTCGCACATGTTTACATCAATTTTGCTTCGAACTAAAGATATGAAATTTTATCTTAGTCCTTTTAAAACATCTTTTTGTATCATCAAAACATTTTATAAACTAACATATATATATATATAAATATATATATATAAAAGAAACAGATGTAATTCGGTTTCCATGGATTTAAAATTGGAGAAAACTAGTTATCGGTTAAACTTAAATTTGTCCGAATGGAATGACGATATTGAGTTTCCATGGATTTGGAACTGGATGAAAGTAGTTTAACCGGTTTAGTCAAATAAATTAAAAATATCAACTTGTCAATGACCTTGGAAATTGCAAATAACAATTCCTTGAACTTTCGCTGTTCCAGCACAATCAGCCACATGTTTTTTTTTGAGAAATGGGATCCTTTATTAAAAGCAAATCATAGTCAATTATACATGATGATTACATCGACCATCTATAAACATCAGTAATGTTACTCTCATGTACCACTTTGCCAAGCAAGTCTAATGTTTCTAGCTCATTCATACACATATGGAGCTATATCATAGGTATCGGGATATATACTATCCTCCTCAAATAGTGCATTATTCCTGGCATACCAAATAGAACTGATTGCTTCCTTGAAGATATACGACCACTTTTCCCCCCGATATTCCTCACCATGTCTGTGCTCTAAATTCCGATCAATCCATCCAGACAGACCTCCTGTATCATCAAAGAAGGCTAGCCGGTTCGGTCGAGGCAGTAACTTCACCCACAAAGCCCTAACACGTGGAAAATCATGCAGGGCATGCAACCCATCTTCCATCGCATGTGGACAAATCCCACAACCCGGTGACACAATAAGATGCCTACTCCATAGCAGGGCTTTCGTGGACAATCTATCGTGTCTAGTTTGCCACAGAAGGAAGTTCCCACGCTGTAGACCCTTGAGAGTCCAAACATTCTGCTATTTCATCATGTCAGCGCCTCCATCTTCAGGAACTTGAAGTTCATACGCCGACCTCACAGAAAATGTCGCAGTCGGCTTTCTCCTCCATTGTACCTCGGCCGGCAGCTCCCCCCTGGACCTGCTGCTGTACTTCCCCCTCTGGACCTCACAGAAAATGTCGCAATCAGCCACATGTTTGTCAGCTACAACGTTAATACAAAAGAACTATATGAAATAAACTAATTGAGTTAATTGTAATGATTATCACTAGTTATACATTTAATCAGACATCGGCATATTACTGTGCGGTAAATGATGGATATCACGTATTTCATATTATCATTTGCTATTACTATGAATTATATTAGTATGTGTCAGCATATCACGACATAGGAAAGAAAATCAAGGCCATTATTGTACTTATTGTGATTGATGCTAAATTCCTAAATTACAGTCTCCAATGTAGTATTTAATGTGGTATGAGCCAGCTATCAATGTAAGAAAATAAGTGTTTTCTTCAGTCTAATATGGTATCAGAACTAGTATTTTATCCTTAACAGTGGTAAAATACAAACGTTCATCATCTACCTAGCAATTCACCGAACCAAAATCGTCTATCACAGCCAAACCAAAAACGCTCCATGCCCGACCAAACACCTTAGTCCGGCACGTCCCAATCTGAAGGGACAACCAACCCGATGACTGAAAAAATGAACTTGTCCCAAGTCCTGGAACTACTGCAAAAATGGGCACCAGAATCAAGCCCAACAGAAGTTTCATCCAGCCAATAACTTAGCCTAACGGATAAACTCAATGACCACAATTACTCTATGTGGGCAAGAAAAATCAGTCTTGGCATCAACGGGAGGGGGAGGCTCAGGCACATCACAGTCCCACCTCCCAGAAAGGAAGACCCGACATATGAACAAGGGAGGCAATCAGACTCCATTGTTCTCACCTGGATTTTGAAAATATAGAGCCTGACGTAGTTAATCAGTACATAGATTACCCGACATCGTGGGATCTATGGAAGGGGATTGAATCACATACAGCAGCGGTAGGGACCCTTTACAGATCTATAATTTAACTGTTAAGGCTAATGGTCTCAAACAGGGAACACAGTCCCTGGAACGCATTTTCAGTCAACTACAGGGAGTGTGGAAATATATAGACAGAAGACTCCCAAATCCAATGCACTGTCCGAAAGACACAACAGTGTCCGACCAAATTCAACAACAAAAACGCCTTTATCAATTTCTCCAAGCTATCAGTGGAGCATGATGGAGAAAAAAGAGATATTCTAAAACAGACCCTCTTTCCTCGGTGGAAGAAGCATATACACCAGGGAGGCTTCACTGCGGAAAACCTCCTCCATAATAGGGAGCGGACTCCTGTCCTGGGGAGGAAGGCTGGACTCCACAAGGACCGAAGCACTTACCAAGAGGAGAAAGGGTGGCGGTCAGACCAAAAAAAAACATGCTCTGCCAGGCTCATCATCCCATCGGGAGGATGAAAAGTAGTATCTCTGATGCACGCATTGTAGAGGCAGCAGATACAGATCAGACGAGTGTTTAAAATTAATCAGATACCCAAAATGGTGGATAGACACACGGAAAAGGGAGAAGAAGGGAGGACTCACAAGCGCAGCCACGGGCAACCAGTAAGCCGTCGGCGATGGCAGTGAGGAGATGGGCTTCGGAGGAGTCGCCAGAGAGGAAATGCCTTGGTCGACAAAGCATCCAGAAAAAGTAGATAGAGAAAGGAAAAGTGACAACGGTGACTTTTTTAGAGGTAAAGTGCTTGGGGTGAAATTACATCCAAACCCTCCCTTTTTTAATATTAGCTGAATAAGTGGAGGGAAAAATGGGCAGTCTATTTCACCCGAAAAAACCTACCCACAACAAACAATTCCAAAATAGTTCCGCCAACCAACTAGCCCATAAGCACAAAGAAAATCTCATATGGTTGTTTGACTGTGGTGCCACCAACACTATATCCTACGATGCCCGAGATTTCCACTTTAATACCACTCCCCAGAAAAAATTTATTTGCGCGGCCAGCGGAGGAGTTTCTGTAGTTAAAGGGGATGGCAGCATCCACCTTTCGCCCATACTAAAACTGAAAAACTACTTTTACATTCCGACCCTGTCTCATAAGTTATTTTCCATAAGGCATCTTACTAAGGAATTGAATTGCATGGTATTGATACATCTGAGTTTTTGCGTGTTCTAGGACATTCGGACGAGGAGGATAATTGGGCGTTGTTCTAAGCGTGGAGGTCTCTACTTGTTGATGAGGTGGACCAACATAGCATAGCAGCACTCACTCATGGGACGGTTGAAAGGCAAGCTTGGTTGTGTCACTGTCGCTTGGGTCATCCATCTTTAGGGTATTTAAAGATAATACTTCCTCAATTATTCAATAGTTTTTCTCAGTTTAGTTGTGAGACTTATATTTTAGCGAAAAGCCATAAATATTGATATCCTCAAAGTAATATCAGATGAATGTCAAAACCGCCTTCCTTCATGGAGACTTAAAAGAAGAAGTATACATGGACCCCCTGGATTCACTGAGGATTAGAAGATGGAGACATATTTAGGCTTAAAAAGGCGTTGTAGGGCCTGAACAATCACCTAGAGCATGGTTCGGAAGATTTACTATGGCAATGAAACAATGTGGATATCGTCAAAGTAACTTGAATCACATACTATTCTTAAAACAGAAGAGAAATCTTGTTAATTGCCTTGTCATCTATGTGGATGATATGATTATCACTGGGAATGACGACAAAGAAATCATAAGCCTGAAGAAACAGTTGTTCAGCGAGTTTGAAATGAAGGACTTGGGGCTGCTGAATTACTTCTTGGGGATCTTGGTGGCCAGATCAAAGAAGGGGATATTCATATCTCAGAGGAAATATGTGCTGGATCTTATGGCAGAAAATGGTATAGTGGATTGTAAGCCAGACGATACACTAAGAGTGGTGAATCATGGACATAAAATTGTACATGGAGCAGATCCAACAAATAAGGGACAGTACCAACATTTGGTGGAGAAACTAATATATCTGTCTCACACACAGCCGGACTTAGCATACAATGTCGGAGTAATAAGCTAGTTCATCCATCAACGGCAAAAGGCACACATAGAGGTAGCAATATGAGTTGTACAATACCTGAAGGGGTCAGCAGGTAAAAGTATAATATTCCAAGGACATGACAATCTGGAGATACAAGTCTACACAGATAATGACCAGGCTGGAAACCCAAACGATAGAAGGCCGATGTCGGGGTATTTCGCCTTTGTTGGCGGTAATTTAGTCTCACGAAAAAGCAAAAAATAGAAAATGGTGGATTTGTCAGTGCTGAAGCTGAATTTCGTGGTATTACTCGAGGACTAGATGAAGTGCTATGACTCAAAAAGTTGATGATGGAGTTAGGGTACCCGCCGAAAGTTATGCGAAGAATAATGTGTGACAGCGAAGCTGCCATACGAATCTCAGAAGATTCGGTGCAACACGATCGAACAAAACATGTTGAAATAGATAAACACTTCATAAAAGAAAAGATAGATGACCAGATAATTTGCCTTCCGTACATGAGATTAAAAAAAAACAACTGGCAGATATACTCACTAAGGGTGTACCAGGAGGACAGTTTTAGGAAATTTTGTGCAAGTTAAGCATCGAAGATCCGCTGACTTAACTTGAGGGGAAATATCAGCATATCACGACATAAGGAAAGAAAATCAAAGTCATATGTGAGTAATCTTACCAGTTGCTTCAAGACCCGCCCTCCATTGTTTTATGAAGATAACTTATTAAAATTATTCTCAGGTCCAGTGTTATTTAATCAGTAGATAACTTTTTCTTCTTTATGAATCGATATACTATATAAAAAATCTCGAATTAGATAAAAATTCACTAGTGTGAGTTTATCCTTACACCACAGTTGTCAACCGTTTGTGTAGCCATAATTTTTATTTTATTTTATTAATTGAAATCCGTTACTTTGTATGCCCTTCCATTTAAATGGTCTCATCATACAGTGAAATAGTTGTATATTAGCAACATGACGTTATTCAATAATACAGACTTAATGATAGTAATATTCTTATACCATATACAAGTCTTTCATCAATACCGATCAATGCCATGTCTCGTGGCTACTAATTCATCAGAAGATTCTGCCTTTTTATTTTTAAAAAATTGACTTCATCATAAGTCTTTTACGAATATTGGTCAACCGGATGCCATAGTCTTTTTCTATGTTTGCCTTCGTAATAAGTGTTTCATGATTATTGATTAATCACAAAGCACCAATTAAGCATTAGGTTTTTTTTTTCTTTTTTAAGAATTCGACCAAGCATGTTGGGTTCGTTGCATCAATGTATTAAAAAAAATATATTGATGGAGGGTTTTTTCATGCTTCATAAACTTACTTTAACGTGTTTTATGTATCTCTTGATTCAAGTTTCTATCTTCTGCAACTTCTTTTAAATATTTTAAGTCTTTTAATTTTTTTTTGAGACGGAAAAAAAGAAAAAGAAAAGGTCAAAACAGGTTTCCGCATTTGCGCATGGTTCGAGGAGAGGCCGCATCACTTCGAGATCTGATGTACGCACCTTACCTTACACTTGTACAAGAGGCTGTTTTCACGACTCGAAACAATGACTAGATGACTAGAAACAATATGCACATGTCAAAGGACTATATGACTAGACACAATATGCATATGTCAACTTGCCACCTAAACAGGGAAGAACCATATGTTATATATACACACACACACACATATATATGTGTATATATATATATACACACACATATATATATGCATATATATATACATACATATATATATACATACATATATATACATATATATATATATATATATATATATATATATATATATATATCTTTTGAGCAAGTTATTAGCCAAGAATCATCATCATCTCAGTATATCCCAACGACAGCAAACGCTATCGCTAGGGTCTGGGGAGGGTAATTGGTAGGCAGACAATACCTCTGTCCCAAGGGATAGAGAGTCTGTTTCCAGTGAGACCCCCGGCTCTATATGTACCTGCATATAGAGCCAAGAATCAAAGACTCTAAATAGTTGAATAGATCCATTTATCCTATTTTAAATGTTTTGTGAAAGAGATATTCAGTTGTGTAATTAAAAATGTATTAACCATGAGTACACTTTCATCGTGACATGGTTCTTAATTCTCAATATTGTATGGTGTGGCATCACCCTATATTTCTAATTCAACGGTCCGGTATAGAAAAGAACGAACACATCAAAATCTCCTGTTCTTTACATCAAAAGATACTACCGCCCAAATTGCAAGTTGGAATATATTATATATTATCATACCTTAAGTCAAGTGCCAGTTATACGTTTTTCGATATGTCATGTGGCACACTCATACGTGACTGATTCACAAAACGATAAAAAGAAGTTCCCGGTATACTAGGCTCCCGCGTTTGCGTAGAGTTCAGAAAAGAGTCAGATTGTCTCGATTTGATGTTCGCAGGTTTACCCTAGACTTTGTACAAAAAGCTGATTCGAATCCATTATCTCAAGATCACAGAACAGCAACCTTACGCGTGATTCAAAAATGTTAGAATATGATTTGGTTTTGATGATTTGCACAAGGTTGGCACTTGAAAATATTAATTAAGCGCTTCAAGTTGATGGTTTGAAGTCAGTGCACTTCGAACGCTCACTTCAGGCGCTTCATGTGTCTTGGTGATGTCCAGAACACTTCGAACGCCTTGATCAGGCGCTTCATGTGAAGTGTTGAAAGTCAGGACACTTCGAACGCTTACATCAAGCACTTCATGTGTCCTGATGAAATGTCCGAACACTTCGAACGCTACTTTAAGCGCTTCAAGTGTCTCACCAAGTCAAAAGTACTTTTCTCTGAATTTACACGCTTTCCTAAGGCATGGTTCTGAGAAAATGTCAGTTTCAGTTCGAACTAGCATGAAGTGCTACATGAGGCGCTTCATGTCACTTCGAACGCCTTCTGTTGCCAACATAAGGCGCTTAATGTGACTTCGAACGCCTGTTCTGTTTCACATTAAGCGCTCCATGTGACATGGAACGCTTGTTCTTTTGACAGTTCAGGCGCTTCATGTTACCAACGAGACAAATGTCTTTTTGCTTCATTTTCTAACCAGTTGACTCTTTGTACCCTCTTCTTTTAGTGTTGTTTCAGCAGGTCTTCCCTCTCACCCAGAGTTTCCAGGTTTCCATTCTTGGCCAAGGGTTTGAATCTTCTTTGAAATGGTTGCTACATGCCAAGAATTGCTTTCCAAGAATTCTGCTGTACCTTCACTAGCTGCCAAATCCCATTATTGGCTGGGCAGAAGATTTCAAACGGGAAGATTTTTGAAGGATTGATAAAAGAAGGGTTTTGTTCATTCTCTTCTCCTAACTTTCTACATTACACAAGCTCTCAAGTCCTCTCAAGCTCAAGCTCTCAAAATATTTGTAATCCTTGTATATCTTTACTTTATTGTTGAGAGTGATTATTGTAAGAAGAAGAGTCTTCTTCTTGGTGAGATTATTCTGTGAGAGATTGGGTAGATTGTTGGTCAAGGAGCAAGGGTGCTCTTTGTTTAAGTTTTCTAGACTTTGAAGGGTTAGTTGATAGTGTGTGGTGCACTATTCTCCCTACAAGATTTCTTTGAGGGCAAAGAAGATCTTTGGAGGCTAAAACTTCAAAGTGTTAGAACTCTTGGTTGTGGTCTAGGCAAGGTGCCTAGTTTGTATTCTTTTGATTTTGATTTTGGTTGTTGTTTCCCCCAAAAGAAATAACAATCCCCATTTCAAAATACTTCTTGTGAAACATCAAGAAGGTAGAGGAGTAGAGTCTCTCGACTTGAACCTCTATACATACTCGTGTTCTTTCTTGTCTTTCAAGTTTTATCTTTCTAAAGAACACATCCAAGTATTGGTTGCACTCAAAAACGAAAAATAGTCACAAAATATCCATACTTGGTGAACACACTATTCAACCCCCCCTTCTAGTGTGTTCTAAGGGACCTAACAATTGGTATCAGAGCCTCATCTTGCTTATTTGAGTCCAAATACAAGATTTGATCATTTCTAGTATGGATCCCTTTGTTTTTGATGATTTGGGTTCTCCTACTGCTGAAACCTCCAGAAGAAGGAGGCAGGCCTCTGTTGATGAGGATGTGAGTTCTCCTACTGCTGATATTTCCAGAAGAAGGAGGCAGGAAACCCTATTCCCTTCTATCTCAAATGTTCATGTTAAAGTTCCCATGTTTGACCCTTTAAACTACCCACTGTGGAAGTCAAACATGGAAACGTACTTGCGTTCTTGTTCTCACAGAATATGGGTTGAGGTCTCAAAAGGATCTATGATTCCCATTGATATTGATGATCCTTCCCCGGAGGAGGAGTTCCAGTTGGCCATAAATAGCAAGGCTCTTGCTATTTTAAATAGCTCTCTTTCCACAAATGAGAGAGCCTCAGATTCAAGGTGTCCAATCCGCACATGAGGCTTGGACAAAGCTTGAGATGATCCATGAAGGAACTTCTCAAGTAAGAAAGGCCAAAAGGAGACAGTTGATAAAACAATTTTACAACTTCACTGTCCCCAAAGGTTAAAAGATTGAAGAGTCCATCCAAAGATTCACCAAACTTGTCAACCTTCTCAAAGCGGTTGGCAAGAAGATAGAACAAGAAGGATTTAAACCATTGCTTCCTAAACAGTTTAGGAAGAGAATGGAATGCAAAAGTTACGGCCATTGAGGAGTCCAAGGATCTTGAAACAATCACCTTGGACGAGTTATACGGGAATCTCATCACTTATGAGATTCATTTAGATGCACAAGAAAGAATGATCCTATTCGCCAATCTTCAAAGGCGTTGGTCGTAGAGTCGGAGGACTCGGATGATGAAGTCGGACTTCTTGTCAAAAGATTCCGACGTATTGCAAGAAAAAATGGTGACGAAGCAAGGAGATTCGTCAAGGAAAGATACCCCAAGGACAAGGTGAAGGACCAAGAGAATAAATGCTACAAATGTGGGAAGCTTGGTCATTTCATGAAGGATTGTCGGGTGAAAGAGCCGCAACTCAAAGACAAGAAGGCCATCTACCAAAGGAAGAAGGCTTTGCAAGCGGAGGTAGCCCATTGGGAGAGCTTTCTTTCCGGATCCAAAAGCGACAATGGCGATAGAGATGATCTTGCACTCACGGGGGTGGTGGAAGATGATCTCGACAAGGAGTTCTTTGCACTAATGGCCATCGACGATGACAAGGAGGTATGCAATATTTCATCTCATTATAAATTTATTGATGAACGAGATGATTTAATACAAGAAAATGATCTCTTTGATTTAAAATATCAACGTGTCAAGAAAGAATTTAGAGCATGCATAAATGAGTACAATGACACGTTAGAGAATCACATTGCATTGCAACTTGAGCATGACATATTTTTAACTATGCATGTGATTGCACTTGAAGAGAAACATGATTTGATGAAATCATGTGCTCAAGCCCTTGAGGATAAGAAAAATGAATTCAAGGGTAGGTGCTAAAAGAGATAAGAGATAAAGATGCATCTAGGCCAAGCATGAAAGTCAAACCTAGTGTCATGTATGCATCTAAGAAGGGAAATAAAAAGGAACAAGCACAAGTGGATCAAGGAGTCTAAAACCTCCTTGAAAAAGCAAAGGCACATGCCTAAACCAAAGGCTAATGCACCAAAGGTATCACAACCTTTGGTCCATGTTGTGAAACAAAAACCTTCTACTATTCCAAAGAAGGTGGTTCCTAAGAAGGAAACACGACATGTGCCAATGCACTAAACATTTGCACAAGCATGCACCAACACACAAGCATACTCCTACATGTTTTTATTGCAATAGGAAAGGTCATGTAGAAAGAGTATGTAGAGCTAAGAATAATAAGAATCTTGTGTGGGTGCCGAAAGGCGAGATGAAGGTAACTAACCTTCAAGGACCCAAAATAAAAAGGGTACCAACTTCATATGGTTCTTTTGTAGGCCCTAGCACTCAATGGAGAAAGCGAAGACAAGAAGGTCAAATGGGTCGTGGACAGTGGGTATTCCAACCATATGACGGGAGACAAACGTCTCTTCCATAGACTCACTATGCAAGACGGAGGAGTTGTCCACTTTGGCGGTAGCAAAGGCCAAATCAAAGGACATGGTATTGTGGGTAACGATTCCTTCTCTCTTAGTGATGTCTTATATGTTGTAGGTCTTAAGTTTAACTTGATAAGTGTCAGTCAACTTTGTGATGCTAATTATGAGGTAACGTTTTTGAAAACAAAGTGTGTTGTGAAAAAGGAAGAAAAGATTTTATTTGAGGCTTTGCGTTTCAAAAATATTTACAAAGTTAGCATCAATGATTTGGTTTCTCAAAATGTATCGTGTCTAGTTGCTAAGAATGATTTGACGCAACTATGGCATAGACGTCTCGGACATGTATGTTTCAAAACATTTAAATTTATTTGCGAAAATGATAAAGTCCGAGGCCTTCCAAAAATGAGTTTTGAAAACAATGACTTATGTGACACTTGTCAAAAGGCGAAACTTGTGAAAACAAGTTTCAAACCCAAGACAAATATTTCCACCTCCAAGCCCCTACAATTGCTTCATATGGATTTGTATGGGGATGTTGGAACAAGAAGCTTGGGTGGCAAACATTACACCTTCGTGGTTGTAGATGACTATACTCGTTATACGTGGGTGATGTTTCTTGCTAAGAAAAGTGATGCATGTAGTGAGTTTATAAGTCTAAGTAAACGATTGGAAAATCATGTGGGTGACACCATCAAAACCATCCGTAGTGATCGTGGTGGTGAGTTCGATGGTGATTTCGAAAGGTTTTGTGTATCCAAAGGATACTCTCATGATCTTTCGGCACCTAGAACTCCTCAACAAAATGGTGTGGCCGAACGGAAAAATAGAACTCTACAAGAAATGTGTAGAGCAATGTTAAACGAGTTTGGTTTGCCCAAGTATTTTTGGGCCGAAGCGGTTAATGCCGCTTGCCATGTGATCAATCGTGTCTATTTGAGACCATACCTAAATGTGACACCTTATGAGCTTTGGAATGGAAAAGTTCCCAACATTGGGTATTTCAAAGTCTTTGGTTGCAAGTGTTTTATACTTAATACCAAAGATACTTTGGACAAACTTGACCTCAAAGCGGATGAAGGTATCTTTTTAGGTTATGCCTCAAATAGTAAAGCATTTCGTGTTTTCAACAAAAGGAGTCAAAAGGTGGAAGAATCAATCCATGTTAAGTTTAATGAGTCACTTAGTGATGAACCTAAACTTAATGAGGATTGTGTAGAGGATGAAGATGTGACTCCTCAAGAAGAAATTTTTGAGGATGTTCCTATGGTTGTTCCTCAACGAGAAATCGTTGATGATCCTCCAAATGGAAACATCTTCGTTGACTTGAGAGTTGAACCTCTCGAAGGCACTCCTCCACCTTGTGTAAATGAACTTAGTGAGCCACGTAGAAGTGTCTCCTCTACTCATGTTGATTCACAAAATGTAGAAAATGCATCACAAATTCCGGAACATGAGGTTCATGATGATAATGAAGGTTCATCTCTTCCGGAACATGATCAAGAGGAAGTTGGAGGTGATGTCTCAAATCTTCCTAGATCATTTAAGCATAAAAGTTCTCACCCTCAAGAGTTAGTCATAGGTGATTTAAATAGAGGTATCACCACACGAAGGCAATATAGAGAGAATGCATTTGTCTCTCTTATAGAGCCTAAAAATATTAAAGAAGCACTTCTTGATGAAAATTGGATCTTGGCTATGCAAGAAGAATTAAACCAATTTGAAAGAAGTGATGTTTGGGAGTTAGTTCCCAAACCAAACGATCATCCTATTATTGGTACGAGATGGGTCTTTCGTAACAAGATGGATGATCAAGGTAATGTCACTAGAAACAAGGCTAGGTTAGTTGCTCAAGGATATCGTCAAGAAGAAGGTATTGATTTTGATGAGACATTTGCACCCGTAGCACGGCTTGAAGCTATTAGAATGTTGTTAGCATATGCTTGTTATAGAGATTTTACACTTTACCAAATGGATGTTAAATCCGCATTCTTGAATGGTGTTATTCAAGAGGAAGTGTATGTTGCACAACCTCCCGGGTTTGAATGTCATGATTCACCACATCATGTCTTCAAACTTAAAAAGGCTCTTTACGGCCTCAAACAAGCTCCAAGAGCTTGGTACGAGAGATTAAGTACTTTTCTTCTTAATAATGGTTTTTCAAGAGGTAAAGTTGACACTACTTTGTTCATAAAAGAACAAGGTAGGAATCATTTAATTGTTCAAGTATATGTTGATGATATTATTTTTGGTGCTACTAACAATTGTCTTTGTGAGCAATTTGCTAGTCTTATGCAAGGTGAGTTCGAGATGAGCATGATGGGCGAGCTAAACTATTTCCTTGGATTACAAATCAAGCAAACCAAAGATGGTGTGTACATTTCCCAAGCCAAATACACAAGAGACTTGCTCAAAAAGTACAACTTTGGTGAAGGAAGAGAGGTGAACACTCCTATGAGCACAAGTGCAAAGCTTGACAGGGATGAAAAGGGAAAGCATGTCGAGGTAACCTTGTATCGTGGCATTATAGGTAGTCTACTTTACTTGACGGCTAGTAGACCCGATATTTTACATGCGGTATGTTTATGTGCTAGATTTCAAAGTGATCCTAGGGAGATGCATTTTATTGCGGTAAAACGCATCCTTAGATACCTTAGAAGTACTTTGAAATTTGGTTTATTTTATCCTAAGAATGCATGTTTTGATTTAAGAGGTTATTGTGACTCCGATTATGCGGGGAGTCTAGTTGATAGAAAGAGCACCTCCGGAACTTGTCAGTTTCTTGGAGATTGTCTCGTTTCTTGGTTCTCCAAGAAACAAAACAGTGTGTCTCTCTCTACGGCGGAATCCGAATATGTGTCGGCCGCCTCGTGTTGTGCACAATTGTTATGGATGACTAACACGTTAAATGATTATAACATTCACTTCTCAAAGGTGCCAATTTTGTGTGATAACACGTCCGCCATAAATATTGCACAAAATCCCGTCCAACATAGTCGGACCAAGCACATTGAAGTGAGGTATCATTTCATCCGTGATTGTGTACAAAAGAACTTCGTAAGTGTAGAATTTGTTCCTACACATGACCAACTTGCGGACATTTTCACGAAACCCTTGCCTAGCGATGTCTTTTTATCCATAAGAAGTAGGTTGGGGTTGCTCAATATGGGTTGATAAAACCATCTTGAGTCTTGAGCATGAAAATTTCAAAATTTTCAAGATCTGTGGACATTAAGCGCTTCATCTCAAATTGTTAAGGCGTTTGATGTTACATCAAGCGCCTGATGTTAATGATGGCACTCGTTCTGAGTGACATCAAGCGCTTCATCCCAACATGGTCACTCGTTCGATGTGGCTTTAAGCGCTTGATCTGTATTTCCACGCTCGTTCAATATGACTTCAAGCGCTTCATACGTTTGTATGAAGTCGTTCGAAGTTACTTAAGGCGCTTCATCCATCTTTTCAACTGCCGATGTCTCTTCAGCTTCGCGCCATTCTAGGATCATCATTTTCCATCAATTCTCTACCGTTTCCCTCCCTCTTCTCTCTCTCCCATTTTCCCATTTTCCCCATTTCCCCACGTCCTGAACCCCTTAAACTTCCCAAATCTTTTCAACTTCCCTCCATCTCCCTTAAATTCCCTCTTCTCATCAATCTTCCTCATCCCCCCTAATCATCTTTCTGCATATCCTTTCAACCTTCTTGCACTCTACAATGGCTTCCGCTGGTTCATCTCAAAATGTCCCCACCGGTCATCGGAGGAAGAGACCTGCCGGAATCAGAGAACCCTCTGAACTCAAAGAAATTCGTAAATCTCTCACTAAAGAAAATTTTCCATGGATGAAACGCAAGCTTGATTCTGATGTTACCAAATCCCCTCACCACACGGCCATGGGAGTTCATCTCTCTCTCTACTCTCATATGCTCTATGAAGAATGGAAGAGCAAAAATAGACCAATTGCTCCGTTGAAACTGGTTCAGATCGATGATTTTACCGCTGCTCACAATGCAAACCAGGTTATTGCTCTTCTTGAAAAACAAGGATGGGTTCATTTATGGCTTAGGTCAGACATGCTATCCTACTCTAAAACTCTTACCCGCAAATTTTATGCGAACATGTGGATTACACCCGCCTCTGAAAACTCCCCTTTCTCCTTAAACACTGTCATCAATGGTACCCCTCTTAGTTTTTCTATTCAAGAAATCTGTACCCTTTTAGGAGTTAGAAATGATGGACTAAGTGAGTTTTCTGTGTTTGATTGGAGTGACCGCTATGGCATCAGTGAGCAAGATGTCAAATTCCACCTTCAATACTTTCCTACCAAAAAGACTCAAAACATGCCTTTAGTCAATCGAATTTTTACTTGCTGTCGTTACCTATTGTGTGAACGGGAAAGCAACTAGAAATCTGAGCAATATGGATTTCTATGTTACCTACCGAATTCTGCAAGAGACACAGTTAAATTTTGGTTGGATTCTTGTTGAGGTTATGATGGACGCGCTACGGAAAGGTTCTAAAGCCTTGCCTTTCGCCAATATCGTGACCATGCTGATCAAGTCTAAAGGCATTGAAATTTCTGCCGACTCTCTCACAAATGTGGCCCACACTGACTACTACGATAACTCCAATATCGCTCAGGCCATTGATTCTCAGCGTCGAAAAAGTACTCTTCATCCCGACCTTGCTGATGAAGTTGACGAAGGTCCTCAAGACGGCGATGGGAGCAGTACCAATGCTGAGCTGATTGCACGCATCCAGTCTCTGGAACAGTCTGTTCAGCATCTTCAGCTCAGGGATGCGCGCCATGAATATCGTTTTGGAGTCCTTAAAGCAGCCGTTCTGCGAGAAATGCCGCGGGCATCCTTTCCCCCTGATTTTGATGATTTAGGGGGAGACACTGCTGCTGCTACTGCTGGAGGTTCAGGAATGGGTGTTGGTGGAGTCGAACAAGCTGGTGGAAGTGGTCAACAAATGGGTGGTTTTGCTGAGTATGCGTCAAGCCGGTTCAGTTTTGGTGATCTGCAGCATCCTGGCGGAAGTGGTGCTGGCTCGGGTGGTGGAGTGTAGCTGATTTCTGCTTTTATTTTATTTCTGCTGTTTGGAATATGTTTGTCGTGCGTTGACTAAAAACTTTTCCCTTCCTTTGATGTTGTTTGAAATCCCTCTCCTCTATGGTTAGTTTTTTAATAATAATGGTTCTCTTGTGAAAATTTATCCTGAGTCATTTGGTACTTTTCTTGAAGTATTATGCACTGTGTGAGGGGGAGCATATGTTAAGGGGGAGTAAATTAAAATAACGCATGCTGTGAAATCATCAAAAAGAGGGAGAATGTTAGAATATGATTTGGTTTTGATGATTTGCACAAGGTTGGCACTTGAAAATATTAATTAAGCGCTTCAAGTTGATGGTTTGAAGTCAGTGCACTTCGAACGCTCACTTCAGGCGCTTCATGTGTCTTGGTGATGTCCAGAACACTTCGAACGCCTTGATCAGGCGCTTCATGTGAAGTGTTGAAAGTCAGGACACTTCGAACGCTTACATCAAGCGCTTCATGTGTCCTGATGAAATGTCCGAACACTTCGAACGCTACTTTAAGCGCTTCAAGTGTCTCATCAAGTCAAAAGTACTTTTCTCTGAATTTACACGCTTTCCTAAGGCATGGTTCTGAGAAAATGTCAGTTTCAGTTCGAACTAGCATGAAGTGCTACATGAGGCGCTTCATGTCACTTCGAACGCCTTCTGTTGCCAACATAAGGCGCTTAATGTGACTTCGAACGCCTGTTCTGTTTCACATTAAGCGCTCCATGTGACATGGAACGCTTGTTCTTTTGACTGTTCAGGCGCTTCATGTTACCAACGGGACAATGTCTTTTGCTTCATTTTCTAACCAGTTGACTCTTTGTACCCTCTTCTTTTAGTGTTGTTTCAGCAGGTCTTCCCTCTCACCCAGAGTTTCCAGGTTTCCATTCTTGGCCAAGGTTTTGAATCTTCTTTGAAATGGTTGCTACATGCCAAGAATTGTTTTCCAAGAATTTTGTTGTACCTTCACTAGCTGCCAAATCCCATTATTGGCTGGGCAGAAGTTTTCAAACGGGAAGATTTTTGAAGGTTGATAAAAGAAGGGTTTTGTTCATTCTCTTCACTAACTTTCTACATTGCAAGCTCTCAAGTTCTCTCAAGCTCAAGCTTTCAAAATATTTGTAATCTTTGTACATCTTTACTTTATTGTTGAGAATGATTATTGTAAGAAGAAGAGTCTTCTTCTTGGTGAGATTATTCTGTGAGAGATTGGGTAGATTGTTGGTCAAGGAGCAAGGGTGCTCTTTGTTTAAGTTTTCTAGACTTTGAAGGGTTAGTTGATAGTGTGTGGTGCACTATTCTCCCTACAAGATTTCTTTGAGGGCAAAGAAGATCTTTGGAGGCTAAAACTTCAAAGGGTTAGAATTCTTGGTTGTGGTCTAGGCAAGGTGCCTAGTTTTTGTATTTCTTGATTTCATTTTGATTGTTGTTTCCCCCAAAAAGAAATAACAATCCCCATTTCAAAATCCTTCTTGTGAAACATCAAGAAGGTAGAGGAGTAGAGTCTCTTGACTTGAACCTCTATACATACTTGTGTTCTTTACTGTCTTTCAAGTTTTATTCTTTCTAAAGAACACATCCAAGTATTGGTTGCATTCAAAAACGAAAAATAGCTACAAAATATCCATACTTGGTGAACACACTATTCAACCCCCCCCTTCTAGTGTGTTCTAAGGGACCTAACAAAAAATCGATGACTAATGTAATTCATTGGTGGATATTAGTATATTAAAAGCATGTCAGTAATTATATTCGAGCCAATAGGCGAAGAATGAAAGGAAAGCATGAAAAAGAAGGAAAACTGGGGGAAATTTTTTGACCAAGTTGGGCATATTCGCTGGAGTCCATAGTTTGATCGCACGCGTCTTGCCTGAATTCCCACTTGAAGTGGACTTATCTTGGATCATGTCACACTATTTACAAATATAGATGTCATACTATATATTCTAAATGTTAAGGATTGTACAAATCCTTCCATAATTGTGCCATTAATACCGAATTATACACTTGCCTAGATTAGATGAATGACTAGAGGAAATCAAGGAATTGTAATTAGTATATGATTTGTATACCATAGTTAGGGATAGCCGGATGAGCTTAAATAGGTGTATGTATTCACAACAAAAATCAATGAAAAACGATTTGCCCAAAATGTGCTTGGTTAACATGGTATCAGAGCCGGTACGGTTCTTACGACGGTGAGATTTTTGGGCATAGGCTCAGAAGAAATATCATCATCGCCTTTATTCCTTTCCCGGCCAATAATCCGGCCAACTTATACCTTACCCTTACCAGAACAATCAGTTGCTGCAAGATTTTTTCCAGCCATCCAGATTGCCACAGATTTCTAGCCCGCTCAGACATAAATTCCATCCTCATTGCTGAACTAGTAAATCTCATCATCTGCAAATAAACATCAAAACCACCATGTCAGATATACAATCATCAGAAAACCCCAAAACCGAAAGTACCACCACACCCAACCCTGGGGATTTGGCCATTCAGGTGGCCCAAATACTCAGAGACAGTCTCAATCCGCCAACTCAAAACCATACAACCTTGCCAGAAAACCTGAACATCGCCATCAAATTAACAGGCAGCAATTATGCTCTATGGTCGCGGGTCATTTACAGAGCCATCTTGGACAGAGGACGCAACTCCCATCTCACGGGAGTGCCTCCTCCACCAGCAAAGACGGATCCACAGTTTCCACGGTGGAAACAAGATGACAACTCGGTGTTTACTTGGATCCTACAAAATGTAGATCCAAGTATGATAAATAATGTCTCTTGCTACCCGACCGCCAAAGCCCCTTTGGGACGGGCTAGCGTTAACTTATGGATCTGGAGGAGATTCCTTGCAAGTCTTTGACCTGCACAGGAAAGCAAATAACATCCGACAGGGGGGACACCACATTAGAGACCTGTTGGAACAGTCTACAGGACATCTGGGTCTCAATTGACACTTTGGACTCTAACCCAATGCGATGTCCAGATGATATCGGCCTATACAATCAGAAGATGCAGGAATTTCGTCTCTATCAGTTCTTAACCGCCATTAGTGATAAGTATGAAACAGAAAAAAGGAGCTACTAAAACGAACCCCCTTACCAACTGTGGAAGCAGCGTTTTCCGAAATCAAACAGGCAGAAACGAGATCTGGACTGACCAGACATGGCCCCTCAGAAATGGTTTTCTTCACAGGGGATCGGACAAGGGTTGGTTGTAAGACCAGCTCACGGACGTGGCCGTGGCCGTGGAGAAAGAGTGCAGCAAGGGCAACAACAACCACGGCAGACCTCAAAGGTGGACAAAAGCCACTTCCTTTGTGAACATTGCGGTAAAAAGGGGCATCTCAAAGAAAGCTGTTTTCAAATCTTGGGTTACCCCGAATGGTGGAAGGGGAAGAAGGTAACAACCCCCGCAGGAGGAAGAAGTGCAGCCAGCAAAGGTCTTGAAGATGGAGCAGGCAGCAGCAATACGGCCAGCGCTAACCAGTGCTCCACCACAGACAGCAAGAGTGCACCAGACCAAGGAGGCGGAGGTAACGGGGACTTAGGGGACAACCTAATTCCCCCCCTTTTTAACCTCTTTTATTTCCTCTTCAGCCCCTCAAAAATCATCAGAACAGTCCCTGTTATTTCTGTCTAATAATAGTATAGCCCCCTGCCCTTTCCCCGCCTTACGGTTCCCCCCACATCCCGCTCGTAATTTAAATTTCACCCCTGATACTTTTCCTAATTCCTTAATCACCCCATCTGACCCCAATAATTCCCAGGATACCCCTGCACTCCATCCCATATTACCGTCCAGTCCCTCTGTTTTTAAAAATAATCCTTCCTCCACCACATCCCACGCAAATCACAGCCAAATTCCCTCCCACGCACAATCGATGGATCTTCGATTGTGGTGCTACCGACACCATGACTTTTGACATCAACGACTTCCTTACCCATTCACCTCCTCATAAATCCGTGTTGAAACATCAAGTGGAGAGACTATCCCGTATGTGGTGGAGGATCTATTCATATCGCACCAAATGTTACACTTAAACACTGTCTTTTTGTTCCCTCTCTCTCTACAAAATTACTGTCCATCAGTCAACTCACTAAGGAATTGGAGTGTGTGGTCCTTATGTATGCTTCATTTTGTGTTGCAGGATATTCATACTCGGAGAGATCATTGGACGTGGTACTGAACATGATGGTCTTTATTACGTAGATGTGATGGTGCAACAGGGTAGGTCTAATCTTGCCACCGGCACGGTCTCTCGTCAGCTGTGGTTATGGCACCGTCGGTTGGGCCATCCCTCATTGGTTATCTCCAAAAACTTTTTCCCAGTTTGTTTTCTACCATTTCTAGTCCTTTATCTTGTGACATTTGCCTCCGGGCCAAACAACCACGAGCGACTTATCGCTCCAATAATACCCGTACAGATCATGTTTTCTCTATTATTCATTCTGATGTATGGGGACCTTCCCCACACCCCACACCCTTGAGTTTTCGTTATTTTGTTATTTCGTTGATGATCATTCTCGTATGACTTGGCTTTACATCTTAAAGCACAAATCTGATGTTGCAAGCAAATTCGTTGAATTCTACCATATGGTCAAAACTCAATATCACTCGACCATACAAATTTTACGATCTGATAATGGTGGGGAGTATTTTGATGGGGCACTTAAAAGTTTCTTTTCTAATCATGGGATTATTCACCAAACTACATGTCCCGATACCCCAGAACAGAATGGAGTCGCGGAACGTAAAAACCGCACACTTCTTGAAATGACGCGAGCTATGATCCTGGAGTCATCTGTCCCTCGGGTTTTTTTTGGCCGGAGGCAGTGTCTACTGCCACATACCTCAGTAATCGTCTACCTACCTCTAATCTCAATCACAAAACACCATTGGAAGTTCTGTCCCCAACACATTAAAATACCATCCTTACTTACCCTACCTCCCAAAGTGTTTGGGTGCACTGTCTTTATTCACATTCCTAAATCTCACCGCAACAAACTTGATCCCTGCGCTGATAAATGCGCCTTTGTCGGGTATTCACCTACCCAAAAAGGCTATCGGTGCTATAACCCCCCGCACTCAACGTATCCATACCACCATGAATTGTGACTTTGTAGAAACCGAATATTCTTTGCCACCCACTCTCGATCTCAGGGGGAGGTGTCAAGTGATTGTGATGACTCTCTCGATTGGTTGTCTAACCTATGCTGGCCACGGACTGAGCCAACACGGCAAGTAGATGGCTCCGACTGTACTATAGCTCCCTGCGATAATATGGCCATCATGGATGTACCAGCCAAAGAGACTCCTCAGGTGAATGTCCCACAACAGGTAATTGATGATACATACTTACCAGATAATCCTGTTTCTAGTGAAAATACTGATAGTGGTCAAGTCTTACCTTATAATTATTCCTTTGAAACACTAACTGATCCTTCTATCACTAGCCCAGACCAACTTGGGACGGACCATACTAATGTTATGACAGGAGAACAGGGACGCGTCTTACCCACCCAGAAAAACTAGAGGCATTCCACCTGAGAGATACTCCCCGACAAAAACTGCAAAAGCCTCTAAATATCCAATACATATCCTATAAAATAATTTGAGTATGGAAGCCAAAACCTTTCTATTCACAATATGATCAGAGGAGATTCCCCGAAATGTAGACGAAGCATGTGCTAAACCGGAGTGGAGGGAAGCAATGCTAGTTGAAATGAATGCTCTTAAGAAGAACAACACTTGGGAAAAATGTGCACTACCAACTGGAAACAACCTGTAGGATGCAGATGGGTGTTCACCATTAAATACAAAGCCGACGGAAGTATTGAGAGACATAAAGCAAGACTCGTAGCTAAGGGATATACTCAGACTTATGGAGTGGACTACTCGGAGACATTCTCACCAGTTGCCAGGATCGACACCATTAGAGTACTATTTTCTGTTGCTGCTACAAAAACTGGTCGTTACAACAATTCGATGTAAAAAATGCCTTTTTACATGGTGACTTGAAAGAAGAGGTTTACATGGAACCACCCCCGGGGTTCACTAAGAATTTGGACCTAGACAGGTATGCAAGTTGAAAAAGGCACTATATGGTCCTCAAACAGTCTCCACGAGCCTGGTTTGGCAGGTTTACAGCCGTTATGAAAAAGGATGGGTATCGACAAAGCAATGATGATCACACGTTGTTCATTAAAAAACAGGGAAGTTTGGTTACTTGTCTTATTATATATGTTGATGATATGATTATTACTGGAAATGACACTGATGAAATTTTACGTCTCAGGAAACACTTATTTACTCAGATGAAAGATCTGGGTGGACTTAAGTATTTTTGGGCATCGAGGTGTTGCGTTCACAAAAGGGCATTTATATCTGACAAAGGAAATACATTCTTGACTTGCTGGCAGAAGTTGGATTGCTCAATGCTAAACCGGTTGATACTCCAATGGTTCAGAATCACAAGCTGGGTTTTGAACAAGATGCGCCTGCGACAGATCGAGGACAATATCAACGGCTGGTAGGGAAACTGATCTATCTCTCCCACACTAGACCTGACATTGCATATGCAGTTAGGGTAGTCAGTCAGTTCATGCACAATCCACAGAAACACCACTTTGATGCAGTTATCAGGATTATGAAGTACTTGAAGGGGACCCCAGGTGTCGGTTTATTGTTCAGGAATAATGGCCATCTCCAATGTTGAGGCTTATACTGATGCTGATTGGGCCGGGAGTTAAGATGATAGTCGTTCTACTTCTGGCTACTTAACCCTGGTTGGAGGCAATGTTGTTACTTGGAGGAGTAAAAAACAAAAGGTAGTTGCATTATCCAGTGCAGAAGCAGAATTCAGAGGCATCGTGAAAGGTGTCACAGAGGTTTCTTGGGTCCGGAAACTTCTTGGTGAACTTGGATTTCAGGTTAATAGCCCTACGAACTTGAAATGTGACAATAAAGCTTCCATCAGTATCTCAGAAAATCCGGTTCAGCATGATCGCACGAAACATGTTGAGATAGATAGACACTTCATTAAGGAAAAAATTGACGAAGGAATTATTGCGCTTCCATACGTACGATCTGAAGATCAACTTGCGGACATCTTGACCAAGGCTGTAAATGGACGAATTTTCGAGTATGTACTAGCAAGTTAAACATTGGTGACCCCACTGTTCAACTTGAGGGAGAGTGTTAAGGATTGTACAAATCCTTCCATAATTGTGCCATTAATACCGAATTATACACTTGCCTAGATTAGATGATTGACTAGAGGAAATCAAGGAATTGTAATTAGTATATGATTTGTATACCATAGTTAGGGAAAGCCGGATGAGCTTAAATAGGGGTATGTATTCACAACAAAAATCAATGAAAAACGATTTGCCCAAAATGTGCTTGGTTAACACTGAAAATATTACTCTATGACTTAGGGAAATATGCCATTATATTAATTAGAAAGAACTCTACATTTACAAAAATTTGAATTCATGCAGTTATAGACATTTGACCCGGAAAGTAATTGAGTTTAAAGCATTAGTTATAGCCATTTGTACTATGACTAATTGGTTGGATTGACTATGATTAACAGGTCACCCATTCGTTTCCTCTTTCTAATTAAGTAATTTTCTTCTTTTCTGTGTTTTTTTATACCTACGTGAAATGCAATATACATGTCAATATATAAGAAACAACGAATCGCAATAAATCAGTATTGTACATAGAATAAAGCAAATAAAACTATCATTTTAATACATTGAGATAAAGAATGAAAATAAACCACGATATTAGGTGAGAAATCCCAAGAAATCACTAATATTACACGGAATTAACCAAATAAACCATTATTACTACTCTCTTCATTTTAAAATATTATTATACTTTGACGTGAGCTTAATTAATTTTGAACTAGACTCAAGTGAAGCTTGTCATTATTTTTAAGATGAACCTGTAAAATTCAACAACAACAACATTACCCCCATTGCCTTAAAGATTCCGTCTATGGCAGGTTATAGGAGGTGCAGATGTACGCAACCATATTCATATGTTAGAAACACACCGAGGTTGTTTTTCGATGATCCATAATAAAAATTGCGTCGAGGAACCTGTAAATTAAATTATATAAATAAATTATATTAACAAATTGAAAGAATTATACACTTGCAGAGAACATGTTGTAAAGATTTAAAACTAGATCTTTTTTTTCCTTTGTGGACTGGGTTTATTTTTAGTAATGTTAGGAATAATGACTTATGCCAATGATGCATAATGTGTGTAGTCACATGCCCAACATAAGGAATATTCTGATGAATACTATGTGACTAATGCAAGGAATGATGTAGCTTCAGGATATAATGCAGCTGGTATTTGAGTTAGAATTTGTTGTAAGAGATCAAAAGTTCGATTCCAGGGACACGCACAGTATGAGTGTTCTACTGTTGCTAGGCCGAAGGCCTGGTTTGTGAGAGACACCTTGTGTGACTTACTGCGTAAGTCTTCACTCAACCTAAGAGGCCACTGATCTTCTGATTTGCATCCTCTTCTAGGTCGAAGGAATGATGATGTACGGCAATGATGCTTTACGTGTGTTAAGATATGGATGCACTGGTGCAAGAAATAGGAACTAGCAAGAAGGTGTTGGGTTGGTGGATAGCTGTGGCATGTGTTTGGCATGGATGGTTGGCAAGGTGATTGAGGCTTGGCACGGATGGTGGCACAGGACTTAGACCTTGGCACGTGTGGCATGGCGTGCTTGGTACGCTAGAGTGGAACTAAGCCTTGGCACGAATGGCACGGTTGGCGTGCTTGGCACGCTGGAACAGAACTAAGTCTTGGCACGTATGGCACGGCTGGCACGGTTGGCGTGCTTGGCACGCTGGAGCTGCAACACTTCATAAGGCTGGCAACGGGTGATATGCGGGAGTTGGTTTTTAAGCTTGATATAGCAAAGATTGCTCGTTTCTCATGTGTTTCTAGATGCTTCTTTAGACTAGTATAAATACATGTATTAGTTGTACATTTGAGTTTTGAGAAAGCATAATAAAAATTTTAGAGTTCCTTCCTCCCTCAAGTTGAAATTCTCCTCTGGCGTCACAACGCCATTTTCATTTTGGCTCCGAGCTTCTTCATAGCTAATTGTTTCTTGTTTGTTACGCTTTGATCAAATTGATCATTTGTTTTGATTTCTATCCAAATTTTGACATGGTATCAGAGACATGACAATTCGATATTGATCATCGTATGCTTATGATCAAACACTGCAATCGCAACATTTATCTTACGAATCACTTAAATTGAGATATAAGCATGGCTAATACGAGTGCTGCTTCATCTAGCTCGCGAAGCAATCACGTGAACAATGAAAATCCAACAAGTAGCCCGTACTACTTGCATCCAAATGATAGTCCAGCAATTGTCTTGGTTCAACCTCCACTCAATCCGCATAATTACCCACTCTTGGAGCAGGGACATTTCAAATTGGCGTTATTGGGTGAAGAACAAAAACCTGCTTCATAGACGGATCTATGGCTAAACCTGCACAAAATGATCCTCAGTTTCAGGCATGGAGGCAGGGTAAACACAATGATTCAATCCTGGATCATGAACTGCGTTTCTCCTTCAATTTGCACAAAGTGTGATGTGGTACGATAGGTGCTCTAGATGTGTGGAATGATTAGCTATGAGGTATGGAAGTGGTGATCCTTTCAGGTTATCTGATTTGTTATGTGAATTTTATGCTGTGAGCAAGAAAATCTTAGCGTAATGATTACTTTACGAAGCTAAAGGTACTATGGGAAGAAACTAGCTTTCATTAAGAATCTTACCAAAATGTGATTGTCTTCGTTGTGTGTGTGATATAACTAAAAGGTGAATCAGTTCATTGAAAGTGATTATGTTTTATAAAGTTTGTCAAGGCTTGAATGAGGAATTCGATCCAGTAAGATCACAGGTCTTTCGTAATGACTCCCCTACCAGATATTAAGACTGTTTTGTGCGATGGCGTTGAAGTTTGAGAGGAAGATTACTAATAATTCTGTGTCAACTGTTTTTAATAATGCACCTACAGCATTGATTTCAAATTGTGATGATCAAGAGAGCTTGTAGCGAACACGTATGTTAATAAGAAACAAGGACAGACATATAGGAGAGGAAATGGAAGGTTTTATCAGGAAGGAAATAAACGTTGCAATGTAATCACTGTGGTATGATAGGGCATACAATTGATAGATGCTACAGAAAGCATGGATTTCCTCCTGGATTTAAGTTTAAGAACAAGTAAATGCAGCGGAGGTGGTTGAGGAGAGAGTTCAGAACTGTGATGCTGAGATGCCTTGTCTGGTCCATTTCCACAGTCTAGCAGTCTCTTACTCAAAAACAGTTTACTAAGCTTTTAAAAAATGTGGGATAGTGATGATGCTGTTTCAGGAAGCACTGGAAATAAGGAGGTTGCAGGGAGCTGTCATGACAGCACAGACAGGTATGTCCACAGGTAAGCGTTCTGTAAGTACTGATTGCGTTTGGATCTTGGATTCAGGAGCCACTGACCATATTTCATGCTCTTTGCTTTGTTTCAGTCTTATAATCCCATTGATCATGTCTCTATTAAGCTTCCTAACAATGTCACAGTTGAATCAACTCATAGAGGAGTGGTTATATTGCACAGTGGTCTGGTCTTGAAGGATGTCCTATATGTTCCTTCATTCTCTTTTAACCTTGTCTCTCTCAGCAAGCTTACTGACTTCCCCTCATCTGCTTGTGTCATTTCATGATTCTGGTTGTTTGATTCAGGATCAGTTGTCCAGGAGGATGATTGGTTCAGCTAGGAAGCATCATGGGCTTTACTAATACTGATTTCCAGTTTACCTCTGCAATATGGAGAATCAGTACATGTCTTTTGCCTTCTGCTTTGTCTTCCTCTAGTCTTAACTCTGATTCGTATCTGTGGCATGCCAGACTTGGGCATGCCTCATCAACTAGAATACAAGAATTGCATAGGTTACATCCAGAAATACCTTCTTTTGATCAGATAGTGTCTGTACAGTCTGTCCTTTGGCAAAGTTGAAAAGATCACCGTTTCCTATATCTGCTACAGCCTCTAAGTCCTTGATGCTTTTGATGTTTTCATGTTGATATATGGGGCCCTTATAGGCACCCTACAATGTACAATCAGAGATACTTTTTGACTATAGTTGATGACTGTTCAAGGTATACCTGGATATATTTGCTTAAGGCAAAATCTGAAGTTAGACAGATTTTGCAGAGTTTCTTTCATTATGTGTTTACTCAATTCAATGTTCATATCAAGGTTATCAGAAGTGATAATGGACTTGAATTTAAAATGACTGAATTTTATATGCAAAACGGGGTAGTCCATCAAACAACCTGTAGTCATACTCCTCAACAGAATGGAGTGGTTGAAAGGAAGCACCAACATCTTTTGGTTGTAGCTAGAGCACTTAGATTTCATGCTTCATTGCCCATTGATTATTGGGGATTCTGTCTTCAGCATGCTACATATCTGATAAATTTGATGCCATCTCCTGTACTTCAGTGTAAAACTCCTTATGAGATTTTGCAATAGTCAGCCTATATATTCTCATCTCAGAGTATTTGGGTGTTTAGCCTTTGCATGTGACAACACTCCTCATAAAGCCAAGTTTGCACCCAGAGCTTTTCCTTGTGTCTTTCTTGGATTTCCCATGAATACAAAGGGGTACATTGTTCAAAAACTTGAAGACAAGTCTGTTATTGTGTCTAGAGATGTCTTGTTTCATGAGAATTCTTTCCCATTTTCTAATGAATCTTCCTTGCCATCAGCATCAGTCTCAGTTCCTCATGCTGTGACTGATGCACCTCTGCCTCCGTGCCCATCACCTCCTCAAGACATCCCTTGCATCAGTTGCCACCTGCTCCTGATGCTCTTCAGTCAGATGAAATTGAGTCGTCCTCAGTGTCATCCGTGCCTTCAATGTGTTCATCTCCTTCTTCATCCTCAAAAAGTCAGTATCCCCTCCAAATGATCAGATACCAATAACTCACCTGGAGGTCCACTTGCCTCTTGCCTCTGATTCTGATCATAGATGTGTTAGGCAGAGACATGCTCCATCTATTTGCAGGATTATTATTGCAATCTCAGTCATTCCTCTAATGCTTTGGAACCATCTGAGTCTGTGCCATATCCTATACAGTCATTTCATTCTCTTGAAACTTTGGCTCCTGAATACAAGTCCTATATCCTTAGCATCAGTACTGATCAGGAACCTGTGACTTACCAGCAGGCTGCTACATCAGCAGCCTGGCAGCAAGCTATGCAGGTTGAATTGGCAGCTTTGGAGGCTACACGTACCTGGGACATTGTTCCCTTGCCACCTGGTAAACAACCCATTGGCTGTAAGTGGGTGTATAAGGTTAAGCGCAAGGCTGATGGGTCAATTGAACGTTATAAAGCAAGGCTAGTGGCAAAGGGGTACACTCAGCAACCAGGTATAGATTATGTTGACACCTTCTCACCTGTGGCAAAAATGACCTCTGTGCGTCTTCTTTTGGCTTTGGCATCTGTGAATCATTGGCATGTGCATCAGTTAGATATAAATAATGCCTTTCTTCATGGTGATTTATATCAGGAGATTTATATGGAGTTGCCTCAAGGAGTTCAGTCTTCCATCCCTAATGCAGTTTGCAAGCTTCAGAAATCTCTTTATGGGCTTAAACAAGCCAGTAGACAGTGGAATGAAAAGCTTACTGTGTATTTACTGTCTCAGGGTTACAAACAGTCCAAAAATGATTATACCTTGTTTACTAAACGAACCTCAGAATCTTTTATTGCTTGCTCATTTACGTTGATGACATTATTATAGCTAGTGATTCATTGTCTCATATTCAAGCTCTGAAAACTCATTTACATTCCACAGTTCAAATCAAAGACTTAGGTGTTCTGAGGTACTTTCTAGGACTTGAGGTGGCAAGGTCTCAGGGGGGGATTATGATCTGTCAAAGAAAATATGCAATGGAACTATTAGAAGAGACAGGTTTTTTGGCTGCCAAGCCTGCTTGACACCCATGGAACAAAATTTAAAACTGGAACATAATGATTCACCTCTATTTTCAGATGTTTCTTGTTACAGGAGAATTATTGGAAAGTTATTGTATCTACTATTACAAGACCTGACATTTCATATGCTGTGCAACAATTAAGTCATTCTTAGATTGTCCCACAGAAATGCACATGAAGGCTGTTCACAGATTGCTTAGGTATTTGAAGGGTAATCCTGGTCAGGGCTTATTGTTTCCCAGCACAGGTTCAAAATTGCTTAAAGCTTATTCAGATTCAGACTGGGCTGGGTGTACTGAAACCAGAAGATCTATTACAGGATACTGTATGTTCTTTGGTGATGCTTTAGTATCCTGGGAAAGCAAAGAAACAGACTACAGTCTCAAGGTCTTCCTCAGAAGCTGAATACAGGTCACTTGCTGCAGCTACTTGTGAAGTGCAGTGGTTGTTGTACTTATTGAAAGACCTAGGCATAGAACAGAAAGAGCCTGTAGAACTGTTTTGTGATAATAAGAGTGCTATATATATTGTTGAAAATCCAGTTTTCCATGAGAGGACAAAGCATATAGAGGTGGATTGTCATGTGGTCAGAGATAAGTTTCAAGAGGGGGTGATTAAGCCAATGCCAGAAAACTGAGTTTCAGGTGGCTGACCTGTTCACTAAGGCATTGAGTTCTCAAAGGTTGCAATTTCTGACTTCTGCATTGGGTCTGTAACATTTACAAGAAGTCAGAATTGAGGGGGGGTGTTAAAGATATGGATGCACTGGTGCAAGAAATAGGAACTGGCAAGAAGGTTTGGTTGGTGGATAGCCGTGGCATGTGCTTGGCATGGATGGTTGGCAAGGTGATTGAAGCTTGGCACGGATGGTGGCACAAGACTTAGACCTTGGCACGTGTGGCATGGCGTGCTTGGTACGCGAACTAAGCTTGGTACGCTGGGAACTAAGCCTTGGCACGTATGGCACGGTTGGCGTGCTTGGCACGCTGGAGCTGCAACACATTCATAAGTGCTGGCACGGGTGGTATGCGGAGTTGTTTTTAAGCTTGATATAGCAAAGATTGCTCGTTTCCATGTGTTTCTAGATGCTTCTTTAGACTAGTATAAATACATGTATTAGTTGTACATTTGAGTTTTGAGAAAGCTAATAAAAATTTTAGAGTTTCCTTCCTCCTCAAGTTGAAATTCTCCTCTGGCGTCACAACGCCATTTTCATTTTGCTCCGAGCTTCTTCAAGCTAATTGTTTCTGTGTTTGTTACGCTTTGATCAAATTGATCATTTGTTTTGATTTCTATCCAAATTTTGACAACGTGTGATCACATTAATTTCCAATTCAAATGTCCAACTCAAGGAAAATTCAGATGTGTGAAAGGCACATTGTGGTGCATGAAGAATAAGAGATGGGATCTTCTCATCCCAACCATCACCTCATCACCGCTCGACACGTGGCAACAGAAGAAGGTGATGAGGCTAGATGCGGGTGACCCTCTTCTAAACCTCACCACCTTCCTCTGCTGCCACGTGTCGGGCGGGTGGTGAAGGAGGTGATGGTTTGGAGAGTGAGGAGATCTTGTTCCGAAGAATAAACGACATGAAGAACAAAGGGGTGGGTGTGAGCGATGGCAGGTCTATATTTTGAAACAGAAAAGGCAGACGTTGCTTGATTCATATTTTAGTCTGAAATTGTTTCGTGTCTTACCGCAAAGAAGAGGACAAGAATATACTTTATCTACAAATCGCCTTTTGCAATTAATAATGCGATTTCGCATTTGGCTTAATAATTGTTTCTGCAATGGCAGGTCTATCCTCCATGATGTCGGGTTTGTGCTCCAACATCGTGTCCTCCAACTCCTTTGTATACAACATATCGGTTATTTGTAATTTCTAATAACCGAATGTTTTTCGTCGAAACATCGAATATTCACCTTACCGTCCTCCATGTTGATCGGCTCAACACAAGCTGCGATACCAGTTGATGAAAAATCGAGAACACACAAGAAAAATGTGAAGACAAAGCAAAAGAATGCAATAGAAAGAACACAATAAAGTTCCATGGAAAAACCGCACGTAAGCCGGGTAAAAAATCACCCCATCCGCTGGCCTAGATGTCTTGTATTAATAGGAGAATTTTATAATGCAACTACAAGGAAATTAGACATTGAGTACAACTAGGAAACTTATACAAAGAGATAAGAATAAGAGTCTTATGTGATATCAAATACTTAATTCCTCTTGTAAGAGTTTTCCTAATACTTGTCTTCATCCTAACGTCCACCAAACGTGTCTTACTACCATTGCAGAACATTACTATATCATCCACAAAAGATAGAGACCATAAGTCACAGCAACATAATGAAACTCAGGATGCAAAGTAAACAATGCATGCAGACCATACACCAAATACTCTACACCCAGGATCAATAATGTTGAAGAAATAACATGCTGCTTCATTAGTGACAAGAACAAATAATTTGATATACACCCTTGGATTAGCTTCCACCAATCTGCAAAGAAACCAAATGATTCCATAACTTTTCCAGAAAACCCCACAAGCGTCTGCCAAAAGCCTTCATATATTATATTAGCACCTTATCACAAATCTTAGGGCCTGGAACAAAAGCTCCTTGAGGGAAAGAAATCAATTTTGGCAAAACAAGCACTTAATCATCGAGCCAATAACTTTGTAAAATTCTTATACAGCAATGTACAGAGACTAATAGCTCGGTAGTGATTCAACTAGGGAAGCATCAGAAGCCTTCGCAATCAACCCTATTGCTGTACTAGACACTCCTTTTTGGCAACTTGAAAGTAGTAAAGGCATCACAAATTGATCAAGCAAATCAGTAGAAAATCTCCCAACAAGTCCTACAGAATTTCACATCAAACCCATGAACTTCTGGGACACTATCATTATCCATAGAATAAATAGTTTCGTCAATGACGAAGGCCGACTCCTGGTGCTAGAAAACACTCCTTGTCTGAGAATAATTTCTTCTCTTCATTTTGATTCAAATACATTGTGTGTATATATAATACAAGATTTCCAATCTAAGTCAACAATTATGGAGATTTGGTTGAAGATTTTGATATGGGCAAATCTCAATCTTATCTACAAAATCTAACCTTTTCTAACTTACCAATCTTATCAAATCATATCTCTTTACGCTCCCCCTCAAGTTGTGTATTGGTACATCCAATACCCAACTTGCTCAACGCCTCTTCAAACGCTCTTCCTGATACTGCTTTAGTCAAAATATCTGCAAGTTGATCTTCAGACTTCACAAACGGTAACTCGACAATCCCTTCCTCAAGCTTTTCTTTGATAAATGTCGATCTACCTCAACGTGCTTAAAACTATCATGTTGTACCGGGTTCTCAGAAATGCTTATTGCTGCTTTATTATCACACTTTAACTGTACCGGAAGTTGTATCAGGATTCCTATTTCATTTATCAGCTTCTTTAACCATAAAATCTCCATTATCCCTTTCACAATCCCTCTGAATTTTGCTTCCGCACTTGATAGTATAACCACTTTTGTTTCTTGCTTCTCCATGTGACCAGGTTTCCTCCAACAAACGCAAAGTAACCCCGAGGTGGATCGTCTATCATTTGGGTTTCCTACCCAATCAGCATCTGTGAATACCTCAATGTCAAGATTTCCATGTTTAGTAAACACCAACCCCCGGTCGCTCATTCCTTTTAAATATCTGAGTATCCTTTTCACCGCTATCATATGTGCCTCTTGTGGTCTATGCATAAACTGGCTAACAACTCTAACTGCATAAGCAATATTTGGCCGAGTATGAGAGAGATAGATCAACTTTCCAACAAGTCTTCGATACCGTTCTTGGTTAACTATTGGTTCTCCTTCTCTTACTTGCAGCCTGTGATTCACTGTCATGGGAGTCTTAGCGGGTTTGCAGTCGACCATTCCAACTTCTGTTAGTAGATCCAGGATATATTTTTGCTGACATATCACAATAGCTTTGGCTGACCGTGAGACCTCTATGCCCAAGAAACACTGTAGAGTTCCCAAATCTTTCATCTCGAATTCTGCAAATAACCTCTGACGAAGTCTACTCATTTCTTCAACATCATCCCCGGTGATAATCATATCGTCTACATATATAATCAGGAACGTTACCATGTCTCTATTTCTCTTAAGGAAGAGTGTATGATCCGCATTACTCTGACTATATCCATTCTGTTTCATTAAAGCTGTAAATCGTCCAAACTACGCTCGCAGACTTTGTTTAAGTCCATACAACGCTTTCCTCAACCTGCATACCTCGCCCTTTTTAAATTTATCCGAGAAGTCTGGAGGAGCTTCCATGTATACTTCCTCCCGTAACTCACCATGTAAGAATGCATTCTTCACATCAAACTGAAATAAAGGCCAATCTTTGTTGACTGCTACGGAGAAAAGGACCCGAATGGTATCAATCTTTGCTACCGGAGAAAAGTCTCTGAGTAATCAACTCCATATGTTTGAGTATATCCTTTTGCCACGAGTCTCGCTTTATGTCTTTCAATGGTTCCGTCAGCCTTGTATTTGATGGTGAACACCCATCGGCACCCCACTGGTTTCTTACCTTCTGGAAGCATGCACTTTTCCCATGTTTCGTTCTTGAGTAAAGCCTTCATCTCAGCCGACATTGCTCCTCGCCACTCCTTCTTCATTTTTGCTTCATGTACTGTTCTTGGAATATACTCTGAATATATATGAGTCAGTAAAGCTCGTCCTTGCTTCACTGGATACCTACTGGTTCGAGTCACTGGACTTGGTGAATACCGTTCTGGTGGAATTCCTCTTGTGCTTCTTGGTGGGAGTACACGTTCCTGACTTTCAGCGATGTTAGGTATTAACTGCTCAGGGTTCAAATCAGTAGGTGGAGGACTTACCTTTTGTGGGACATTTTCCGAAGTAGATGTCTCAGGAGTAGGCACTAAAGCTTGAATCTCTCCCCTATCGATTGTAGTCAGCTTAGTGGCGCCACCTGCTTGTTCGTGTTGGTCATCCGTCGGCCAGTTGAGGCTATGCAACCACTCAAAGTTAGAGGACTCACCCTTTGTCTCCCCCTGAGGCCCAACGTGGTGGTGGAAGTAATACACAGTTTCAAGAAATACACAATCCATAGTGACATATAGGCGACGGGTGATGGGGTTATGACATCTATAGCCCTTTTGGTGACTGGCATATCTGACAAACACACATTTTTCTGCACAGGAATCCAGTTTAGTTCTACTGGATTTGGGTAGGTGAACATACACAGAGCAGCCAAATCTGTGCGGTGGTAAAGTCAAAACTGAGGGAATATTAGCCTGTGTTGCCAATGTTTGGAGGGGTTTTTTTTGGTTCAGGGCCTTTGTAGGAAGATGATTTAACAGATACACCGCGGTTCCAACTGCATCTGGCCAGAGATATTTAGGGTCTAATGATTCAAGAAGCATAGCTCGGGTCATTTCTAGTATAATACGGTTTTTTCCTCTCAGCGACGCCATTTTGTTGGTGTGTATGAGGACACGAAGTTTGATGTATAAGACCATGTTCACGAAGGAATGGACTAAGGGGCCGGTATTCTGTTCCATTGTCTGAGCGTAGGACTTGAATTGTGGTATTATATTGTGTTTGAACCAAATGGAAAAAATGAATAAATTTTTTAGGGACCTCTGGCTTATTTTTGATAAAGTACACCAAGTCATACGCGAAAAATCATCAATAAATAGAACAAAATACTGAAAATGGTGGGGATTAGAAGCACTAGATGGTCCCCACACATCAAAATGAACGAAGGCAAACATTTTTTTCAACTCGAGTATTATTTGATCGGAATGTTGCACGGTGACTCTTAGCACGAATACATGTCTCGCACTGAGGGATTGTACTACGATGAGAAAAAAGACTAGGAAACAAAAGTTTAAAGTATCCAAAAGAAGGATGACCTATACGGCGGTGCCATAGCCACAACTGTCGACTGGTTGCCCGGTGAGCAAGCATGGACCGGCCCTGTTGAGTAACTTCATCGACAAAGTAGAGGCCGTTGTGTTTAGTGCCACGTCCAATAGTCTCCTTCGTACGTATGTCCTGCAAGAGCCAATAGTGGGGATATATGAGCGCAGTACACTGAAGTTCTTTTGTAACATGACTTAGGGAAAGTAATTTAGAAGACAGCGCCGGAACATATAAACAGTTAGGTATAATCATAGTGGGTGAGATCTGAATAGTTTCCCCACCACATACTGGAAGTCGCTCACCACTGGCAGTCTCAATGTGTGTTTTTAAGGGTTTTGAGTATGTGGTAAAATCACTTAAATCATTGCTCATGGTGTCTGTGGCTCCGCAGTCAAGTATCCATGAGTCAGCACTGGGTTGATTGGTTTGGACATTGTCTTTGGTATGAAGTTGAGGGCCAGATATTGAATTAGTTGATGATTTGGGACTAAGATTTTTCGGATGAAAGACTTGGAGGGCTTGGCTGGAATTTTGAGAAGCTGAGGGACCGGATTTTGTACAAACCAATATTTGGTAGGCTTGGCTGTCAGAAATAATATTTGAAGGGAGACAATTCCGTTTCTGGGAACATGAGGGACTACACTGCACATTGTTAGAAATACAAGGGACTAAATGAGTAATTTCGATATTATAAAAAGGTTGAGGGTTGGGAAAAATCCCAACCCTACCTGGACACTTCGGCGCCGCTCTAACTTTTTCTTCTCTGGAACCTTCTCCAACGGTTCCAATTTCTTCTTCCCTCTTTAATGCTCTGTCATCTTCTTCCTGCTGAGTGATGCTCTTGCTGGTTTCTCCAATGGCTATAGCGCCTCTGCCAATGGCCTCTCCACTGGATTGATTCCTGTTGGACCACCACTCCGGGCACCCAACCAGAAGAAAACACGTTTCTTTAGTGTGCTTCTTTCGGCCACAGTGCGTACATTTGAGGTTCATCTTGTCCTCCTTCTCCGTTTGTTTGGGGTTATCTGAGCATGATGATTGTTTTTCTGAGTGCCGTGATGAATTTCCCCTGCCTCGTCCTGCACCACTCCAGGTCACCATTCCATACCCCAATGATGTAGCATCTACTGAGGGGTCACTTTTCAATATCTGAATTCGTGCCTCTTCTCTCCGGATAAGTCCATAGGCAGTTTCCACTGAGGGAAGAGGTTCCCTCTTCAGTATCTCTCGTTTAGCTTGTTTGAATCTTTCGTCTAGGGTGGTTAAAAACTGGAACAGTCTTTGTTCCTGAATTTTCTGGTTGTATACTCGGATGTCATCTGAGTCTTTCATTGGGTTGGGGTCCTTGATGTCTATCATCATCCAGATAAACTGAAGTTTGCTCCAGACTTCCTCCAGAGTATGTGTTCCCTGCCTGAGGGTGTTAGCCCTTTTGTGCAAATCAAAAACCTGGAGGGAATGTGTGCCAGACCCATATGTGATCATCAGTCCGTCCCATAATGCTTTGCAAGTTGGATATTGAGATACGTTAGTCACGAGGTGAGATTCAATATTCTGAATCAACCACGTGAAAATGCACTCATCCTCTTGTTCCCAACGGGAGTATCCTGGATCAGTTGGTGAGGGAGGAGCAGGGACTCCCGTGAGGTGAGAACTCTGCCCTCTCCCACCAATAGCCTTTCGAATCAGGGTTGCCCATAAGGAGTAATTCTCACCGTTGAGTTTTACTCCTATGGTGAGATTATCTGGATTCGTCATCAGAGTCTGCGATCCAAGACTCTGACGAAGAAGTTGAGCCAATTAGGTCGTGATTTCGTCGGTGAAGCCAGAACCAGTCTTTGGAGCTGAGCTTTCGTCTGACATTCTATCCGCGGATAACTAATTTGGTTTAGTCTGTTGGTCGGGTTAGGTATTCAAGGACAGTGATGAGGACAGACTCTGAGTCCTCAGATAAACAAACAACTTCTAATTGTTTGTTTTTTTCGGTTGGACTGAGTTTTGGACAATGAGGAAGAACAAATTCTGAGTCCAGCCTCTAATTGTTTGGTTTTTTTTCGGTTGGACTGAGTTGTGGACAATGAAGAAGAACAAGTTCTAAGTCCTAGAATCGGTATTGCTCTGATACCATGCTAGAAAACACTCCTTGTCTGAGAATAATTTCTTCTCTTCATTTTGATTCAAATACATTGTGTGTATATATAATACAAGATTTCCTATCTAAGTCAACAATTACGGAGATTTGGTTGAAGATTTGATATGGGCAAACTCAATCTTATCTACAAAATCTAACCTTTTCTAACTTACCAATCTTATCAAATCATATCTCTTAACACCTGGTGATAACCGCGACAAGTATATTCGGGTCGGCATGTCACACTCAACGTTACCTGACCACGCCAAGGTGCAGGTCAGAGCAACCGCTTCCTCTTCTCAGCTTGACTCGGGAAGCGCTAGACACCTCAAGTTGGCCCAGACGTCTGGCGGCGAACCCAATACGCTCCAGCTGTCCGTTACATGTCTGCTCAATCTCGCCACGTCATTCATGCTGTTCGGCCACGTCTTCAGAGACACGGGCGACTCTGCTCAGCTCCACCTAGCTGCCAGAGTAGGCACCTGACAACAAGAAATATAGCCATTTACCATGGAACATAGCGCCATCTGAAAAACAAGCAGACGCGGCCTCAGTGGGCAGGACACATGGCACCCCCAGAATTCCTCGTATTCATTCGGTGCACTGAGCATATTAAAAGGCAGGAAAACGTCTTACGAAGGACTATGTTCAATCAAAAAAAAGAACAAGAAAAGATAACAACCATAAATTTCGAAATTAAGGCAGATTTTCCTACTTTTTGAGCATACAAGTATGGCGAATCCCGTAACTGGCTTGAGCATTGGAGCGTTTTACTTCATTGCTTTACTTGTGTAGGTTTCTGAAAACATTATTCATAATGATAAATACGTTCGTGTAAGGCGTTGACGACATTCTCTATTCAGTTCATCTCTGGTCCGGTTGAATAGTCAACTTTGCTAGTTAACCTCTTTATTGGATCTGTAAATAGAAAATAACTATCTGTCTCTGCAACCACTCAAGTCCTCAGCCGGCGAATTCTCAAAAAAAAAAATGAACGAGAAATTTGCCGACGGCAAAACTGTTTGGTTGGCGCATCCTAAGTCCTCAGCCGGCAAATTTTCAAGACAATGATGGGCAGAAACTTTTTTTCCTTGTCACGGCCATGCAATTACGATGATCCGTCATGTATTTGACGCAAATGTTGCTTTATCGCCTTATTACAGGCAAATAGCCTGAAAATAGGCAGCATTGTTGTCTCCTTCCTTAATCTATTAGACTTTGCTTCGTTGTCCCCAAAACACTCATCACATGCAAGCCATTTATTGTGCACTGCTCTAGTTAACCCGAATTATTGAGAATATTGTCTTACATTGATCATTTTAAGATAAAATACATGCGTTAAATAATAATAAGGTACCATCCATTTCTTTAAGGTTTGAGTAGATATGAGTCTCACCTCATGTAAACCCAAGTTTCAACATGGCATCAGAGCATGTTTAAGGTGTGAGTACCTGACCCATGGTTAGCCATTTACTTTCTTCCGTCACCAAGTCCACGTGTTCATGCCTATCTTGTGGCTTGTGATTGAGGACGGATTTTAAGACGCATGTGTATATCAAGCCACGTTACCGTGTGAGGGGTATTGAGAATATATCCCACATTGCGCATTTTGAGATAAAATACGTGGATTATATGAGAATAAGATATCAATACCAATTACTTTAAGGTTTTAAATGAATTTAAATGAATATGGATTTCATCTCACTTAAGTTTCAACCAGAATGGTTCATATGAGTGAGTAAAATTATTATGTTGATGATGTTTCTCCCAATGAAGTAACAAGCCATTATTCAATTGGAGTTAGCAAATAACCTCAAACATACTTTTAAGCTTTTTAGTTTCTCTGCGAAACACCGCATAAAAGCGTCAATTGGAGCTCCTATTTTTCTGACCTGTAGATAAAAATAAAAAAAGGTGCACCATTGAAAACGAAAAGCAATCAACTTTACCAGAAAGAAATAATGGGACATGATCCACCTAGGCCTGGACACGTGTGTGACCGAATAATAAGCGAATAAAAACACTTGCAAAAGAAGGGGAAAAAACATAATAAAAGAACACACATAAAAACATATAAAAGATATGTATTAACTTAGAAAACATACGAGATAATAAATCAAACTTCTACATGCTGAATTTAGATGTATTTCTGTTGGCAATGGGAAATGGAAGAAGGCCCATTTATCTGTGCGTCAAAGTTTATCTTAACATAGTTGACTAAGACTTAAGATTATTCATGTGAAACCAAACGAAAAAGCAATGGGATCTGGCCCACAAATATGACTTGCAATTCTACAAAGATGTCTTGTTATATGATATCCATCCAACATAACAGGCCAGCAAATCATTCTTGAAACTTTGGTCCAACGCCTCACAACAACAACCTTACTTAATTGTTTTAGAGCCTCCCGCCTATGACGGAGAATGGAGGGTCGGATGTACGCAATCATACCCATACATAGAGGTTATTTCCTGATGACCCATAATGATCAAGTTGTGTCGATCAACTAGTACTTCACAATATAAAAAGCGCAGCTAATTTAATGAGTCATTTTGCTTTATTCCATCATATTCCAAAGTCAAAAAGAGTGTCCTTAAAATTACCATATGAAAGTAAAAAATATGAATGATGTAAATCAATTAAAAAAAACTAAGAAGTTATATCTTTATACACTCTTTAATATATATGATTTCATTACTTTTATTTCTTACTTTTACATTAAGTTGCAATATCAATTGATAAAAAGTGTACTTCTCTAAAACTTCCATCATTAAACTCTCAAGTAACAACCAACACGGTCATCTCAATGTAAAACATTTGCCGACATAGTTCAAATACACTATTATAGCCTCAGTAGAATATTTGTTTAAAGATCTAATAGTAAATCCCCCTCTCACCCTATGTATCAAAACATGTTTCTTTACTGTGAATCAATATGGGTTAACCAAGCGGTACAAGTTTTATTATGTTGGTTTATTGATTTTTTGTGTACCTTTATTCTCTTAGTATTCTGATTTTTTTTCCTTAAACAGCTTTTATGCTTTTAAACCAGTTGTGTGTTGTTTCCGCATAGGAGTGAACGAATGTGCAACTGGCAAACTTTTTTTGAGAAACAATGTAAATAGAATACTCAAAGGGCCAAGACGAATCTTGACCTGAAAATGCACCTTAGGGAGGATGCAATCTGCACAATGGTGAAAAGATGGCGAAGTAATAGGTTGCTTGCCATTAAAGCCAAATCAAAAGAATAATACGCAAAGTCAACAGGCTGCCTTACACAATTTACATGAAAATTTTAAAAACAACTATACAGTTGTTTGCATAGCATGCTATGCAACAACCAGTATCAAAATGCAGGACTATAATCTGTACCTGACTATAGTGCTAAGGGCGTAAATGGGGGTAGGATTTATGCATTACTTTATACACATGCGTACAAATATGCCGAGTTATATCTGGAGGAATAAATGCAAAGTCTTCAAATATTTTCTTGTTCCTGCCTTGCCAAATGTAATACACTGTAGCAGCAATTGTAATTTTTACAGCCTTAATTCTAGGCAATTTTTTTTGTATTCTACCTTTTGCCCATGCAAGTGTTCTGGTAAGATTAATGAGGTGGAGGGTATGCCACACCAAGTCACAATAGATTGCCAAACTTGATGTATGGGTGGACATTGGAATAACAGATGTTTTGTGGTTTCAATGTCATTACCACAAAGTGCACAAGATTTCTCTTGTATGAAAGAAATTTTATCTCTAGTTTGTTATTTTCCAAGTGCAACAAGCCACAGACAAAATGCGTGTTTGGGAGTTATGGTGGAGTCCCAAACAACCCCAAACCAGGGGACTTTTGGCATTTTAGGTCGAAAAAAATTCATAAGCGTGCTTGGATTGCAATGAATCGTTAATTACCCATTGCTGAAGGAGGCTGAGGAACCTATCGACACCACCTTGTGTTTGGACTTGGATATTCCGGATTTGAAGTAGCCTTTTTAGTAATGGAAAATCACAAAGAAATAGAGATTTTGTATATGTGGTTAATCCACTGTACCCAAAGTGTGTCTTTTTTTCCTATAGAGGTCCCAAATGTGTTTTTCTAGTAATGATGTGTTCCATAATTTGAGATTTAAGACCCTAACGCCCCCTTCAATTTTTGGCAAACAAACATGTTTCCAAGCAACAAGAGCTTTTCTGTTACCATTGTCAGTTTTCCCCCACAGGAAGTGCAAGCAAATTCTATTAATTTGTTCCAAGACAGTCATTAGGATGGGGAGGGCACTGAGCCAGAAACAACGAATGCCTTGAAATACAGATTTAATGATTTGAAGCCTACCAGCATAGGACAACGATGAAGATTTCCGAAGGTTTGTTTTTTTGAAGGAGTTTTGAGATGAAAGAGGAATAATGACATGTGTACAATTTTTTGCCAGCAACAGGGATACCAAGATACCTAAAAGGCATTGTTTCTATGGTAAAACCCGTGATTGACGGTAGAGGCAGGGGATTAGACACACCCGCAAGGAAGATGTTGGATTTAGAAAGGTTAGGTAACAAACCGGAACACTGACCAAAAATGGAGAGCCTATCCATTATCATTTGAATTGAGTGTGTATCTGCTTTAGCAAAAATGACTAAATCATCAGTGAAACAGAAGTGTGTGATTAGGTTTTCTCGACATTTAGGATAAGAAAATCTTTTATCGCAATGGAGTTGCCTAAGCAGTCTAGACACGTATTACATGACAATGACAAATAAGAACGGGGATAGAGGACCCCCAGCCTGAGACCTCTTTTTCCTTTGGAAAACCCATGTGTTTGTCCATTTATTGAAATAGAGTATGAAGGTGTAGTGACGCACTTCATAATCCATTTAACAAAGAGAGTGGGGAAGCCTAGTCCAATTAAGACAGATTTTAGCAAATCCCAGCTGAGTGAGTCAAAAGCTTTCTTAATGTCTACTTTAAGCATGCATTTTGGAGATGTTCTTTTTCTATCATACTCTTTTAGTAGTTCTTGGACTAAGAAGATATTTCCATCATAGACCTATTCTTTAGAAATCCGGATTGTGCTTTATCTATGATCTGGGACATGACGGGGACATGCCTATTTACCGTTACTTTGGATATAGCTTTATAGACAATATTGCAACAGGAAATAGGCCTAAAATCTATAACACCGGAGACAGCAACTGGCAAACTTTGTTCACAGGTAGTATGAATATCATTAAAAAATGCGGTTTTTTTCTTGTAATGCTTAAATAGAAAATGTTTTTACTGTTATTATTTGTTAAAAGGTAAATGTTTTTAGAATATCTCATTGGAAACACTAATTTGAGACACTTTTTATGCATAGAGTAAAAAGAAAAGAAGAAGAGAAGGCCTAGAAAAATGTGTTTATGCCATTTTCCTTTTCTGTTTGTCTATCTCATGACCGTTCCAAATAATTGGTTGCAAAGAAATGCCCCAATGCAGATCTTATATCAAAGTATAAAGTAGTTTAAGGAAATGTCGTGTAATAATTTTATGTACATTCTTTATGAGTCGGGCTTTTTCCTAGAAGCTAAAAAGAATTTATACTGGTACGCATGAACATAAACTCAACCTTTTCTTTAAGATGTTCTGTTGTTTTATGCTTGATTAAAATCTTACAGTATGATTCATGCTAAAAATTAACTAAAATTTCTTTTACACACCCTACATAGTACAAGATGTCATTACGGGAGCATTATCTTTTCACTAAAACTTGGCATTTCTTTGGTGACATAAGGTCATGCCTAGCACTGAGGGCCCCACCACCTCAGCCCTAAGGAGTATTGTAGAGGATACAAATCAGGAGTTCAGCGGCCTCCTGGGTTGATGAGGGTTTTACTCAAGGATCCACACAAGGTATCCCCTGCAAACTAGGCCGGCCTAGCAGCAGTGAAAGACACGCTGTGCATGTCTCTGAATCTCTTGATGACAAATCCAACCTAAATACTATGTGACCAAACTTGACATTTACTTTAATGCACAGACTGAAGTGTAACCCTGCCCTCCTATATGCCTATCCATCTTTTTTCCTTCCACTTCACTCAATGGACTAAATAAGCATCCATGAAACTTCACATAAAAGTAACTTCTCCGAGTAAGTTGAATTCAAGCTGACCTTTAGTCAATTATAGAACCAAAACTACGGAAAAATCAAGGTGCAACAAGCAAACCAGAAAAACAAAAACAAAAACAAAGGTAGTTATAGAAGTGATTACGAAAGGAAAACTAGCGTACTTAGTTTATCGTGTTCCTTTTTATGCATTTTTTTTAGAGAAAATGTCACTTATTACCCAAACGTTAATCAAATTTTCCATTTAAGATTCAAACGTCCTCAAACCTCACTTAGCTGTTAGGTCCCTTAGAACACACTAGAAGGGGGGTTGAATAGTGTGTTCACCAAGTATGTATATTTTATGGCTATTTTTCGTTTTGAAGTGCAACCAATACTTGGGAGTGTTCTTTAGAAGAATAAAGACTTGAAAGAAAACAAAGAACACAAGTATGTATAGAGGTTAAAGTCAAAAGACTCTACTCCTCTACCTTCTTGATGATTCACAAGAAGGATTTTGAAATGGGGATTGTTATTTCTTTTGGGGGAAACAACAATCAAGAACAAAATCCAGAAAATACAAAAACTAGGCACCTTGCCTAGACCACAACCAAGAAGTCTAACCCTTTGAAGTTTAGCCTCCAAAGATCTTCTTTGCCCTCAAAGAAATCTTGTAGGGAGAATAGTGCACCACACACTATCAACTAACCCTTCAAAGTCTAGAAATCTTAAACAAGAAGCACCCTTGCTCCTTGACCAACAATCTACCCAATCTCTCACAATATGGTCTCACCAAGAATAAGACTCTTCTTCTTCTTACAATAATCACTCTCAACAATAAAGTAAAAGTATACAAAGATTACAAGTATTTTGAGAGATTGAGCTTGAGAGAATTTGAGAGCTTGCAAAGTAGAAAGTTGGAGAAGACAATGGAAGAAACCCTTATTTTATCAACTTCAAAGTTTCTTCCCGTTTGAAACCCTCTACACTGACATTAATGGGTTTTGGCATCATGTGTTGGTGAGTCATCATCATTGGAGATATCCCTTTGGCATGTAGCAACATTCTTGGAGAGATTTCAAAATGAATGCCAAGAAAGGAAACCTGAAATCTTCAGCAGAGAGGAACCTGTGAAAAAGACACTAAAAGGGGAGGGTACAAAGAGTCAACTGATGTTAAAAAGTGAAGTTTAAGACCTTTGTAACGTTGGTCACATGAAGCGCCTAATGTGCTAAAAGCACAGGCGTTCGAAGTGACATTGAGCGCTTGATGTGAAAATGAACAGTCGTTCGAAGTCACATCAAGCGCCTAATGTGGGCTTCTTAAGTCGTTCGAAGTCACATGAAGCGCTTAATGTGGCTCTTCATGCTTGTTCGAACTAACTCTGACTTTTTCTCAGAGAAAGTACTTAGGAGTACGTGCCCAACCAGGGGAAAAGTACTTTTGCTTGGTGGACTGCATAAAGCGCCTAAAGGGGCGTTCAAAGTGTTCGCACTTTTCAACAGGCCACATGAAGCGCCTAATCAGGCGTTCAAAGTGTCCTGATTTTCAAACACACACATGAAGCGCCTAATCTAGGCGTTCGAAGTGTACGCACATCCAGACACTTCACATAAAGCGCCTAATCTAGGCATTCGAAGTGTACTGGACTCCACCAAGATACATTAAGCGCCTAATGTAGGCGTTCGAAGTATACTGACTTCAAACAACATACATGAAGCGCCTAATCCCTTGTTCAAAGTGCCAAAATGTGCAAATCATCAAAACTCAACATATTCTAACATTCTCCCTCTTTTTGATGATTTCACAACATGTATAGCTTATCAAAGCTCCCCCTTAACATATGCTCCCCCTCACTAGAAGCAACAAAAAAAATGACATGAACAAAAACAAAGTGATGAGACAATTTTAATGAACATCAACAACGAAATATCATGTCATAAATTTCATTAAACACTAGCATGAAAATTTCTCCACCAACAACAACAAAAAATAAGAAAATTTACATAGCACCACCACTTGGTGGTGTAAAACCACTGAAACCAAAACCTACACTAGCGGCAAAATTAGTGAATCCACCCATGGATCCTCCAACATCTCCCGAGCCACCAGCATCACCACCGCCGCCAGAATTTCCACCAGCACCACCAGCACCACCACTTTCTCCCCCTAAATCATCAAAATTAGGAGGAAGAGCCCATGGACAGACCTGCATGAGTGCATTGCGAAATGCAGTCATGCGAAGTTCATTGCGCTCATGACGAGCTTCATTCCGGACATGCCGAGCTTCATGCTTGGCATCACGAAGATGCAACTGCTGAACAGTCTGTTCAAGCGCAGCAATGCGTGATAGCAATTCCGAAGAATTACTACCACCAGCAGCATCTAGAGGTCCTTCCGCGACCTCATCTTCATCAGGAATGGTGGTGGCCTTCCGCTTTTGTGAGTCAACGGCCTGGGCAATGTTGAAGTGATCATAGACATCAGATTTGGCAACTAGGGTCAAATCATCATCAGCAATGGCAACACCTTTTGATTTTAACAATATTGTGATAATATTGGCAAAAGGTAAAGCTTTCGACCCCTTTCGAAGAGCTGCAAACATGACTTCTATGATAATCCAGGCGAGATTTAGCTGGGTCAGATGTTTGAGACGATAAGATACATAGAAATCCATGTTACTGGGATTTCTAGTAGCCTTACCATTGATGCAGTAGGTGACCACCGCTAGCAAGATACGATCCACCAACGGCATGTTCTGAGTCTTTTTAGAGGGGAAATACCCCAAATCAAATTTTATGTCTTGCTCACGGACGCCGTATTTGTTACTCCAGTCAAATACAGAGAAGTCAGTCAAGCCCTCATTTCGGATTCTCAAGACTTCACATATTTCAGGGATAGTGAAGCTGAGCGGAGTACCATCAATGACAGAGTTGAGGGAAAAGGGTGAGACTCAGATTGTGGGGTGACCCACAATTTGGAGTAGAACAGCCGGGTGTGCTCGCGGGAAAATTTTTGCATGTCAAGTCTGGACCAAAGGGATGTCCAGCCTTGATGTTCCAGCAAAATAACGATTTCAAGTGCACTGCTCGTCTCAGGAACATTGCTGAGGTTGAGAAGTTTCAGAGGGATGATGAGACGGTTGTTTGCTACCCATTCTTGGTATAGCATACTGGAATGGTAGGAGACATGAGCACCTTTGTCAATGGTGCGTGGAGGCTTCTTGATGTCAGGCTCAAATTTCTTCAACCAAGGAAAGTTGTCCTTGGTGAGCCCTTCACGAATGGTTGTGATTTCTGGCGGCTCAACAATTCCTTGTCCAGCCGTTTGTTTTCGGACCAGCGGAAGCCATTGTATGAGAGGTTGGGAGAGAAAAAAAATCTTGAGAGGAAAAAGATGAAGTGAAGATGTGATGAGGAATGAAGGAAAAAGGTTTGATTTTTAAAGGGTGAAGAAAGGAAGGTGAAGAGTTGATAGAGTAATGGTGGATTAATGGGAGCAGAGGAGTGGGAAAGAAGTTTGAGGAAGAAGATGAAAGAGTATGGTGAGTGGGGAAGAGGAGAGGGCAAAAACGTGGGGAAGTGGGAAGGGAAAGAGGCGGCAGAAAAATTGATGGTCCTTGAATGGCGCGAAAACAGAAGAGACGGCGGAAATGACAGTGTAGAAATAGGGTTGAAGCACCTAATGTGACTTCGAATGACTTCACAAAGTGGGATGGAGCGCCTAAAGTCACATTGAACAGCTGTGGAGATGCGGATTAAGCGCTTTATGTTACATCGAATGAGTGAGCAAATTCAGATAGAGCGTTTAATCCAACATCGAACGCCTTAGTAAAAGGACATAAAGCGCCTGATGTCACTTCGAACAAGTGACATCCTTAACATCAGGCGCTAGATGTGACATCGAACGCCTGAAGCAAGTGTGATGAAGCGCTTTATGTGTACTGACTTTGAAAATTTTTGAAATTTTCATGCTCAAAACTCAAGATGGTTTTATCAACCCATATTGAGCAATCCCAACCTACTCCGTATGGATACAAAGACATCACTAGGTAGGGGTTTTGTGAAGATGTCCGCTAGTTGGTCTCGTGTAGGAACAAATTCCACACTTACCAAGTTCTTTTGTACACAATCACGGATGAAATGATACCTCACTTCAATGTGCTTGGTTGGACGGGATTTTGTGCAATATTAATGGCGGACGTGTTATCACACAAAATTGGCACCTTTGAGAAGTGAATGTTATAATCATTTAACGTGTTTGTCATCCATAATAATTGTGCACAACACGAGGCGGCCGACACATATTCGGATTCCGCCGTAGAAAGAGACACACTATTTTTTTTTCTTGGAGAACCAAGAAACGAGACAATCTCCGAGAAACTGACAAGTTCCGGAGGTGCTCTTTCTATCAACTAGACTCTCCGCATAGTCGGAGTCACAATATCCTCTTAAATCAAAACATGCATTCTTAGGATAAAATAAACCAAATTTCAAAGTACTTCTAAGGTATCTAAGGATGCGTTTTACCGCAATAAAATGCATCTCCCTAGGATCACTTTGAAATCTAGCACATAAACATACTGCATGTAAGATGTCGGGTCTACTAGCAGTTAAATAAAGTAGACTACCTATGATGCCACGATACAAGGTTACCTCGGCATGCTTTCCCTTTTCATCCTTGTCAAGCTTTGCACTTGTGCTCATAGGAGTGTTTACCTCTCTTCCTTCACCAAAATTGTACTTTTTGAGCAAATCTCTTGTGTATTTGGTTTGGGAAATGTACACGCCATCTTCGGTTTGCTTGATTTGTAATCTAAGAAAATAATTTAGTTCGCCCATCATGCTCATCTCGAACTCACCTTGCATAAGACTAGCAAATTGCTCACAAAGACAATTGTTAGTAGCACCAAAAATAATATCATCAACATATACTTGAACAATTAAATGATTCCTACCTTGTTCTTTTATGAACAAAGTGGTGTCAACCTTACCTCTTGAAAAACCATTATTAAGAAGAAAAGTACTTAACCTCTCGTACCAAGCTCTTGGAGCTTGTTTGAGACCGTAAAGAGCCTTTTTAAGTTTGAAGACATGATGTGGTGAATCATGACATTCAAACCCGGGAGGTTGTGCAACATACACTTCCTCTTGAATAACACCATTCAAGAAAGCGGATTTAACGTCCATTTGGTAAAGTTTAAAATCCCTATAACAAGCATATGCTAATAACATCCTAATAGCTTCAAGCCGTGCTACGGGTGCAAATGTCTCATCAAAATCAATACCTTCTTCTTGACGGTATCCTTGAGCAACTAACCTAGCCTTGTTTCTAGTGACATTACCTTGATCATCCATCTTGTTACGAAAAACCTATTTCGTACCAATAATAGGATGATCGTGTGGTTTGGGAACTAACTCCCAAACATCACTTCTTTCAAATTGGTTTAATTCTTCTTGCATAGCCAAGATCCAATTTTCATCAAGAAGTGCATCTTTAATATTTTTCGGCTCTATAAGAGAGACAAAAGCATTCTCTCTATATTGTCTTCGTGTGGTGATACCCCTATTTAGATCACCTATGACTAACTCTTGAGGGTGAGAACTTTTGTGCTTAAATGATCTAGGAAGATTAGAGACATCTCCTCCAACTTCCTCTTGATCATGTTCCGGAAGAGATGAACCTTCATCATCCACATGAACTTCATGTTCCGGAATGTGTGATGCATTATCTACATTTTGTGTAACAACATGAGTATGAGAAATATTTCTATTTGACTCACTAAGTTCATGCACACAAGGTGGAGGAGTACCTTCAATAGGTTCAACTCTCAAGTCAATGAAGATGTTTCCATTTGGAGGATCATCAACGATCTCTCGTTGAGGAACGACCATAGGAACATCCTCATGAATTTCTTCTTGAGGAGTCACATCTTCATCCTCTTCACAATCCTCATTAAGTTTAGGTTCGTCACTAAGTGACTCATTAAACTTAACATGGATTGATTCTTCTACCTTTTGACTCCTTTTGTTGAAAACTTGAAATGCTTTACTATTTGAGGCATAACCTAAAAAGATACCTTCATCCGCTTTGAGGTCAAGTTTGTCCAAAGTGTCTTTGGTATTAAGTATAAAACACTTGCAACCAAAGACTTTGAAATACCCAATGTTGGGAACTTTTCCATTCCAAAGCTAATAGGGTGTCACATTTAGGTATGGTCTCAAATAGACATGATTGATCACATGGCAAGCGGCATTTACCGCTTCGGCCCAAAAATACTTGGGCAAACCGAACTCATTCAACATTGCTGTACACATTTCTTGTAGAGTTCTATTCTTTTGTTCGGCCACACCATTTTGTTGAGGAGTTCTAGGTGCCGAAAGGTCATGAGCGTATCCTTTGGATACACAAAACCTTTCGAAATCACCATCAAACTCACCACCACGATCACTACGGATGGTTTTAATGGTGTCACCCACATGATTTTCCAATCGTTTACTTAGACTCATAAACTCACTACATGCATCACTTTTCTTAGCTAGAAACATCACCCACGTATAACGAGTATAGTCATCTACTACCACGAAGGTATAATGTTTACCACTCAAGCTTTTTGTTCCAACATCCCCATACAAATCCATTTGAAGCAATTGTAGGGGCTTGGAGGTGGAAATATTTGTCTTGGGTTTGAAGCTTGTTTCCACAAGCTTCGCCTTTTGACAAGTGTCACATAAGTCATGGTTTTCGAAACTCATTTTTGGAAGGCCTCGGACTTTATCATTTTCGCAAATAAATTTAAATGTTTTGAAACATACATGTCCGAGACGTCTATGCCATAGTTGCGTCAAATCATTCTTAGCAACTAGACAAGATACATTTTGAGAAACCAAATCATTGATGCTAAGTTTGTAAATATTTTTGAAACGCAAAGCCTCAAATAAGATCTTATTTTCCTTTTTCACAACACACTTTGTTTTCAAAAACGTTACCTCATAATTAGCATCACAAAGTTGACTGACACTTATCAAGTTAAACTTAAGACCTACAACATATAAGACATCACTAAGAGAGAAGGAATCGTTACCCACAATACCATGTCCTTTGATTTGGCCTTTGCTACCGCCAAAGTGGACAACTCCTCCGTCTTGCATAGTGAGTCTATGGAAGAGACGTTTGTCTCCCGTCATATGGTTGGAACACCCACTGTCCACGACCCATTTGACCTTCTTGTCTTCGCTTTCTCCATTGAGTGCTAGGGCCTACAAAAGAACCATATGAAGTTGGTACCCTTTTTGTTTTGGGTCCTTGAAGGTTAGTCACCTTCATCTCGCCTTTCGGCACCCACACAAGATTCTTATTATTTTTAGCTCTACATACTCTTTCTACATGGCCTTTCCTATTACAATAAAAACATGTAGGAGTATTCTTGTGAGTTGGTGTATGCTTGTGCGAATGTTTGTGCGTAGGCACATGTCGTGTTTCCTTTTTAGGAACCACCTTATTTGAAATAGAAGAAGGTTTTTGTTTCACAACATGAACCAAAGGTTGTGATGCCTTTGGTGCATTAGCCTTTTGTTTAGGCAAGTGCCTTTGCTTCTTCAAGGAGGTTTTGGACTCCTTGATCACTTGTGCTTGTTCCTTCTTATTTCCTTTCTTAGATGCATACATGGCACTAGGTTTGATTTTAGCTTTCATGCTTGGCCTAGATGCATCTTTGATCTCTACTTTTGTAGCACTTACCCTTGAATCATTTTTCTTATCCTCAAGGGCTTGAGCACATGATTTCATCAAATCATGTTTCTCTTCAAGTGCAATCACATGCATAGTCAAAAATATATCATGCTCAAGTTGCAATGCAATGTGATCTTCTAACGTGTCATTATATTCATTTAAGCATGCTCTAAACTCTTTCTTGACACGTTTATATTTTAAATCTAGGAGATCATTTTCTTGCACTAAATCATCTCGTTCATCAATAATTCTATAGTGAGATGAAATGTTGCATACCTCCATGTCATCGTCGATGGCCATGAGTGCAAAGAACTCCTTGTCAAGATCATCTTGCACCACCACCGTGAGTGCAAGATCATCACGATCGCCATTGTCGCTCTCGGACCTGGAAAGAATGCTCTCCCAATGGGCTACTTCCGCTTGCAAGGCCTTCTTCCTTTGGTAGATAGCCTTCTTGTCTTTGAGTTGCGGCTCCTTCACCCGACAATCCTTCATGAAGTGACCAAGCTTCCCACACTTGTAACATTTATTCTCTTGGTCCTTCACCTTGTCCTTGGAGTACTTCTCCTTGATGAATCTTTTGGCTTCATCACCATTCTTTCTCGCAAACCGTCGGAATCTTTTGACAAGAAGTCCGACTTCATCGTCTGAGTCCTCCGACTCGCATGCTAGCGCCTTAGAGGAGTGGCGAATAGGATCATTCTTTTCTTGTGCATCCAAATGAATCTCATAAGTAATGAGATTCCCGTATAACTCGTCCAAGGTGATTGTTTCCAAATCCTTGGACTCCTCAATAGCCGTTACTTTTGCGTTCCATTCTCTTCCTAAACTGTTTAGGAAGCAATGGTTTAGATCCTCTTGTTCTATTTTCTTGCCAGCCGCTTTGAGAAGGTTGACAATCTTGGTGAATCTTTGGATGGACTCTTCAATCTTTTCACCTTTGGGGACAGTAAAGTTGTAGAATTGTTTTATCAACTGTCTCCTTTTGGCCTTTCTTACTTGAGATGTTCCTTCGTGGATCATCTCAAGCTTTGTCCAAGCCTCATGAGCAGATTGGATACCTTGAATCTGAGCTCTCTTATTTGAAGAAAGAGAGCTATTTAAAATAGCAAGAGCCTTGCTATTTATGGCCAACTGAAATTCCTCCTCAGGAGTAGGATCATCAATATCAATGGGAATCATAGATCCTCTTTAGACCTCAACCCATATTCTGTGCCCACAAGAACGTAAGTAGGTTTCCATATTTGACTTCCACAGTGGGTAGTTTAGAGGGTCAAACATATTCTGTTGTTTTATGCTTGATTAAAATCTTACAGTATGATTCATGCTAAAAATTAACTAAAATTTCTTTTACACACCCTACATAGTACAAGATGTCATTACGGGAACATTATCTTTTCACTAAAACTTGGCATTTCTTTGGTGACATAAGGTCATGCCTAGCCCTGAGGGCCCCACCACCTCAGCCCTAAGGAGTATTGTAGAGGATGCAAATCAGGAGTTCAGCGGCCTCCTGCCTTGATGAGGGTTTTACTCAAGGATCCACACAAGGTATCCCCTGCAAACTAGGCCGGCCTAGCAGCAGTGAAAGACACGCTGTGCATGTCTTTGAATCTCTTGATGACAAATCCAACCTAAATACTATGTGACCAAACTTGACATTTACTTTAATGCACAGACTGAAGTGTAACCCTGCCCTCCTATATGCCTATCCATCTTTTTTCCTTCCACTTCACTCAATGGACTAAATAAGCATCCATGAAACTTCACATAAAAGTAACTTCTCCGAGTAAGTTGAATTCAAGCTGACCTTTAGTCAATTATAGAACCAAAACTACGGAAAAATCAAGGTGCAACAAGCAAACCAGAAAAACAAAAACAAAAACAAAGGTAGTTATAGAAGTGATTACGAAAGGAAAACTAGCGTACTTAGTTTATCGTGTTCCTTTTTATGCATTTTTTTAGAGAAAATGTCACTTATTACCCAAACGTTAATCAAATTTTCCATTTAAGATTCAAACGTCCTCAAACCTCACTTAGCTGTTAGGTCCCTTAGAACACACTAGAAGGGGGGTTGAATAGTGTGTTCACCAATTATGTATATATTATGGCTATTTTTCGTTTTGAAGTGCAACCAATACTTGGGAGTGTTCTTTAGAAGAATAAAGACTTGAAAGAAAACAAAGAACACAAGTATGTATAGAGGTTCAAGTCAAAAGACTCTACTCCTCTACCTTCTTGATGATTCACAAGAAGGATTTTGAAATGGGGATTGTTATTTCTTTTGGGGGAAACAACAATCAAGAACAAAATCCAGAAAATACAAAAACTAGGCACCTTGCCTAGACCACAACCAAGAAGTCTAACCCTTTGAAGTTTAGCCTCCAAAGATCTTCTTTGCCCTCAAAGAAATCTTGTAGGGAGAATAGTGCACCACACACTATCAACTAACCCTTCAAAGTCTAGAAATCTTAAACAAGAAGCACCCTTGCTCCTTGACCAACAATCTACCCAATCTCTCACAATATGGTCTCACCAAGAATAAGATTCTTCTTCTTCTTACAATAATCACTCTCAATAATAAAGTAAAAGTATACAAAGATTACAAGTATTTTGAGAGATTGAGCTTGAGAGAATTTGAGAGCTTGCAAAGTAGAAAGTTGGAGAAGACAATGGAAGAAACCCTTATTTTATCAACTTCAAAGTTTCTTCCCGTTTGAAACCCTCTACACTGACATTAATGGGTTTTGGCATCATGTGTTGGTGAGTCATCATCATTGGAGATATCACTTTGGCATGTAGCAACATTCTTGGAGAGATTTCAAAATGAATGCCAAGAAAGGAAACCTGAAATCTTCAGCAGAGAGGAACCTGTGAAAAAGACACTAAAAGGGGAGGGTACAAAGAGTCAACTGATGTTAAAAAGTGAAGTTTAAGACCTTTGTAACGTTGGTCACATGAAGCGCCTAATGTGCTAAAAGCACAGGCGTTCGAAGTGACATTGAGCGCTTGATGTGAAAATGAACAGTCATTCGAAGTCACATCAAGCGCCTAATGTGGACTTCTTAAGTCGTTCGAAGTCACATGAAGCGCTTAATGTGGCTCTTCATGCTTGTTCGAACTAACTCTGACTTTTTCTCAGAGAAAGTACTTAGGAGTACATGCCCAACCAGGGGAAAAGTACTTTTGCTTGGTGGACTGCATAAAGCGCCTAAAGGGGCGTTCAAAGTGTTTGCACTTTTCAACAGGCCACATGAAGCGCCTAATCAGGCGTTCAAAGTGTCCTGATTTTCAAACACACACATGAAGCGCCTAATCTAGGCGTTCGAAGTGTACGCACATCCAGACACTTCACATAAAGCGCCTAATCTAGGCGTTCGAAGTGTACTGGACTCCACCAAGATACATTAAGCGCCTAATGTAGGCGTTCGAAATATACTGACTTCAAACAACATACATGAAGCGCCTAATCCCTTGTTCAAAGTGCCAAAATGTGCAAATCATCAAAACTCAACATATTCTAACATTAGCATCCAAAGGTGGCCCAACGTGACTCAATTAACACCCACAGGTGGCCTAACGTGACTCCATTTAACATTTAAACGTTATCAAATCCTCACATTATCGTTTTTCTTTTTCTATACAACCATTTTACGAGTCCAATAATAAAATAAAGGGCGTTTTTGGTGCACTAAGCTCCTGTGTTTGTGCAGGGTCCGAGGAGGGGCCGGATCGCTTTCCAATCTGATGTACGCAATCTTACCCTACATTTTATGCAAACGCCCTATATTTTGTTCAAGAGGATGTTTCCGCAGCTCGAACCCATGACCTCTAGGTCACAAAGCAGCAACCTTACAAGGTTGCTCCAATAATCAAATGTGACAACTAAAAAAATATAACAAATTTAACAAACATGTATTGTTAGTATTCTATTTTTATTAGTATTCACTAACAAAAAAGACTCTCCACGTATTTGGTAAGCTCGATTTAGCTTACTTTTACTTCTTCGCATTAAGCAAAATGCTTGGACTAATTTAGCGAGGAGCAACTGTACATAAATAGTTAGACATATGTGAAATTGGTTATTGATAAACCATAATTAGATCGTCTGTCAGTCAACAACAGTCAATAGTTCAACTCCAGTAGCTCAACACTCGAAGTACTGCGGTTCAGCAGTTCAGCGCCCAAGCATGGCAGTTCAGCCTCGGCTGCACCTCAGCGGGGCATCATGGCGCCCTTGTAACATTGAAGAATATGCCAAGGTTTGCACCTCGGCATCAACTTCAGTATATGTTCAAATGCTGTACTTCAGACCACTTCATCTGGGCAATGCCTGATCATGCATTTCGGAGAGGCCTAGCCACTCACTTCGGCAGAGTTCAGCTGTGTACCACAGCAAGTCATGCACTTCGGCAAGGTTCAACTGTGTACCACAGCAAATGAACCTTGTAAGATATTACTTCGTGGGACCCTCAGACAGAGGTGCTCTTCAAATATAATGACTACAGCTGGTTAATTTTCCTGAACATGCCAAGGTCACAACAGCCGGACTACTAGTTATATCAGCCAGGCCGGCCTATTAGTCACATCAGTCAGACTATTGATCACATCAGCAGACCTACAGCGTCCTAGGCCTTCTGCCGCACGCAAGCGTCCTCTCCACAAGCCACTATCAGGGGCTTAAAGCGGGAAAAAGGTCTATAAAGACAGACCAACCAAGAAAAAGAAAAGGACCAAGATCCGAACCGGGAATTCATACCTTCATCCTCTAAATCAAACCTATACAATCTGCTCCTTGGCAAATACTGTGAGAAACTTCTAAACTCACCATTTACATTATAAATCTCAGTGAGATATGACCCAAACTGACTTGAGCGTAAGAGGATTTTTCCCGGGGCTAACCCTCCGGGACCTCTGACCTGTGATTCCTTGTGTAGGATATTTGGCGCTATTCCAGCTACGACCTTCAATTCCAGTTATCCACTCTTCAAGTTAACTGACGAATCAGATTTGAGGTCATCTAGACCCTTGGTGAAGATCCAGCTTCAGCATTTGGCGCTAGAAGGAGGGCACCCCTTAGTCCCTTAACCCAGAAAACAGCTACTCAAAGCTTTTCGAACGATTACTCAGAGCTTTTCTAATTGCCCTTGGAAGCTATTGAGAGAAAGATGATTAAAAAAGATAGTCAAGGGTCCAAACAACCTATGACGTCCAGGAGGAGTCAAAGGTCTTCTCAACACAAACTGATCAATGCTCTACGGAGCCGGGAGAATCCTCAACTCTCATTGCCTTCACATATGAAGAGCACGTGCGAGCCATTCGCTATGTGGCTCAAAACCCAGAGGTCTTCCAAGCTGTAGTGAGGGAGATGAAAGGGAAGGCCTCTGCAGCAAAGTCCTGTGGGTCCCATTCCAATAACTCTCGCCCGCTGGAACACATGGAGTATTCTCCTACTCGGCCTGGTTATTGTCCCAAGCGTCAGGCTGAGTTTATGGCCAAGGCGAAACGGCCAGAACAAAAGTTTAGCCACCGGAGTTTAAAATGTACTCAGATTACCTCCTTGCCATTTAAACATGGCAGAAAAGTTGACAATAAAGGCAAAGCACCACTGCAGGAGAGGTGCTCTGTCAAGATTCGGTTAGGAGGCCGAGGAAAGGAAAGGAACTCTCTGCTTGCTTCAAAAGCCCATATTCTTTCCTACATGAGGAAAAAATCTTTGGCAAAAGAGCCCCAGCCCCTGGCTGGACCAATCCACAAAATAAAACCACCGACTGTACTGCCTTTATCATCATGATATCGGGTATGATACAGAAGATTGTAGGCAGCTCGGGCAAGAGATTGGGCGTCTTATTGAGCTGGGTCACCTGCAACGTTTCTATAATCCGAGGTCTATGCTCCACAACAGGCTAGACTTTGGTAAACCCCCTCCAGATGAAAGTTGCAAACTCGGGCCTCATCAAGGTTTTCTAAGTGATGAGGATTCAGATCCCGATGAAAGGGGGTTACGGGTTCTTGAGCATATAAGGCTGACATGAAGGCAACAGTCCCTGATTCAATCGAATCATGATTTATCTCTTCTTGTGCTCATCTGGTATCTTCTGGCTCAGCCTTATGTTATCAAGGGATCAGTTTCTTATATTCAACTGGATATTCTTATTTGGCATTCAGCCAGGAAAAGTTAAGTCACCTTATGGTGCATGGAGCAATAATTTATGCCTATCCATCACCCACAACGAAAGTGGGGGCATATATATCTTTACCCCAGCAGGTCTGGGAGGTTGAGCAAGTCTCAACATTATCTTTACCCCAGCAGGTCTGGGAGGTTGAGCAGGTCTCAACATTATCTTTACCCCAGCAGGTCTGGGAGGTTGAGCAGGTCTCAACATTATCTTTACCCCAGCAGGTCTGGGAGGTTGAGTAGGTCTCAACAGGATGGGACAGGTTTCCCGATATTCTTACCCCAGCAGGTCTGGGAGGTTGAGCAGGTCTCAACATTATCTTTACCCCAGCAGGTCTGGGAGGTTAAGCAGGTCTCAACAGGATGGGACAAGTTTCCCGATATTCTTACCCCAGCAGGACTGGGAGGTTGAGCAGGTCTCAACATTATCTTTACCCCAACAGGTCTGGGAGGTTGAGCATGTCTCAACAGGATGGGACAGGTTTCCCGATATTCTTACCCTAGCAGGTCTGGAAGGTTGAGCAGGTCTCAACATTATCTTTACCCCAGCAGGTCTGGGAGGTTGAGCATGTCTCAACATTATCTTTACCCCAACAGGTCTGGGAGGTTGAGCAGGTCTCAACATTATCTTTACCTCAGCAGGTCTGAGAGGTTGAGCAGGTCTCAACAGCAAGATAAGTTCCCTATATCTTCACCTCAGCAGGTCTGAGAGGTTGAGCAGGTCTCAATAGCGGGATAAGTTCCATATATCTTCACCTTAGCAGGTCTGAGAGGTTGAGCAGGTCTCAACAGCGGGATAAGTTCCCTATATTTTCACCTCAGCAAGTCTGAGAGGTTGAGCAGGTCTCAACAGCGGGATAAGTTTCCTATATTTTCACCTCAGCAGGTCTGAGAGGTTGAGCAGGCCTCAACAGCGGGATAAATTTCCTATATCTTCAGCTCAGCAGGTCTGAGAGGTTGAGCAGGTCTCAACAGCGGGATAAGTTCCCTATATTTTCACCTCAGCAGGTCTGAGAGGTTGAGCAGGTCTCAACAGCGGGATAAGTTCCCTATATTTTCACCTCAGCAGGTCTGAGAGGTTGAGCAGGTCTCAACAGCGGGATAAATTTCCTATATCTTCACCTCAGCAGAACTGAGGGATTCAGCAAGTCTCAACAATGAGACAAGTCTACCTATATTCTAACTCAGCAAAGCTAAGAGGTTTGAAAAAAAAGGTATAAAGGTTTTCCCACCTCTTAAAATTCATCAAGGCACAGCAGAGCTGAAGAGCCAAGGATAAAAGCTAAAGCTTAGTACTTGTGCCGAAAACCAGCATACAAAAGATACTCTTTTGGTAGAGCTGAAGCCAAATGCTTGCAAACTATTAAAATAGAGCAAGTGAAGCTGGAGACAAATACTTGCAAACTATTAAAATAGAGCAAGTGAAGCTAGAGACAAATACTTGCAAACTATTAAAATAGAGCAAGTGAAGCTAGAGACAAATACTTGCAAACTATTAAAATAGAGCAAGTGAAGTTGGAGACAAATACTTGCATACTATCAGTACAAAACAAGTTGAAGACAAGTATTTGCATAAAGCGAATAAAACTTCGCAGTGCTGAAGACAAACGCTTGCAACTACGGAAAAAGAGCAAGCAAAACTTTGCAGAGCCAAAGACAAATATTTGCATTCACTATTGAAAAGAAGCAAATAAAACTTCACATGCTGAAGACAAAGACAGTTAAAGAGGCTAAAAGAAGCCGAAAAGAAAAAGTTGGGAAAAATGGATTTTCATTGAAGTACAAAATCTATTACAACTATAACTATCTACAGGAAAAATCCTATTCTACTTTGCAAATCTCCTCCTCCTCTCTGAGGTCAACTCCACTTTGAAACTAGACTTCTTGGCAGGCCTCAGTCGCGCAAATCCTTCTTCTTCCAGTGAAGCATGAAACAATTGCGATTACATTCTCCTCAGTCCATCTTTAAGACATGGTAGCAGTGAAATAAAGCTCAGGCAAGGACTATGTTGGATCTGATTGATGAGGACCATCAATTCAACGCCAGTGCAACAAATTTCAAGCACTGCAATTCCAACAGATATAAACTTGAAAAATGATTTCAACCACCCTTCGGAGGTTGATTCTTTGAAACCTAACTTCTGAAGTAAAGTTTTGCTCTGCCATGTAACCATAGATCGGGATGCTTGTTTTGCAGAAAGGACTGATTTATTTGACCTATCCATGTTTGAAGTACAGCAAAATGAATCCTTTGCTGGAAAGGGATGTGTTGAAAGAGAACCCGTACCAAGAGATGATAGGGGTACTAAAGCGAAGGATATGGCAGTAACCGAAGAGGGTTCGCCAGTAAGGCATGACCTCCTTGAAGGACGATAGTCCCCATCAGAATCAAATTTTTCGTGAAAAGACTGAACCTCACGGTCATCCTCCAGATCCTCTGGGTAAGAGGGAGCACACATGTTTTGGGAATGTTTACGGAAAAATGAAGGGTTAGATTGAAAGGAAGAGCATTGGAGAAGACCAGGTAGGCTTCAAAGACGAGGAAGATAAATAAGAGAATGCAGAATGAATGGAAGAAATCGTCTCTATTTATAAGGGAGAGAAAGCGAAAAGTTGCTCCTTTTCGTTTGAAATTCAAAAAGGCAGAGGTTCACGCATTTTCCTCCCTCGGGGAATGGAATCGCCGAAAAAGTAATGATAAGGCATCGAAATTAGCGCTTACATTAAAAGCGGGAATTACTGCACAAGTAATAGGATAACCGCGTAATTAATGAAGGTCTGACACGTCACAGGAACAAGATTTGTCTGCCTTCGCAGTTCAGCTCAGCCACACAAAATCTGGGGGCAAATAATAAACCATAATTAAATCGTATGTTAGTCAACAACAGTCAATAGTTCAACTCCAGTAGCTCAACACTCGAAGTACTGCAGTTCAGCAGTTCAGCGCCCAAGCATGGCAGTTCAGCCTCGGCTGCACCTCAGCGGGGCATCATGGCGCCCTTGTAAAATTGAAGAATATGCCAAGGTTTGCACCTCGGTATCAACTTCAGTATATGTTCAAATGCTGCACTTCAGACCACTTCATCTAGGCAATGCCTAATCATGCACTTCGGAGAGGCCTAGCCACACACTTCGGCAGAGTTCAGCTGTGTACCACAGCAAGTCATGCACTTCGGCAAGGTTCAACTGTGTACCACAGCAAATGAACCTTGTAAGATATTACTTCGTGGGACCCTCAGACAGAGGTGCTCTTCAAATATAATGACTACAGCTGGTTAATTTTCCTGAACACGCCAAGGTCACAACAGCCGGACTACTAGTTATATCAGTCAGGCTGGCCTATTAGTCACATCAGTCAGACTATTGATCACATCAGCAGACCTACAGCGTCTTAGGCCTTCTGCCCCATGCAAGCGTCCTCTCCACAAGCCACTATCAGAGGCTTAAAGTGGAAAAAAGGTCTATAAAGACAGGCCAACCAAGAAAAAGAAAAGGACCAAGATCCGAACCCGGAATTCATACCTTCATCCTCTAAAGCAAACCTATACACTATGCTCCTCGGCAAATACTGTGAGAAACTTCTAAACTCGCCATTTATATTATAAATCTCAGTGAGATATGACCCAAACTGACTTGAGCGTCGGAGAGTTTTTCCCGGGCCTAACCCCCCGGGACCTCTGACCTGTGCTTCCTTGTGCAGGATATTTGGCGCTATTCCAGCTACAACCTTCAATTCCAGTTATCCACTCTTCAAGTTAACTGACGAATCAGATTTGAGGTCATCTAGACCATTGGTGAAGATCCGGCTTCATCAGTTATGCATATGCTTTTGGCTTTTTATAAACCATTAGATAATCCATATTTTGTTAGTGCCTAAAGTGAATTCCTGAATTTTGCTTTTATAATACAAAGTCCATCTTGTAATTTTGAAAATCGCCACTTATTCATTTACACCGTAACCTTGAGGTATATGACATCGTATTACCTTGTCATACACATTGTAATTCTGGAATGTAGTAAATTCAAGTTTGAGTTTTCAGCAAAATTCATACCTGAATTTACTGGACAATGAGATCCCGGCTTAGAATACATCTTTTACGGTGTGATACACCCCGTCATCCTGATGTGTACTATCTCGATCTTTCAATTAATTACCAAAATAATAACTTTATTACGTTATAGTCATTTTTGGGTCGTGATGGTTCTAAATACAATCTCTGTTCAAAAGACACCCGTTTGAAAGTCGAAAACCGGTTTCTGAAGGAAATCATTTTCTTTTTCATTTGTTATGTTGACTTTACATATGCGCTGGAAAGAGAAAGACATGTTTACAGAAAAAATAGAAAAATCATGCCATATGGGGTAAATGCTTTCTTGGTTGGGCCTATAGAAATAGAAAATCCCCCAACAAAAATATACTTAGGTCTAAACAAAATATAGTTAGGGCTAAATTTAATTAAAGGAGAAAGTAAAAGATCATGCTATGTCAGTTCTAAAGTCAACTAGGATTAATAATAATAAATCGACGAGAATAAAACCTAAAAAATCAACATAAGTGTTGATAGAAGAATTCTATCGCCGGCAATGTCACTTTTCGAGATCAAGTTGTTATTTGTAGGTCAAATTTTATGTCGACTAAAAGATAAGATATTCCATATGAAACAAAAGCGATACCAATTGGTTTATAGGCGACATTTGTGGACTGTGTTATTGGTTATCCATCCAATGTAACATCGTCAGGATATCATTTTTGGAACATTCCGCCAACTTGTGTGCTAAACATTCTTTTTACGTTCAAAGTATAATAGAAAATAATTCATTTGAATCAAGAAGCTCTGTGTTTCTAACACATAGTTATTGTCGCGTACATCCGATCTCATCATATTTTGCTATAAACGGGAGTTTCTAAGGCAATGCGGTAATGTTGTTGTTGTTTTTTGATCAAGAAGAATGTGAACAAAAAATATCTTTACACAATCTCTTTAGATCATACATCTACATAACTTATATGTTTACTCCTACATAATAATTTTACATTAAGTTGCAATTATCCGTTGCTAAAATGTTAAATGGGCATTTCTTGGAGTCTTCCAGCATTGAACTCTCAAGCAAAAGCAAATATGATCACTGGACTAACATAGATTTTCCTTCTTGTCGCTATAGCAGCCAGAAACTGCCTGCATATATGTGGTCAGAGATGATGAAATGTGGTCCATCCACGAACTCTTCTTTTTGTCTATATACTCTTTAGGAAAGTATAAGATAATTTTTGATCTCCCAAAAACAGCAAGAAGAAATATGTCAGGATTAGATCCCTTTTATTAGAATAAATTATTCAAAACTTTTATTCCTTTCTTTTATCCTGTTTTCTCCATTTTGCTATTTCCTTCACTTGCGCCTTTCATATTCGAAAGTGAACTGAAGAGGTATATGACGAAATATGAAGGGATTTACTTAAATTCCTGACAGTTGGGCCTATTTGGGATTCTTAAATCTTGCAGTTAAGTTGTTTTTGGTTCAGTTTGATCTGTTTGGTGATTTGGTCTGGTTTTTAAAAATTTTATTCACCTCTAGCCAAGATGAGAAGTTAACGTGTACTTTGTCTCTATTTTTTTAGCAGATCAGATCTTTTGTGTCGATTAATCTGTGTGCATCATTGTTCCTAGTGAAGTCAACAGAATTACTCTAGTTCAATATTTTTTTTTGGTGAAATGTAAATTTGTATTGCCTGAATGTCAAAACATCAAAGGGATGTATCTCATATAGTCTTACTTGTAGATCGAGCTGCCGAACTACATGCACTATTTAGTAATGTAAGCTATTTAAACAATAGGTTCACTGCCTATGTCTAAAATATAGGGGAAGAGCTTAAACGTTACTCTGTATACATGAGTGCGTATTCTATGTACTACATTTTTAGATACAAAAGCTGTATTTTCAAAAATGTATTTATTTCGCACCTACCAAATGTGATATGTTGTAGGCGCCAAGGCAATTTTTGCTGCCTTGGCTTTGAGCATCTTCCTTTTTAGCTTGCGTGAGTCCAAGACCAGAAATATGTGAATTGATGCCAAATACTAATGCTAAAAATTTGACTAAAGAAATACTAATTACTTTGACGAACAGCCTTGACACAACCCATTCGATAGAGTAGATTCAATCTACTTTTTTAGAGCCTCTTGCTTACATTAGCTATCACAAGGAAAAGAATGAAGACCAGAATGGACCCATCCGTCTCCAACTACACACCAAACAAAACATGGGTTAACAATGGCGGATGTCGTCCCGAGGACATAGCCCAACTGGTTCCAGACAGGGGTTCTCGAAAGGGAAGTCAGGGGTTCAATTTTTGCCAAAGACAAGAAAGTCCCTTCCCAGCAAGTGCATAGTGTGGAACTCCTTAGCCTGTAGGCTTGCCTGCAGTGCTGGGAGCTCCTTATGCAGACTACTGCGTAAATGATCAAGCTCCTGCTAACGAGCCGTTGGGTACCTGATTTACATCCCTACACTATCTTTAGGATTGGATGTGGCAGAGACCCTTACTGGTTGGGGTTCTAACATTTTTTAACAATGGCGGCTGTGAAATTTCTACAACTTGAGTAATCTTTAGCCACATCCTGTGACAGAGATGTCCCTGAATAATTACTGAACTTATCATATGTCTATGCCTGCGGTTGCTTTCCAATTGGCATAACGTTTGTCTTGAATTTTACTTGTAAAACAACTATTTAGTGAACCACAACCTTTGTATCAAATAGTACTTCAAGCCTCAGGACCCAGTCTAGTAGGTAAAATCAATATAGTTTGGGTTAAATTACCCTCTCAATTAATGTGATTATGGTTCATAGCATGTCAACTCTTAAAAAAAAAGGTTGGTATAACAATAGTGGGCTCTAACTTAGGTCTCTATAAAGTTAAAAGAAATCAACACGGCGTACTTTGAAGTCTAACTCGACTCGTATTATTATTCGGAAAATAACTCAAAACCGAACACTATTTTTCCTATATTGCTTCAAGACCCTACTCGGCCTCTAGCATAGTCTATTCCATAATCCAAACTTGACTAGAAATATGTCACTATAATTTAGCTATAGATAACAAGTATATCTAGGTAAAGATTCCTACAAACTAAGAACTAAAAACTTATCATTACACGAGAAATTATGCAACATTGTATTTATTCGACAGCATCCCTCAATTGGAACCATAGCCTGGTAAGGAACCTTTACATAACTTGGATGATGTTCGCTACTTCTCCTTTCAGTTCCGGAAAGAAGGCTTGGGACTGATCCTTCAGGGTAAAAGTACTTCCAAGTGTGTTACACAATCATCTTGTTTTCTTTCTATATCTTCTTATTTTATTCTATTTTTGTGTTAGTTCATTCAATCATCATCAATAGAAGAGTTCCTATGCAACAACCGTGTCATATATACAATGTAACTTGACAAAGTCCTTTTAACGAATTATATTAGTCATTTAAATGAAAAAACTATCGTTGTCTACCGTGCGCAGGTTAATCAAGATTCATGACTTGTAAAAAGATTCGTAAAAAATATTGCGCTAATGATGTAATAAGTGTATGAATTTTTGAAGCAACTAATGGTGGATGCCATAGCATTTCCTTGCGTTGGTAAATGTCTTAACCTGTATTTCTACTTGCTAAAATAAGCGTCTTGAGGAGTAAAAGTTTGTGACCTCGAGGCCATATGTTTTACCCGCGGAAACAGACCCTTATGCTAAGTATAGAGTAAAGTTGCATACATCAGATCACGAAACGATCTAGCCTCTCTTCAAACCCTGCATAAACGCGAGAGCCTAGTTTAACGGAAACGCACTTTGGGAATAAAAGTAGTTTCGGAAGTGGCCTAGTGAGCTGTCAACACTACCCAAAAATTTTAGTCGTACAAATGAACAAAAACAAACCCTTCCCATCTTGAAGAATCCAAACAAGTAGGCCAGTGCTATGTTTGACATAACAACTTGACATCGTTACTTATACCGCCTGTATTATTGCGAAGGAATATGATCTCACCTTTGTATTTATAATACTGATTAACAAGTTTGGTTCATTTTGAATTTGTGGATTAAATCTATCCGCTCATCAAATTTTTTCGTGACAATTCATCATACAAAAAAATCATATATATTACTACTTAAGTGCGATAAGAAAATACAAGTTGATCATCAAGAAAACATACAAAAAGTAGTGTTGCTTTCTTTCATGAGCATCAAGTTGGCATGTTTGCAAAGCATGATCATGATCCTGTGGTTGTGTTAACACCAAGCTGACCTGATGTGCACTTTGTGCTAAGCGTTAAGGCCGAGCTAAGCTAACATGATGTGCAAGAGCTGGGATGGCCTTATCTGCACTTTGTACTGAGCTGATATGCTTCCTGCTAACCTCTGACTTACTTCGACCAAGCTGGCCTGAGACACTGTGTTTATCATCCGAACTGCATCAGATTTGGCTGGTCTGGCCCGAGCTGAACTGACGAGGTTGACCAGACCAAGTCCAGCTCGGCAATCGGATAGAGATGATAGATGTATCTGTGTTTATCTGATTAATGATCTGATTGATTCTCCATAAATGTATATCTTTAATTGATTTGATTTGTATTTATCTACTGTCCTAGTTGATAGTGATTAGATTAGCATTGATATTGATTAGATTAGCTTAGATTTATCTTTCTAATTGTAACTCTATAAATTGCGGTGTTGGAATATAGAAAGGCGAATTTGAAGTGGCAAATTATTTTACATGGTAATCGCCAAGTCAGAGGTATTGACTATAATGAGATTTTTGCGCCTACTGCCAAAATGGTTACCGTCCGAGTTCTCTTAGCACTTGCTGCCGCGTAAAATTTCTCTATGTATCAAATGGACGTGCCCAATGCCTTCCTCCATGGAGACCTTGACGAGAAAGTTTATATGAAGCTTCCTCCTGGGTTTGCCCCCATCGACTCCAATCAGGTCTGCTGACTTTGCAAATCTTTATACGGACTCAAGCAAGCTCTGCGATGTTGGTTCGCAAAAATTTCTGACGCTTTACATGATTACGGTTTTATATTCTGATTGTTCTCTGTTTCGTTATACCTGGGATTGAGCTCAGCTCTTCCTCCTGGTATATGTTGACGATCTTATTATTGTATACAACGACACAGGTTCAGTGGACCAGCTCAAGCAGTATCTCAGTCGCTGTTTTCATATGAAAGACCTCGGTCCATTGAAGTATTTTCTTGGTGTTGAAGTTTCCCAAAGCCGAGGTGGGTTCTTTGTCTCCTAGCGCAAGTACGGTCTTGACATCATCTCTGACTGTGGTCTACTGGGCGCAAAACTTGCGGCTACGCCTCTCTAGTAGCAGCACCGCCTTCCGACCTCCGACAGCCCGGTCTTAGACGATCCTTTTCCATATCCAAACTTGTGGGACGCCTCGTCTACCTTTCAGTCACTCGCCCTGAACTCTCTTACACAGTTCATACCCTCGCTCAATTTATGCAGACTCCGCGGCTGGAGCATTGGACCGCCGCTTCGAAAGTTTCTAGTTATCTGAATTGTAATCCTGGCCAAGGCCTTCTCTATCCTTCCACCAGTTATTTTCATCTCATCGCCTACTTTGATTCGGATTGGGCGAGGTGCCCTCTCGCTCGCCGATCTCTTACGACGTACATTATTAAGCTCAGGACGACTTCGATTTCCTGGAAGGCAAAGAAGAAATCTACCGTCTCTCAATCCTCCGCTGAGGCTGAATATCGCGCCATGACCTACACCACTTGTGAAGTCAAGTGGCTGCTTGGTCTTCTTCATTTCCTCGGTATTCCCCATAAAGCGCCTGTTCCCCTCTACACCAATAGTCAATCTGCCCTCCATCTTGCACATAATCCTTTCTCTCATGAGCACACCAATCACATAGAAGTTGACTGCCATTTCTTGAGGGACGCGGTTCTGGACGACCTCATCCATCTCTTGCATGTTTCGATGTCACATCAGCTGGCCGGCATTCTAACTAAGTCTCTTGGCACTCGAGAGTTTCGATTTCTTCTTTCCAAGTTGGGCGTTTCGAATCTCCAAGCGCCAACTTAAGGGGGGTGTTAAGGCCGAGCTGAGCTGACCTGATGTGCACTTTGTGCTGAGCGTTAAGGCTGAGTTGAGCTGATCTGATGTGCACGAGCTGAGATGACCTGATGTGCACTTTATGCTGAGCTGACCTGAGCTGATCTACTTCCTGCTGACCTCTAACTTACTTCGACCGAGCAGATCTGAGACACTACGCTTATCATCCGGACTGTATCAGATTTGACTGGTCTGGCCGAGCTGATCTGACGAGGTTGACCAGACCAAGTCCAGCTCGGCAACCAGATAGAGATGGTGAGCGTATGTGTGTTTATCTGATTAATGATCTGATTGATTCTCCATAAGTGTTGTCTTAATTGATAGTGATTAGATTAGCTTAGATTTATCTTTCTAAAAATTGAAGTGCTCGAATACATAAAAGTAGGATTTGAAGTGCCAAATTATTTTACACGTTGACTGTATCGTTTAGCTAGTTGCAACAAACTCGCAGACAAGGAGTCGACTTATAATACCAAAAGATACTATATTATTTTCTTATCATTACATAGCCACAAAGCTAACGCTCCCGAAACTTTATCGAGAATTTTGTTTCAAAAAAATACAAGTATGACTGCACGCTAGAATAACTACATAAATAGTAAGTAGAACGAAGAAATACTATGAAAAATAACAAGAATCCAGGATGTACTGAAACGGTTCTGTAAGATTTAAGAATCCCAAATAGGACCAAAAGCAGGGATTCCAGAAGCCTTGCACGCATCTACCACATCCCTACTCCCCTCTGGATTGCTTGTGACAATCACCACTTGAGCTCCCCACTTCTTGGCTGTATCCACACTCAATTGCTTCACGTTTGGACGTCCTAACAAAGCTGTATCATGAACTATCACCTTATCATTTGGATGTCCACTCATCATTCCCTTTATTTCTTTCCCAAAATTTTGTTCTACACCTTTGGTTACCCACAGGCAGCACACATCAGCTTTACACGGCTGAAGCAGAAATGACAAGAACACACAAATCCCTGAACCAGTGGCCACCACGAGCACCCTATCGTACATGTTCACAAGATAAGGAAGCCCCGCGAAATGAACCTGTCGGACCCATAGATGGCTAGGTTTCTTAGCCACCAAAGTTTTTGTGAAATCACCAACTGCACCGGCAAGCATCATGTGTTGATCCTTTCCATCTGAAATGATCCCAAACGCATGCCATTCAGATAAAGGCGATGGGCTAATCCTTCCCAAGATTCCTGGCTTAACACCACCATTGAATTTGATAAGTGCTGCATGGCCAGATGGGGATGTAATGTTGACCGGAACACGTCTAACTGTGATCCATGGAATGATTATTAGCACGGTGATGCCTAACGTAAGCCAGAATTCTTGTTGCTTGATTAGTCTTGATCCGATATCGTTACTATATGAATTTGTATTTGGGTTGTATGATATTTGAAGAATAATAAAAGCCCATAAGAGAATGAGGGATGTCCAGCCAGCAAAACGGTGAGTCCTCTCGAAAACATTGTGATGGAGATGACGGACAAGGGGAAACGCTGCTAAGCAAGAAATGAATAAAAGCGATAGAATAGCAGATGCAACGGCAACTATCTCATCTGAAGTGTTCTCCCTGTCTTTGAGAGTAAGACATAGTCCATAAACAAGCCATGCAATCGAGGAAACTCCACAACTACTATGAATCCCACCAAGACATTGCAAAAGAGAGGTTGTCATTGTTTTTAACCTCAAAGGCACCCAAGAATGCCCCAAGACTTTCACAACCAACCAGAAAACGACACGCAATACCGCCTCGCTTCTGCATAGCGTGAGCGCAAATATGTTCCCAATTGAGAACAGAACAGCGTGGTTTCTTGCATATGGGAAATGGCCAGTAGCAGCAAGAACCAAAGCAGTGATGTTCAAAGCCAAACAAACAACAAAAAGGCGTTTGTAAACAGTGAACAACCCTTGATCAAGAAGTATGACTGATAGCCTATTTGACTGTTTAGGCTTAGTTGTCCTAGGTGGTTGTTCACGTTTACTGGCCACCGGAATTAGAGGTTCCGGTGACTGAGATCCCTGAACGGCGGCCTTGGCTTCTCCCCCGCCTTCTTCAATGTCAGATAGTGATTCATTATCAGATTCATCTTCACTATCTACATCACAAAAATGGCTACTAGTGCGGCTAAGAGATCTTTGCATGAAACTTCCTGATGGGGTAACTCTTGATATATTTCTTCCAAACCATGACTTGTTACTGCCAGTAGGAGGATTAATAGCAAACAGATCATCATGGCGTTTGATCTCGAATGCCACTCCCCGGCAGCTCGAAAACCTCTCAATTTTCTCCATTTCCTTTATGTTTCTGCTAAGAAAAGTATGAAAGGAAGAAAGAAGTTAATGTGTGTTTGTGGTTTGAAGGCTAAGCTAGAGTGCTTATTTATACACATGCATGAGATTGTTAAAGAATTTGTTTTTCATTTTTGTGTTTTAGATTTTTTTTAATTTTTGATTTTATGTCTTATACTGTAATTGATGACTCAGTCACACATACGCGTATATATGTCTATAACTGGGAATAATGATTGGTATGAAGTGGTCAACGGTAGAAGTACACAGATCCGCCCTGTTGTTGCTTTTCGTTTGTGACGACAATGAATAAACAGTCAGCAGTGGTTTTATAATTACAGCTCCAAAGTTAATCAGCATAATGAGCAATCATTTTCGCTTTTACGTTTTTAAAATATTTGTTATATATACATATAATCATACACGCACAACACACACAAACATATATATACACACACACACATACATATACACACATATATATACATATGTATATTTATTATCATATTAGTTAATGGATAAAATACACAAAGTATAACAACAACAACCACCACCATGCCCAATATATCACAGCGACACCAAAAGCTATCGCGAGGGTCTAGAGAAGGTGAGAAGTAGGCAAATAATACCTCCATCCCGAGCGATAGAGAGTTTGCTTACATTGAGACCCTGTGCTCTATATGTACCTGCGTACATGACACAGTAACAGGAATATGGTGTGCTAGTATACTAGTGAATGAATTTAGTAAACCAAATAGAAAGCTTTTGAAATTAAGATAGTCTTAAAGATGTCTATGCACAAATAATGAATAGACAAAGGCAAAAACGAAAAAATACAAAGTCAACCTAAAGTGTAAAGAACATCAAAGCCCCTAAGTATACTCTAAGATGCTCCTGTATCCTGTCTATTAAAAAAAGAGACATAGTAGACTAATGTCAAATAGTGAAGGTATCAAAACGGATTAATTAATCACTGCTGGTGGTATATACTTTTGGGAAAAAAGAAAAAGAACAGTAAAGAATCAGAACAAGAGATTTATTAAGAAGAAAGTTGTTCAAAAATGCAATGTAAGATCTTGTGCTTGGATATAGAAGAAAGAAAAAGAGATTTAAGAGTACGTGATAGCAAGGTAATGTATAGCACAAAATCATTCCCAATACGTGTGATAATGTATTACATATGTTAGGTTTGTCACTGATCTATTTATTTACGGATTGGTCCTTTTGGTGAGCTAACTTCGGAGTATTAAGATCTCGTGTTTTTGAAAAATGAAAATTTATTGTTTTGTTACCAATGAAATTTTAACCATCACATAGTTAATTATAAGAGCAATAAATAGTGACAACTTGAAGCTATCGCCACATTAATGTGATTATTCAATCCTTTACCCCCTCCCCCGCCCCACACTACAAAAATGAAAAAAAAAAGAACAGCAAAACAATTTTCTAAAGTAGCACCATGTCCAAATTGTACGCAAACATCATCCGACAAAAGCTGAAGGATCTTTTCCCCTTTGTATTGTGACTAAAAAATCTATTATGTCCGACGATGAAAGACAATCATTACTATTAGTAAATTATCCATTAAAGAAGATTGCTTCCATTTTTGATGGAGTGAATAAAAACTCTTCTTGAAATATGATGAAATAAAATGAATTATTAAATTTGATGTGTTTCTTATATTGTGAAGTAGTGGTTGATCAACACAACTTGACGCGATTTTCATTATAGGTCATCGGAAAATAACATCTGTGTGTTTCTAACACATGGGTATGATTGCATACATCTGACCCTCTTCCATACCCCGCTATAGACGGGAGATTTTAAGACAATGAGATAATGTTGTTGATGTATTCATTAAAGAACATTATATAGTAAAAGTATCTTCTCTCTAACTACCAAAATAAAACCTTGTATTTGCAACACGCTGTTTTAGAGCATGGAAAATGCCATATGATAGCGGAAGACGGACAGAACTATGAAGCAACCTTGAAATTGCATACTGTCCTAAATGAAACAAATGGCGTTGATAACTTTTAACAGTACTTTTTGTAAATATCACTTTTACAAAAAGCCAGCGACCAAGTCATTATTTTGTAAATATCACTTTTAACAGTACTTTTTCTTCACAGGGCAATAATCCGACGCATAATACGACAAGGGATGGGAAATATAAAACCGGATAAAATTGCATACGGTGAATAAACGAAACAAAATGGGACTGGAGAACTTTGTAATTCATCGTGAGATTATATTATTTTATATTTTAAAAGAAAGGTTTTAACAAGTTAAACCGAGCCGAATATTATGTCTTTTGAATTCACATTCGTTTAATTTAACGAATGGTTTGGTTTGGCTAGTTTATTGTAACGTGCTTAAAATCTGTTTGAGTTTAGCTCGAAAACGGTATAACTCTTTAAACGAGCCAAACAGTTCGATTCGTTTTAGTAAGCAAATCGAATTATTTGTTCGAACTTGGCTCGTTTAATTATAATTAACAAACAAACTTAAATAAAATATGAATCGAACTTGAACAATTCGCAAAACAGTTCGGTTTGCTGAACACCCTTAATTCTTTTTTCTTTTTGCTAAAATGCTAATATATTAACCAGTGAAATAAAATAATCAAGAGAATGCAACTCATACAAAAGCTCTACTTGTATGTCACATGTCGACCTACATGTAAAGCAATTTTAAACAATAAAAATAGTGTGTAAAATGTGTGGGTAGAGCTTACGCATCACTCTATACATGAAACAGAAGATGGCAGAAGTTACATCCTCTCAATTTTTCACGTATTGTGTTATATTATCCATGTTGTCACCTTCGTGTTAAATTTTTAGCACGAAAAACATTATGCAGTCGTCAAATAAGCTAAGCGTCCATTATTTTTTTGGAAGATTTGAGATATGGAAGAAGATTCTGCGAAAGATGCTAAATCTGACATGGGAATAAGCCTGAATTATAATGTTTGCACAATAATACAATAAAACGGTGTTGAATAAGTCATTAACTATCCTATAAATACAACTTGATTAAATATGCAGTTATTGCTTTCGGGCCCATTAGATTGAAGCCAACTTAAACTAAAGTACTAAACTATATGATGACAAATGCATAAAAACGTAAAAGGAAAAATAAAGACATGGAGGAATTACCGAGTCTCTACTTAGAATCTAATAAAATTTCGGTTTTATTAGTTAAATTGGCCGGCTGAATTCCGCGAAGGACAAAAAATGACGTACCGGAATAACATTTGACTAGTTAAAGCAAATGTTAAAAATTAATTATTCTCATACTTGCAGAGAGCTTATCAATAAAGTCAATGACATACTCCTTTTTGATTTTGAAATATGATGAAATAAAGAAAAATGACTCACTAAATTGGCTTCACTTCTTATATTGTGAAGTAGCAGTTGATCGACACAGATTCACACAATTTTCATTATGAGTCATTAGAAAATAACCTTTGTGTGCTTCTAACACATGAGTATATTTGCGTACATCCGACCCTACGTATTTTGTCATAAACGGAAGCATATAAGGTAATGAGGTAATAGTTTTATTCTTGTTGATACTTGCACAGAGCTCTTTATACTATGGCCTGTTAATATTTAAGTATTTAGGTTAAAGACTCCTTAATTTCCTGGGAAGCTTCTCTTTACGCTAAAACTGATTTTCCATATTATTCAAAAAATCTAAAAGTTATGAGGGATTTTTTTTTAAAAAAAAGGAATAATTAACAAAGAGAAAATGTAAAACAGGGTTTAAAGTATCAACTGCACAGGGATGTATAAAGAATTGGTTTGTGTCTTTTTTTTTAAAACAAAGATATACATTTCATTTATAGATAATCAGCCGTAGAAGCGGCAAGTACATCATGAGAAAAATTTTCACCCTATTCCGTAAAAGAGACCGAGTCTAGACTTACTTTAGCCATGCAATGTGACGGAACATTTCCTTCACGATAAACATAAGAGAAAATAACTTGAGATCGAATGCAGCTACAATAGTTCCACGGAAAGAAAGGTCTTCCTCCCTTGACATAAGCCGGTGAAAAGCATATAAACAATCAGTCTCCATCTCAATCAAGTAGAAACCATGGTAGGTCGCACATCCCGTCCCAGCTGCATGAATCTCAAGATACTTATTGGCCTGGCTTTCGGCGAGAGTAACCAATGATGTAATGCGTGGAAATTGACCTTCAAAAATGAAAGAGCATTGGGCATTCCAAATATGCCACAGCAGGTAGCTAAATTTTTCTAGACCAATGTCTCCAACTGAATCGATAATAGACTGTAGGAGGTCCGACAGGGTAGGGGCAGGGACTTTGAGCCACCAGGTAGATTAGCCAGACACATACGCGGCTGCTGTAGGAATAGTGAAATGATGGAATAGATGGCTAACCGTCTCCTCGAATGCACCGCAAATCAGGCATCAGGATTCAGAACGACTCCTACGCTGGAGATTGATTCCAGTCAGAAGAGTGTCATATAGGACACGGTCACATAAAGTGTTTGATTCTTGAGAGAATCGGGACCTACCATAATTTGGATAGCGCCTTATGGAGAGTGGTGATAGAAGCGGACGAGTTTGGCAACAAAGAAGTGGCAAACTTGGAGGCCTTTGCAAGATGATAGCTTGTTTTAACCGTGTAGGTTCCTCTCCGGTGATGAAGCCAGACTAATTGGTTTATGTCCTTATTAGGTAGGTTGTTACAATTTGGTCACGCACTAGAATAGGGTTGCAAACGAGCTAAAAAGAACTCATGAGTTCTTCATGCTCGATCGCTCGAAACAAAAGCAGTCCAACTCAAGTCGAACATTAGAAATTTAATGGAAATGACCTTAATTTGAGAATTGTATTGCTTAATTCAAATGCTTATCGGTGATTATGTTGAAGAATCTGGCAATTGTAGCAATAGTGAGAGCAATGGTGTGCTGAGGTGATTGCGTGTAATGGTGAATGTCTACTGGCCAATCAGGTTGTGCTTCTGTTAACTGAATGGGTTAATTAGCACGTGATGGTCTGATTGCGTATGGGAGTGGAATGGCTGATGGAGTGCAACTGAATTGCGGGAAGTGAGTGGCGGTTACAGAAGAAGACGAGTTAGGCTGGAGGAAGAAGAAGGGAAGTTACGCGCCACTGTTTAAAATAGAGCGAAATTACCATTCTGTCCTTGTTTTAATAACTAGTTAGATGAGTTAGTTAGGGGCAATCTTGTAATCTTGCATCTTTTGTATTCGTTTAAATAAGCTGCTAAGGCAGCTTGAAGATCAGTTGAGCAGAATAAAGTTTCTGGAATTTTCTTCATTTTGTGATTCAAGAATTCTCTCTCAGTCACCTTCTCAATTCTTCTTGTTTTTCCTGCTCTCGTTGTCTGCTCACTCTCTTGTTTCTTGCTCAATTGTTCAGTTGATCGTGTTCAATTGCTTCGTGAACACATTTGTAGAGTTTTTCACATGGTATCAGAGCTACATACATGAATTTTGGTTCGTTCATGAGCAATAACGGTGAATCGTCTTCTCCCTCAATTCGCGCTCCCATGGCTGCTGCTCCCGTGGCTGCTGATCCTACAGAGGATCCGTATTACATACATCCTAGTGACAATCCTTCCATGATCTTGGTTCAACCGCTAATGGACGAGAATAATTATCACGGCTGGAGTAGGTCCGCTAGAAGGGCTCTTGAATCCAAGAACAAAACTGGATTTGTGGATGGTAGCATTGCAAAACCAACCGAAGGAGCAAAAAAGTATAACGCCTGGATCAAAGCCAACAACATGGTGGCCTCTTGGTTAGTTAATTCTCTCATTTCTAGCATAGCGCATAGTGTGATATGGATTGATAATGCAGTAGATATATGGAACGATTTAAAATTCAGATATGGAAATGTGGATTCGTTTAGATTGTCTGACCTACAAGAAGAGTTCTATAAAATTAGACAAGGACAGGCCACAGTCACTGAGTATTACACAAAATTGAAGGGTATTTGGGAAGAATTGTCAGTTTTGAAATATGTCCCTACATGTACGTGCAATAGGTGCACTTGCAATTTGAGTGGTTCAATAAGTAAATTCATTGAAGATGATTGCGTGATTAAGTTCCTTAAGGGATTGAATGACGATTATGAGGCAGTCAAATCACAGGTGTTGCTAACTAGTCCTCTGCCAGATTTGAAGACGGCTTTTGCCATGGCCGTGAAGCTTGAAAGAAAATTGATGTGTTCTAGTGGCCAGGAGCACTTTGTAAACAATCCTTCTATTGTTATGAATGTTAATGAAGCGCCTAGGTCCAATGTATATATGAACAAACCGTCCGGGTGTTCATTTGGACCAAGAATGGCAGGTAGAGGCTATAGGCCGAAGTCTGGACAGAACAATGCTAGGACCCTGTTTTGTACATATTGTAGCATGACAGGTCACATAGTGGACAGATGCTACAAGAAACATGGGTATCCACCAGGTTTTAAGCCAAAGTCACAAGTAAACATGGTTGCTGGGGTTGAATACAGCAATGATGGTGGACAGTCAGGAAATGAAGAGGAAGCAGTGTCCTATCAGTGTTGTGATCATGCCAGCTCTGATGCTAGCCCATCTGACTACCAGGTGACACCCAACATTACTCATGAACAATACTTACAGCTTATTAGTCTGTTGCAGCAGCACAATGACAAAATGGGAAGGAGCATAGTTGATCAAACTGGAAGTGGTTCTAGCACACATCGTCATGCTGTAATGTCAGCTCAGGTATCTGCTGACTCAGGTAAGATGTTAGGTAACAATGCTTGTCAATTTTCAAATATATAGATTTTAGATTCTGGAGCTAGTGATCATGTGTGTTCGTCATCCTACCTCTTTGAATCTTTGTGTGCTGTTAGTTCAATATCTATCCAACTTCCTGATAAATCTTTGGCACTGGTCACTCATGTTGGTAAAGTGAGAGTGAATGATGAATTGTTGTTGACTGATGTGTTTTATGTGCCCTCATTTGCTTACAACCTGTTGTCATTAAGCAAATTGACTCAAACTGGTGACATCCAAGTATTATTCCTTTTGAATCATTGTGTGATTCAGGACTCCAAGTCCAAGAGGACGATTGGTTCAGCTAAAGTCTCTCAAGGTCTGTACCATTTCCATGGAGTCCCAAAAGATTCTGCAGTGCCCATCTCACATTCAAACCCGTCTACTAAAGTTTTCCACATTCAGTCATCAGAGGCTGTGCTTTGGCATTCAAGGCTTGGCCACATGTCAGTTGCAAGAGTAAAGGAAATTCATAAGAGTCATCCAGAAGTACTTGCCTCTGATGATATAAAACAGTGTGTCATATGTCCCCTTGCCAAACAAAAAAGACTCCCTTTTCCTATTTCCTATTCTGTCTCCTCCACTCCTTTTTCCCTTGTTCACATTGATATATGGGGCCCGTACAAGTATCCAACAATGTATAAGCAACAGTATTTTCTTACTATTGTGGATGATTTTTCCAGATTTTGTTGGATTTATTTGTTGGAATCAAAAACAGAAGCTAGACCTGCAGTACAAAGTTTCTATCAGTATGTTAATGTTCAGTTTGATGAGAAGATTAAAGTGGTTCGAACTGATAACGGGCAAGAATTTAATATGCCTGAATTCTATGCATCCCATGGTATTATGCACCAAACAAGCTGCACATACACCCCTCAACAGAATGGTGTCGTGGAGAGGAAGCACCAGCACATTCTTTCAGTGGCCAGAGCACTATTTCAGTCTAGTCTTCCATCACCTTATTGGGGCTTTTGCGTACAGCATTCAGTCTTCCTTATTAACATCACACCTTCTCCAGTTCTTCATCATAAAACTCCATTTGAGCTTCTATACAATACCAATCCCACCTATTCAGATTTAAGAGTGTTTGGCTGCTTGGCGTATGCAGTGAACACTCAACCCCATAAAGACAAATTTGCTCCAAGGGCCAGACGGAGTTTATTCTTGGGAATGTCCTATTCAACCAAGGGGTACGTGCTCCAAGATCTTGATACCAAGGATGTATTCATATCCAGGGATGTAATCTTTCATGAGAATGTTTTCCCTTTCTCCAAGTAGCCAACCACACCTTCCTTCTGTCAAGACTGTGTCTCTTCACATAGTCCAATGCTTTCTGGCATTTCCCCATCTCATTCATATAATCTTCCTGACCTTACCACATCTTCATATAATCCTCCTGAATTGACCACACCTTCATTTAGCCCTCAGCCTACACCTGTTCTGTCCAGTACACCTCTCAGTCCTTCAGTCACCCCCATTGTAACCTCTTCATCTGATCATCAACCAGCTGAGATCTCACCCAGTGAACCATCACCTCCAAGGCTGCCTGGTACTCTAACAGTGGATTTTTTCCTTCCTGCTAATGTTGCTGAGTCACCAATGTGCCCAGACAATAATGCTGTTCCTACGCGTCCAAAACGCTCCACACAACCACCCCTATACCTGAGAGACTATCATTGCAATTCCACATCAGTTCAGTCACACCACACCAGTCCCCATTCCATTCACAATGTCCTAACATATGCATCATTAGCTCCAAAATTTAAGGCATATACAATGAATATTGATAAGTATGTGGAGCCTAACACTTATATGCATGCAGCCAGTTCATCTGAATGGCAGGAGGCAATGGCAAAGGAGTTGGCGGCATTAGTGGCAAACCATACCTGGGATCTGGTGCCTTTACCATCAGGGAAGAAGACCATTGGTTGTAGGTGGGTCTACAAGATTAAATATAAGCCAGATGGTACGGTTGAGAGGTATAAAGCTAGACTCGTTGCCAAGGGATATACACAGCAATATGGTATTGATTACCAAGATACTTTTTCCCCAGTGGCAAAGATGACTACGGTGAGAGTACTTCTAGCAATTGCAGCAAGGAATAACTGGCCCATCCATCAAATGGACGTTAATAATGCCTTTCTCCACGGTGATCTCCATGAAGAGATTTACATGACTCCCCCCCTGGGTTAACCCTGTCCCAGCCAGGCTTAGTTTGCAGATTACACAAGTCTCTCTATGGCTTGAAACAAGCCAGTAGGGAGTGGAATGCTACTCTCACCAACTTCCTGCTCAGCAAAGGTTTTCAACAGTCCAAAAGTGATTATACATTATTCACTAAAACTGTGGGTTCAGATCTGCTTGTTTTGTTGGTGTATGTTGATGACATCATTGCCACTTGTGCCAATGAGGGGGCCATTTATAGCATAAAGGAAGCATTACACACAGAATTTCAAATTAAAGACTTAGGGAATCTTAAATTCTTTCTTGGCATTGAAGTAGCTAGAGCTTCGTCAGGCATCTATGCAAGTCAAAGGAAGTACAGCCTGGAACTCCTAGAGGAAACAGGATTCCTAGAGTCTAAACCGGCCAAAAGTCCCATGGCGACACACTCAGCTCTAGTGCATAATGATTCTCCCTTGCTGCCCGATGCGTCACCTTATAGGAGGTTGGTAGGCAAACTCATATACTTGACCATTACTAGGCCGGACATTGCGTTTGCTGTTCAACAGCTGAGCCAGTTCTTAGATTGCCCAACTGAGCACCATATGAAAGCAGCACATAGGGTGCTGAGGTACATAAAAGGAAGTGTTGGACAAGGCTTGATGTTCCCCAACTCAGGAGACTTGAGGTTGAAGGGATTTGTTGATGCGGATTGGGGAGGTTGTAATGAAACTAGAAGGTCAGTGACTGGTTATCGTGTCTTTCTTGGGGAATCACTGGTCTCTTGGAGGGCCAAAAAGCAGAGCACAGTGTCTAGATCCTCAGCTGAAGCTGAGTATAGGGCGATGGCTATGGTGACATGTGAGTTGCAATGGTTGATTTTTCTGTTAAAGGACTTTGGCTGTGTTGATCAGAATCCAGTTGAGTTGTTTTGTGATTGCAAGAGTGCGATATACATAGCAGAGAACCCAGTGTTCCATGAACGTAAAAAGCACATCGAAATTGATTGCCATGTGGTTAGGGACAAAGTGCAAAGTGGAATGCTTAAGTTGATGCCTGTTAGGACCGAGCTGCAACTAGCTGATATATTCACTAAGGCTGTGGATGCTAAGAGGTTGATTGAGATAGCCAAGCTGCTTGGAATCAGAAATATCTACACCAAGCCTAGCTTGAGGGGGGTGTTGAAGAATCTAGCAATTGCAGCAATAGTGAGAGCAATGGTGTGTTGAGGTGATTGCGTGTAATGGTGAATGTCTATTGGCCAATCAGGTTGTGCTTCTGTTAACTGAATGGGTTAATTAGCACGTGATGGTCTGATTGCGTATGGGAGTGGAATGGCTGATGGAGTGCAACTGAATTGCGGGAAGTGAGTGGCGGTTACAGAGGAAGACGAGTTAGGCTGGAGGAAGAAGAAGGGAAGTTACGCGCCACTGTTTAAAATAGAGCGAAATTACCATTCTGTCCTTGTTTTAATAACTGGTTAGATGAGTTAGTTAGGGGCAATCTTGTAATCTTGCATCTTTTGTATTCGTTTAAATAAGCTGCTAAGGCAGCTTGAAGATTGCAGTTGAGCAGAATAAATTTTCTGGAATTTTCTTCATTTTGTGATTCAAGAATTCTCTCTCAGTCACCTTCAAATATGTAATGTACAAAAATATTTATTTGATTTTATCTACTATTTTTTCATTGTACTCTTGATTATATATTGTTATACAATTGACTTTGTATCGTGCCTTTAGATGTGGAGATCTGATGAGTAAGACATACTTATTCCGAACAATCGAGTGACTAGAAACTGAATTTAAGTTTAATGTGTTTCAAATTATTCGAGCATTATGAACCAAGCTCGATTAGGTCTAAATTATTTTGAATTGAGCTCGAACTTTTTATGTTATTCTCAAGAAATGAGAGTTGAATTCAAACATATTCAATTTAAGCATATGTGCAGTTTACTATAAAAAAAAATATTTGATTCAAGTTGGTTTATTGTAGTCGTATCCTCGAATGCAAGAAATATGGAGATGGAAAATGCCTTAATGTATAGTATGCACGTAGTCAATTGGTATTCATTGCTATTAGCCATTCGTCAGGGAGAAGATTTCATTCTTGTGATTAGCAGGGGTGGCAATTTCAGACACGACACGAGAACACGACCCGAAACCTGACACGAATTTTCGCGGGTATGGGTATGATCTTGGCGGGTTTTATATACAAATCGGATAAGACCTGAAAGATACCCACCAACGAGGGGTTGTGTCCAGGTATACCCGCTGGTACCCGTTTATACCTGTTTATATACAAAATTTAAAAAATATATTTTAAATAAAATTTATAATTAATAAAAAATAAAATTTTCCAAAAAACGACTATCGCGCTTCTAAGTAACCCTATTCGGTTCCCCCTTCCTCCATTCCCAAATCCCATTTCTTTAATCTATTATTGCATAGTCAAGTGATTTGAGTTTAGATGACCTCGCTCATTTTAATCTTTAATATTTGGTTGTGTACTTATTGTTGTTTCATACATTGTATCAGTAGCCGTTCAAGTACATGAAACCTGAAAATACACGAAACCTGAAATTACCTGAAAAATACATGAAATGACATGTACACGACTTGAAATATTTGTACTTGTCAAGTTCATGGGTATACCCGATACATGACACGAAACCTGACATGTATGGGTTTGGGTATCTACATCCATACACGCGAAGCAAACGGGTAAGGTATGTGTATGACACTTTGATACACGAAACCCAAAAAAAACGAAACACGAAACACGATACACGACCTGTTTGACACCCCTAGTGATTAATATTTTTTGATGTTATTTTTTTTGTTATTGTGTTACCTATACAACTACATATAGAGCTAGGAGTTTTATTAGAAGCAAACTTTTTATCCCGATGGAATTATTGTTTGCTTGCTTCTAACCGTCTTCAGACTTTAGTAGTAACCTTTTGCGATTGTTGGAATATACATATGGTTGTTATTGTTATTATCTTTTATTGGCCGATGAATAAGTATTATAATTGTCCGTTAACTATCATAACATGTTCCAACCCTGTAACTGCTCTTGTAATCTCGCTTTTATTTCTTTTGGGGAAATAGAATGTTATTTTTTAATTCTTTTTTCTCCTTTAATTTTTTTTCTAGCCAAACAGTACGCTTAAGCTTAGGTAAAAATATTTTATTAACTGGTGTGCTGGAGAACTTTACTCTGGACATTAGTTGGGTGACTTGTAAACATAATGCCAAACACTGAATAATAATGCGCGTAGTACAAAAAGTGAAATATTTGTTATGCAGTCAATGATGTACAACAAATATTCATAGCTATGAGGCAAAACTATTCGGCTTTGTCCTTATACAGTTGGCCTTTATAAGTCCGAGAATATAAATTTTTCACTTTTTGATTTTAAGCCTTTATAATTCCTTCAAACTAGAAACCTTTACTTTTTATATTTACTTTCGAGGCTTATTCTTGTTTTTATTCAGAATTCAAGCTTTTGGAAAATAAGAGACTAAGGGTCAATAACGTGGTACATAAATTAAAATCTGCAGCTACATTTCAACATTTGATGCGACTTCAATTCCAAATAAAGAAGCAGATGTTTTGAAGTGTCGAGATTAAAATGATGTAAACTTCATTGAAGTTGTGTTGAAATTTACAAAGTATTTCTCATTTTATAAAAGTTTATATTGTCTTCAAAGGCTTTATTTCATATTCTGTCTCTAGGGCATAGACAATGGGTAATCACCTTGAAAGAGGAAGATTGGGAGTTCAAATCCTTTGGGGGCATTTGTGAGAAATTCCATTGATTGAGCTCCATAATGATGTACCTGTTTATATAATCTGCCCTTTGTCTGAATCTATCAAGTTCCTGATTTACATCCCTACACTTCCTGTAGGACCGGGAGTGGCAAAAACCCTTACTGGTTGGGGTACAACCTTTTATTTCCTAATCTACATCATGTTCTTCTACATTAACCTGACTTGACTTCTAACAGCTATAAAGGTAACAACTAGTTGCCTGCTCTGCTCGGACATATGCATAGTTAAAGTCCTAAGTTACCATATTTACAAATGACTAAGTGTCGCACCTTGACTTTAGTCTTTGCTGTCCAACTGTTTGTGCCTTCACCTCGTCACCTTGGTTCAGCACAACTTTATTCTTGCTCAGCTTCACTGCCCTTCTTCACCTAGCCCATTCATGGTTCTGTGCTCCTCTTCTTCGGCTCTTCTTTTCTCTGTCTTGATCACTTCGGCACGACAGTAATCCCTCATCAGTTCACCACAGCTTCACTTCGACCACTTGTCTTTCTTACTTCTCCAGCACGGCCACTTCTATAGCTAGCTTGCCACACCTCGGCTGAGCTCTCCATACCTTTGCTTGTCTTATATTTCTACACTCCCTCAAGCTTACTTATATATATTTATACAACCAAGCTTGGATAGTAATTATTGGAAGACATTTGTCGAAACGGGCTTTTTTAAGAGCTCAACAACTTAATCTCTAGTGGAGATATGTTCCAGGCTGATCTCATTCCCTTCAATATTTTTTCGAATGAAATGTATGTCGACTTCAACATGTTTTGACCTTTCATGTTGAACAGGATTCTCGGTCATACTTAAAGCTGATACACTATCACAAAATGATGGGTAATAGTGTTTTTACACCGAGATCTTCAAGTACTCTACTGATACAAGTGCACTTAACTCTGCTTCTACACTGTTCCTCAAAACAACTGGCTGCTTCTTGCTCTACCAAGTAAATAGATTTCTCCGTAAAAAAGTTCCATAGAAGGTTGTTAATCTCATATCAACTTTGGATCTAGTCCAGTCAGTTTTGATGAACACTCTAATACTTCGGTCTGTACTCCTATTGATGCATAAACCTTTTTCTGGTGCATACTTAAGGTAACCAAGAATTCTCAAAGCAGCTGAAGATGTTCGTTAGTAGGACAGTGCATAAATTGAGATGCAAAGCTCACCGAATAACAAATGTCAAGCCTCATGTGTAATAGGTAAATTAATTTTCCAACTACTTTATGATAACCAAGTTTATTAGTAGGTGTAGTGTCCCACTGATCTCTAGGATTATGTTCAGGTTCTACAGGAGTGTTTGTTTGTCTACCTCTGGGCATTCTAGTTTCTTTTAAAAGATTGAGGATGTATTTCCTTTGTAATATATACATTCCTAAGAAATACCTTAATCTTCCTAGATCCTTTATTTCAAATTATTTTGATAGTTTTGTCTTAATACTTTCTACCCCATGATATCATTCTATGTTATTATGATATCGTCCGCATATACTATTAGAATAGTGAGTTCTCCCTTAGGTGATACTTTGGTGAACAATGTATGATCACTATAGCTTCGGATAAACTTAAGGTTCTTGACAGTTTTAGTGAAAGTTTCAAACCAAGATCTTGGTGATTGTTTTAGTCCATATAGAGAATTCTTTAGCCCACAAACTTTGTTTTGATTGGTTATGCCACTGAACCCTGGTTGAATACTCATATAGACCTCTTTTACTAAATCTTCATTCAGGAATGCATTTTTAACATCTAACTGATATAATTCGCAGTTGAGGTTAATTTCTACAGATGAAACAATCCTAATGGTATTAACTTTAGCAACCGGGGGAAAGGTTTCTAAATAATCAATGGCATATGTTTGAGTAAATCCTTTAGCCACCAATCTTGCTTTGTAATTATTCACAGTTCCGTCATTGCTGTATTTAATTGTGGCCACCCATCTACATCCAACAGGTTTCATAATTGCAAAAATGGGTATTAGCTCTCAAGTTTGATTCTTTTCTAATGCATTGAATTCTTCATGCACATCGTTCTTCCATTCAGTTCGGCCTAGAGCTTCTTGTATATTTTTGGGTATGACTTTTTATCAAGTGAACATATAAATATTTTAAAGTTAGAATTAAACCTATTATAAGAAAAAAGTTTTTTATAGGATATTTGGTACATAAAGGATTCTTACTACATTCTCTTCTTCCTTTCCTCAAGGCTATAGGTCTATAATCTATATGTGGTTTATTTTTGTATTCAGCCTGAGTTACCTCTAATGAACCTTCTTCTTTCGGCGTAGGCTATGTGTATTCAGGTGTACTAGGTCATCTGTCCCATCAAGGAGTTTCCTGATCACCAAAGGTCATAGGAATATTGGTTTTGAGCTGAGAATTTGTCGTGTCGAGTTGTAGTGTTGAGCTCGGCTGAACTTGTGATAATGAGCTTGGCTGAGTTTTGTCAACAAAGTCTATTGTATTTCAGTATTCAATATGCTTTAAGCTTTCTGTTTTAGCCAAGGAGTTGTAAAAAACATGCTTTTCATCAAATGTAATATCAAGTGTGACAAACGTCTTTCTATTACGTAGCAATAACGCTTATATCCCTTTTGTGATCCAGATTATCCAAGGAAACTACATTTGACTTATCTAGGATCTAATTTTCCCCATATGCTGGGCTGATTGTGTACATATGCTACACATCTGAACAGTTTGAACGGTAACTCTAAAAGTATTTTAGTGTACGGGAAGTGGCTGAGCAACATTTCTCTTTGGGTTTTAAAGATAAAGTTCTGGATGACATTATATTTATTAAGTATGTAGATGTTAGCAAGGCTTCTCTATAGTAGTGTTTAGGTACGTTCATTGCAAACATAATGGTTCTAGTTAGTTCAGGCGTGTGTCTATTCTTTCTTCAGTGACACCATTCTGCTGTGGAGTATAGGTACAAAAAGTCTAACGGTATATTCTATCTTCATTCATAAATTTTTGGACGGTACTATCTCAGTATTCTGCCCCACTATCTGAACTTACTTTCTAATAGTGCAGCTAAACTACTTTTTAGTAAATGTAAAGTATCTCATAAATATTTGTCCGAGCTCGCTTTTATTCGTAAAGAGCTACATCCATGTGATTCTAGTGTGACCTCGCTTTTATTCGTAAACAGCTATACCTATGTAAATCTACTACCTGCATTAGTTCTTTTCATGTATGACTTTGAGATTCATGTTCAGATGTTAGAAAATCTGCAGGAAAATGGACACAATATTACATTTTAAATAATAGGTACCTTGTAAGACTTTTTTAAGTTAAAATGTAAATATATTAATCAGAGAAAGCAATGCATCAAGAGGATGCAATCTATATATTAGTCCTACTCATAGGACAACAGGCTAACGTGTACTACTCAGAATTAATGTATAGTCCTCTTAAACAATAGGTATCGTAGCGCATATGTCTAAAAGACGTGGGTATAGCCTATACATAACTCTGTATACATGTGTGTATATTTTATGTATTACATCCCTAGTCCCTAGGACACAGCCCAACTGGTTCCGGGCAGGAGTTCTCGAAAGGAAGGTCAGGGGTTCAATTCTTGCCAAAGGCAAGAGAGCCCCTTTCCAGCAAGTGCATAGTGTGGGAGCTTCTTTGGCCTGTAGACTTGCATGCAGTGCTGGGGACTCCTTATGCAGACTACTGTGTATATGACGAAGTTCCTGGTAGCGGCCGGTTGGGTACCTGATTTACATCCCTACACTACCTTTGGGACTGGGTGTGGCAGTGATCCTTACTGGTTGGGGTTCAACATTTGTATTACATCCATAGATATAAAATATGTATTTATACCTAGCTTGTCAGGTAAAGTATACTATGACCGTCAGGGTGATCTTGGCTGCGGTACCCTGTAAGACTTGTTCACATTCTGCAATCTTTTACTGACCACGATATTTTTATTGTAATATCATTATTCATATGACGAGTTATACATGCATATACGCATCCATTTTTTAACCTTGTTTGAAAACTTTCTTTTTTCAGCAGAAAGGAGGGTGGTATCTCTGACATGTTTTATTAACTCCTCCCACGTGTGACGGAAAAATGCGTGCAAGAATATCATAGCTACAATTATAAGAAACATTAAATCAAACACAAAAATAAGCTCACCTTTTTCGATATCCTTTGAACTTTGTTCCCTGAAATATCTTTTTTCTCTGTGTACCGCTAAGCATTTTATATGTTACAGAATTCCTATGTTTTCTTTTGAGCTAACTAACATAGTAAACACATAAAAAGAGGAAAACAAACAGGAAACAGAAAAATATACAAATAATAATAAATATATGCACAAAAACAAACACATGAAATTGCAAAGAAGTTACCGGTGAGACCCAGTCTCTGATAGTATGATAATTGAATTTAAGAAACAGCCCAGTTCTTGTGTACTTGTTGCCCAAGATTTAAAAAGGAAGCTTTTAAGTTTTTAAACCTTTTATTTTTTTTATACCTTTTTTATCTATGCGATATCAACGCAAAACTTTGACAGACTTCTACCTATATTTTAAATAAGCATAACCGCACATCAGAAATGGAGATTAAGCATAAGTAGAATATCCTATTTACAAAGGTTATATAGATAAAGACAATGCACGTGTGTGTATATATATGTGTATATGTGTGCATATATGTGCGCACATATATGTCTGTACAAAGGTTATATAGATAAAGACAATATACATGTGTGTACATATATGTGTATGTATGTCTGGTTGTTTCCTGAATAGCAAAATGTTGTGCAATAAAATAAAATTAGAAAAACAATAACAATGGTTCACGGACGTAGCTATTGTGAAGAAATTAACGAAGCTGAAGAATGGAACGAACAACAATCAATCAAACAACAACAAATGAAACAATGGAGATTTTATTGATCAAATGATCTCATAAGGAGATAGGAGAGGAAAAACGCAGAAAGCAAAAACGGAATTAGGAGAAGAGAGGAAGGAGCTCAGCTCAACATTCTACTGAAGAAGGGATAACCGCCAGCTATTTAAACAAAACAGCATTAAAGAAAAATGATCAAACTAACCCTAACTAAACTCTCCTCCTCGGTTATCAAACAGGGGCAAAATAGTCATTTTCCTCATTCAAACTGGTTGCCGCCAACCGCTTCGTCTTCTCCAAAGACTCGCTGCAGCTCACTGCGGTACCTCCTCCAAATCTTGACAGCACCCAAGTGACCAGACGGTTATTTCTCTTCCTAGGCCCATCATACAGCATCTAGACCCTTTAATCTCCAATTGCACACCTTAATTCAATGATTACCCCTTTCACATGTGCAGTGCTACTTCACCACTCGCTTGCCTCTCACTAGCTCGTTGGTTTATCATTTCAACACCCCCCTCAAGCTACGTTTGGCATATATATTCTGAATTCCCAACAGCTTCAAAATCTCTTCTAACCTTTTACTATCTAGAGCCTTAGTGAAGACATCCGCCAGCTGCATATTAGTTCTGACATGCATCAACTTCAGCATTCCTTCTTGCACTTCATCCCTTACCACATGGTAATCAATCTCAATGTGTTTCGTCCTTTCATGAAACACAGGGTTCTCTGCAATATAGATGGTACTTTTACAATCACAAAACAACTCCACTGGCCTTTGATCACTCACACCCAAGTTTTTCAGTAGATATAATAGCCACTGCAACTCACAAGTCACCATAGCCATGGCCATATACTAAGCTTCAGCTGAAGATCTTGACATTGTAGATTGTTTCTTAGCTTTCCAAGATATCAACGCATCTCCCAAAAACACACAATATCCAATGACTGATCTTCGTGTCTCAGCGCATCCTCCCCAGTCTGCGTCCATAAATCCCTTACGATTCAGATCCCCTGTCCTTGGAAAAATTATCCCTTGTCCAGTAGTACCCTTCAGATACCTAAGCACCTTGTATGCTGCTTTAAGATGATTTATTGTTGGACAGTACAGAAATTGGCTTAATTGTTGAACATCAAATGCAATATCAGGCCTTGTGATAGCCAAGTATATGAGTTTTCCAATTAGTCTCCTATACTGAGTCACATCATTCAACAAATCAGAATCATTGTGTGTCAAGGCTGTATGTGCTCCCATGGGACTCTTGGCAGATTTAAATTTCAGAAAGCCTGCTTGTTCTAAGAGTTCCATAATATACTTCCTCTGATTGATATATATGCCCCCCCCCTCAGCCTTGGCCACCTCAATGGAAAGAAAGAACTTCAATTCACCAAGGTCCTTAATCTGAAATTCATGATGTAGAGCTTGCTTGAGTTCTTGAATAAGTGCCACATTATCACAGGTACCAATAATGTCGTCTACATAGACAAGTAATACAATTAAGGAATTGTCAGCTGGCTTTGTGAATAAGGTGTAGTCGCACTTAGATTGGATGAATCCCTGGTTTAATAGAAACGTATTTAGAATGACATTCCACTCTCTGCTCGCTTGTTTCAACCCATAGAGTGATTTGTTCAACTTGCATACCATGCCTGTCTTAGGGAGATTTAAACCATGGGGTGGAGACATATAGATCTCTTCATGAAGGTCTCCATGTAGGAAAGCATTATTGACATCCATTTGATGGATGCACCACCTCCTTCTAGCTGCAAGTGCCAACATTGTTCTCACTGTGGTTATCTTGGCAACATGAGAAAACGTATCCTGGTAGTCAATCCCATATTGCTGAGTGTAACCCTTTGCTACAAGTCTGGCCTTGTATTTGTCTATGCTTTCATCCTGTCTGTACTTAATATTGTACACCCATCTGCATCCAATGGGTTTCTTCCGTTCAGGTAGTAGCATAAGATCCCAGGTAAGATTGCTTTCTAATGCTGCTAGCTCCCTTGCCATAGCTGCCTGCCATTTAGGTGAACTAACTGCTTCTGCATAGGAGTTAGGCTCCACATGTTGACCAATACTTAATGCATATGCTTTGTACTGTGGAGCTAGGAAATCATAAGATATGTACTCGTGAAAAGCATGTGGGTGAGTAAGCTTATGAGTGGGAAGAGAATCAGAAGAGATTATTTGATTACACTGGTAGTCTTGCAGGTAAGATGGAGATTTTCTGGCTAGTTGAGGCCTGAGATGTACTGGGGAAGAAGAGTTTAGCTGGGAATATTGGTTCATGTCTTGTAAGGAAATAGGCAGGTCAATCACAATATTACCAGGGACTTGTTGTGATACATAAACGGGGCTATCTGACAATGGAGCAGATGGACTGTGAGTTTCTTGGGATTGGCTAGGTGATTGGAAAGATGAAGTGTCATGAGGAGATGTAGATGCTGGGAAATCAGTATCAGGCACATATGATGTGGAGGGATTATATGGCACTGAAGGTGTGTAAGTGTAGATGTCAGGGGCTTGTGTGGGTGGTGAGGTCTGAGAATCACAACTTGAGTGTTTAGGAGCTTGAGATGAAGAAAAGGGAAATATTCCTTCAAAGAAATTAACATCTCTGGAAATGTAAACAGATTTTGTTTGTAGGTCTTGTAACACATAACCCTTTGTTGTGTGTGATAGACCCAGAAAGACACTCCTCTTGGACCTACGAGCAAACTCTCTTTGTGAGGTTGATTATCTGTTCCAAAGGCTAGACATCCGAATACTTTAAGATTACTGTAAGTGGGAGGAGTATTATACAAGAGCTCATGAGGTGTTTTCTGATGGATAATAGGTTAAGGAGTTATGTTTATGAGATACACTGAGTGTTGGACACAAAAACCCCAATAAGAAGAAGGCAAGCCAGACTGAAACCTTAAGGCTCTTGCCACTGAGAGAATATGTTGATGTTTTCTGTCAACAATGCCATTCTGTTGAGGAGTGTGAGGACAACTTGTCTAGTGAATAATGCCAAGAGGTGAATAGAATGAAGGCATATTAAACTCTTGCCCATTGTCTGTCCTTATAATCTTGACATGTGTATTAAATTGGACACAAATATAATGACAGAAGCTTTGAATAATAGCTCTAGCTTCTGATTTTGTTTTCATCAGATAAATCCAACAGTATCTACTGTAATTATCCACAACTGTAAGAAAGTATTGTTGTTTATACATGGTAAAATGTCTGTAAGGTTCCCATATGTCAATGTGTACAAGATTAAAGGGAGAAGTGGATACATAATGTGAAATAGGGAAAGGGGACCTTTTCTGCTTAGCTAAAGGACATACTATACATTGATAGTCATGGTCTGGAACCAGTACATCAGAATGAAATTTATGTATTTCTTTGATTCTTGTAGCAGACATATGGCCAAGTCTTGAATGCCACAGCATGGAATTAGGAAGCTAAACAGATAAGGCTTGAAAGATGTAGGAAAAGTGAGAAAGGAAGAAACAGTTGGAACCTTTGGTGTCCCTGCAAGATGGTACAACCCTTGAAAGACTTCAGCTGAACCAATCATCCTCTTGGTCTTTATATCCTGAATCACAGACTTGTTTGAGTAGAAAGAAATCTGGATGGTGTGAAACTGAGTCAACTTACTTAGGGACATGGGATTAAATTTAAACATAGGGACATGAAGGACATCATGGAGAGTCAGATCACTGTTTATTCGTATAGTACCAATATGAGAAATAGAGGCAATGGACTTATCAGGTAACTTGACAGAAATGCCAGAAACTGGGGAACAAGAATCAAACAGATGTATACAAGAACATATATGATCACTAGCTCCAGAGTCCAAAATCCAAATGTTTAAGTTTTGAAAAAAAGCTTTACCTGAACACTTACAAGAATCGGCATCCATCTGAGCTGACATTACAGTATGGGAGGAGTTAGCCATGGTGGCTGCATCATTCATGTTCTTGCCACCCTAGTTACTATGATCCTGTAGCATGCTCGCAATCTGTGCATACTAATCAGGGGTGAATACAGGCTGGGACAACACAGATCCATGTTCTTGATCACAAGAACCATCAGACTCCTGGCAGTTCAGTTCTCCTTGACCAATCACTTCATTAAACTGCTGGTCTCCTCCTTCAATATTCACCATGTTCACTTGCCCCCTTGGCTTGAACCCTGGTGGATATCCATATTTTTTATAACATCTATCTACTTTGTGTCCAGACATATTACAAAATGTACAGAATGGAATCTTGGAGTTATTTTTACCATACCTTGGATTTTCTCTCCTAACTCCTCTGCCTGCATTTCCTGATGTGTTCATATTTGTTCCTTCATTACTTGAGCCTTTATAACCATTCCTCTTAGATCCATAACTCACATTCATAACAGCAGTCGGGTTGTTAACAAACAAAGGCTGACAATGAGTACCAGAATACAACAATTTTCTCTCAAGTTTTACAGCCATATCGAAGGCAGTTTTCAAGTCAGGAAGGGGATTTGTCAATAGAATTTGAGACTTAACTGCTTCAAAGTCATCATTCAATCCTTTTAAAAATTTAATGACACAATCATCTTCTATAAACTTGCTAATGGACTTACCAACATTACAAGTGCATCTTCTACAAGTACAGACATGAACTAACTTCAAAATTGACAATTCTTCCCAAATCCCCTTCAATTTCGTATAGTATTCCATTACCGTCATATTGTTTTGTTTAACTCCATAAAATTCTTCTTGCAAATCAGACAAACAAAATGAATCAACATTACCGTATCTAAACTTCAAGTCACTCCATATGTCAAATGCATTATCCAACCAAATTACACTCTGTGCTATGCTAGGAATCAAAGAGTTGACTAACCAGGAAGCAACCGTATTATTTGCTTTAATCCATGCATTGAATCTTCCGGCTCCTTCAACAGGTCTCTCAATCGAGCCATCCACAAAACCAACCTTGTTCTTCGATTCAAAGGCTCTTTTAACCGACATACTCCAGCCATGATAATTATTACCATCCAACAACGGTTGAACTAGAATCATTGAAGGATTATCACTAGGATGAATATAAAACAGATCCTCCAAAGGATCATTGATTGCAGATTGCATATTCACTCCGGAAAGAGAAGCATTACTACTAGACGCCATGAACGATCCAAAGTTCATCTACAAATGCTCTGATACCATGTGAAGAAATTAACGAAGCTGAAGAATGGAGCGAACAATAACCAATCAAACAAAAACAAATGAAACAATGGAGATTTTATTGATCAAATGATCTCATAAGGAGATAGAAGAGGAAAAGAAGCAGAGAGCAAAAACGGAATTAGGAGAAGAGAGGAAGGAGCTCAGCTCAACATTCCACTGAACAAGGGATAATCGCCAGCTATTTAAACAAAACAGTATTAAAGCAAAACGACCAAACTACCCCTAACTAAAATCTCCTCCTCAGTTATAAAACAGGAGCAAAATAGTCATTTCCCTCGTTCAAACTGATTTCCGCCAACTGCTTCGTCTTCTCCAAACACTCGCTGCAGCTCGCCGCGGTACCTCCTCCAAATCTTGACAGCACCCACATGACCAGAGGTTATCTCTCTTCCTGGGCCCATCATACAGCATCTAGACCCTTTAATCTCCAACTGCACACCTTAATTCAATGATTGCACCTTTCACATGTGCAATGCTTCTTCATCACTCACTTCCTCTCACTAGTGTTAGGTCCGAAATACACTCTAGAGGGGGGGTGAATAGAGTGTTTGGCTCTTTTTGCGGAATTTTCTTGTTTGTCTCAACTCAACAAGGATATTCAAAATCAGAGCAAGAATTGGAGATGAGAGATAATGAATGAGTACACCAGATATAGAGTGGTTCGAATCGTAAATGATTCTACTCCACTACCACTTTGTTTCCAAAGTGGATTTTCAACAACTACTCTTCTTATTATGAACAATAAGAACAACCACAGCAACACTTACACTAACACTTTAGTGTAAGCAACAACAACAGCAACTTCTTGCACAAAACACACTTGTGCAATTACAACAACTACAGCTCTTAGCAAGAACAACTTCTTGCTTCCTCACTACTTCAACAAAAGTTCCCTCAAGAACTTCTCACAGTGGGTTGAAGAAATATAGTAAGGTTCACACTTTCTCACAAGTCTAAGCACAAGCAAGAGATCAAATATTTATGGTTCCTCTTGTGCTTGACTCTCTTTCTCTCAATATACAATAATGAAGATCAAAGAAAAGCTAGACAAGCTTTAAACAAATTTACAAGTATGAGAGAAATATAAAACAATGGAAAATGAAGCTAGATGATGTTGAAAGTGTGTGTTTGCTTCATCCAAGCCTCCTCTATTTATAGATGAAGTTCACCACGTTTTTGAGGCTCTCCACCAAGTCTTCATCTTCAAAAATGTCAAGATAATGCCCAAATAGTCTCTAGCCACCCTATGGAGTGATTTGATCTTGGATAGCCACCCTAGAGAATCTTAGACATGTATACAATAGTCAAGGAAGCATGTAATAGGTTGGGTTAAAGTCTACAAGAAGTTTGAAGAAGATTGGAAAGAGAAAACCTTAAAAATCTGCCTTGGATTTTGTTCTAACGTTCAGAAAATTTGAATTCTGGAGGACATCGATCGATCGAAGTCCCTGGGAGGGAGAGATCGATGTCCTCAGAAGATTGCAGAATTTGAAACTGCCTGACATCGATCGATCGATGTCAGGGGCTGAAGTGACATCGATCGATCGATGTCACCTGGTTTAGAGATCGATGTATTCAGTTCAACATCGATCGATCGATGTCCTTGTGGTTGAGGGTTCGATGTTCTCAGATTGACATCGATCGATCGATGTCAGGGGCTGAAGTGACATCGATCGATCGATGTCCCCAGCTTGAGAGATCGATGTCAACCAGTGAGTTCCAATCTCAACCATCTTTGGACATAATGTGTTTTGCCCATCTTGCATCAAATGTCAAACACAAATTTAACTTATTCAAAACATCTTTTCATCATCAAAACATTTTTACAACTTAACAATCTCCCCCTTTTTGATGATTTCAAAACCACAATTCAAAAGATGTTTTTACATGATATTTTTTCAACTAAACTTGATATTTTTACAACTCCCCCTTAGTTCATGCTCCCTTATTATATAAACATCAAACTACCCAACATGCTCCCCCTCAAACTATGCATCATTTCAATATGTAAAGCATATCAAGAGACTTCATGTATATACCAAATTCAACTTCTTAAGCAAAATTATGTGATGAAAAACAACCAATCTAAGTTTAGTCATTTGAATACCCATGCTTATCCAAATCATGCTAACATGTCCAACCAAATATGCCAAAAACATGCCATACACATGCTAATGCCCAATCATGCTTGCCAACAAAACATCATGCCAACAACAATATCAAACCATCAACTAGCCTGCCAAAATTATATCAAGCCATCAAACATATCAAGCCATCTATCAACTAGCATGCCAAAACTATATCAAGCAATCAAATATATCCTATCAAGCCATCTAGCATACTTGCATACTTCTCCCCCTTTTTGAAAGCATCAAAAAAAATATCAAATGAAGGATAAAAATAAGTAGGAAATATCAAGTTTTGAGATACATAAATAAACTCAAACTTGCAAAACTATGCATAAGTACGAGGGAATGGGGAATCATAAAGTACTACTCCTCATCGGAGGAGAAACACAATCCGGAGAGAGCGGCTTTGAGCTTCATTTTCAACTTTTGGTGCTTGGTCTTTTGGATAGTGAGCTCCGTTTCTAAATTATTTACCCTTTTTGTGAGATTGGCGTTGTCCTTTTCCAAATCATCAATACGGACTGCTTCCTTAGTTAAGTCTTCTCCCCATTGACCAAGTGTAAATTGGAGTTCGTCAATCTCTGCTCTAACATCAAACTCGTCATCTGATCCACTCCCTTCTGTCATTGGGGCTTTGCCTTTGTCTATTCGGGAGGTAGGACTTTGAGGGGTCGGTTGGCGTTCAATGGTTGGCTCAGTAGGGTGTGGTGGCAATACAGGCTCGTTTTCAGCTTCATCTTCCTCAGAGTCATGAGTACCACCCCTTCGTTGCGCTTCCTTCCTAGACTTAAGAATTTGCTGGATGTTAGACTTTGAGTAATAATCCTTATTTGTAATGGCCTCTTCGTATTCGTCATCCAGTACTAAATTAGCGTTTCTCAATAATCTATATATCAGATTACTGTAGGGAAGTGCCTTTGATTTCTTTGTAACTGCCTCCAACACATTCTCAAAGAATACTTCCCCAAAGTTTACTTGCTCTCTCATGGCTATTCGGTATGTGATATAGAAGTCTAGGTTGCTCGGAAGTTTTGCCGATTTTCCATTTACACAGAAAGTAACTATTGCAAGCAAAACTCGGTAAATCAAAGGCATATCATTTGTGTTTTTCGTAGGGTGAAAACCAAGAAAGGTTTTGACTTCATTCTCAGTCACTTGGTATTTGTGAAAGTCCCACTTCCAAGGATCGAAATCCTTGACTCCCTCATCAGGTGCACCAAGAATATCATTAATTTGTGTGGTGTGAAATGAGACTACTTGACCATCAATAACCGAATTCAGAGAAAACGGATTTCCATTTAGATAGTCAATCCAAAGGTTGGCATAGAACATCCGGGTATAATGAGTAGACATTGAACTCATCTCAGAGGAATCCCGCAGAAACATCCATTTTTGAGCATACAACAAATCAATGATTGGTTTCAACTCTGCACTGCTCAAAATATCCTCAATTTTGAGTAGTTTCAATGGAATAGTAGACCTATTGCTACTTTCCCATTCTGCAAATAATAATTGAGCTCTTTGAGATATATGAGTGTATATACCTGATCCTAGGGGTGCAGCCAGTGCATTCTCATATTCTCCAGTTTTAAGCCAAGGGAAGTTTCGAATACCAAGGCTCTCTCTGACCTCACGGATTAGATGTTCTTGAGATGGCTCTGGTTGCTTCCGTAGTCCTGCTGTCCTTGAACCCGTTGGAGTTTGTTGTTGTGAAGTTCTTTGTCTTTTTGGATGATTCTTGGTTCTTGGTGCCATTTGAGAGAATTAGGGCACGAAATTCTTGAATATAGTGATGGAGGTGGAAGATGGAAGTGAGATTTGGTGGCTTTGACAGAAAAAATTGAAGCTTGATTGAGAATTTTGAGATTTGGGGTCGAAGTCCTAATGTTTTCGCAGGAGAAAAGATAGGGTTCGTGGTTAGAAATGAGAAAATGAGACGTTTCGCAGGTTTTTAAAAACTTATCCCGCTGACATCGATCGATCGATGTCAGGGACTTCGATCGATCGATGTCCTGAACATCGATCGATCGATGTCTTAAGAGACATCAGTCTCTGATCGATCTATGTATGCAGAATTCTGTAATTTTGACATTTTTAACCCTTTAACCATTGTTTATCATTCCTAATCTTGTTCTAATTGATTCGAATGTTTCAGTTGGAAGGGATTTGGTGAATATATCTGCTAGTTGATCATTTGTTGGAACAAATTCAATGCATACCAATCCCTTTTGGATGCAATCTCTTATAAAGTGATGCCTTACTTCAATGTGTTTTGTCCTACTATGATGAACTGGATTTTGCGCTATACTTATGGCTGATATGTTGTCACATAGGATGGGAATTTTATCAAACTTGACATTGTAATCGTTCAGGGTGTTGATCATCCAAAGTAGTTGTGCACAACACGAAGCGGCCGATACATATTCGGATTCCGCCGTGGAAAGTGACACACTATTTTGTTTCTTGGAGAACCAAGAAACTAAGCAATCTCCAAGGAATTGACATGTCCCGGAGGTGCTTTTCCTATCAACAAGATTTCCGGCATAGTCGGAGTCACTATATCCCCTTAGATCAAAACAGCCATTTTTGGGATAAAACAATCCGTTCAGAGTTCCTTTTAAATACCTAAAAATTCGTTTAATAGCGACTAAATGCGATTCCTTAGGCATACTTTGAAATCTAGCACATAAGCACACAGCATGCAAAATATCCGGTCTACTAGCTGTTAAATAAAGTAAACTACCAATCATACCCCTATATTTGGTTACCTCAACCGGCTTTCCTTTTTCGTCTTTGTCAAGCTTTGTACTTGTGCTCATCGGAGTGCTCACACTTCTTCCATCCTCGAATTTGTACTTCTTGAGCAAATCCTTTGTGTACTTTGTTTGAGATATGTACATTCCATCTTGAGTTTGCTTGATTTGTAGACCAAGGAAGTAGTTGAGTTCACCCATCATGCTCATTTCAAATTCTCCTTCCATCAATTTTGCAAAATGCTCACAAAGAGAATCGTTAGTAGCACCAAATATAATATCATCCACATAAATTTGAACAAGCAATTGATGGTTTCCTTGTTCTTTAATAAAAAGAGTAGTGTCGACTTTTCCTCTTGAAAACTCGTTCTCAAGTAGGAAGTTACTTAACCTATCATACCAAGCCCTAGGAGCTTGTTTAAGTCCATAAAGGGCCTTTTTGAGTTTAAAAACATGATTTGGATAATCATGATTTTCAAACCCCGGAGGTTGAGCTACATAGACCTCTTCTTGAATTATTCCATTCAAGAATGCGGATTTCACATCCATTTGATATAGTTTGAAATCCTTATAGCATGCATATGCTAATAGCATCCTAATAGCTTCTAACCTAGCTACGGGGGCAAACGTTTCATCATAGTCTATGCCTTCCTCTTGCCTATAACCTTGTGCTACTAACCTAGCTTTGTTTCTAGTGATGTTTCCTTTATCATTCATTTTATTTCTAAATACCCATTTAGTACCAATTACGGGATGATCACTAGGTTTAGCAACTAATTCCCAAACATCACTTCTTTCAAATTGATTTAATTCTTCTTGCATAGCCAATACCCAATCTTCATCATTTATTGCCTCCTTTATGTTTTGTAGGCTCAACTTGTGAAATGAAGGCATTTTCATTGAATTTTCTCCTAGTCATTATGCCTTGGCTAGTTTCACCTAATATCAACTCTTTAGGGTGATCTTTCCTATACTTGTATGAATCCGGTAAATTTGAGGTATCTCCTCCTACTTCTTCATTTTCAACCTTAGGTTCAAGTGGATCAATCCTAAGGTCAATAACAATATTACCTTTTGGATTCTCAAATTTCTCTATATGGCTTACTTCAATTATTTCATCATCATCATCATCATTAATGTTTGATTTGTCCTCATTGAGTTCACTAAATTTGACATGAATTGATTCTTCAACTTTCATGCTTCTTTTATTATATACTCTAAATGCCTTACTATTTTGAGCATAGCCCATAAAGATTCCTTCATCCGCTTTGAAGTCGAGTTTATCCAAGTTATCTTTGGTGTTAAGTATAAAGCACTTACAACCAAAAACCTTGAAATAACCAATATTTGGTACTCTACCTTTCCAAAGCTCATAAGGAGTCTTTTTGAGAAATGGTCTCAAATAAACTCTATTGATCACATGACAAGCGGTATTTACCGCTTCGGCCCAAAAATATTTGGGTAACTCAAATTCGTTTAGCATGGCTCTGCTCATTTCTTGAAGTGTTCTATTCTTCCTTTCCGCAACACCATTTTGTTGAGGAGTTCTTAGAGCTGAGAAATTGTGTCCATACCCCTTGGATACACAAAATTCTTGAAATTCTCCATCAAACTCACCACCTCTATCACTTCTAATTTCCTTAATTGTGTCCTTTCTTTGATTTTCTAATCTTTTACAAAGCTTTATAAATTCTTGGCATGCATCATTCTTTTTAGCTAAGAACATTACCCAAGTGTACCTAGAGAAGTCATCTATCACCACAAAGGTGTAATGTTTTCCACTTAGACTTGCTGTACCAATATCCCCATACAAATCCATATGAAGCAATTGTAGGGGTTTAGTGGTGGAGATTTCACTTTTGGGTTTGAAGCTTGTTTTAACAAGCTTTGCCTTTTGACAAGTGTCACATAAGCCATGGTTTTCGAAATTTAATTTTGGAAGACCTTGGACCTTTTTATTTTTGCAAATCTCTTTGAAGTTTGTAAAGCTAATATGTCCAAGTCGTCTGTGCCATAGTTGAGTCAAATCATTTTTGGCAACTAGGCAAGAAACATTTTGTGATATCAAATCATGTGTGCTAAATTTGTAAACATCATTTTTACGAATAGCTTCAAAAACAATCTTATCGTTCTTTTTCACAACACATTTTCTTTTCACAAACTCTATTTGAAAATTAGCATCACATAGTTGGCTAACACTTATCAAATTATACTTAAGCCCTTCTACATATAGTACATTATTAATAGTAAAGGAAGAATTACCAATTTCTCCATGTTCAAGGATTTTGGCTCTCCCATTGCCAAAATGCACCGTTCCACCATCTTGGAGCTTGAGCTTGGTGAACAACGTCTTGTCTCCGGTCATGTGAGTTGAACATCCGCTGTCCATAAGCCATTTGGTTCCTTCTTCTTTGGCTACTCCATTTATCTTGAGAGCCTACAAAACCAAAAGATGCATGCATTGGTACCCTTTGATGGTTGGGTCCTTTAGGGTTAGTTTTTCGACCCTTAGGCTTCCAAACATATGTGCTCTCAAATCGAGCTTTACATGCTTTCTTTACATGTCCTAGTTTGTTGCAATAAAAACAAGTGGGTACATGCTTTGGTTTAGAAGATGATGAATTTTGTTGTGTTTTTCTATTGTTTGCCTTTTTCTATAAGGACTTAGGTTTAATAGAAGAAGATGATGAGTTAAATCCTAATCTGGATTTATCATTTCCAATTCTTTGATTTCCAAGTAGTATGTCTAAGTTGTTTTTACCATTTGTTAGTCTTTGTAAGTCTAACTTTAGTTTCTCACATTCTTTTCTAATTTCTTCATTTTCAAGAGCTACGGTTTTATGCATGGTAAGTATGATATCATGCTCTTGAAACATCAAAATATTTTTGTCATGCAAGCTCTTATTTTCTAAAATGCATTTCTTGAATTCTTTCTTTAAATGCTTATATTTCAAATTTAATTTCTCAAAGTCATCTTGCAAATCTCCTATTTCATCATGTAAATTTGAAGGGTTAGAAGTTACCTCAAGGTCATCTTCAATCGCCATAAGACAAGTATGTTGAAACTTTGGATTGTCAACCATTGCCACAAGTCCAACACCTTGATCTTCACTCTCTTCTCCTTCCGATTCCGAAAGGAGATCATCCCACGTGGTTACCTCTGCATTGAGGGCTTTCTTCTTTTGAGGAAAGACCTTCTTCTCTTGCTTTTGCGGTTCTTTTACGTGGCAATCGGCAATGAAGTGACCGGGTCGACCACATCTATAGCAATTTTCACTTGCTTCCTTTTCTTTAGATGGTTTCTTGAAAAACTTTCTTGCCTGAGCTTTGTTTCTAGTTGCCATTCTTCTAAATTTTCGTACTAGAAGGGCAACTTCCTCATCCGATTCATCGGACTCTACTACCAATCCTTTGTGTGATGTTTGTGTAGTCTTGATGGGATTCATCCTATTTTGTTCATCAATAAGAATTTCATGAGTAAGAAGATTACCGAATAGCTCATCAAGGGTAAGAGTCTTGAGATTCTTTGATTCGGTGATGGCGGTGACTTTGGGTGCCCATTCTCTTGGCAAAGAGTTGAGGAGTTTTGAGACAAGGTCTTCATTTGAGATTTTCTTGTCAACCATGGAGAGTTGATTCACTATTCGTGTGAATCGATCGATTGTCTCCTCAATCTTCTCACCGCTTTTCATTCCGAACATCTCATACTCTTTCATGAGCATAAGTCGTTTGGCCATTCTTACTTGCTCAGTTCCTTCATGTATCATGTCAAGCCTTTTCCATGCCTCATGAGCTGTTTCAAGACCTTGAAGTCTTATAAGCTCGGTGGTGGTGAGAGCACTTGAGAGAATATCAAATGCTTTGCCATTAATGGCAAATTTTATCTTTTCTTCATCGGTGTAGTCATCCTCATCTTTGAATATTGATTCTCCTTTTGAGTTGGTAATCATAGGAACTTCAATTCCTTTGACAACGGCTCTCCATATATCGAATCCACAGCCTTTCAAGTGATTGATCATTCGAAATTTCCACAAGGAATAATTTTGGATATCAAACATAGGTGCTTTAGTGTTTGATCCGGAAAATAGTGCAGTAGGCTTAGGAGATGAAGAGGTTGAAGTTGAGGCTGAGGTTGCCATGATCTTTAACCTTGCTACTTGCAAAGATAGGCCAAGCAATCAAGGTTAAGCTCTGATACCAATTGTTAGGTCCGAAATACACTCTAGAGGGGGGGTGAATAGAGTGTTTGGCTCTTTTTGCGGAATTTTCTCGTTTGTCTCAACTCAACAAGGATATTCAAAATCAGAGCAAGAATTGGAGATGAGAGATAATGAATGAGTACACCGGATATAGAGTGGTTCAAATCGTAAATGATTCTACTCCACTACCACTTTGTTTCCAAAGTGGATTTTCAACAACTACTCTTCTTATTATGAACAATAAGAACAACCACAGCAACACTTACACTAACACTTTAGTGTAAGCAACAACAACAGCAACTTCTTGCACAAAACACACTTGTGCAATTACAACAACTACAGCTCTTAGCAAGAACAACTTCTTGCTTCCTCACTACTTCAACAAAAGTTCCCTCAAGAACTTCTCACAGTGGGTTGAAGAAATATAGCAAGGTTCACACTTTCTCACAAGTCTAAGCACAAGCAAGAGATCAAATATTTATGGTTCCTCTTGTGCTTGACTCTCTTTCTCTCAATATACAATAATGAAGATCAAAGAAAAGCTAGACAAGCTTTAAACAAATTTACAAGTATGAGAGAAATATACAACAATGGAAAATGAAGCTAGATGATGTTGAAAGTGTGTGTTTGCTTCATCCAAGCCTCCTCTATTTATAGATTAAGTTCACCACGTTTTTGAGGCTCTCCACCAAGTCTTCATCTTCAAAAATGTCAAGATAATGCCCAAATAGTCTCTAGCCACCCTAGAGAATCTTAGACATGTATACAATAGTCAAGGAAGCATGTAATAGGTTGGGTTAAAGTCCACAAGAAGTTTGAAGAAGATTGGAAAGAGAAAACCTTAAAAATCTGCCTTGGATTTTGTTCTAATGTTCAGAAAATTTGAATTCTGGAGGACATCGATCGATCGAAGTCCCTGGGAGGGAGAGATCGATGTCCTCAGAAGATTGCAGAATTTGAAACTGCCTGACATCGATCGATCGATGTCAGGGGCTGAAGTGACATCGATCGATCGATGTCACCTGGTTTAGAGATCGATGTATTCAGTTCAACATCGATCGATCGATGTCCTTGTGGTTGAGGGTTCGATGTTCTCAGATTGACATTGATCGATCGATGTCAGGGGCTGAAGTGACATCGATCGATCGATGTCCCCAGCTTGAGAGATCGATGTCAACCAGTGAGTTCCAATCTCAACCATCTTTGGACATAATGTGTTTTGCCCATCTTGCATCAAATGTCAAACACAAATTTAACTTATTCAAAACATCTTTTCATCATCAAAACGTTTTTACAACTTAACAACTAGCTCGTTGGTTTATCACTTCAACAGCTATATCAACAGAAGATGAACAATGTGAATTAACTATATCACTTAAGGACGTTTGGTTCGCACTTGAGTATCAGAATCGGAATGGGTATGACAGTGTATGGGTTTACAGTATATGAGTTTGAGCATAAAAGTCATATGTTTTTGGTATTGAAGTGGGAACAGGTATCATTGCCATTGATGGTGTTTTGGAACGTATCAGAATCGAATGTGGCTGGCCGAAAAAATTTGATCGGCTGAAATAGTGAGCGGCCAGCGACCGGCAGCCGGCGACTGTAGACGACGGTGGACCGGTGTTGGCCAGTGGCGTTGATCGGCAGAGGCCTTTGACTGGCCTGTTTGACCGGGAATGTGTGGCGGCAGCCGAGGTGCGTTGAGGGTGGTCAAGTTCGACCCATACCCCCCATATTGAAAAACAAAGGGAGTTAGTATATCAAAAAATGATATCTATTACCAAATATTCATACATCAATCTGAAACTTATACCCCTAATTTTAACAAGCAAACAACGTGTATGAGTTTAAAGGTCCTCCAAACTCATACTCTTAATGAAGAAACCCCCAATAAAATACCCCTTGGTATAGGATTATAACATCATAAGCGAAACAGAAACCTAAGTAAAAGCCTGATAAATTGAACGTTCCATCAAAGATTTGTTATGCGGAACTTTGTTCAACTTCGCGGGGATTCAGCTCAATTATTACAAATATATCATGTAACTGAATAAACGGCCTATGAAAGCTTTGTTACCCTATGATCTACTAAAAATTGTGGAGCATTGGTCTATACATCAGAAATATATAATATAAATGAATACATAAAAAATCTAGTTATGAAATCGAAGGTAAATAAGCAAGTTGCTGTATATGTTTAGCAACTTGCGAGCCAGGAATCAAACGTTTAGTTTAGCTGAAATTATCAATTGCTTCCACTTGAAGGGTCTTTGCCAAAGAGTTCATTCAAATGTTTTCTCAACAATTTGTTCATCATAATTCGTGTAGACTTTCGTTCTGATATAATTCTTATTTACAATATGTTTCGGAAGGTTCATTATGAGTAGACTTTCGCGGCTATGTAATTGTTATTCTCAATTTGCATCGTTGTTTACTTTTTCGTTCAACAGTTTGGTAGGGCAAGAGACCAAATAACATATAGACATCTAAGTAAAAAAATTTGTTTTTATTGATTTCTATTGATAAAAAAAAGTAAATTAACCTCTAAAGCGCAAGACTGAACGTGAGGTTGGATCATTTAAAAATTCTCTGCTAAATGTCATCCTGGTGGTCAAAGGTTTAGAATATTTTTGGGTTTGAATGTTGAGTGTTCGCAAGAACATCAAATTTCCACCATTTTGGCGGACAAATTTTATCCTCCTCAATGAGTAACTATATGATTTTTATCAACGAATAAGAAATAATTGACATGTGTCAATACAATAACAACACATATCCAGCATATCTCAACAACAACAAAAGCTATTGCTAGGGTCTGAAGAGGGTGAGAGACAGACAAACAATAACTTCATCCCAAAGGATAGATAATTCGCTTCCAGCTAGACCCCCGGCTTTATATGTCCCTGCATAAGCACATAATGAACGAAAAATAATGAAAGACAGACAAAAACAAAAAGTGCATAGGCAACCTAACGTTGAGAGAGTATATAAGCCCCTCTATATCCTCTAAGGCGTCCCTATATCCTGTCTAAACCTCGCTAACCTTAATCATCCGTTTCCATGAGCTCCTATCATGAATCATGTCCTCAGAGTAGTGCAAATGTAGTATGACATGTGCCGATAATGAGTATCCAAAATAGGGTTTCTTTTTATCAGTGTGTTTTCTATTAATTGATGAGTAAACAATATGATTTACATATTAACCACTATAAAATCTACTATTTTGGACAAATTTTTAAAGCCTACATTGATCTTCAATCTCCTAGGCTCTATCCAGATATGTTGGCTGTGATGGCCAAAGTATAACTCCTTTCAGAGCATCAGTTTTACCTGTTAGAGAATTTAAGGTTGGGCTTTGGCCCATCGTTGGAGATTGAAGATTTGGGCTTAAGCCCGTTGATGAATGTTGCAAAACTTGATTGAGCAACGTACTTTGAGCTTAATGAGTTTCCGATAATGCAATCGAAAACTAATGAATCCTTAATTATCTACGTGACAAGTAGTTAATGTTAGGATGTGGACTCACTCAATTATGGTATTGTGTGAATGTGAAATTAATGCTCAAAGTAGATGGAAATGTTATGGATGGGTGATGTGTCACCTGTGTGGAGGAATGCCACGTTGGAAGTGTCCATGTGGCGTAAAAAGCATCTGACGGACATCGATCGATGACTTCGATCGATCGATGTCACTTCGATCGATCGATGTCATCGATCGAAGTGGATCAGAGGACTTCGATCTCTTGGTAGATCGATCTAAGTCAATCAGAGGACATCGATCGATCACTTCGATCGATCGATGTCACTTAGATCGATCAAGTTGATCGAATGAAGTGCTCAGTCAGACATCAGTCGATCACATCGATCGATCGATGTCACTTCGATCGATCGATGTGATCGATCGAAGTCTGACAGCGGGCAGAATCATTTTGATTGTGCGGTTAGGTTTCAAACTTGAAACTAACACTATCCTCCGGTTTAAAATAAGATCAATCTGTTGTGATCTAACGGTGGCAGGGAAGATAGCTTTAATCTAACGGCCCAGATTTAAACTGTCTTAACCGCTTAACCGAATATGGTTTCCATCTAACGGTCCAGGTTTAAACCTGCTAATCTATCTTCGATCTAAAGGCTGAGATTAAACCTTCCTAATCTAGATAGGAGGTTTTAATCTAACGGTCTAAATCAAACTTTGGTTTTGATCCAACGGTCACGGTACCTTGTCCTCCAACCGACTCCCCTATATAAAGAGGGCTAAGGGTGTTCATTTGAGACACACCTTAAGCTCTTAGCATTTCAACGCATTCTGCATTCGTAGCACGTGAGTCTTGCATATTGTCCGGGAGAAGTCAGGACACTCTAGCGTTCGAAGGAGTTCAAGTTCAGCAGTGCCGCTCAACTGAACAGGTACCCGTTGTATCCTGGGAGACGATTGCTCACACCGGTTGGGCACAGTATACCGGAGCAATACGTCTTAAGGACAGAGTCTTCGACTCGCCCCGGGTTTGATTTATTTTGTTTCATATGCACACGTTGTACGACTGCGTCTTGGTACAGGATTGATTGTCTCCAACAATCTTAAGACGTATTTTGATTTATTCAATTAATTTCTGTACCATTTTTTATTCTCGCAAAAGCAGTTTCGTACTGATTTGCAGTCTACTTCTACTCCTTTCTTATATCTGATTCTGTTCTGATCTATTCGTTTGATCAACTGAACAGTAATCTGATGGAGAACGCAAGCTCAGGCTCGGTTCATGGTGCAGACATTCAGAGTTCTGCTCCGATGGCACCAACTGCTGGGGTGCCAAGACATGCTCCTCCTGCGCAGGGTCCTGTAGTAGCCCAAGTGGAGAAACCGGAGAAGTTCAGTGGGAGCTTCTTCAAGCGCTGGCAGCAGAAGATGCTGTTCTTCTTGACTGCTGTGGGATTGGCAAATTTCCTGACTGAGGACCCGCCTATGGTGGATCCGTTGGAGGACCAAGCCCAGGATATGCAAAACCAACGTTTTGTTGAAGGTTGGAACTTCAACAATTATGTTTGTTTGAGCCATATTCTGAGTTGTTTGGACAACTCCTTGTATGGTTTGTACTGTACGTACAAGACCGCAAAGTCTTTGTGGCAGGCTTTGGAAAAGAAATATCGTACGGAAGATGCCGGCACTAAGAAATTTATTGTCGGCAAATTCCTGGATTTCAAAATGTCTGATTCTCGCACTGTTGTTTCTCAAGTTGAGGAACTTCAGACGTTGGTTGCCGAGATGGAAGAGGAGGGCATGTTGCTCAGTGAATCTTTCGTCGTAGCAGCAGTGATTGAGAAGCTACCTCTTTCGTGGAGGGAATTCAGAAGCTATCTCAAACACAAGAGAAAGGAGATGACATTGGAAGATCTAATTGTTCGACTCCGCATTGAGGAGGACAATCGTAGATCTGAAAGAGCGCCACAATCTAGCTCTGGTCAGGCTAAGGCCCATGTTGCAGAGGCCAAGAAAAAGAAGAGCCAACTCGGGGTGAACAAGAAAGGCAAGCAGATCGCCAAGAAGTTCACCGGGAAATGCTACAACTGTGGCATTCAGGGGCATGTCAGCAATGAATGCAGAAAGCCCAAGAAGAAGCAAACCAAGGCAAAGGCGAACATAGTCGATGCATTGGATGATCTAAATCTCTGTGCGGTGGTCTCAGAGTGCAATGCTGTGGGGAACGTACGTGAGTGGTGGCTTGATACGGGCGCCACTAGACATGTTTGCTCCAGCAGAGAGATGTTCACGGAGTACCAGCCTGGGAACAATGAGCAACTTTACATGGGAAACTCGGCCTCCTCGAAGATTGAAGGCGAGGGAAAAGTTGTTCTGAAGCTCACATCAGGGAAGCATCTGACTCTGCAGAATGTGCTGCACGTCCCTGATATTCGGAAGAATTTAGTATCTGGATCTCTTCTAGTCATGCATGGTTTTAGACTAGTGTTAGAATCCAATAAAGTTATTCTTTCGAAAAATGGCATGTATTTGGGGAAGGGGTACTTGTCGAATAGGATGTTTAAATTGAATGTCATCACTATTGTACCCAAAAGAGATTTGCCCGCAGAGGCTAATAAAATTGCTTCCTCTTCTGCTTACATGCTTGAGTCTTCTTGTTTATGGCATTTTCGTTTGGGACATGTTAATTACAAGTCAATACAACGTATGAGTAATCTTGACTTATTGCCCAAACTGGACTTTAATAATAAAGGAAAATGTCAAATATGTGTTGAAGCGAAGATGGCAAAGACGCCATTTCTTTCAATAGAAAGGAACACTGAACCTTTGAATTTAATTCATACCGATGTGTGTGATTTAAAGTTTGTGCAAACGAGAGGTGGTAAAAAGTATTTTGTAACTTTTATCGACGATTGCACACGATACTGTTATGTATATTTGCTAAGCAGCAAAGACGAGGCCCTTGATGCTTTCAAGGATTATAAAAATGAAGTTGAGAATCAACTTAGCAAACGAATTAAAACAATTCGAAGTGATAGAGGTGGCGAATATGATACACCATTTAATGAATTCTGTTCAGAACATGGCATTATTCATCAAACGACTGCACCATATTCACCTCAATCGAATGGTATTGCTGAACGCAAGAACCGTACTCTTAAAGAGATGATGAATGCTATGTTGATAAGTTCGGGTTTACCTCAGAACTTGTGGGGGGAAGCAGTTCTCTCAGCCAACGTCATTTTAAACAGAATTCCGTCTAAGAAGATGGATGTAACCCCATACGAACTTTGGAAGGGCTATAAGCCTAGCTATAAATACTTGAAAGTGTGGGGGTGTCTGGCGAAGGTTGCTGTACCTAGACCAAGACAAGTGAAAATTGGGCCTAAAACAATTGATTGCATATTTATTGGTTATGCAACTAACAGTAGTGCATATCGGTTCTTGGTGCACAAGTCGGATATTCCTGACGTACATGAAAACGTGGTCATGGAGTCAAGGAATGCAGTGTTCTTTGAAGATGTCTTTCCGAGGAAAGACAAAATTCAAGAAGAAACAAGATTTGGTAAGCGAATGCGTGAGGCGACTCCTCAAGGAGATGAGGAGCTTTGTCAAAGCAAGCGTGCCAGAATGCCAACTTCGTTTGGACCGGATTTTCTAACCTATATGGTAGAAAATGAGCCGAGGAACTTTTCCGAGGCTATGTCAACTCCAGAAGCTCCATTCTGGAAAGAAGCAGTTGACAGTGAGATAGACTCAATTCTTCAAAACCACACTTGGGAGTTGGTTGACCTTCCACCTGGAAGTAAACCACTTGGTTGTAAGTGGGTTTTCAAGAAGAAACTAAAAGAGGATGGGTCTATTGAAAAGTATAAAGCCAGGTTGGTAGCTAAAGGCTATCGACAAAGGAAGGCTTTGACTTTTTTGACACCTACTCACCAGTAACTAGGATCACTTCTATAAGGGTGCTAGTTGCAATTGCTGCAGTCTATAACTTGGAAATCCATCAGATGGATGTGAAAACTGCTTTTCTGAATGGTGAGTTGGATGAAGAAATCTATATGGAACAACCCGAAGGGATTGTGGTGCCAGGACAAGAGTCTAAGGTTTGTAGACTCGTTAAGTCCTTGTACGGACTTAAACAAGCGCCTAAGCAGTGGCACTTGAAGTTTGATCAAGCTATGTTAGCTAATGGTTTCAAGATCAATGAGTGTGACAAGTGTGTCTATATTAAGAGCACACAGAATGCTTATGTGATAGTGTGTCTCTATGTAGATGACATGCTAATCATGGGAAGTACTCGGGACATAATCTTAAACACAAAGAAGATGTTGACGAGGAACTTCGATATGAAGGACATGGGAGTTGCCAATGTTATTCTAGGAATTAAAATTTCTAGGGTGACTGAGGGACTCATACTGTCACAAACACACTATATTGAATCAGTCCTGAAACGGTTCAATATGGATGATGTGAAACCGGTAAAGACCCCGCTTGACTTAAGTATGCACTTAAGGAAGAATCGAGGCGAACCTGTAGCTCAGTTGAAATACTCTCAGGTGATCGGGAGTCTGATGTACATAACGAATTGTACAAGACCAGACTTAGCGTGTTCGGTAAACAAGTTGAGCAGGTTTACCAGTAATCCAAGTGATGATCATTGGAAAGCTCTTAACAGAGTAATGAGGTATTTGAAATACACAATGAATCTTGGATTACATTATACGAGATATCCAGCAGTGTTGGAAGGATACTGCGATGCTAATTGGATATCAGATAGTAAGGACTCGAAGTCCACCAGTGGGTACGTGTTCACTATTGGTGGTGCTGCTGTGTCGTGGAAGTCCACGAAACAAACCTGTATAGCTCGGTCCACTATGGAAGCTGAGTTCATAGCATTGGACAAAGCTGGGGAAGAGGCTGAGTGGCTTCGGAATTTCTTGGAAGATATTCCGTGCTGGCCTAAGCCAATCGCTCCTATTAGCATACACTGTGATAGTCAGTCAGCTATAGGACGTGCTCAAAGCAGCATCTATAATGGTAAGTCACGACACATACGTCGAAGACATAACACCATTAAACAGTTGATCTCTAATGGCGTGATTTCCATTGATTATGTGAAATCAATGGAGAATCTTGCGGATCCGCTTACAAAAGGCTTGCCTAGAGATCATATGTCAAGATTGACAAACGGAATGGGATTGAAGCCCATAATGCATGAATCTTTGTAATGGTAACCCAACCTTGTTGACTGGAGATCCCAGAATCTTGGTTCAATGGGACAACTAAGTTATGAAGGTTCAGTTAGCACTTACTCATTCCGTCTGATAAAAGTGCTGTCTGCAGAGAATGTAGGGTAAGCTAAGGCTTTTAATGATGTCCTATATCTTGATACGTCAAGTGGAGTATGGCAGAATACTCTTGATAGGAATCACCTATGTAAGTGTGAAGTGGGGCCGCTTCTATGAGAAAGTCTAGGTGGCAAGATTTCTCTAAAACACTTTCTGAAACCAGGTTGTTCATGGCCAAAACGAACACAACCATGAGAACCAAAAGGGTGTTAAAGGAAATATTGTGTGAGTATCGTTGTCTTGGTTCACAACAAAGGCTGACTAGTTCAAGACATCAAGTCACTATTTAGCCGAGTGGATCCGATGGTACATCACTAAGAAAGGTTCAAAGCCAGAAGCTACCTCTTCTGATGCAATATTTTCTTGTCTGACTTCTCCTCAGAGTCTGCATATCCATTTGCATTAATTTCCATTCATGTGGGGGATTGTTAGAGAATTTAAGGTTGGGCTTTGGCCCATCGTTGGAGATTGAAGATTTGGGCTTAGGCCCGTTGATAAATGTTGCAAAACTTGATTGAGCAACGTACTTTGAGCTTAATGAGTTTCCGATAATGCAATCGAAAACTAATGAATCCTTAATTATCTACGTGACAAGTAGTTAATGTTAGGATGTGGACTCACTCAATTATGGTATTGTGTGAATGTGAAATTAATGCTCAAAGTAGATGGAAATGTTATGGATGGGTGATGTGTCACCTGTGTGGAGGAATGCCACGTTGGAAGTGTCCATGTGGCGTAAAAAGCATCTGACGGACATCGATCGATGACTTCGATCGATCGATGTCACTTCGATCGATCGATGTCATCGATCGAAGTGGATCAGAGGACTTCGATCTCTTGGTAGATCGATCTAAGTCAATCAGAGGACATCGATCGATCACTTCGATCGATCGATGTCACTTAGATCGATCAAGTTGATCGAATGAAGTGCTCAGTCAGACATCAGTCGATCACATCGATCGATCGATGTCACTTCGATCGATCGATGTGATCGATCGAAGTCTGACAGCGGGCAGAATCATTTTGATTGTGCGGTTAGGTTTCAAACTTGAAACTAACACTATCCTCCGGTTTAAAATAAGATCAATCTGTTGTGATCTAACGGTGGCAGGGAAGATAGCTTTAATCTAACGGCCGAGATTTAAACTGTCTTAACCGCTTAACCGAATATGGTTTCCATCTAACGGTCCAGGTTTAAACCTGCTAATCTATCTTCGATCTAAAGGCTGAGATTAAACCTTCCTAATCTAGATAGGAGGTTTTAATCTAACGGTCTAAATCAAACTTCGGTTTTGATCCAACGGTCACGGTACCTTGTCCTCCAACCGACTCCCCTATATAAAGAGGGCTAAGGGTGTTCATTTGAGACACACCTTAAGCTCTTAGCATTTCAACGCATTCTGCATTCGTAGCACGTGAGTCTTGCATATTGTCCGGGAGAAGTCAGGACACTCTAGCGTTCGAAGGAGTTCAAGTTCAGCAGTGCCGCTCAACTGAACAGGTACCCGTTGTATCCTGGGAGACGATTGCTCACACCGGTTGGGCACAGTATACCGGAGCAATACGTCTTAAGGACAGAGTCTTCGACTCGCCCCGGGTTTGATTTATTTTGTTTCATATGCACACGTTGTACGACTGCGTCTTGGTACAGGATTGATTGTCTCCAACATTACCTTCTTAGGTTGTCAAAATTTTCGTCAATTTAAGAATTAGATGTTCGGAGTAAATCCTTAAAACTCTAAGCATTAAATAAAGCAACATAGAGATTGTCATAAGAATTCAAGAAGAAAATCAAGCCCTGTTGAAAAGAGAAAGGCTAAAACTTATTAAACACCTCACCTACCAAAGAACATTTAGAATTTTTCTCTATTCAGATATATATAGAGTCGGAAGTCTCGCTTGAAGCAAACTCTATATCTTTTGAGATAGAGGTATTGTTTAGTTGTCTTCCACTCTCCCCATACCATAACGATAGCTTTTGCTATCGTTATAATATACTGTGTATGTCTTGATGTCGTTGTTCCTATTTACCCTTGCTCTTGTAATATTTAGATAATTTTGTAGCTCTCCTATTTTCAGATATATTTACTGTAGTAGAACTTGTAACATCACATGACTATTTCAGAGGAAGGGACAGTAAAGTCAGCTGGAGCAAGATTGTTTGGGACTCAGCAATTACTCCTAAGTCCTAAGCACTCCTTCACATTCTGGCTTGCTGGGCTAAACAAGCTACCTATTAAGGATCGTCTTGTTTATGTAGAACACAAAGAATGTCACATCTGCTCAGCTGAACAGGAGAGGTGCAGCACCTCTTCTTCTCCCGCTCAGCAGCCAAATAAATTTGGATTATTATCTCAGCATGGCTGGCGCTGCCACAGAGAGTTCACTCTATAAACAGGATATTAGCCTGCGGATCGAGAAGACTCAAAAGGGAAAGCACTGAAAGTCCAAGTAGCAAAAATTGCCTTGGCTGCGACGGTATACTTTATTTGGCAAGGACGCAACAGATACATTTTTGAAGGAGAAGCATTTGTACCTAGGGATGTTACGTATAAAATATGCACTCATGTATATAGAGTGATGTATAAGCTCTACCCACATATCTTAGACATACGCGCTGCTCACATGTTTTAAGATTGCTATACATTGCCAGACAGAACATGTAGGTCGGCATGTGCTTCTATAAGTAGGGCTATTGTATGGGTCATATCTCCTTGATGTCTTGATTATCCGGTTAATGTTAACATTTTAACCAAAAAAGAACTTGTAACGTCACAATTGTAATCAAGCTGCCATTTGGAGGTTCATTTTCTGCTACATTCGATGAACACATACTTGAACAAGTCTTGTTGATGTCAGTTGTTGAATAAATTCAGGAAGGAAGCAAAAGTTTCAATTCTTTAATAGTCCGGCCTTGAATACTTTATTGTTTATACAAAGAAAGAGAAAACAATTTAAAGATAGGACACAATCTATTCATCCCTCGCCTCTAATTTTGGTTCTAAAAACTAACATTATACTATGTCGTTATTTACTTCAAGAATACTACTAACATTAATAATGATAATATTTATTTGAAAAGTTATCACCAATTCATATGTTACATGACATCCTCAATCATTTGTGTTTTTAATACATTAGTAACACTCAAAAGTTAGCCTTTGAAAAAGGATGGCAAATGCAACTTTGTACTAGCTTTTGGCTTGTCACTAACAGTTTAATAATCCAATTAGGTCGAATCTAAGTTGTTTGAGTTGATCCTTCAACATTATAAGATTTTGGGTTCATATCGTTGTAAGTGTAATCTTTCATTTCCAATGGAGTCAATGATATATTATTCCTTGACTTTGGAATAATGACTCACTAAATTGGTTGCGTTTCTTATATTGTGAAGTAGCAGTTGACCGACATAACTTTGACGCAAATTTTATTATGGGTCATCGATAAACAATCTCTATGTGTTTCTAATATATGAATATGATTACATACATCTGATCCACCATATCACGCTATAGACGGAAGTATCTAAGGCAATGAGGTAATGTTGTTGTTGTATCGTTGTAAGTGTAAAGTTCTCTTTACTTATTGATTTATTATTGTCGTGTATCTTTTTTTTAAACTTTAAAGTGATTTATTTCTTTTACGTATTTTCGAAGTATATTTCTAATTTTACATTGGTTTATTCTTCCAATTTGATATTCCTTTCATCTATTGTAGTACAGCTTGTTATTTACCATATAGCAACATGCAATATATTCAGGTAATAAAATATAAAAAATAAAGTTGCTGTTGAACAATTAACACTAATCAAAATATAAAATAGATGCAAACAACCAAAAAAACAAAAAATAGAAAACTAATACCGGGCCATGATTCTAATTCTGATGTTTCCAAGTGGAAGCGATTCCCTTGCCTATTCCCACTTGAAGTGAGTTTGACTTTCATTAAGTAAACACAATTAAATCATTAGCTTTTCTCCAGAAAAATGTAATTAAGCAATAATTTTTCCAAGTCAACCACTTCTCCACTTGGTTGCGTATCTTCCATGTTTACAAGTGTTCCGTTTGACATTTAAATATCAGAAACAAAATTATAAAAATGGGAAGTTGGCACTCAGAATAAACTACAGCCAGAAGTCATAAGTTTAAAAATAAGTAACAAAAAAAATGGAAAATAACGCTTCACCTTATAATACTTAGAATATTTGATTATTTAATGAATTGCTCATAGAAGAAAGCCCTAGAAAACTTACTTATTATATGCTGAGCTGCTGTAGAGATATTCCGCACTAATTTCGTACTAATTACCCAGAAAAAAAACCACTTAGGTCTAGCAGGAGATTACAATATTTTATCATATATAAGAGAGAAAGAATATCTATATCATATATATATATATGTATATATATATATATATATATATATATATATATATATATATATATATGCATAAGTGTATGTATACGCATATATTTTCATGCATATATGCGCCAGGCATGGTTATCATACCCAACGACTGGTGGTATGAGGGGTCTCTATGCTAAGTTGTTTGCTTTCAAGAGGGATATTCAACACTGGAACAAAAATATATTTGGTAATATTTTTAGCAACTTGCAGCTTGCGGAGGATAATCTTACGGCCGCAGAAAATCATTGGGATGACACATCAACGGAGGAGGCGCGTGAGGCATATTATCAGGCCAAAGCTCGATATTTGCTGGCTTCAAATTATGAGTTACAGTATTGGAAGCAAAAGGCTCACGTTAAATGGTTACAAGAAGGGGATGCCAACACGCGATATTTTCATTCTCTGGTTAAAGGTAAGCGCTCACAGCTTTGCATTAGACAACTGAAGAATGAACAGGGTGAAGTATTAACACAATCACATGACTTAATGATGGCTGCCGTGGATTATTATAAGGGCCTCTATGCTCATGAGCAAACCTCTAATTATGAGGATATATTGTCCCACATTCCGACACTTATTACTGATGCGGATAATCTCATGCTTACGCAATTGCCAACAGAGTTAGAGGTTAAAAAAGCTGTATGGAGTTTGGATCCACATAGTGCTGCAGGCCCTGATGGCTTTCATGGTAATTTTTATCGATTGTGTTGGCCTGTACTTCATTCGGATGTCTTAAAGGCGGTCCAAGAGTTTTTCATAGGGGTACCCCAACCACCAGTCATGGCGAGTGCATTACTGACTCTTATACCGAAATCACAGTCGCCACAGACTTTTAGTGATTTTCGACCCATTTGCCTCACCAATTTCATTAGCAAAGTGTGTACTCGAGTTATTGCGTCCAGGCTGGGTAGTCTATTACCCACTCTAATATCACCAGAACAGACAGGATTTCTTGCGGGGCAGGATATTTCCACTCAGGTGCTTTTGGCTAGGGAGATGATTCATCAGCTGGATAAGGGTGGTCCGCAGGTATGTCTTAAATTAGACATGATGAAGGCTTTTGATCGGGTGAGTTGGGATTATCTTCGTTTGCTACTGCACAAGTTTGGATTCTCAGCTTTTTTCATTCGTATTATCCTCAATCATCTAAGGGCAACGAAAATGTCAGTCTTAATCAATGGTCAACCCTCACCATATTTTCGGCCATTCAGGGGTGTAAAACAGGAGGATCCTCTATCCCCATTGCTTTTTATTTTGTCATCTGAGGGATTTAGCAGGGGGCTGAAGGCTCTGGTGGAAACAGGACGCATTCAGACATTTCGGTTGGGCAGAGTTCCTTTCACTATTTCTCATTTGGCATATGCAGATGATTTGCTTATCTTCCTCCGTGGTACACGGCATAATTTACGGCGCTTCCATGCGTTTCTCACTAGTTATGAAATCGCTTCAGGCCAGAAAGTCAATTTCCAAAAAAGTAATTTCATTCCTTCATCGGCAATCACAAGTCGGCAATGTCATCTGATCAGGGATATTCTTGGCATGCGCTTAACCACTCTGCCATTACGATATCTTGGATCATATCTGCATAAGGGAATTCCACGGGCTTCCCATTTTGCGACACTCTTACAGCACATGGATGGCCGATTAAATGGCTGGCACTCTCGCCTTCTTTCTATGGCAGGAAGACTTGTCCTGATCCGGTCGGTTCTAGCAGCACTACCGTTACATATACTTGCGGCAGGTGGTATGCCGCAATCTGTCATTCGAGTGATTGAAAGAAAGATGGCAGCATTTTATTGGGGGGACAGGCATCATTGGGTGGCATGGAAAGATATTGCTATCCCGGAAGAAGAAGGTGGATTGGGAATTCGCAACCTTCGGGAGCTACAACAGGCGTATCAATGCCAAATTTGGTGGAAATATCAGTGCCAAAGTACTCTATGGAGTAAGTATATGCAGCATAAATATGGGAAACGGAATGATTATATTCCAAGACTTACAGACTCGCCGGTCTGGAAATCTCTCTGTCGCATTCATCCCATATGTCTTCCAAATTCGGGTGGTCTGGGCACATCTCTATTGTGGGCGCTCACACCTTCAGGGGAGTTTTCAATAAAATCAGCATACATGAGTTGTCGGGTTTCACGGCCTGCGTTAATGTCGGCTAGGTTTATCTGGAGTAAACATCACTCGCCTTCCATTCGAGTATTTTTGTGGCGCATGTTTCATTCGGCCCTTCCATTAGAAGATTATATCGGCAGCTATATCATGTCGCGGCCTACACAATGTCCTTTCTGTAAAACATATTCAGCTACAGTCGACCATTTATTCATCCAATGCTCACGCATCCGTTTTCTCTGGAGTTTTTTTGCCGCGGAGATTGATGGCGTACATCCGTCAACACTATCTCTTAGGCAATATATCATGGCATGGTGGTATAGATCCAATGTCACATCCCTTCTAGGCGTCTTGCGGCTAATACTTCCTGGGATCATATTACATAATATTTGGCGTCATTATGCGCAGCTTACTTATGGTGACACTATTCGCTTCTCCACAACCGCAGTCCGTAATTCTATTTATTTTGATATTCACACGTGGGTGATGAAAATACAGGAAACCAAGCTGGCTACCCTTCCAACTGCACCCATACCCTGGCTTCCTAAGATTCGGCCGCCCAGACTACGCATTATGCGTTGGCAATTCCCTCCCTCTGGCAGACTCAAACTAAATGTGGATGCCGCAGTGGGACAGCACTATGCGGCGGGTGGTGGAATCCTCCGAGATCATAACGGTTCATGCATCAAGGCCCTTTCATTTCGGCTTCCCCGTTGTCCCCCTCTGCAGGCTGAGATACAGGCCACCTTGTTTACCTTGCTATATTTTCTCCCATTTTACCGTTTGATAATTGTAGAATCAGACTGTGCTCAAATGATTGCAAGCCTAAGCAGCCCGCGTCAGTCAGCAGGAAACTATCATCTCCGTCTACTACATGAACTCATTTGGCAGCATCGACTAGACTTCGTCCATACATATCGTGAGACAAATATGCCGGCACACTATCTAGCGCAACATGCAATGCTGCAACCTATAACAGGGGAGTATACAAGCTCTACTCTTCCTCCCATGGTCAAGGCTTCGGTGACTCTTGATATTTCCTCGGTGGCATTACGCGCAGCATGACTTTCTTTCTAAAATATGCGTCTGATGCAATTCTCTGCCCGTGTACTAAGGGACACGGGCAGGATCGGTACGCCTCATATTTATTACATTTGTAGCTGTCTGTTTTGATGCTTGTCTTTGTTAATGCTGTTTTTTTACTTATGTGCACTGGCTGCTGGGATATGCATGAGGCCCACCGATTCATGGATATACGCACTTCTCATGTCTTCCATATGGATTGGCCAGGTCATCGTCTTGCTGTCTGTACACTGATCAGTACAGGCAGCATCGGTACGTTTACTTTTCTCAGGCATTCAGATTATTACTTAACATACTTCAGACAGCTGACATTGAGTTATATTCGGCATTTGTTGTTTGTTATGAGCATTGGAGGAAACAACAACAATAGCCTTTGCGGCAATCTTGTATTGCACAAGCCCCAGGCGCCAGCTTATCATTTCTCCTTGGACGGATATGTGGTTTGGCATCGCAAATGTTATTCTGCCGGCACTACAGCATGTGCCGGCAGTACAGGTTGTAGCTATGGCCACACTACTCACATTTTTCATTGGCTTGTATTGCTTATATTCTTACGCTCTCATTTGCATGTGGCATTGGCGAGGCATTGGCTCGTACGCATTCTCAGAGTCCCATCAGCATTTCCTGTTAGTCTATGGAGGAGGTTTCTGCAGAAACGGTTGGGTCCCGCTGGTATAGATCCGGTCAACATATTCTATGTCACCAAACATCATTTCCGCAAAATGGTCCTTACGATGGCTTTCCAGTATTACTGGATTCACGCATGCTTTTTCTCTTGTAATTTTTGTTTAGGTAGCGTCTATCACCATTCCAGAAATATAAATATGTACGCTTTTTCCTTCGCCGGGGTTTTATCCACAAGGGTGGTTTTACCCGGCAAGGTTTTAATGCGGCATATCATATACTTTCTGGATGCTGATAATTGTATATTTTGTATCTGCGTTATGCTTTGATGTAATAAGGTTTTCCTCCGCCATAAGTGAGGGTTCTATTTTAATAAAAGAATCTTTTCATAAAAAAAAAAAAGTATGTATGCGCATATATTATTGACTCATTTTGGGACTTTCGCATTTGGTTTGGATTATGTATTCATGACTATATTTATGGACATTCGGATGATGTTGTAAATGTTTTAGTAACTTTGCTTCCTCTATATCAGCCCATGTTTTACATTGTGACGTGTATTCGATTGGTATCGACACCTTGTACTTCTATTAGTCTAGTACGTCGTGTGTGCCGTTCCGAGATCTTAGTCTGGGGCTGGGCGCTACAGGTGGAACAGAGCCTTAGGCTCCAGATCCACAGCGGAATCATAGTTTAAGCAAATATCTTAGAATTAAGTGATGATCTTAGAGATAAGAGATGATTTTAGACAAAATACCGGCCTTAGATTAATCAAAACAGAACGGAATTAGGGTGCACGCACACGTAGTAAAATATACACTTAATTTACCTAAGGAAAAGTTATAAGTATTTTACTTAAGGAAAAGATCCATTTATTTTGTCTAAGGAAAAAGAAACAGTTCTTGTACCTACGGAAAAGTTATAAATATTTTATCTACGGAAAAGATATCTTAATTCGGCTTAAGGAAATATACACTTAATTAACCTAAGTGTTAACTGGAAAATATTAAAATTATGTTTTAGTGAGAGGAAAATAAATGGCTTGAGATTTTCTGCGATTATAACTGTTTTTGACTAATGTTTAAGCTTACAATAAGATGTCTTCCCGTACACGTGGCCCTCCGTCTAGAATTAGGAGTGCGAAGACGCCAACTCGTGAGGAGACACTATCGGCGACGGCCCCACAGTCTCACGAGTATGTACCACCACCACCACCAGGACCCGCTCAGGGAGGATTTCTCAGGCCTTCATAAACGCATTTATGCAGATTAGGGAGGCGATGGATAATAATCAGTCGGCGACCCCACCAGCAGTATCTTCACCTGCCCCACAGTCGCAGCCGGATACTCGTTTTTATTATACGGAGACGAAGAAGTATCGGGTTCTGAACTTTTGCACAAGGATCTGACCCTGATGAGGCCGAGAGGTGGCTTGATGAGATCGGTAATAATTTTGAGTTGATTCAGGTGCCAGATGAGGTGAGGGAACGAGTGGTTCGATTATTTCTTATCAGAGAAGCGAATCTGTGGTGGGAGACCAATCTTCAGAATTTACAGCAGCCAGTTGTGTGGGCTCGTGTCTTGACAGAGTTTCATAAGTTTTATATTCTATCTTCAGTAACCTTGGAGAAGATTGGAGCGTTTGAGTCGCTAAAGAAAGAGAGTGTTATGACAGTGACAGAATACACCAATCAGTTTATTGCTTTGGGAAGGTATGTCTCTGTTAAGTTATAAACTATTTTGATGATGAAAAGATATTTTAAATAAGTTAAATTAATGTTTGAGACTTGATGCAAGATGAGAAAATTACACTATGTCAAAAATGGTTGAGATTGGAACTCACTGTCCAACATCGATCTCTCAGGCTGGAGACATGGATCGATCGATGCCACTTTAGCCTCTGACTTCGATCGATCGATTTCAGTCAGAAAGGTTTTTGTCCAACATCGATCTCTCAACCCAGGGACATCGATCGATCGATGTCACTTCAGTCTCTCCTTAGGGAGACTTCGATCGATCGATGTCAGCCAGAAAGGTTTCTGTCCAACATCGATCTCTCAGTCCAGGGGACATCGACCGATCGAAGTGACATCAGTCTCTCCCAGGAGGACTTCGATCGATCGATATCAAGCAGTTTAAAAAACTGCAAAGTTTCTAGAGGACATCGATCTCTTCCCTAGGCACTTCGATCGATCGATGTCCCCCAGAATTCAAAATTTTCTGAACGTTGGAACGAAATCCAAGGGAGATTCATGATATTTTCTCTTTCCAATCTTGCTCAAATTTCTTGTGGACTTTAACCCAACATATTACATGCTTCCTTGACTATTGTATCCATGTCTAAGCAATCCTAGGTTGGCTATTGATGATCAAATCACTACATAGGGTGGCTCAAGACTATTTGAACATTATCTTGACATTTGGATACCGTGTGAAGACTTGGTGGAGCTTCAAAAACGTGGACAACTTCATCTATAAAAAGAAGAGGCTTGGATGAAGCAAATACACACTTTCAACATCATCTAGCTTCATTATCCATTGTTGTATAGTTCTCTCATATTTGTAAATTTGCTTAAAGCTTGTTAAGCTTTTCTTTACTCTTCATTGTTGTATATTGAGAGATAGAGAGTCAAGCACAAGCGGAACTATAAATATTTGATCTCTTGCTTGTGTTTAGACTAGTGAGAAAGTGTGAACCTTACTATATTCCTTCAACCCACTGTGAGAAATTTCTTGAGGGAACTTTGTTGAAGTTGTGAGGTAGCAAGAAGTTGTTATTGCTAAAGCTGTAGTTGCAGTAGTTGCACAAGTGTATTTTGTGCAAAGAAGTTGTTGTTGTTGCTTACACTAAGGTGTTAGTGTAAGTGTTGCTGTGGTTGTTCTTATTAGCTTTAATAAGAAGAGTAGTTTTCAAAAATCCACTTTGGCAACAAAGTGGTAGTGGAGTAGAATCATTTACGATTCGAACCACTCTATATCCGGTGTACACATTCATTGCTTCTCATCTCCCATTCTTGCTTTGATTTTGAATTTCTTTTGAGTTGAGCCAAACGAGAAAATTCCGCAAAAGTGCCAAACACTCTATTCACCCTCCCCTCTCTAGAGTGTATTTCGGACCTAACAATTGGTATCAGAGTCTAACCTTGATTGCTTGGCCTATCTTTGCAAGTAGCAAGGTTAAAGATCATGGCAATGACAACCTCAACCTCAACCTCTTCAGCTCACACTTCATCTCCCAAGCCTACTGCACTATTTTCAGGATCAAACACTAAAGCACCTATGTTTGATGCCCAAAATTATTCTTTGTGGAAATTTCGAATGATTAATCATTTGAAAGGCTGTGGATTTGATATATGGAGAGCCGTTGTCAAAGGAATTGAAGTTCCTATGATTACCAACTCAAAACGAGAATCAATGTTCAAAGATGAGGATGACTACACCGACAAAGAAAAGCTAAAATTCGCCATCAATTGCAAAGCATTTGATATTCTCTCAAGTGCTCTTACCACCACCGAGCTTATAAGAGTTCAAGTTCTTGAAACAGCTCATGAGGCATGGAAAAGGCTTGAAATGATACGCGAAGGGACTGAGCAAGTGAGAATGGCCAAAAGACTCATGCTCATGAAGGAGTATGAGATGTTCGGAATGAAGAACGGCGAGAAGATTGAGGAGACAATCGACCGATTTA